>JAPDNY010000002.1:162316885-162916885 GCA_029375565.1 Gekko gecko
ATCCACTCTGCTTCAGGCAAGTTAAATAGATTCATGCACACATAAATGCATGATTGAAAACATACACATCTGTGGTGCGGGAGTAGTGTGGTGAGTAGCTTTTCACCTGCCTGTCCCTGCCAGGTGTACTTACTCCTCACTCTCTGATCTCAGTGGCTGTCAAGACTTTTAGCTGAGTCACTGTTAGCACTTAAAAATGCCTGGGAATGGCAGAGAACAGCTGAGCCAGCCTAGGTACAGGAGTTGTTTTTTCAGGGTATCCTGCAGTGTATTTCCGGGTATGACTTTTAAAAAAATTCTGGCCACACCATGATCTATAAAGGGACAATACCTACTCACTGGCAGTCTTCCCTCTAAACTGAGTTAGTGTGAGTTAGCTCACAGTTTTTTAGCCTCCAGCTCACAGACTTTTGTCTCAGCTCAGGAAGGATGGCTCCAGAGCAAACTAATTTATGCAGTAGCAAAATTTCTCACTCACAACTTTCATGCCAATAGCTCATAAAGTAGAATTTTTGCTCATAAGACTCCACAGCTTAGATGGAGCGTTGCTCACTGGTCCTTTCCCTGGTTTTATCAGAGTTCAACTCGGGACACAATATTTTGCATTTATCCCTGGCTATAACAGCATCCATTTATCCCAGGACAAGTGTGGGGTGAAACCGGAGTGACCTCAATGTAATGTAGAAACAAAAAATACCCTGAGGTAATTACAGGGGTGAACTAATGTGTAGTGTAGAATGTAAAACTACCCCAAGATAATTACAGGGGTGAACTCGCGTTTAGTGTAGAATGTAAGTTCAGGGACAGGGTTGAACCAGGATTTAATGTTTAGTGCAGAAAGGACCACTGTCTCTGCTACAGGCACAAAGTTATCTGGTTCAGTTATTTTCTCCCTCCATCTGTGAGACAATCCCAGAGTGAATTCATTAGTGAAACAAACATGGCTCTCTGTGTAATGAGGCAAGGGTATCAGTCAGTGGCTGGCAATGCCTGTGTCCTTTTGGTCACTCTGTCATTTCAAGCAGCTAAGTTATCTGAGTGACTGAACATGACTTTGAGAGGTGCCAGTTCTCTTTTCATATGATCAAGGACAAGCTCCTCACACGAGAGTGTAAATCAGCCAAGGGGTACACAAGTCAGTGGCAAATGGTGTGTATCAGTTAATACCAGGTAGTGTCTAGCTCTGGTTTAGAGAAAGTTTACTGAAAATGACTCATGGACAAACAGTATGAATTGGATATGTGAGATAAGGTTTTTATTCCCATGATTCCCAGTGTATATGAGACACCATGCCCAGGGGTTCAGTCCTGCTGTAGCATTCTTTGTGAAAGAACTGAGGTCTCCCAGCTGTTCTCCCCCTCCTCTCCAAGTAATATAAACTGGGATGCAGTTGCAAAAGGCACCCCATTCTCGTTATCCATTCCTCAACAGCAACTGAGATATCTGCAGTCTGCCATTATCATGCCCCGGAGTCTGGATGCCTTAAGAGATGCATTAGGGTTGCCAACCTCCATGGGGGGCTTTTGGAGTTCTCTCAAAATTACAACTATTTTCCAGACTACAGAGGCCATTTCCCCTGGAGGAAATGGCAGTTTAGCACTGTAGATTTTATGCAATCACACCCCTGCTGAGTTCCTGCCCCTTCCCTCCTCCCTCCTCTGATCTCCAGGAATTTCTGAACCTGGAGTTGCCTAATTGGACAGTCATCCCTCCCCCCCAAACCTTTCAGATGGGAGCAAAAACTTTCCTCTCTTGGAGAACATTTAATCTAGATTAGGGGATGGCTCATGGCACACTTCCCTCCTTCCCCACTGTGGGTGTCTTGAATGGGTGTCTACTACCTGGAGATTTTGGAGGTGAAGCCAGGGGAGAGTGGGGTTCGGGGAAGGGAGGTGAGGGACCTCAGCAGGGTATAATGCCATAGCAGAGCAGCCATTTCCTCCAGGAGAACAGAATTCTGTTGCCTGGAGATCAGTTATAATTTCAGGAGATTTCCAGCCACCATCAGGAGATTCACAACCCTACCTGTATGGTTAGGTCTTTAATGTGATAGTTTGTTTTTTTTAATTGATTTTATACATTAGGGGCCAACCCCTGCTGGCTTTATTAGCCAGCCTCATAGCTCACTGTGCTCACAAGAGGGGCTCTGCCCCTGCTCGCTCCATGGGTTAACACTGAAAGTGGAGTTTGGCCATATTTTTTTCTTATATTCAGTAAAAGTATTATGTAAAACAAATCAATTAGAAAACTGGATTTTAAAACCATACAGCATTTGTATTTTAATTAATTTTATTTTGAAATTCAAATAAGTATTATGATTTTGGGCATATGATTTAACAATTCAGTTTAAGAATATATTGATTTAATATAACAATTTTACATCTATCTATCTATCTATCTATCTATCTATCTATCTATCTATCTATCTATCTATCTATCTATCTATCTATATGGCAAAATATAATAATGAATAACAAATAACTAAATTACAAATATTAACTAACAAATTAAAAATTAAAAGAGCAAAATAATTAATTATGATAGTAAAGCTTCCTCTTGTATATTACATTCATTGTCCTTCCCTTAGGAGCTAAAATACATATGTTTTTTTTTCTACCTCCTGTTCTTGAGCATCCTACATATAGTTGCCCATGTGCAAAGCAGGGGTTTTGCAAATAAAAACCAATTGTTTAAAAAAGCATAGGTATAGCAATATTTTTGTAAAATGTATTTTCTTTTACTCTTTTAATGTGACCTAGAGTTGCCAGTCTAGCATTGCCAAATGATAGGAGACTGTGGTGGGGAGTGGACATCTGGCAAAACAGCATAGCACAATGATGTGACGTCACTCCCAGCTACGCTACATCACACAGCACTCTAGGATTTTCCCTGAACGCTATGGTAAGACCCCTAGAGGTCAGGGAAATTCTTACTGGGTTGTTCTATGCAACAGGACTGGTTCCAGGTTATGGAGGACCCTTAGCAAAGAGTGCCCAGGGCCCTATCTGTTATGTCCTCAGACCGCTGCCAGGCATTAGCCAGTGGAAGCCAAGCTTCAGTCCCGAAGAACAATAGGGACTAGGCTCCTGAACTTCCAGTAAGGGGCCAATGGGGACATTGGCGGGAAGTTTGAACCCACCAATGGAACCTTGGGGCGTCCCCCCCCGAAATGTATATAGTTGGCCACTGGCCATTGTTTTTGCTCTGACTGTAATCATGAATAAACGTGTCTTCGCTATATCTTGGTCTAAGTCCTCAAGTGTCAAAACCAGTACTTTTCAGTGGTGATGAAGGTGGAATCCCGCTGAGCTTGGCTTGTGGCATTGAGCATCGTTCCAGCCGGCAGCCCGTGCCCCATGTCACTTCCAAACGTCGCACTGCGCCCCCGTATCCAGGACATCGCTCCCTGCCACACGCTCGAGCCATGGCCGCAGCTCATGGAAGCCTCGACAAGTTCGATCCCTCACCCCAGAGGTTTGGGACTCATGGATGGACCAGCTGATGTGCTACATCGAACTAAACGGGTTCACGGATGCAGGAAAGAGAAGGGCCCTTCTCCTCAGTTCCTGTGGAACTGACACCGTTCGGCTCGCCAAGAGTCTCCTGGCTCCATGGGCCATCCTGGAGTGTTCGTTTGAGGAGGTACTCGAAGCCCTCAACAACTACTTCAGTCCTAAGCCAACCTTTCTGGCGAGGCGGATGGAGTTCCAGGGAAGCGTGCAAGCCGAAGGGGAATTGGCCGCCGCTTACCTGGCTGCCCTGCGTGCTCTCAAAGTGGACTGCTCCTTCCCGAAGGTGTGCGACTAGGTCTTGATGCAATTCGTGTGGGGCCTTATGGGTGCCAAACTTCGGAGAAAGATGATCAGCAACTGACAGATCACCCTGGAAGAGGCTGTGCAGCTCGCCCTAGCACACAAGGCATCTCACAAGGAGTGGCCCTCAGCCACGGCACACCAGGTCGGGATGGGACACAGCCCAGAAAACTTGGACAAGGAAGTTGTCTGCATCGTCCGGCAACTGTGACGCCGCCCACAGCAGGGACTGACGGACAACAGTCCTGCCAGGAAGGCTCCCAGTCGTTCCTAATGCGCCGGCTGTGGTGAGGCACATGAGAGGAAGACATGCCATTTCCGGGACGTGACCTGCCATACCTGTGGGAAACAGGGTCATTTCACCCGGGTCTGCTGGTCCAAGGGCCCCCAGAATGCGCAGTCATCCAAGCAACCACGCCGCCATACTGTCGCTGCCCACAAGTCTGCCACAGAGACTTCCGATCTCTACCACCTCACTGACCAGCCGCTTCAGGTACTATGCCTCCCCAACCAGTCTGCCACCCTGAAGATCCAAGTCCAAGTCCAGATCGAGGGGTCCCCCTGCTCCATGGAAGTGGACTTGGGGTCAGCAGCGTCCATCATATCCACGGACACGCTGATCAGACTGTGCCCTGTGGGGGGACCCCCTCTATGGCCCTCACCTTTAAGCTTGGTGGATTTTCAGAGAAATCCTGTTCCAATCCGGGGGTTGGGATGTTTCGGGTGCAATATCAGAACTTTGTGGGAAATCTGGACTTGGTGGTGGTGGAGGGGAACCTTGTAAGCCTACTAGGCAGGGCATGTTTCGAGGCACTAGGGATAACCATCGGGGGGTTAATAAATGCTCACTGTGAGATTTTGGGAAGGTTTGTCGGAATTTCCCGCAGTATTTGACGGGGCTCTGGGATGTTACAAGGGACCCCCAGTGTCGTTATAGCTTGACCCCAATGTAGCCCCCATCTGCCGTCATTTCTGCATGGTGTCCGTCACCTTGCGGCTGAAGATCGAGGCCGAACTGGACCGGCTGGCAGCCCAGGGCGTTCTCGAACCGGTATCCCATTCCCATAGCCCCAAGTGACCCTGTGAAGAAGCCCTGCACATCAGTGCAAATTTCGGCTCATACGGGTGGCCATCTGCTCCCCGGGGCTGGAGTTTACAGCCTTTAAAGCCAGGAAATACAAACTCTTGGCCCTCAAGGGAGGCTTGCTATGGGGGGACAGGGTGGTAATATCGGGTACCAGGAGACAGGGGATCTTGCACACACTGCATGAAGCATACCCGGGCATAGTCTGCATGAAGGCCTTAGCAAGAAGTTATGTGTGGTAGCCCGGGATAGACACAGAGATCGAGACATGGGTCCGGGGGTGCAAGATCTGCCAAGAAGCCTGCCCCAACCCACCGAACGCCCCAACACAACAATGGGATTCCACCCACAAACCATGGACCCAGCTCCATGTGGACTTCGCCGGTCTGTTCCAAGGCCTATTGTTCTTAATAACAGTTGACTCATACTCCAAGTGGTTGGAGGTCAGCCCTGTGTTCACCACGTCATCCAAGGTGCTAATGAGGTCCCTCCACTGGATCTTTTCCACACACGGACTACCAGACACGATCGTATCCAATAACAGGGCAGCATTTACCTCGGCCGAGTTCCAGGGCTTCCTCCAGAGGAACCTTATCAGACACATCCGATTGGCCCCCTTCCACCCGGCGACAAATGGCCAGGTGGAAAGGATGGTCTGAACGGCCAAGGAAGTCCTGCGCCAAATAATGGACGGGGACTGGGAGTTCCGGCTTGCCCAATTCCTACTGATGCAGAGGATGACCCCAAACCCGGTGTCCAGCCACAGCCCAGCTGAGCTTCTGATGGGCCGTCTCCCCATGACCCTCTTGGACCGGCTCCACCTGGATCATGCACCTGACTCCTGGAAGTTAGTAGAGGACAGGGAGGCACCTCGGGGGTTCTTCCCCGGGGAACCCGTATATTTTAAAAACTTCAGGACGAGGCCTCAATGGGTAGCTGGCCGAATCATTAAACCCACAGGCCCTGTGTCGTATGAGGTCGTTACGGAAGGGGACAGACTCCTGCAGAAACATGTCGACCACTTACATTGACGGCAAACCCAGAAAGCCAGGGGGCCCTCGACGCTACCCAACAAACTCGAGACCCTCACACCGGCGACAGAGGACCAACTGTCAACCACGGGTGAGGGGGAGAACCTTCCACAAGTTTGGTGTAGTGGTTAAGTGTGCGGACTCTAATCTGGGAGAACTGGGTTTGGTTCCCCACTCCTCTACTTGCACCTGCTGATGTGACCTTGGGTCTGTCACAAGCTCTGGCACAGCTGTTCCTGAAAGAGCAGTTTGTGTTAGAGTTCTCTCAGCCTCACCTACCTCACAGGGTGTCTGTTGTGGGGAGGGGAAGGGAAAGGAGTTTGTAAGCCGCTCTGAGACTCCAAGTCAAGGGTGGGGTATAAATCCAATCTCTTCTTTTCTTCTTCACAAGGGGAACCCAATCTGACTGTGGTAGAACTGCCGCCACCACTGCCGCAGCAACAACTACAACAACTGACCCAGACTCCAGCCCCCGCTCCTCAGGCCAAAAGAACCGCCATGGAACTGGTGCCGGCCCCCAGGCGTTCTCTCAGGGAATGCAGGCCCCCCCGCCCACTTGCAAGACTACATCACATAGTAGAGACAGACTATGGGGTGAGGGGTGTTATGTTCTCAGACCACTGCCAGGTGTCAGCCAGTGGCAGCTAAGCTTCAGTCCCGAAGAACAATAGCGTTCCGTGCACCTTGGTGTTTAGTCATGCCGGCCACATGACCACGGAAACGTCTTCGGACAGCGCTGGCTCTTCGGCTTTGAAACGGAGATGAGCACCGCAACCCTAGAGTCGGATTCGACTGGCTTTCGAGCAAGGGAACCTTTACCTTTACTATATCCTATGGGCCATTGAAGTCAATGGTGAAAACATAGGGTATATTCTGGGGGCTGGAGGGGAGGGGATTTGAGGGAGAGGCTCCAAACTCACAGGGTACGTGATGGAGCCTCTCCCCAAGATACCCACCAAGTTTCAAGAACACTGGATCAGGGGGTCCAATTCTATGGGCCCCCAAACAGGTTGCCCCTATTCCCTCCATTGTTCTCTATGGTGGGAAAATAGTAACTTTATCCTGGAAATAATCTGGGCCAGGATGTTCTAATGTCCTTCTTTTTTGGCACTGTAACTCCCATTTTCATCCTGAAGCTAGTGGCCAGTTTTGAAACAGCCAGCTTTATTTTCAGATAGGTTACTCCTGCCACTGAGACACATATTCTTTTGTTATTATAGATTACAAGAGGCGGGACCCGCGATACTTGCGGGGGGGGGAGGGAGTATTCCGGCCACCAAGCTTCCCCCTCCCCCCCCAGCAGCGGCGGCGGCAGCAGCGGCGAGGCCAGCCGGCCCGCCGAGATTCCCCCTCCCCAGCAGCAGCGGAGGGGCAGCGAGGCTGGCCGGCCCCTCAAGCCTCCCCCTCCCTCCCCCCCAGCAACGGCGGCAGCAGCAGCAAGGCCAGCCGGCCCGCCGAGATTCCCCCTCCCCAGCAGCAGCGGAGGGCGGCGAGGCTGGCCGGCCCCTCAAGCCTCCCCCTCCCTCCCCCCAGCAACGGCGGCGGCAGCGGCAAGGCCCGCCGGCCCGCCGAGATTCCCCCTCCCCAGCAGATTCTCCCTCCCCCCAGCTCCGGCGATCCTCCTCCTTCCCCCCACCCCCCGGCTCCGGAGGCGAGGCCCGAGCGGCTTCCAGCCGCCGGGCCCGCCGATCTCCTCCCCCCCCGCAATCCTCCTCCCCCCTGGCGATCCTCCTCCCTCCCCCCCGCGATCCCCCTCCTCCCCCCACCCCCCGGCTCCGGAGGTGAGGCCCGAGCAGCTTCCAGCTGCCGGGCCCACCGATCTCCTCCCCCCCCTTCAGCTCTCTCCTCTCCCCCCCGGCTCCGGTGGCGAGGACTGAGCGGCTTTTAGCTGCCAGCCGCCGCAGTGTTTCCAGAGTGTTACTTTTTGGGGATTCTGATATCCCCCCTAGACTTTTAAACACTTTTTAGATTTTTCTGCACACGTGGGGACTGTCCCACGTGCGCAGGAAAATCTCCCTGCCCCAGGTGCCCCCGATGTGCGGATTTAGATATCCGCACACAGGGAGCCACTTGGGAATTAGATATATAGATATTTTAAAATATTATGAAATAAATAAAATAAAATAATTGGATCCACTTTGGGTCTAGTGCAGATCTCAGATGGTCTTGGGTCACAAATGAACTTGCAAATGGCAGATTCCCTAAATACAGGTTCAAAATTCAGGTTTGATGCCATTTTCTATTATCTCTGTTACATTAAGAACTTGAGGCACATAGAAACAGGGAGTCTAGATGGCTTCCTTCCCCATTGCCCACTGCCACTTGACAGGGGTGGGGGGGGATATAAAAAGAAAGCATCATCAGATTAATAGTGTGACATCACTTCCAGCAAATCCAGCAAATTAGAGTGTAATGCTCTAGGACTCAGACAAAATTCTATGGTAAAACCATCGAGTTTTGTCCAAATCCTAGAGCATCATTTCAGAGGGTGACTGGAAAAAAGCCCACAGACATAGAAGGAGGAGGAGGAGGAGGAGGAGGAGGAGGAGGGAGGAAGGAGGAGGAGGAGGAGGAGATTGGATTTATACCCCGCCCATCACTCAGAGTTTCAGAGCGGCTTACAAACTCCTTTCCCTTCCCCTCCCCACAACAGACACCCTGTGAGGTAGGTGGGGCTGAGAGAACTCTAACATAAACTGCTCTTTCAGGAACAGCTGTGCCAGAGCTTGTGACTGACCCAAGGTCACATCAGCAGGTGCAAGTGGAGGAGTGGGGAATCAAACCTGATTCTCCCAGATTAGAGTCCGTGCACTTAACCACTACACCAAACTGGCACTACACCAAATGTTCACAGGAAAAATGCCCACGTGGAAAAATACCATGAAAAGCACCATAGCAACAATTTGTGTTGTGATTTTATCAAGTATAATCTTATATATATAATTGTCTTACATGGTGGCCATTTCCACCTCTCCCATTGGCTGAAGGAAACCCTTTCCAGGCCATTGTGAGGAACTCATGGGGACCAGGCCTGACTAGGGTTGCCAGCTCCAGGTTGGGAAATTCCTGGATATTTTGTGATGGAGTCTACAGAAGCCAAAATTTGGGAAGGGGGAAGGCCTCAGCTGAATAGAATGCTATAGAGCCCACCCTCCAAAGCAGTTATTTTCTCCAGGGGGAGAGATCTGTTGACTGGAGTTCAGTTGTGATACCTGGCGATCTTCAGGCTCCACCTGTAGGTTGGCTACCATAGGCATGGCAGTTAGCGCTTCAGAGCAGGGTCTGCTAGACCCAGGTTCTAGCTGTAGAAGTTGAGAAGGTGATTTCAGACCAGTCACAGACTTTCAGCCTAACCTACCTCACAGGGTTGTTGTGCAGATCAAAAGGGGGAGAGGAGAATGATGTAGTCTGCTTTGATCTCCACTGTGGAGAAAGACTGTACTTTTCCTCCTGGTGAATCATTGCTGCCAATCTCCAGTTGAGGGCTGGAGATCACACAGAATGAAAACTGCTCTCCAGATGATAGAGATCAGGGACAAATAACGGTAGGTTGATGGTTGCTTGGGAAGGATAGGGTTGCCAACTCCAGGTTAGAACATTCCTGGAGATTTGAGGGGTGGAGCCTGGAGATGGTGAGGTTTGAGGAGGGGTGGGACCTCAGACAGGTACAATGCCATAGACTCCACCCTCCAAACCAGCCATTCCCTCATGGGGAACCATTGCTGCCAATCTCCAGGGGAGGGATGGAGATCATATAGAATTACAACTGCTCTTCAGATGGCAGAGATCAGTTCCCCTGGAGAAAACAGTGGACTCTGTGTCATTATATCGTGCTGAGGTCACCACAGCAAATTGATGCTGAGTGCTCAAGGCTGGGGCACTCTCCCAGAGCCTCTTTCTCGGGCTCATTGTATTTATTTCCACAATGGGCCTTAGGTAAAGGTAAAGGTAAAGGTTCCCTTGCTCGAAAGCCAGTCAAATCCGACTCTAGGGTTGCGGTGCTCATCTCCGATTCAAAGCCAAAGAGCCAGCGCTGTCCGAAGACGTTTCCGTGGTCACATGGCCGGCATGACTAAACACCAAGGTGCACGGAACGCTGTTACCTTCCCACCGAAGTGGTACCTATTTATCTACTTACAATTTCTTGCTTTCGAACTCCTAGGTTGGCAGGAGCTGGAACTAGAGACAGGAGCTCACCCCGTCATGTGGCACCCGGGTCTCGAACTGCTGAACTACTGACCTTCCACAGCCTGCCCACAATGGGCCTTATTCCTAGTTAAATAATAATTTTGCTATGTTATTAGTAAATTACTTCATTACTATATAAAAGTGGCCTTATGAAGAGGGCTCTAATGCTCTTGAGTGTAAAGGCTTGGAAGTGAAAACACAGGAAATAAGAGTGACCATTTTGTTATCAGCAAACTTTATTAAGAAGGAAGAACAATAACAACAGAAATTAAACTCTACATAGAAATATTTTTAAATAAAATTAAATACTTTAAATTTATTTATTTACCATTCATCAACCTTTGTAATGTTGAGATGAAGTAATTTCTAAAGTAAAGACAGAAAGGGATTAAATTAAATTATGTATAGACTGTGTAGTATACACAGCTTTTGACCAACTATATGGCTTAAATTCTTCAAATGATTATTATTGGCCCTAGTCACACAAGAGGATTTGCCCCGTGAAACGAACGGGTTGAGGGCGCATCAAGTGGGCGGGATCATACGGCAACATCTGGGAAGCGTAGCTCACCCAGCACCAACCCATACCATTGGCCTGAAGAAGCGGATTTAAAACATACCAGCAAAAGGGTAGTAGCAACCAGAAAACGCAAGTCACAGGTGAGCGTTGGATCGTGGAAGCGGAGGTAATCCAGCATATCCGGCACCTGCATGCGTCCCGTCGCACCGGATGTGTTTTTCCCAAGCCTCCACAGTATGCGAAGAAACATCAGAGTGTGCATGCGCAAGACCCTTTGATTCGCTTCAACATCGCCGGTGTGATCACCGGCTATCGGCATCTGCACAGCATCTCGGGGACCATCTGATAGCGCTACCGTGCATCTTTTTTGCCCCGGCTCTACTTTGCCTCCCTTCAGCGGCGCAGTATCCCCCTCGTGTGACCGGGGCCAGTGAGAGGAAAATGTGTGGAGAACTTACTTACATAAAAAGTCTTTCTTTCTTTAATAAAAGGTGTGGGCCACACCAGGCTACCCCTTTTATATCTCTGGTCTCATTGTGAAACTAAAAGATCAGCTCCTCCCAACTGTGGGACTGGTGTGATCCAGCAGAATGCTTCTTATGTTAATTATATTACCCAGCTTTCTCAGCTGCTGCCACTGCCTCCTTGTCTTTCTCTTTCCTAAGTAGTAGAAGTAGTTAAGGTCTCATAGATCTATGAAGCTTAGCTTAAGACAACAAAACCATAAAACAACATTAAATAATAAATAACAACAGAAGTGGCAACCATGTCCTGTAGTGCTCTTAATTTCCTATTCCACAGCAGTCATCCCAGTGTGTGACAATACTCCCTCTAAGGTGTGGAGTCCTGTGAGCAAAAATTCTACATTGTGAGCTACTGGCATTACAGTTGTGAGTGAGCATTTTGGCTACTGCATAAATCAGTTTGCTCTGGAGCCATCCTTCCTGAGCTAAGACAAAAATCTGTGAGCTGGAGGCTAAAAACCTGTGAGCTAGCTAGCTCACACTAGCTCAGCTTAGAGGGAACACTGGTGTGTGGTCTCTATATGATGGACTGCAGAGAGACCTCGCTTGCCACAAACTAACACTGGCTAATGCACAGGCAGGTCGTCTTATAACATTGCAAAAATATTATTTAATTATAATTGATAAAATCACAACACAAATTGTTGCATGTGAACACAGGTAATACCTGTTCATTCTCACAAATGGAGATGAATGGTTATCAACATTCATAATATCTATGGCGCTTTACATGGTATTTTCCCATGTGGACTTTTTTCTGTGTGGGTTTTTTTCCATATGGGCTTTTATGTCTCTATGGGCTTTTTTTCGTGTGGGCATTTTTCCACATGGGCTTATTTTCTGTGAGCATTTATGTCCATGGGCTTTTTTCTGTGGGCTTTTTTCCTAGAACCATTTCAGAGTTATGTCAGCAATGTGTCATCACTTCTAGGGATTTTCCTCCTGCCCTCTCCTTCATTGGCTTCCTCAGAATGAGACTATTTAGCCTGTGACAGTTTTGTGTCAGACACCAGTTTTCCTGCAGCCTTCAAAGAGAGAAAACAAAACACAGCCTTGTTTCAGAAATCTAGCCAATGTGTCCTTCAGTTAGGGAAATGTCAGGAAGCTCTTGAGCCCTTAAAAGTTTTTATATCTTTATGCATTTCCTGTGCAGGCCTCACACTGGTGCTTCAGACCTGAGCTTCTTCTTGGTGATGCCGGTACAACGAGTCACAAAATACCCACTACTTCTGCAGAAAATATTGGAAAACACTCTGGACAGTGACAGCGCTTATGAAGCACTTTCAGCTGCAACAAAAGCTATGGTAGAGGTCAATGCTAACATCAATGAGTACAAAAGACGGAAGGAAGTAGGTGAGGGAAACAGATGTGCTTTGGGCACCTTCTTGACTAGCCCTGTAGTGTTGGATGGTTTGAGGCAGTTGGAACTATTTGTTCTGTTAACACCTGTGTATGCCATGGTATGCTTACTGTCTGATCCTAATGGTTCTATGAAAACAGTTGATATCTATTTTGCTTTACTGTCCATCCAGTTCCTAGTGGTTTATGATGTAAGTTCTTTTCATCATGCGCAGTGTCATCGCAGTACCATTTTATGTAGGTCTACTCACAATGCCATTCAGGTCTATTAAACAGGGCTTACTCCTAGGAAAGAGTTTTTAGGAGTAGAATGTTAATCCCTCTGATCAAGTGCTACATATTATTGGCTAGTCCACATTGGGAATCCCCATCAAAGCTGTATTTTAAATCTGAAAACTGAGACAAAGAGACAGTCAAACATTTAAAATAAAGTATGGCCAGTGTTTGGTAATGATTTTAAAAAGGAAAGGACAGAAGAGGTATTCCAGGAAAGCATGGACTGAGCTAAGTAGTTTGGCCATTGTAAGGACTTTAGGTGTGGATGATAGCTGTGTTGGTCTGCAGCAGAAGAGCTAAATTCAAGTCTAGTAGCACCTGAGAGATCAAGATGAGTTTTGAAGTATAAGATTTTGAGTGCCACAGCTCTGACAAAGGGAACTTTCACTCTTGGACACTTATACCCCCAACATCTTGTTGGCTTCTAAGGTGCTAATGGACTAAAATCTGGCTCAGTCAGGACCTTGTTCTTGAGGGTGTTTTGACTATCCTCTTTCATGTAGGGTTGTGAGTATTCTTACTAAAATCCCCTGCTATAGGATTCAATACAGAGGTGATTTGCTTACAAACACTTTTTATGACTAGGGCTCATCTTTGAAGAGAGAATTTAGGAGGGTGTGTTATGTGTGCAAGTCTAATACCACCACACTAGAAGTCTATCCATTGTCACTCAATTTCCACTCTTCTTCAGATCAATAATGTTACTTAAGCGTTTGGTGGTGGAAAGTGCCATCAAGTCACAGCTGATTCATTGAAACCTCATAGGAGTTTCAAGGGAAGAGACGAACATAGGTGGTTTGCCATTACAAAGCAACCCCTAAACTTCCTTGGTGGTCTCCCATCCACGTATTAACCAGGGCTGGCCCTGATTAACTTCTGAGATCTAATGAGATCAGCCAGCCTGGGCCATCCAGATAAGGGCCCTTGAGAGTTAGCTAGGGGATTATGTTGAACATGCAAGAATTACATCAGTGTGGAACATTTATGCTTTAAAAGGATATTTTAATTTTTATTGTTAGGATTTGTTGCAGTGGTTTTTATGTTTCACTAATGGAAATTTGTTAACCATCTCACTTTTAATTGACTGTGTGCAATGTAATTTTTAAAACAAATAAAATTGTTTTGGCCATGAAAGAGATAAAAATATAAAAATACAGCAATCTAGAAAAGAAACTGAACAACAAAAATAACTCTAACTTCTCAATTTGGACTTTTTGTCGAGGGTGCTTTACTGTGAAAATTTTAAAAAGTTAATAGACTAAGAATTAGTAGCCATACATTCACAACTGGGTCTGAACCCTGATGAAAAGCATTTTCCCAGATAGGTGATTACTGTCCCTTCCCCCATGACCTTCTGTACAAAAATATCTTTTGTACAAAAATATATTTTGGAAGCTTTGTAACTTCTGGGAAAACTGTGTCACTTGCATAGCTGGAACTATCAAACAGCAAAGTTAGCTTTGAAGTGAGATGTTTATTACTCCAGGCAAATGGGATGGGACTACTATTATAGAAATTGCTGGTATTAACTGAGTATTTATCCGGCTGCGGTCTAACCAACAGATGGACAGGAAGTGTACCTAGTTACGTGTGTGTTAAATGCTGTCAAGTCACTTCTAACTTATGGCAACCTTATGAATTAATGTCCTCCAAAATGTCCTGCCGTTAACAGCCTTGCTCAGGTCTTGCAGACTGAGAGCCGTGGCTCCTTTTATAGAGTCAATTCATCTCATGTTGGGTCTTCCTCTTTCCCTTCTGCCTTCAACTTTTCCTGGCATTATTGTCTTTTCCAGTGACTCTTGTCTTCTCATAATGTGACCAAACCATGATATCCCCAGTTTAGTCATTTTAGCTTCCAGAGAGAGTTTAGGCTTGATTTGATCTAGAACCCACTTATTTGTCTTTTTGGCAGTCCACGGTAACCATAAGAACATAAGAGAAGCTAGTGTTGGATCAGGCCAATGGCCCATCCAGTCCAACACTCTGTCACACAGTGGCCACAAATACCAGGTGCCATCAGGATGTCCAGCAGTGGGGCCAGGACACTAGAAGCCCTCCCACTGTCGCCCCCCCCAGCACCAAGAATACAGAGCATCACTTGCCCCAGCCTGAGAGTTCCTATCTATACCTTGTGGCTAATAGCCACTGATGGACTTCTGCTCCATATGCTTATCTAATTCCCTCTTGAAGCCGTCCATGCTTGTAGCCACCACCACCTCCTGGTGCAGGGAATTCCATGTATTAATCACTCTTTGGGTGAAGAAGTGCTTCCTCTTATCCATTCTAACCCGACTGCTCAGCAATTTCATTGAGTGCCCACAAGTTCTTGTATTGTGAGAAAGGGAGAAAAGTACTTCTTTCTCTACCTGCTTTATCCCATGCCTTATCTTATAAACCTTGATCATGTCATCCCCTCAGCCGTTGTTTCTCCAAACTAAAGAGCCCCAAGTGCTTTAACCTTTTTTCATAGGGAAAGTATTCCAACCCTTTTATCATTCTAGTTGCCCTTTTCTGCACTTTTTCCAACGCTG
This sequence comes from Gekko gecko, assembly GCA_029375565.1. NCBI lineage: Eukaryota > Metazoa > Chordata > Lepidosauria > Squamata > Gekkonidae > Gekko > Gekko gecko. The sequence continues at coordinate 162,332,211 of JAPDNY010000002.1, forward strand.
TAATATCCTTTTTGAGGTGTGGTGACCAGAACTGTACATAGTACTCCAAATGAGGTCACACCGTACAGGGGCATTATGATACTGGCTGATTTGTTTTCAATTCCCTTCCTAATAATTCCCAGCATAGCTTTGGCCTTTCTTATTGCAGTCTAGACATTTTCATTGAGTTATCTACTACAACTCCAAGATCTCTCTCTTGGTCCATCTCTGCCAGTTCAGACCCATCAACATGTATTTATATTTAGGATTTTTGGCTCCAATGTGCATCACTTTGCACTTGGCCACATTGAACCCCATTTGCCATGTTGACGCCCACTCGCCCATCCTCGACAGATCCCTTTGGAGTGCCTCACAATCCTCCCTGATTCTCACCACCCTGAACAACTTCATGTCATCTGCAAATTTAGCCACTTCACTGCTTACTCCTAACTCCAGATCATTAATAAAACAAGATAAAAAGCATCGGATCCAGTACTGATCCCTGTGGTACCCCACTGCTTACCACCCTCCACTGAGAAAATTGCCCATTTATACTCACTCTCTGTTTCCTATTTATAAGCCAGTTTTTGATCCACAAGAGGACTTGTCCTTTTATCCTGTGACTATTGAGCCTACTTAGGAGCCTTTGATGAGGAACTGTATCAAAAGCTTTCTGGAAGTCAAGGTAAACAACATCTATTGGATCCCCTTGTCCACATGTTTGTTCACTCTCTCAAAGAACACTAACAGGTTAGTGAGACAAGATCTTCCCTTACAGAACCCATGCTGAGTCTGCCTCAATAGTTTTTGTTCATCAATGTGCCTACTAATTCTTTCCTTAATAACAGTTTCTACCATAAAACTCTTCACACCAATGCTTCTTCTAAGCTGTGGAGTCTTGTGAGCAAAAATCTACTTTATGAGCTACTGGCATTAAAGTTGTGAGTGAGCAGAACTTCCGGTCGGAGAAAATGGCGAATTGACACACTTTGCGAGTTGTGCAGAGTGTACTGCGGCATCTGACGACAGTCTGGGCTTTATTTGGCCCAGCGCAGCACTCTCCAGGCGGGGGAGTGGCAAGCAAGCAGCGAAGCCTGAGGGGGGTTGAGATCGGTGTGGATAAGCTTCGGAGGAAGCTTGTTTACACTTTGATCTCCCTCCGTGAAGAGGGCAGTTGCAAATCAACTCTACAGATGCCAGCCGGGCTGAGAATTCAGCATAAATTCGCCATCTACCGATCTCTTTATCATCTGATTAACATCGTTTACAGAAGAAGCACCGCGAAACCCCGAGACTACAAGCAAGGTAACAAACAAACGATTAAGCGCTTACCTGTTTAAAGGAGACTGTGATATTGAAGCGTACGGATAAGCGTTGAAACCTTTAAGGAACTACTTCGCTTGAATTAAAAGTAAAAAAGAAAGCTTTCCGTTAGAGAAAAAGGCTGAAAAGAGACTTTGTTTTGCATTCCTGTGGTCAGCCAAGTCTAAACGTTACGTAGTAGAAACGAAACTAACTGTGACTCTGTGATACAGGAAGTGGGCTAGAGTGGAGGTTTTTAGAGGCTGCTGTGTTTGAAGCGGATGGACATTTTATTGTGTGACACCACCTTTACCGGAAGTTGGATTACAGAGACGGACAGGTGAACAGGAAGTTTGAAAGGAGCCTACTCTAGCCGAAAAATCATAGAGAAATTGCGCCCGACATTTTGGGGAGGACTAAAATTTAAAATGTTATTTTCAAGCCGAAAAAGCGCTTAAACAAGTTCTAAAGGTGGCGATTTGGCTTGAAGATTGCTAATATAAAGTCTGATTAACATTGAAGTGGCCTCCAAGACGGATTTGAGAACAAGACCCAGAGCTGCTTCATCACCCAGTCCAAGAATGACTGCAAAGGAAAAAAAGAGTGGCAAGCAGCTATGGAAGCGATGGAGAAACGGATGACGGAGAATCTTGGAAAACAAATAGAATCACAGTTGCAACAACAATTGGAGCAAATAGAGCAAGTGCAAATCCAAGTACAGAAAAAAATATGGAAGAATTGAAAGAACTGGTACTTGCAGAAGTGTCAGGGATTAAAAAAGATACAGAAGAACTTAAAAAGGAAGTCAAAAGTCTGGTGACAAAATCTGAAGATATGGAACAAAAGGTTAAAAAAACCTTGTCAGAAAATGCAAGGTTGGAGACCATGATGGATTACAGGGCTACTCAGAACCACTTGAGATTGAGAGGGATAGAAGAGGAGGAAGATCAAGATCTACGGGCCCTAGTAATTAAGACATTGACAACTTATATAGGGGAAGATGAAGGAGATTTGGATGCAGACTTTGACTTGATTTACAGAGTAAATTCAGCTTATGCCAAAAGAAAGCAATTACCCAGAGATGTAATTGTTCAATTTGTGACAACAAAGATGAAGGAAGACGTTTTCAAGAAACAATTTACACAACCGTTGGAAATTAATGGAAAGAAAATAATAATCTTGAGAGAAATTCCGAGATCGATTCTACAAGATAGAAAGAAATTCAAGAAATTGACAGACAGGCTAAAAGAAATGAATATTAGGTTCAGATGGGAGATTCCATATGGACTTACATTCATGTACAACTCGGTGAGATCAACTCTTAAATCTGAAGGAGACTTATATAGATTTAAAGCGAACAATCTGGACGATTTTAAAGATATTTAATTTAACACCATTATGGATTACAAATTTTTATCTTGGAACGTAAATGGATTAAATTCACCAGGTAAAAGAAGACTGGTGAATCATTGGCTGGAAAAACAAAAATGTAATATAATTTGTTTACAAGAAACACACATAAGAAAACAAGACGACAAATATCTGACTAATAAAAAATTGGGAGAAGAATTTCATTCTTCAGCAGTTAACAAGAAAAAAGGAACAGTGATTTATATTTCAAAAGATTTGGATCCTAAACAAATTTTTTCCGACAAAGAAGGAAGGTATGTTGGCGTGGAAATCTGTATGGATAGAAAAAAGACATTGCTTGTTAATATATATGCACCCAATGGTGCAAAAGAGACCTTTTTCAATGATTTGACTAAAGAGTTGGAATGTTTAAATTATGACCAAATTGTTCTTGCGGGAGACTTTAATGGTACAGTGAACAACACATTGGATAGAAAGTCCAAAGCAAGTGGAGAGACAGTTGGAAAGTTACCAAAAAAATTTTTTCAATTGATGAAGCAAGAAAAATTAGAAGATGTTTGGAGGAAGTGGAATCTTAAGACCAAGGATTACACGTTTTATTCGAATAGACATAATTCCTTTTCTCGAATTGACATGATTTGGATGTCAGAGGAGATGGCGCAAAAAACTTATAAAATACAAATTCTACCGAAAATTAACTCTGATCATAATCCCCTACTTTGGATATCTAAAGCAAAACCTAAACAGCTATTTTGGAGAATTAATGAAGATTTACTGGATCAAAAACAAATTAATGAAATCTTAAAAAGGAAACGAAAAGTTTTTTTGAATTGAATTTGAATAAAGGCACGGACATACAAGTTGTATGGGATACATACAAAGCAGTAATCAGAGGCATGCTTATCTCTCTGAACTCCAAAGATAAAAAGCAAAAGATTCAGCAACAGAAAGACCTTCATGAAAAAATTCGACAAAAAGAAAAGGAACTAAAGAAAAGACCAGGGAAGAAGAAAATTATTAAAGAGATTCACTTCCTGCAAGATCAGCTGAATGTTCTTTTAAACAGAGAATTATATTGGAATTTAAAAAAATTACAGCAAAAAGCATTTGAGGGTGCAAATAAACCAGGAAAGTTTTTGGCATGGCAATTGAAAAATAGAAAAGATAGGAACTTTATATCTAAGATTGTTGAAGATGGAAAGGAGGTGATGAGCCTGAATGGTATAAAAAGAGCTTTTTTTAAATACTACGCCAAACTATTCCAAAAGAAAGGAATTGACCAACAGAGAATCAAGAAATATTTGGAGACGATTGAAGTTCCAGAGCTGGGAAAACAAATTAAAGAACTATTAAATGGTTTAGTAACGAAAGAAGAAGTGACAATGGCGATAGAAGACGCAAAGTTGGGCAAAGCTCCAGGACCAGATGGCTTTACAGCAAAATTTTATAAGAAATTTAAAGAGGAGCTAACCCCTATTTTAGTACTTCTGTCAAATGAGATAAGACAGACCAAGCGGATCCCAGATTCATGGAAGGAAGCAAACATTTCATTGATACCTAAAGACGGTTTGGATTTGACTCAAGTAAAGAACTATAGACCAATATCGCTATTAAATAATGACTACAAATTATTTGCAAAAATAATTTCAGAGAGATTGAAAAAATATTTGAAAGATACGATAGCGGAAGAACAAGCGGGATTTTTACCAAATAGACAAATTAGAGATAATCTAAGAGTGGTGATAGATGCAATTGAATATTATGACAAGCATCCTGAAAAAGAAGTTGGATTCCTCTTCTTAGATGCGGAAAAAGCTTTTGATAATTTAAATTGGGAGTTTATGCTGCAAGTTATCGAAAAGATGAATATTGGACAGTCCTTTTTAAACATGATTGTGGCAATATATTCAGAACAAAAAGCGGCTTTGAATATAAACAAAGAAAAGACGGACTTCTTCCGAGTCCAAAAGGGAACACGTCAAGGCTGCCCGTTATCCCCGTTGTTGTTTATTTGGATATTGGAAATATTATTGACAGCGATAAGAAAAGATGACAGTATTGAAGGACTTACAGTGAAAGGTTTTGCCTATAAATATAGGGCATTTGCAGATGATGTAATGTTTATGATTCAAGACCCAATTGAGAAAATACCACAATTGATGGAAAAAATTGAAGAATTTGGTTCAGTTGCGGGATTTTATGTTAATAAAAATAAAACTAAAGTGATGTGCAAAAATATGACGAAACAAAGACAAACAGAACTTCAAGAGAAAATACAATGTGAAGTAGTCACAAAGACTAAATATCTTGGAATTGATTTAACCATGAAAAATATTGACTTGTTTAAAAACAATTATGAAAAGGTGTGGCATAAGATTCAGCAGGATATGAAGAAATGGGATACTTTGAATTTATCATTGATGGGAAGAATCGCGACTGTAAAAATGAATATCTTGCCGCGTTTGATGTTTTTGTTTCAGACTATTCCAATACTAAAACAAAGGAAAATACTGGATTCGTGGCAGAAAGAATTATCCAAATTTGTATGGGCAGGAAGAAAGCCAAGGATTAAAATGAAAATTTTATGTGACGCAAGAGAGAGAGGAGGCTTACAACTACCAAACTTAAGACTGTATTATGATGCCGTCTGTTTGACATGGTTGCAACAGTGGATTAATTTGGAGAATAAGAAGTTATTAGCCCTTGAAGGACATGATAATAAATTCGGATGGCATGCATATTTATGGTATGGAAAAGTAAAAATGGATAAATTTTTTAAACACCACTTTGTAAGACAATCACTGTTCGAGACATGGACGAGATATAGAAAATTCTTCTCGGAAGAAAGACCACTTTGGATTGTACCAGCTGAAGTAATTAATCCGTATTCAAGAAATCAAGGGTTAGATTGGCTACCCTATAAAAGTCTTTTAAAATTTGAAGGGAAAAATTTTGTGTTAAAAGATAGATTTGATGTTGAATTTGAATATGATTGGTTGAAGTATAGACAGATTTATGATCTATTTAAGACCGATAAAAGAGAACATGGTTTTAGAGAAAAGAATATTGAAATTGAAACTGTATGGCTTGAGAAAGATAAAAAAATGATTTCTAAACTGTACAAGGTGTTATTGAAATGGTATACTGAGGATGAGGTTGTAAAGGAGCAAATGATAAAATGGGCAGTAAATGTTAATAATGAGATATTAATGTCATCTTGGGAATACTTGTGGAAAAAATCAATGAAAATTTCAACGTGTGTAAATGTTAAAGAGAATTGTTATAAAATGATGTATAGATGGTATATGACGCCTAAAAAAATTGCTATTATAAATGAAAGTATGTCTAACAAATGTTGGAAATGTAAGAAACATGAAGGGTCTTTTTACCATATGTGGTGGACATGTGATAAAGCAGTAAAGTATTGGACTGAGATCCACAATGAGATACAAAAAATTTTGAAATGTACTTTTAAGAAAGACCCACAGATGTTATTGTTAGGTCTTAAAATGGAAGAAATAAATGTAGCCAAGAGAACACTATTATGGTACTTGATTACAGCAGCTAGACTGACTTTTGCTCAATGTTGGAAACAAGATAAAGTACCTGAAACATGGGAATGGATTAAAAAGACGTTGTTTATGGCAGAAATGGACAAATTAACAAGAAAATTAAACAACGAAGAAGACGAAACTTTTTTCGGAGACTGGAAAGACTTTCAAGAATACTTGTTGAAGAATTGGGACGTAAAACGTGGTTTGATTTGTTTTGACAGTTATTGAGGAGAAGTGGAAAAAAACTCAGATCTTTGAATTGTTACCATTAGTAAAAGAAATATGTTTAGTAGTAAATGTAATTGTATAAGAGAAATATCAAGGGGGTTGGAGCAGTGCGGGAAGCCTTGTTTGGGGGGGAGAGGGAGAAAGAAAAATGGATATGTATTGGTTTGTTTAAATTGTATGAACATGTGATATATCCAATAATAAATTGTATTTAAAAAAAAAAAAAAGTTGTGAGTGAGCAATTTGGCTACTGTATAAATTAGTTTGCTGTGGAGCCATCCTTCCTGAGCTAAGACAAAAATCTGTGAGCTGGAGGCTAAAAAACTGTAAGCTAGCTCACACTAATTCAGCTTAGAGGGAACACTGCTTAATACCACATTTCAAATGAATCAACTTTCTTCCTGTCAGCTTTCTTCATTGTCCAACTTACACACCCATACAGAGTAATGGAGAATACTATGGCATGAATTAACTTGATCTTGATCGCCAGCAACACATCTTTACCCTTAAGATTCTTTTCTAGCTCCTTCATGGCTGCCCTTTGCAGTCTTACCTTTCTTCTGATTTCTTGATGGCAGTCTCCCTTGCGGTTGATGATGGAGCCAAGGAAGAGAAAATTTTGAACAATTTCAATTTCTTCATCGTCAGCCTTAAAGTTGTGTAATTCCATAGTAGTCATTACTTTTATCCTCATGATGTTCAGCTATATCATGTTAGGGTATGAGAAATCACTGGGAAGTCACTAACCCAGCCTGCTGTCATGGAAATGTTGGGGCTAGTTTTTCTTTGTAGATAGTTCGTATATCAAAATTGATCAAAAAGAAGGATTTTTTTTTAATCATAGCCATACCTGAGAAATAAGTTCTTCCCTTATTTTGAGAGAGTGTTCTGTATCACCAAACTCAGAAAGTGATAGGTTTCTTCCCTGACTTGTATAATGTGTTCCTTTCTTGTGTTTCCTGCCTTCAATGTATCTGAGAATAGCAGACAAATACAACAAAGCCGGGTATCTGACTTTGCGGGAGCGCCTGGCCCGGCTCAACACACATTCCATCGCCAAGAAGACCACACGATTGAGTCGTCTCTTTATGCATGAGGCTGGAATTATACCTAAAGTAAGTTTCCTAAACAGCTTGTTTCCCACTTTTATGGGAACAACTGTGGCTCAGTGGAAGAGCACATACTTCTCATGCAGAAGGTCCTAAGCTCAATCTGTGCCATCTCCACTTAGAGGATATCAGACGCTTGATGCTGAAAAATACCATTTTGTGCATGAGAGCTTGGAGAGCTACTAACCTATCAGAATAGATAATATTAAGCTTTAAAGACCAGTTGTTTGACTTGGAAACTTCGTGATTCATCTTCCTTTACAGAATATCTGGAAGTGTCCTTGATTGGTAAGAATGGGTCAAGATAAGACATTCACTAACAGTGACTGTTCTTGTGGAAGAGTTCTTTCTTTACGTGCTCTTAGTTTCTGTCCGTCAGACTGAACTCATGGGTGGCCTAATGATGCTTTAAGAATAGTGATATGCCATCCCATGCTAGCCTCTCTGTGGTCACTTTGGGAATCATGACATGCATACCGTGGAGACAGTGACAGTGAGGACTCAGAGGACTCAGCACCCACTTATGACCTGGCTGGGAATGTTTCTTTCATCTGTAATGCCAGCACCAGCAAATTCTACAGTGCTGTTAGCATTAAGTTATTTTCCAGTGTCCTCATCACACCCTTAGTGAGGTAAGAAGCTCAACACCATTCCTGTTTTATAGAAATTTAAATCCAAGGCAATAAACCTCTGAATCCCAGTGCCAGGAGGCAACATCAGGGGAAGGCTTCATCCTCTATGCCCTGTTGTTAGCCATCCAGAAGAACTGGTTGGCCACAGTGCAAGACAGTTTGCTGGACTACATGGACTACTGGTCTTGAGGCTTAGATTTAGTTGTTGACCATAATGGGAAGTAATTGTGGTGGCCTGAACTGAAGTAGTAACCATCAGACAGCAGAAAAATAAGCACCACCAGGGCAATTGCTTTGGTCTGTGGGGCTATAACCCTGATAATACCCAGGAAACAAAGACATAACATGCTTTTTATCTCACCCTTCATCCAAGGAACACAGGGTAGCATGCTTCTCTCTCCTTTCCCCTCCATTTTCTCTTCAGAATGACACCATCAGATAGGTTAGGCAGACAGAGATTGGCCCAAGGTCACCTGGTGAGTTTCATGGCTGAGTGGGGATTTGAATCTGAGTCTCCCAAGTCTGATACTATACAACATGGACTCTTAAATTAAAGGCAGTGGGTTGAGTTTTTTCTCCTGAACTCAGTGAATTCCTGTTAATATTCTACCCCTACCCTGATACAGCAGGTTTAAAATAGGGGAATTTTACCAATTAGGCAATATGTGATTTCAGAAGTCCAGAACTGGAAATTACATAGCATGAACTGTGTACAGTATGTAAGCCTGGAGCTAGAGCATGTATATATCACTAGCAATATGTCATTTCCTTGAAGCCTTTTCTTACAAAAGCTATGAGATAATTTTCTTTGTTTGGGGTTTAGACAGAGGACAAGGAGTTTGATGACTTGGAAGAGAAGTTTCAGTTGCTGGCATCAGGTATAGCTGATCTGAAGGAGAATGTGGCATCTTTCCTGAGCAACACAGAGGTAATATTCCTTTTGCTGGGTCTGCCTGAGGATTTGTCAGACACTTGAATACTTGGAGTTCCCTGTTGAAAATTCTTAGGTGCATGAGAGGGTCAGTCTGGTTCGGAACCACAGTATGATGGGAGAAGGAACTTAAGCCTTTGTCCCATGCCATTTTCCTAACCTGAAAGAGCCCCAGAGAGCCTCTGCTTGACCTTTGGGGAAATGTCCATGTTTCCATTTAAGGAATTCAAAGAGTAAGTGTTAAAAAACACTTTTTTTCTGCTTGAGACCCTGGAAAGCTGCTGTCAGTCAGAGCAGACAATACTGACTGAGGTGGGCCAATTTTCTGATTCATTATAAAGTGGCTTCATACATTTGTCTTTGACTTGCAGAGAGGAAACATCTTCCAGAACACCTACCAACTGTATGATGCTCTGATTCTTCCTTTGCTTTCTTCTCTGGAGGCCTTATTCAGTCCCTTTTCTGACACATTCTGTGGGGGTGACCTTAGATATGTTTGTGGTGATTGTGTTTGGCAGTACTGTGCATCAATCCACTCTAAGCTCCTCATCTTTCAGCTGGGGAGATTTTGACAAATTGCTGTGAGCTTAGAGATGAGAAAGAGAAATGACCAGAGGGCTGGTGAGACTTGACAAAAAAAAGGGAAAAAGGCAGCTTCTAAAAATGTGTAGCTGAATTATTATGAAGATTAGCACTGAATAACCAGGAGAGGTTTTAACCCCCATAGCAGAAGGTGGTTTATCTAGTTCAGGGACATCCAAATATACAAGCTTCTGACTGAACATACCTTAGAGCCATATGACACACACAGAAAGAGCCAAACTATACATTTTCATGAAACACTGTATCCATTGAGGCTTACCATCAAGTTAAAGTGTTGGGGAAACTAGGAGTGCAGGAAGCTTTTCATGGACTCCCATCCCCACTATGATCGTTGAGGAGGTAGAGAAACTGGCAGGGATCCCAATTGCATCAAGAAAGAGAAAGAGTTATTTTTTAAACAACCTCTTATATATCTTTCTTGGACCTATAGCTGCTAACATACCTACTGACATACCTATCATGTAGGACTTCCATGGATGTGACACTGGCCAAACTAGAACTGATCCAATGTACCAACCCAAATCCCTCTCCTTTCTATCTCTGGACTCAGGAAGCTCTCAGAAAGTCAAGGAAGCTAGGTTCTGATATCCTATCTATTTAAACTTTGATAGTGGCACCATTAACTCCTGGAATGTATAAACACCCTCTAAGGCAAAAATCATGTACAGTTTATCAATACCAGAAGGCCACAGCACCAGTGAAGCCTCCTGGGAAATGGAGCCAAAGATTCAACTATAGTGGCTATTTACTATAGAAATTAAAGTAACAGGTTTAGCAGGGGACTGAGGCTCAATCCAGGCCCTGATTCCATGATCAGGGCCGGCCCACCTGCTAGGCAAAGTAGGCATTGGCCTAGAGTGCGGGCTGGCCCTTAGGGTGCGGAAGGAAAGGCAGGGGCCGATGCGCCTGGCCAGCACGGCGGAGGGAGGTAGCGGAGCAAAAGGGAGGTGTCCAGGCCTCACCAGGAGGTTGGCATCTGTGCCCCCGCCTAGGGTGCAGAAACACCTCCGGCCGGCCCTGTCCATGATGTTAAGAGCATATAAGACTGTATGCAGCCTTGGTGTCCAAGTAGCAGACTGCCCTGTTCAACATCCTCCTAGTTTTTGGAGTCTCACTAGCCACTGAGATTAGCTAAACTTGGCAAACAGTTTTAAGTTTCATTGTTAGTTTTGCATCCAAATAGGTGGGGAGAGGAGAACTGGGATGCTTAGGGCAGTAAAATGTGTTGAGCCAGCTCTATAGGCATGATGACATGAAGGTACATGTCTGCTTCCACTAGATCAGTGGCATCCAGCACTGGGACCCTGATGTGGGTCGTGGAGACCCTCTTGCTGGGTCACAAGCTTTGGCTCACAAGCTCATAAAGAGCTGCTTTTTGAAAGGGCCTAGTGCGTATTTTCAAAATGGAATTATTCATGGGGAGGGGTGGTACATTTTTGCACAGGTTCCAAAAGATGTTTTAATAAAGGAGAAGGGACTCTGGACTATATTGCTGTCTATAATATGTACTATCTGTAGCAGTGTATATTATCCTACCATGTAATTTCTTCATTGTATAATGCATCATGTTAAGACTTGTGCTTTGTTTCAGCTTGGCTTCAGATTTCTGCAGTCCTAATCCTATTACATTGCTTAGTGGATATGCCATCCTGTTGATTGTATTAACTTACATTGTGTAGTCCTCCTTGAGTCTCAGCGAGAAAAATGGATGATAAATAACATAAATAAAAATAGAGTGCAAAGGTGCAGTGCCCCCTGCCTCTTGGTGCATGTATCCTGGAAAGGCTGAAGACTTCTGAACAAGATATTACTTGGAGATGTGTGGGGAAAGATGTGAATTAGTAGTAACCATACATTTAAGCTAAAGCCTGATCTGGCCCTAAGACATGAAACAGTTGTCAGACAGAAGCTTTCACAAACTTCATGTTCTTCAAAATGTGTACTGCTGCAAACAGCAACTGTTATATAAGCTTCCTGCAGTTCATCACCAACTGCCAATTCATGCCTCCATCCAAATATTGTTATGTGCAGCAGTGTGTGCACAGTGGTTGAGCACATGGTTTCCCAGTACACTATAGGTAAAAGTATGTATTTCTGTTCATGCCACATAAAACAAATGGTAGTCACAGTGGGTGACCTGTATTTGAACAGCCATCTGCACATGCCTTCATGATCTAGGAAGGAAATTTGTGCCATGCATGCTGTTTTCATGCATACATTTCCCTTGTTGGATTAGGGTACCCAACATTATTTTACTTCAGTTGCTGCTCTTTCAACACTGTCCATATATTCTTTACTGATGGACTTGCAGAAAGAGATGCCTCTCTTGGTAAATTACTGAAAAGGAAGTTCCCTTTTGACTTTATTCATGGTAATCTATACCATGTATACAGCAGTAGGGTTTAGAATGTTATTTTGTCATATTCAAATCCACCCTAACAAGGGGCTGTTTCTATTATTACATTTTGTTATTCTTGTTAGGAAAGCACACATAGAAAAATGCCAGCCAGAAAATGGCTGCAGGTATACATCATTATAATTCAGAAATTTTCAGATGCGGATCTGTGACAAACATCTTGTTATGTTTTGGAGTCTTCTTTGGTGCACTCGTATATCATGTGCACACCTCATGATCTGATGATCTGGTTCATCAATAGAAAATTGGCAGGAAGAGAATGACTATAAAGGAAATATTCCTATGAGAAAGAAGCTGTAAATCTTTCTGAAAGAATTGCATCATTAGCAGTAATTTTAAAAACAGATGGGACCAAACCTTAGAAACTATACCCCATCGATATACCCTGTGCTGCTCTTAAGCTATGTGCTATGCTCTGCCAAATTCTTCCAGTGGCCTTATCTCTTTGTGCCAAGGAAACCAGCCAAACTGGTTTGGGGCGGGGGGGGGGACCAACACAAAATCCCCAGTCTGTTCTGTGGTATGGCTGGCAAGAAATAGAACTGGAAAGATTATCTTTGAAACTGTTAATAATTCTTGTTACACCTTGAAAGCCCTTACCTTTGAGATTCAGCACATTGAACATATTCCAACTTTATACTTAGGGAAGTCCTGCTGGGGATATGCATAAAATCTTGGGAGGATATGAACCAAGGGTGGAAAATCCTGACCTCCTAATGCATTGTTTGGCAGGTTGGCAGCAGTTTTGTAACTTTTTGTCCTTCTGCAACAGGTCCTTTTTGTCCTTCTGCAAAGTCAGTCCTTTACCACAAACAAAGAGCTGAAACCTAATTATCCACAGGCTGCAGAAATAGAACTGTTCTGATACAGGTTTCAAAATGCAGATCTGGAGAGTTTCGACAGTGGCCAGAAAATCAATCACATGCTCTGATCCTTGTCTTTGCATTCCAATAAGTCCCTGTCCTTATCAGTCAAGAGTACATGCATGCAGGTGCATGAACTCATGTACACACACCAGAACTACCCTGAAATGAGACTTCATAAATCCATCTAAAAATGCCATTGCCACTGAAAATTGATACAAGTGGCCCTAAGCAATCCCTCATGACCATGGGTATTTCACTGATTCTCTAAGGAGGAAGAGTTTATGAGGAAGAGATATTATGGCTCTTTGTCTAAGTGGATAGAGAGTGTTGATTTATGTGAGTTAGGTAAGGATTTAGGTTCTCCTGCAACACAGTGCTTATCAGATTCTCTGAATAGATAGGTACCCATACATTTCAAACATCTTTTCAGGCTAATAGCAACGACTGATTATCAAGCTTGGGAGGAGGTCAGAAATGGTGAATAACTATTGGATCAACATCTACCCAGTAGATTCCAAACTAAGTTCCATTTTCCCTCCCACGCACTTTGTAAGAAGTATAACTCACAGCTTCAGTATTGCAATATGATATTTGTCATGTTCTGGTAACTGCCCTGGGCTTTGGAGGGGTAGGACACAAACTAGTTGATAAATAACAGATCATCCACCGTGGTCATTTCTTTCCCCTCCTTCTCTCCCTCTAATTTTTCCTTTTTTCTTTTTAAGTATTCTGCTTTCACAAGGAATCTGTTTTAAACTATCTTGAAAAATGTTGCATATACAAATAATGAGAATATGTTTCTGAGTCTGGCTTTTTAGTCACAATTGTTTTTATTTCTTCATAGTTTTCCTGAGTGCTCAGGTGAGCCTTATGTCCTGGACTGTGTTCCTGACGAAAACATATCCAAGTAATTTTTATGTCACCAGACCCATTTCTTTATCTTGCAGATGTTCCTTGGCTCTAAACCCCATGAGAATGAGCTTAACATAGAAGAAGGGACTAGACATCAATGTTGTCACCTTGCAGGAAAACTCAACAGCACTATCTTGCCAGAGTTTGTAAGTCTTGTTTGTTTCTAGTTGCATTCCATTGCTACAGGAGGGCTGGAGAGAACCAAGTCAGGGATTTGGAGAGCAGTGCTGCTGGTTTGCTTTGTTCTATAAAGGCTATGCTTCCCTGTGATCCAGAAGTTTTCCATTTCCATTTAGGACTTCTGGTGATTGCCCTTTGTCCAGTCAGAATAAGTGATACTTCCAATATTATCCTCATCCAAATTTCTTCCCAGATTTTGGAGTTCTAGCTCGCCTAGTTTAATTTTCAGCCCTTACCTAAATGGACCAGGCTAGCTCAATCTTATCAGATCTCAGAAACTAAGCAAGGTTGGCCCTGGTTAGTACTTTGATGGGAGATGACTAAGGAATACCAGGGGTTCTATGCAGAGGCAGGCAATGGCAAAGCTCCTCAGAATGTTTCTTGCCTTGAAAACCCTACAGGGTTGCCATAAATCAGCTGCAGCTTGACAGCACTTTCCACCATCAATCTTTTTTTCAAAGTGGAGATAACAACACTTTAGTCAATCTCCATTAATTCATATTTTTATTTCTGAACTTCTGCGCAGAGCAATGCACATCCAGTTTGCAGCAGACTTCAGTACCAGCAGTTCATTTATGTAGTTGTCCCATCTACATGACTGAGGTGCATATTGTTATGGATCTTGTCCCCTCAAGCATGCAGCTTATTCCTTAGTGCCTGCCTCTGTGAACTGGACACCTAAGCTAAACCACCCGTGGGATAGGTTTTGTGGGGAAACCTTCTTCCAGTTCAGACTCCATCAGTTGAAAATTGGGTCAGAACCAGAGTAGTGCTATCATCACTAGACAAGTTCCAGTTATGAAATGTTTCAGGAATAAGACTGGAAGAGATGGTCTCTAGTCCACCTCAGCTAGGTGTATGTGTGTGAGAGAAGAGATGCCAAACCGACCCATTTCTTGCTTGCTTGTTCTAGGACTGGTAGCATCCCTGCATGACTTCTGATCAATCTAAGGGCTAATTTGGGTTGAAGTCTTCATGCAAGACTCCCTGTATCTCAAGAATCAAGCACTTTGGTTTCTACAAAGATCTTTGTTCCATTAACAGTCTGATTTAATGGGAAGCAATTTATTTATTTAGGACACTGTTTAACCACTTTTCTCCATACATGAACCCAAAGCAGCTTACATGGTCCAAAACACATAAAAAACAAATCTCACAGGTACACAAAAGAAACCAGTTTCACAATTTCTATTTGCTGTTAACTAGTTCATAAGTCCAAGCAGGTGGAAACTCTTGATGAAAGAGACTCTCCTGCAGGCAGAAAAGGGGAAAAAAGATATACCAAGATTGGCTGGAGGAGCAAACATAAAACAGTCCTAGTTAGAGGACTGGGAACATCCCCAGTTTCCTTGTTGAGAGATGGGCCAGACTCTGCTGCTTTCACAATAAGATTGTTGAGGCTCATTACCCTCCCTGAGGTTCCAAGACAGGACAAAGACAGAGACCAGACAAAGGGGTGCATGGTGGGGCACCCCTTTTTCTGGGATTGCAGCATCAGCCCCCTCCTTTCTTTGGACCAAAGACAACTGAGGGACTCACTCTTCATTTCACTCTATAACCCAATTCATCAATAATATCTCCAGTTGTGGATCAGAGGCTTCCTGGCCCTGCCCTTCGATTTGGTGACAGGGCAGATTGGCTCTTTGATGCCTTAGGTGACCGACCACCTGGTCTTCCACCAGAGCAAAGAGACAGCTGACTGGGCTTTCCCAAGCCCTCCATCACACTAAAAGTGAGACTCTGCCTCCTCTGTGCAGCTAGGAATCTGATTACCCATTCCAATGCAATATTTACCATCAGAGGGACCAACATTCAATCATAACCCATGGGTGCCATAATAAAATGGGAAAAAAGAAATAAGTCTTGATGGGGATTATACATATAGTTGTATCGAGATTTTTTGGTACATTTTAATCAGTGCACAGGCATCTAGGTTCACGCTCTGAAAATTCCACAAAAAAATCCTTATGCAGTCATATACATAACATCATCAAGGCTGCACTTTTGCAGTATTTTATCAGTGCAAAGGAGAAAAGATGCAACTGAAAGCTGGGGAAAGCTGCATATGAGTCATTCTCCAGAATCAATATTCTCCTAGTTAAACTGGAATCAAGGAGGAGTTAAAATGTAGCACTGGGAAAAAAATCCAGAACAATAAAGGATGGGAATGGGTGAAGTCCTCTTATCTCTAGAGAACTCACATTTCCTGGATCGAAGAACACAGAAATTTTTCTTTGATATGTTCACTATTCTTACTGCTGTAAAGCAATGCTTTGAATATTTGCAAGGTTTCCTTCAGACTGAGCTGTTTGGTTGTATAACAAAAGAATGCCTGATGACTGATAGACCCAAATCAAGTTTCTCTTGTGCTCCTCAAGGAGAAATTCCTCAGATCTAGTTTTTTTCCTGGTTGGGGAGGCATATGAGTATGGAGACAAAAGGCCAGTGTCTTACTCCCCCCCCACCAAACCCTCTTCTGAACAGCCATATTTCAGAAGTTTCTGAAATTTTTCTCCTCTACAGAAGAAACGCTTGAAACATCTGGTGTATCTGCCACTGTCCAATTTGTCAGAGACTCTGAAGGGGCCTCAATCACTTATCAGGAAGCGCTTGGACAAACTGCTGGACTATGAGGAACTCGAGGAGAAGAGGAATGCGACAGGCAGTGTGACATATGAGGAGGAGGCCGCCATGAATACCTATCTGGCCATTAATTCCTTGTTGGTGTCTGAGCTTCCTGTGTTCAACCCCATGGCCCTGAGGTGGCTGGAGCAAATTCTGCATAATTTTGTGGTTCTTCAGAGGGATCTGGCCAAACAAGTTCTTCAAGAGGCAGAGGGGGAGATGGCCCAGGTAAAAGACACATCATGCAGTTCTAGGCAGAGTCGCTCCAGTTGAAGACTATTGAAATCAATGGAGCAAGTTTGCATAGGATCCTACTGTCAGTGGACTGGAATCTTCAAGTGGATTTATTATTGCTTATGTGTACAGTTAAGCAAACTAACTTTCAGGGTTAGGACCCCATAGCGATTGGAAAAGGCAAGATGTCTTATGAGGTTGTCATATCTGTTAGACCAGTTCCTTGGCTTTGCTTCATGGTCATACGCTAGGGTGAACAAGAAACAGAACCGAGTCTGGGGCTGAGTTCAGACTGGCAGTTTGAAGTGGGAGCAAGTCGTGGCAAAAAAGCCCCGGAACAAACTGTTCTGGGTTTTCCCAGTCACACTGTGCCGACTGATACGGGAGCATACTGGGAGGAGGTGCAAGGGAGCATTCAGACTGCTGGCCCGGAGGCACGGCTGTAAACAGCTTTTTCCTGCACATATGCGCTCATGTGCATAAGTGCATCGGGACGATTTGGGGAGGATCCCATTGCACTGGCACTGCATTGGGTGGTAGAGCAGAGCACATCCAGTCACATCACTGCTGGCAATCAAGTGAACCTTGTGCAGAAACACCTGGCGGACATTATTACCGCGGGTTGTGCCCGGCTTTTCGGGTTAGCATTCACACTTCCCGGAAGTGGAATGAAGTGGGATGAACGTGCTTTCTGGGATTTGCTTCCACTTTCACCAGGTATCTTTTAAACACGGGAGTGAAGCGGTACATGACGGGTTGACTACAGGTGGGGAACGCCAGACATATGTGCCTGTGTGAATGCCCTCTTTAATCCGGTTATGAAACATTGCTGAAACGTGTCTGTCTCGGGGCAAACTGCCAGTCTGAACTCAGCCTGGGACTACAACACTTGTGTTGTCAATATGATTGTTGGGAGAGGAGCAAAGCCTGTACCATCTTTTCCCAAGAAAGAGGTTACCAGGAAAAGTGAGCCCATCAAGAGAGCCAGGTATAACCTCACTCATTTGCTTGGAAGACCAGAGAAAGATTGTTAAGGTTGGGGTTGGGGTTTAATCTTTTATTCCAATGCTTCTTCTGCAATTTAAATTACTCTTCTAAAGCTGAATTAATCTGGATAGGGGGGGAGATAACTGTGGAGTTCATACTTGTCCTTTTTTTCTCCTGCAGAATTAATTGTTGTGGTATCAAGGGCTAAATAAATTGTGGAAGAGGCCAGGGGGAAAAGTTAAACACCAGTGATCTTGTCATAATCTTTAAAGCTGCCAAGTGGGGCTGCTAATTAGCTTTTTTTTGGTGTTTTTTAAAAAAACACCAAAGTTCCTAATCGCAAATCTCTCACATCTCTTCCAGTTTGGACCACAGCCACCATTAACAATCTGTCACCTTCCCTCTACACTCAGCAGCTTGCCTCATGAGAGGTCCATGAGAGTACAGAGATGCTTTCTCCCTCCAGATACGGTGTTCCTGAAATAGAAAGGCCCCCTTTACCCTGTCATAATAATGGATGCATTGCTTGAATCTCATAAAGAAATAGTGTTATTCTTCCACTTCTATCTGTGGAGTTATGCGTCTTTTCTTTGGGGATATGATCATATCCAGCATGCAGTGGGCTCTAGATTAGAAACCTACAGCAAACTATTGTAGTCAATAGTTTCTTTACACTAGAAATCTGTTTGCTACAGGTTTCCAGTCTTTTATCTTCCATGATCTTTCTTTCCCCTTATATTTTCTTAAATGTGTCATATATTTCTGTGGTTCTTCTTTACAGCTGCCGCACAAGCACCTTCCTGAAGCTGATTTCTGGAAGATGGTGAAAGATACCTTAAGCCAGGCTGAAAATCAGCTTTATTCCTTCTTCAGGAAATTTGAGAGTGTTGTGCCAAGTTCAGTTGTGCAGGTAGGTTTCTCACAGGAATGGCTAAAGGGTGCTTCCTCTTCAGATCTTCCTTTTCGCTTCACCCAGGATGATGGCTGGATGACACATGGAGGGGGAAAGTATGCCATTCATCTCCAGGGATGGCATGGGGATTATCCAATAGAGCCCCATGACACTTGAATAACCATATGCCTCACATCACTCAAAATAGAGTCACTAACTTAGGGCAATTCAGGCGGGTAGCTGTGTTGGTCTGAACCAGCAGAACAAAGTTTGAGTCCAGTGACACCTTTAAGACCAACAAAGTTTTATTTAAAGTGCAAGCTTTCATGTGTAAAACACACTTCTTCAGACAAATGGAATAAGATCTCCTCTTGGAGATTTGTTTGGGGGGTGTTAAGTATGAGACTCAACAACAGGATTCAGCAAAAAGTGATTTCAGCTTTATTTAACAGCAAGACTTCAACTCAGGAACACACAACAAACAAGTGGAGCACAGCTCCCTTTTTAAACTCTCCCGGGCTGTCAAAGCCACACCCACAGTTAGCTAAAGGCCAATCACAACACAGAGATAAAGGCCAATCACAACACAGAGATAAAGGCCAATCATAACACAGGGATAAAGGCCAATCATAACACAGGGATAAAGGCCAATCACAACACAGGGATAAAGGCCAATCATAACACAGGGATGAAGGCCAGTCAGGACTGTTCCCTCTTTGCAACATATTTACAAGATGATTGGTTCTGTACAGAGGTTTTTTAGAAACCAGCCAATAGTAATGCCACAGCTGAAGAGCCACATTTGAAATCAAGCTTAACATAGGAATGTATAGCCCAGATTCACATTCCAATACATAACAGGGGGTACTGCTGGACTCTAGCTTCATCCTCACATCTTTTTGTTAACTCTTGGATTTACGTGCTAATTTGCTGCTATCCATTGATCTTACCAGTGGGATGGATGTTTTGGTGTAGGTGGGTGCCATTTAAATTTGTGTGGCCCAGGTGCCTGTCTTATGTGCCACTGCCATTTGCAGCAAAAGTGCTTCCTTGAGAAAAAGGTGTTTGTATCCCTTGCAATGCTTGTTGTTTGCTGAAAAATTATAGTCTGAAAAGGTCTTAACACTGGGATTCAACAGCCACGGTCAGCCCAGAAGACCTCTGTAGATTTTCTCTTTTCGCAAGTGGCAGAAGAAGTTATAAATAATTGTCCACAAAGATACCTATTATAAATAACCTGTTTGATTTGCAAGGATTTGTTTCTGTTATTGTGGGATGATTTAGTTAAGACAGAGCAGTGGCATGCTATTGACCCATCTTCCAGTTGTCCAAAACAATTCTCCAGCACAACAAAAATACACCATGATAGCGGAACCATCTTTTGCCAGAGATCTCCTCATTCTGACCCACTTTTCTTTGCGCTTCTCCAGCTTCTCAGCCCTGCAGAGGAGAGGAGGGTCCTTTTGCTTGTGAACAAGCATGGACCAGACAAGCTGTACCAGGTGACAAGCAACATCAGTGGCAGCAAAGATATGGATCTGACCCTTCAGAGGGGGCAGATTGTGGCTCTCCTTCATGACATGGACACCAAAGGCAACAGTAACCGATGGTTGGTGGATGCTGGAGGTACTGTAAGGGATATACCTACCACTGACTCTTTTTCTTTAATACTAAGGGTGGAATTTGGTTTGCACAAGCCATGGGGATTTAGCACTATACTGATGCCAAAGTACATTAATCCAGGAATTAATGTGGGAGCTCACCAATGTTGTGAGGCAAGGGAGGGCTGCAAGAGGGGAGAAGGAGCTTCCGGCTTCCCTTCCACCATACTTTTACCAGTGGAAAGGGCAGTGAAGAGGACTTTTTGCTCCTTTTCTCTGGCTCCCTGTGCCCTGCCCCCTGCCATGCCCCACCTCACTGTTCCCTGTTGCTTTCAGCATTTTTCTTCCAACCTGGCTCTGATAAGGAAAATGAGCTGGGCTAAATGAGAAGTACTGAAAGCAACAGGGTGCCACAAGTAAGGTGCATGGCAGGGCAAGACTTAGACCCCCTCACCCACGTGCTCCACTTTCTGTTTTTATAAAATTAGACCCCATCTCTGCTTTAGATGTGAATTGGTGGATACATGCATAGATACAAATGGATCTTTCCCATCAGCCACAGTTGTTTTGACCCTAAGAAAGCATACTGAGTTGGGAAGAACCCTTGTATACTTTGTAAAAGCCTGGGGAGATAGGCCTTCAGGCAAGTGTCGGGTGGCATTCCTGCTGCAATGGATACACTCTGCAAACTTGGTTTATAATGCAGAATACTGGGCTAACAGGAGGCAGTGCAGCTTCTGCCTAAGTTGTTGAAAAAGATAGGGAAAAGGAAAAAGAAAATACAGAGCGATCCTGCTGTTAGCTTTCACTCAGCCTAGAGGAGGTTGACAAATTACTCTTAACTGTACACCCTACCACCTGCAGCCTTGACCCGTGTCCGTCATGGCTAATTAAAGCTGGCTGCGATGGGCTACAAGGTGCCCTAAGGGAAATTATCAAGTCCCTCTCTGAGGGGCTGTTCCCTATGGCACTCAAGGAGGCAGTGGTATGCCCTCTCTTAAAAAAAAAATCTCTGGACCTGGCTGAATTGGCTAGCTATTGGCCAAGGTCCAACTTGCCCTATTTGAGCAAATTAATTGAGAAGGTGGTAACGATTCAGTTGCAGGGTTTTTGGATGACACCTCCACATTAGATCCCATCCAGTCCAGCTTCCGACCAGGCCATGGGACGGAGACGGCACTGGTCACCCTCACAAACGACCTTAGTAGGCATCTGGATTGGGGTGGTTCAGCAGTGTTGGTGTTGTTGGGCCTGTTGGTGGCGTTCAACACGGTCGACCACCAACAACTGACCCACCACCTTGCCGACACTGGGATTCAAGGGTCTGCTTTGCAGTGGCTTACCTCATTCCTTCAGAGTCGGGGACAGAGGGTGGCCATTGGGGAGCAGCTGTCCCGAAGGCACCCGCTAGTTTGCGGAGTGCCCTAAGAGTGGTGCTTTCCCTGATGTTATTTAGCATCTATATGCACCCCCTTGCCCAGATTGCCTGGAGGCATGGGCTAGGGTGTCACCAATATGCAGATTACACCCAGCTCTCTCTCTTGTTGGGCGGCCAGTCTGGCTCTAACCTGGAAGATCTGATGTTGAAAGCTGTGGCTGGTTGGCTTAGACTGAGTCGACTGAAATTGAATCCGATGAAGACGGATGTCCTGTGCCTGAGTTGGAGTGGCCTGAGGGCAGGGATCCCACTCCCAACCTTCAATGGGGTGCCGCTGGTGCCAGCATCGGAGATTAGGAGTTTGGGAGTGCTCCTGGATGCCTCCTTAACGATGGAGGCCCAGGTAGCAGCCACTGCGAAATCAGCCTTTTACCATCTTCGGCTGATCAAGCAGTTGGTTCCCTTCCTTGAACTCAACAACCTGGCAACAGTCCATGCAGATCCATGCAATGGTCACCTCGAGATTGGACTACTGTAATGCTCTCTGCATGGGGCTGCCCTTGTCTCAAATCTGGAAGCTGCAGCTGGTGCAGAATGCGGTAGCCAGACTATTGTTGGGCCTCCCTTTGTGGGAGCACATCCAGCCTGTGCTAAAGTCACTGTACTGGCTGCCTATAGCATACTGAATTTGGTTCAAGGTGCTGGTTCTTACCTTTAAAGGTAAGCGACCTACATCCCTAAGGGACCGCCTTTCCCCACATGTTCCCCAGAGAGCAGTATGATTGGGGTCCCAAAACCATTTGGCCCTACCGGGCCCTAGAGAAACCAGGCTGCAACTAGGGCCAAGGCTTTTTCAGTGGCAGCTCCGCACTGGTGGAATGAGCTCCCAGAGGACATCAGGGCCCTGCAGGACCTCTTACACTTCCGCAGGGCCTGCAAGATGGAGCTCTTCCACCAGGCCTTCGATTAGGGAGCCGCACACAAGAAATTGTAGCCCTAGTCCAACACTAACTACATTGTTAACAGCCAGGTAACCCAGACTATGCTATTGGCCGGCTGTTGTCTGAGGATGCTTCTAAGCCCACCATCTGACATAAACTAGAACTTTATATTTTATAATATTCATAATTGTATTGCTCTGTTTTTATCTAATTCTCTTTTAATTATTTTATATTATATGTGAGACGCCCTGAGCCTGCTTTGGCAGGGAGGGTTGGGATATAAATTAAATAAATAAATAAATAAATTTCCATACCTCCACCATTTTGTTCTCCTTTCCTTCCTCCAATGCAACCCATTTATCTTCATTCTTTCTCTGGCCTCTACTTTTCCTCCACACATTCCTTCCCTCCTTTCAAAACAGCCTTTTCAGAGACTGCCAGACTCCTTTGTTCTCTGTACAGTCACTGCACTGTAACTAGAGGTGAGGCTGCATTCATATACACAAGATAATAAACAGAAAGGTCAAGGCCTTACGTGGTGCTCAGCATAACCAGGACTGTCTCTGTGCCATGCAGGGCCAAGGGGCTACATCCCATCTGGGAAAGTCCAGCCATATCATTTAGTCCAAAACCCAAAGTCCAAGATGGAGATGCTAGTTCCAAATGATGGGGCTGAGAAGAGACGTCATTCTTACAATTCACCTGCAACTGCCAGCCCATCCATCAATTTCATTACACCAGCTTTCCAGGTGAGTACAGAAAACTAACAGCCACTAACAGTGCAATCCTGTGCTGCAGAGGTACTCCACTGTAAACCCATTGACTGGAGTAACTTTGCATAGGACCACACTGTAATTTTATTTCCTTTGTTTTCCTAGACATAATATGGGATATGTATGCAAAGAGGATAATGACATTTCCTGTGCTATTGTGTAAATTTGGAGCATGAACTTTACTTCAATCATGCCTTTTCCATATGCAAACTTGGCTGTTTCTCCCAGGGGGCTTTTCTAAAGAAAGGATGGTCTGGGCAAGTGGGAAATAAACACTGCCAACATAAGCTTGAAATGGGCCAGCTAGACTGGCAAATCCTGAGGCCTTGGACAATGTGAAGCAAGGATTCGGGGGTGGGGGGAGAGGATATATAGGAACAGGCAAGGAAGAGATGATCATAGGTCAAAGTGCCATGAACAATGAGAGCCAACACAGAAGATGTGAGGTAACCAGCAGTGCAGAAATGCTCTTAGCCACATGAAGTCCATGTGATTAAAACCTCTATGTCATGCACTCCTTTATACTCCTACCACAAACATACAGAATGATTCAGCTCCATGCTTAAAATAAAAATGAAAATGTTGTGCCAAGAAAAGTTGAATTTTTTAGGTATGCATATATTCACATATTTTTAATATCTTATTCAGCTTCTGCTAATCTGTTTCTGCACTGAAGCCCCACTACACAGATAGAAATCCTGTTTCTCTCTCTGGTGCATCTAAAATCAGGGTCTTTTGGAATTTTGGCAACCTCAAATTCTACAGTAGGTCTGAATTGTTTATTCTTTGGTGCTGCATGTTTATAACTGAAATCTCCCTGCTTTCCTCAGGTGGTGGCTGGCTATGCATTCACAGCCAGGAGCAACCATGAGGTCAGCTTGACACCAGGCCAGCAAGTGACTGTCCTGGAGCCCCATGATAAGAAGGGGAGCAAAGAGTGGAGCCTGGTAGAAGTGAATGGTCAGAAGGGATATGTGCCATCCAGCTACCTGATGGCAGTGCCCACTCCAGAACCACCTGGATGGAGCTCACCTGCATGGCTACTTCCAGCTCAGCAGACATAACAGCAAGAAGATGTTCACTTTCAGAAGTCAGCCCTGCTTCCCCTTACCTGTCCTCTCCATTCCCCCTCCTTGCTGGGGCTGGTCATACAGTGAGGGAAGAGGAAGGTGGTGGGGTCAGGAAGTGAGGAGATTGGTACAAGTCTGTACTTTTTTGGAAAAGTGTGAAGGAATATTGGTGTGAGGCTGCTTGCAGTGGTCTTTTGCTGTTGTTACTGTTGGCCTAACACCATTAAAATGATCCTTCCACAAATTCTAAGGGTCTACTAAAAACCTAGGGCCAGTCTCAAGATCTTGGCACCATCAGTGTTATTTGAAAAACGGATGTTTGCGAATGGACAGTTCCTATAGAATGTGAGGGATGTGTTCAAGGATTAACAGTGTCTTCATTCTGGCATGAAGACGGCAAAAAAAAATCCTTATTGCTGATAGCTTTATCTTTGGGTAAAAAAAGAGTTGCCTTCCTGTGGAATGATATTCAAATCTGCAAAATATTATTAGGCTGAAAGTGAAAATGTCAGATTTGTGGTTAATACAGATGTTATAACAGAAATTTGGGGTTTTTTTGTTTTTTACTTTGCTTTTGTTTTAAAAGTGAAGATAAGAGGAGAAACAGAGTAGGCAACTATATTGGGCCACAGAAGAATTCCAAAAATACTAGTTTTATAGTATGCACTTTCATTTGAACTAACCAAAATAGAACAAAATAATGGGCAAGCTTTCAGGTTCCCTGGAAATCTTCACCAGGTTGGATTTTCTGGATGAAAACATTGGGAGGGGAGAGAGAAAAAACATTTCAGGATATGATGGATGAGCGCCCCTGGACCACAGCTTGAATGTAGAGCATTGCTTCTTGAGGCCTGTAAACAATGACTCCAGAAAGCTTGACTAAAAAATAAAGCTACAGTCAGTATTCTGCTGCACTGTTTGTACCACTAACAAAGAAAATAATAATTCTAAAAATATTAATAATAGCCATATCTTTTTGCCCACACAAACCAATCTCTAGAAGTATACTTAAAGTTAGAGGTAGTTATACACTGCTGCCACTCCAGAGAATATGTTTATCCTTCCCAAATCCATGTGCCCATGATAATCTCAGTAGGTTTTGGCACCAGTGTCTCAATTTCCTTGAAAGACCAAGATCACATGAAACATTTGGATGTGCTAGTGCTCTTGTGTGTGGTTGACCATGCAATTTATACTGATTAAATTTTTAGCAAGGGCCATGCAGGTGTAGCTTTTTAAAAATGCATGTGTACAGGTTTTGCCCTCTTCAACCCCAGTCCAGGGATAAGAGGCACAACTCCTGAACTCTGCCAGCATGTACAGGATTTTACTTCTTTCTCACTCCAGTCCAGGAATGAAAGATACCAAAATCCCATATGCTTCAGGAACACTTAAACAAGCCCAAGAGTATGTCTGCATACACTCCTGGCTTACCAGTAGTCGCTGCCACCAAGATCTCTTACATCAAGGCCCTCACCAAGGCTCAGGAGCAGAGATCTAAACTCCTGCCTGGTCTAGAGGACTTAGCAACTTATCAGCTCAGTGTCAGAGCTGTAGACGACTATTTAATCTAGTGGTAGCCACATCAGTTGAGTCGGCTCAGGCGACAAGATTTAGGCTTAGAAGTCAAGTTGCAACATAGGACCCAAACTCAGATAATATTGATAAGATATTATCTTTAATCAGTGCAGAAGCATGCATTTATCATAAGACTTGCAGAGGTAGGAAAACAAATAATAGCTATAGCTTATTCAGCTCTAACTACACATTGAGGTATTCATAGTTACCAGTCATTCAGAGATACCAGGTAATTCAAAGTCCATTGTGTAACCAGGGAATCTTGAGGATGAACCACATAATGGCTGTGGGCAGTTAAGTTCAGCTTCGCTGCCCACTAGTAAAATTCCTCGTTGCAGGTATACAATCCAAAGGGGAACTCTCCCTCACAGAGCAGCTCTCTTTCCAAGAAAACTCTCCCGCTCTTCCCATAGGATGATCACAATTCCCTCCCTTTCCTGTCATAATTGAATATGGCCATTTATCCAATCATGAGAGGATGAAGAGGTGTGCCCAAATCTCTGGGTCGACGTGACAGAAGCCATGTCAGAGGAGCTTTGATGTGTTAATGTCTTGGGACATCTGTGTCCCAAGCTTGGGAAGATGCCTTAATGTCTGCTCTTCCCAGCAAAGGTGTCAAAGTGTCTTGTATATGGATATCAGGCTTGGCATCTGGCATGCCATCTGCTGCAGGTGACAAAAGTCACATGGACATGTTAGCAGCTAGGCCATTTGGCCCTAACAGGAATAGTTCAGGAAAGGTTTTTCCTATACAGCATGGGTTTACTT
The DNA here is from genome assembly GCA_029375565.1 of Gekko gecko. Lineage (NCBI taxonomy): Eukaryota > Metazoa > Chordata > Lepidosauria > Squamata > Gekkonidae > Gekko > Gekko gecko. Next base: position 162,359,141 of record JAPDNY010000002.1, read on the forward strand.
GTTGATGCATAAAACTGTATGTGAGCTGAAGGACAAAATGGGTAACAATCATGTCGGAACTGATCTGTCACACAAAGGCTTCTCCTCTCTGTTGTCACCACATATCCTGACATATTGACAGCATCTCTTTTCTTTGTGAGAGATTGGCAGAATGGTAACAAAGAGCCAATCATGTTCCCATCAAGCTCTTATTGTGAGAGTTTGACTGTGGTTTTCACTCTACAAGCTTTGTGTTTTTGTGAACTGTGCCAGGAGGGGTAGCTATGACTGTCATGGTTCTAAAATCCCAGGGTATCCTGTTTGCATGAATGGAGCATGCTGTGTTTGAATCTTAGATGCGTATGAGAAAGGAAATTGCAAGCATCCCATGGGCCTGTGGATACTTCAATAAAATTGATCTGATATTAGGAGCTACTGGCCAGCCCGATGAGATTTCTTCATAGCCATTCTAGGATATTTTCTCCTGCAATGGTCTTTCAAATTCTTCATAATCATTGTTTGAAGTGGTGTAGTGGTGTAAAGTAATAAGTATTGGTCCTCTGCTTAAGGAACATTGTGAAAGTGCCCCCTGAATCTGTTCAAGCAAATCCATGAGTGTTGCAAACACGCCTACAATGACATTTCTAGTTGCATTGTTTCCATCTTTCAGTCTTTTATTGGCAGAGTCATGTTTTTGCCACTAGATGGCTCAGCTACCTCATTTTGACTAGTGAATCTGAAGGACTATTAACAATTAGACAGATATGCTTTTAGAGCAGCATTATAATGGGGGGTGGGGGTGGATTTTGCAGCTTGCTTTCATGATCTCCAAAGGTGGGCTTCTGGAAGACTTCTTGCTTCTTATTTCTAGTGAATCAGCTCTCAAACAGCAAGAGGCAGATTTACAGCTACATAGCACTAAAATAGGAACCAAATCTTGTGATACTGCTTCTGCTTTCCATAACAAGACGTTATTACAAGGTCTCCTGTTCAATGTGACACCTGAATTTACCTTGTTGGAAACCATAAAATAGAAGAGAGGTATAGAAAGGAGATGAAGTAGCCACCCATGTGTGTGTGTATATGTGTGTTTGGAAGCAGAATGCTGTGCAATGTGCAACATGAGAGTAGTGTGTCCTATTAGAGATATGGCATGAGTGTAGGCTCTTCACTGCAGTGTTTCCCTCTCCCATGTGTCCCTGCAACACTACAGCAGGACAGAATATAATACAATGTCATCCCCAAAGGCTGGGCTTACTAGAAAGAAACAGGGTACAGAGTCCATAGAGCAGGACAGGGAATGTGATATTCATGGTGCTCCAAAAAATAAAATAAAACAAAATAAAAGCAAGCATCATTGCAAAGAAAAGGCATATTCCCCTCCTCTCCTATTTTTGAGATACAGAATGTCAGGTTGGAATGCTTATGCTGCAGCAAGAATTAGAACAAGAATTGGTTGCTATTGCAAATAGTCACCTAATTTTCTCTGAGAGCAGGCTAGTATGTCAGGCACCAGTTTCGAGGGTGAACTTGCAGCTCCTGCTGTCAAACAGGTCCTTGGATTCTGGCAAGGCATGTGCAGCTTGCAGGCCCATGACAAGTAAGACAAAAACTGTCAAATGTAAGTGACACCAAAATCTCATGTTTGACCCAGGCAGATTCATCTGCCAAGTGTTTTACAAGAAGGTGGCTTCATAGTAAGGGAAGAGTTTGTCATTGTGTTGACTTATCATATGGTAAACACTTATCAGGTCACACGTGTGTGTGTATGTTGTCTCTTCCATTCTCTCTTGTACATGTATGTATCATACTTGGAGCGTTTCAGGTGGAGTTGGCTTACCCTGTACTTTATGTTGAATAGCTGCCTATCTGATAAAGATTTTTGAGGACATAAGGAACAAAGGGTACAATCCTCCTGAAACAGCAGGAAGTAATGTTCCCTCTATGCTGGGGAGTCCTGTGAGCAAAAATTCTACTTTGTGAGCTGCTGGCATCAAAGTTGTGAGTGAGTGATTTCCCTGCTGCATAAGTTAGTTCATTCTGGAGCCATCCTTCCTGAGCTAAGGAAAAAATATGTGAGCCGGAGGCTAAAAAACTGTGAGCTAGCTCACACTAACTCAGCTTAGAGGGAACACTGGCAGCAAGTTTTCTTTGGATTTTCACATTGCAAGATTACAGCCAAAGACTGTGAATGTCAGGCACACTATATAGAGGATTAATATTTTTTAAAAATATGTGAACGTTTATTTTGCAACACAAAGTAAGTAAGACAATTCCTTTTACCACATTGACTTCTGATAGTCAACTAGAGCAGATTTTAGTCTCCTCACCAGCCTTTTCTTCATGCATAAATAGGGTTGGCCAGGTACCCTCTGGCCACCAGCAGAATCAGAGAAGAAATGCAATGACATTATGAACACCTGTCCATAAACTGCCTCACCCCCCCCTTCACCTGCAATATTCTAGTCTCTAGAGATTCAACACAGAGGAGCAGCCGTCACTGTCAGCACCACCACCACCATGTGTTATTCATACATGAGATTAGCGGGGTCTGGATGATGTTTCAGGCCTATAGAATGTTATGCTGTGCAGCTAGATACTTCCTTCATAACTAGACTAAATCAGTTGGGTTCTGGCTTCTGAGCTGCCTCCTACCATTTTAGAGCAGGGGTCTCAAAACCATCAAAGAACAGTTCTTAAGCAGTTAAGAGAAACTCCAGAACTGCTCTTCTGGAATTCTGCTTCCAGGGTCTTTCAGGGGACAGATTTGGTATGGCTGTAGTGTTGCCGGTCTCCCAAGTGGGGCCTGGAGGTCTCCTGGAATTACAACTGTTCGCCAGACTACAGAGATCAGTTCCCCTGGAGAAAATGGTTGCTTCAGAGGGCAGAATCTATGGTATTATGCTTAACTGAGGCCCCTCCCTAAGCCCCACTGTAAAGTACTGGGTTTCGGGCCTCATGACTCGGACGACGACATAAGAGAAGACGCGTTTATTCGTACTTCACACAAGACAAGAACAACCGGTAACGGCCGGAGGCCAACTATATACAGTTAGGGGGGGACGGCCCCATATTCCTATTGGCAGGTTTGAATCGCCCGCCAATGCTGCCATTGGTTCTCTACTGGCGAGCTCAGGAACCTAGTCCCTATTGTTCTCAGAGAGCGAAGCTTGGCTGTATTTCGCCAGCTCTGCCTTCTGATCCCAGGACACAACACCCACCCTCCCTGGGTTCCACCCCCAAATCTTCTGGAATTTTCCAACCCAGAGTTGGGAACCCTATGGCTGGGCGCAAACTAGATTCAGACCCTAACTCTGCCATGAAGCTTGCTTGACTAACCTTGAGTTAGTCATTTTCTCTCACAGTTTAACCTACTTCACAGGATTATTGTAAAGATAAAATGGAGGATGAGACAACATGGTACGATGGCTTGAGCTCCTTGGAGGAAGGATGAAATAAAAATATACTAAATAACTAATTGCTATACATTTAATAGGAGTGCTGTGAGTCACTTCCATGAGTGCTCCAGGCATGCTACCAAAAGTCATTTTCTTTGCTTTCCCTCTTTAAGCATGGCTCTGATATCATGTCCTTACTTGCAAGAAGTAGTGCTCTTAGTGAAAAATGGTGTTTCCAGGTTGCAGTCTGGATGTCCATTCCATCTAAATTGCTGAAGAGGCAGAATTTGAAGTGGTTTGTTTTGTCCCCCTTTCTTCTCAGCCCTTTCTGAGTTCACTTCTCCTCTGCTTGCTAGCAGGGATGGGGATGTGCTTTACAGAAAGGGAAAAGGTAGTGCTGAACAGATGCCAGTAATCCAAGTGAGACCCATGCATAGATTTATGCCAGTGCACCAAAACTATCATGCAAGTTGCTCCTGTGTTTGTTTATCACTTACTGTGAGACCTCATGTGTGTTCGCTACTTCATAATAAAGGACTTGCAATGACCAGTGTTTGGGCTGTGTAAACTTTATGGATAACCAATATCATGAGGTGCACAACAGACTTGTGCCTATCACTGTGTGGTATGAGCACACAGTGAGGAAAGGCAATGTCACTAGTAGCTCTCCTTAGTCAAGTGTGAGATGATTAATCAGAGCTTCTATTTTTCTGTAGTTGCCTTAATAGTTGAGATAGTACTGTTATGCTGACAGAGTGATGAAAAGGAATTAGCCAAGAATGGAATGAGCTTTTCCAGGTTCCTCTTTTCCTCCTGCTTTCTCTAAGCTGGCTCTGACCTCTTCCAGCCAAAACATGTGGAAGAATAAAGGGCAGCATGCATGCCTTTAAACAGGACATACCCTTCAGTTTGGAATGCTCTGGCAGATTACTAGAATGTGTTGTATTTTGGAGGACAGTAGATGGTGCAAGTGGTATAGGAAGGCTGGGACAGAACCTGACCCACCTGCTGAGTTCAACACATGACAACCAGAATGAAGTTAAGAGTCCTCTTGCAGTTTTCCTGAGTGCCAGAACTTCCTCTCAGGGTATTCTTTTCTGGGGCTCCAGAAGGTCAGACCAGAAGCAATGGACTGAAATTAAATCAGAAGAATTTTTGCCTGAATGTTGGGAAGAACTTCCTGATAGTTAGAATGGTTCCTTGGTGGAACAGGCTTCTCTGGCAGGTAATGGGCTCTCTTTCTTTTAGGTTTTAAAGCAGAGGCTAGATGGCCATGTGACAGCAATGCTTGATTCTGTGAACTTAGGCAGATCACGAGAGGGAGGGCAGGAAGGGATGAGTCCATGCTCGGCTCTCGTGGCCCTTTCTTACATGCCCAGAGTAATGCGACTTTGGAGTCAGGAAGGAATTTTCCTCCAGGCCAGATTGGTCCAGGGTGCCTGGAGGTTATTTGCCTTCCCCTGGGCATAGAGCAGGAGTCACTGCAGGAATGGGGGGGGTAGTTGTGAATTTCCTGCATTGTGCAGGCGGCTGGGCTTTTCAACCCTTGAGATCCCTTTCAGCTCTATGTTTCTATGTATAAGGTCAGAACAAGGCCGATTAACACTTTTGCCTCTTTCCAAGTTCTGAAAAACTCCCAAGATGCTACTAAGCCACAATAAGCTCTCTTGTCGGTTGTTCATCTTGTGTTCTCTGTCTATCAGGATAACCAGGGAATTCATGCTAGTTTCAAGACAGTTGGGGCAGAAGGGCACAAAAGACCCCACAAACTTGGGAGCTGTTTATGGATAAAAGGGTATAGCTCTTGAGTGTCCAGTTACAAAGAAGATGGTGCATTGTGAGGACAGCATGGCATATGACTGCGTAGCTGTCACTTGGCTGGGGAAATAGAATAGTATGGCTGGGGCATAACAGCTAAGTCAAGAAGGAGGGCATAGGGCTCATCAATTTTGCCACTGTCTGAAAGGTTGCATTTGTTTCCCCAGTCATGTGAATTCAACATGTAGGGAGATCATTTTCATGGTGTACGATTGCCAGCTTTGCTCACACATTAGGACCCAGAACACAACATTCTAAGGCATTTCTTAATGTGTGACCCCTGATGGTTGCATCCAACATTCAGGGCTGGTGCCAGCAGGAACATTGCTGGACACCTTGGGAGGGAGCAAACTGGAGCCTCCTGCGGCTCCTCTTCCTTGTTCCCCTTTTGTGAGTGAGCAGGTGACAAAAAGGGAGGAGCTGCGGCTGCTGTTTGCTCACTCAACTATCAACTAAGCTAAAATGGCGCCGAGACTCATTTTTTTTATTGTACAGGAAAGCCCTGTTAGATTCCCCCTCCCATTAAGTTTTATTTATTTCCTTACTTACTTTATTGGCTGCTTTTTTCACTGAGGCCCAGTGGAAGTCAATAGCTGAGACATCAATAGGCTCAGACAATTAATAAGCAAAACAATAGGACTTGAATTACAGAAATCTGAAACAAAGTATCAAGTATTAGTCATGATAGGCAAAAAATGGTATTACGTAAATAGAAAACAATGCAGTGAGAGCAAGTTAACCCAGCAAACAGGTAGTGTGTTCTACACACGATGATACAGTTCACAGTCCTGTTCCCTTTATAAAAGCTTCGTCCCAAACCATTCTGTTATAAAATAACCCCCTTCTTGGGTAGGCCATTCCACAAGGTGGGGGGCCACAACAGAGAATGCAGGTGTATGGGTAGCTGTTGATCTTGCCCATTTGTAGAGTATCATTATTGCTTTCCCCTCCCCCATACAGTCTCTTCATTTCTAAATAACCTGTGCCCTTCTTAATTGGGAGAAAAAGCTAGCTCACAGAGGCCTTATGTGACCTCCGTGTCCTCGCAGAGCCTTATTTGACCTCACTGGGTTTGGGTGTCAGACTTCTCCAATAAGCCATAAGGGCAACCAGCTGTTCCTTTCATTGGATCACTATGTCACACCCAAGAACAAGACCTCCCGTGCCTTTCCTTTCAGTATAGAAGTGTCACTAACACCTTAGTGCTGGAGTCCCATGGAATGCAGCTTAGACACAGCAGGTTTCTTTCCAGCTCCTCATCCACAGATGCCGATTAAATATCATGGCTTGTTCCTTTGCATCTCCAGACTGCTGTAGTTCAGTCAACAGGCACAAGAGGGAGTGAAGCCAAGAGAGATCAAGGGATTAGTTGCAAAAGAAAGACTGTTAGCCTGTAGCAATAAGAGGACTCAAAGTACTTTGGCATCTTAGAGACTAATAAGTTTATTGTACCAATGAACTCTGGCTGGTAGTCTGCACATTCCGGGATTTAAAACAACACTATATTCTGCATTTCAGTTCACAAATGTGCTGCAGTCTTTGAATCTAGTTCTCACATTTCCACCTCCATGCTACCTGCCCATTCTGTTTTCCATAATACTTCAGTGTATTTATGGCATCAGCAGTATACTCTTTTTCTATTAAGTCCTTGATATGTAATTTATCCTGACCCTAGTCTTTCAAAAACAAATTACAGTCCCATGCAGCTCCAGTTTTGATTGGGGCAAAGCAGGAAGGAGAGAGGGGGCTTGACTTTTCTACTTCCCCCTATGCAGTTTTGCTAATAGAAACCAGCCCCTGAGGGCCCTACGGGGCTGTAGCTGAGCTTTTAAAGACCAGGCCTTCCCAGCATCTCATTATGAACCTGTTATGTATTAAGATGGCCACGGCTGAGCTATCCAAGCCGACCTACAGACTTTCGGTCCTAAGAACAATAGCCACCTCGGATCCTAGCGCGGACCAAAAGGTTCACCCGGAACCTGAATCGGACCTATAGGAACCTGGGCCATGTAAATAAAACCTATCACGGGAATTGGGTGTGTGTTGAGTGTGAGCGTGGGCACGCATATAAGCTGGCCTCGGACCCACTAGTTTATCTTCCGTTTTGATGTAATCAATAAACGTGAGCTGATTTCACCATGCTGAGTCTCAGAACTCGGTACTTTACACTGGTGACGACGATGGGATCCCAATGAGCGAGCTTGACTCTGACTCCAGCCTGGCACCATGCATCTATCAACATGAGGACCCCACGCCACAACTTTGCAGCACTGCCCCGCTCCCCCGATCCTCATTCGCCACAATGAGTCAGCTCTGGAAAACATTGAAGTCTTCAACCCTGCTCACCCTGAGTTCTGGGAAGCATGGGTGGAGCAGCTGACAAACTTACCTCACCTTTCAAGAAATTACCGACGCTGGTAAGAAACAGGCCCTACTCCAAAGTACATGTGGAGTGGCCACCATCCGCTTGGCCAAGGGACTTCTGGCTCCTACACAATTGGCCAACAAACCTTACGAGGACATCCTCCAGATCCTAAACGAGTACTGCGTGCCGAAATCCACAAAAATAACAAGGCAAATGGACTTATGGGCACAGATGCAAAAGTCCGGGGAAGGGGCTACAGTCTACATGGCCGAGCTATGCCAGCTTGTCATATAGACTGTGAATTCCCAGATGTCGAGGAAGTCATCCTAACGCAGTTCACCTGGGGGGTCTGTGATCCCAAACTGCGCAGGAAACTCATGGGGACTGTGGACCTCAAGTTAGAGAAGTCCCTCCTGGTCACCACTGCATTCGAGAGATCGCCTCGAGATTTTCATCCATCCACTGTGATGCACCAGGTATCTCCAGTAGCTACATCAACCTCCTCAGACGAGGACGAGGTACTACAAGTCTGTTGGCCTTCTTGCCATGACCCTCGCCCGGCACAGTCCACAGCCTCTTTCAGCACACAAAAGGACTGTGCAAGCTGCGGGGAATCACACGAACTGAGGTACTGCCGTTTCCAAGATGCTGTCTGCTGCTCCTGTGGAAAGCAAGGCCACATTGCCCGTGCCTGCCACTCCAAGGGAAACCATCACCGCACCACCACACACCAAGAAACAGCGGAACTCCACAGCACCTCGGTACATTGCAACCAGGTACATTTTTTGCCCCGGGGGTCCACCAATAAGATTAAAGTGACTGTCTTAATAGAGGGTGTCTCATGAGTAATGGAACTGGACACTGGGTCCTCCCTCTCGATAATCTCCAAGGAGACCCTACGGATGCTCTGCCCTACTGGGGGACCCCTGCTGGAAGACACTGGCCTCATGCTAAGGGACTTCCAAAAGAACCTTGTAGCCATTAAATGGGTGGGCCAGTTCCGCATAAAATACAAAGCATTCAAAGGCCCACTGGAACTGGTCGTGGTGAAGGGCCATCTCACCAGCTTACTGGGGCTAGCCTGGTTTGATGCCTTGGGTCTGGTCATCACTGGAATACAAAATGTGCAGCCAGGGAACTTCAGTAATGTGTGTGACAAGTTCCCGGCCATATTTGACGGATTGCTTGGCCGTTACACAGGTCCTTCAGTTGCCCTGACCCTTGATCTGGTGGTGCGCCCACTCTGTCTGAAAGCCTGGTGGCCCCCATTCACCCTCCAGCCCAAAATTGAAGCAGAACTCGACTGTCTGGTCAGCCAGGGGGAACTGGAGGCAGTACCCCATGCAAAGTGGTAGACCCTGATTGTCACCCCTGTCAAATCCAATGGGGACGTCAGAATTTGTGCAGATTACAAGTGCACAATTAACAAAGCCCTCCAAGACCATGCGTATTCCTTTCCTGTGGTCAGCCATGTCCTGGCATCCCTGGCTGGTGCTAAAATATTTGGCAAGCTGGACTTGGCGCAAGCCTACCAACAACTGCCGGTAGATGACACTACAGCGGAAGCCCAGACACCGAGGGGCATTTAAAGTCAGACATTTACAGTTCAGGGTCAGTGTAGCTCCGGGGATTTTCCAGAATCTAATGGACTGTTTGCTTAAAGAATCCCCGGAGTACAGCCATTCTTTGACAACATTCTGATTGCAGCTCCATCGCCCGAAGTCTTCTCAGAACATCTGCGAGCCGTCCTTCAGTGCTTCAACACTGTGGTACTGAAAGTGAAGAGAGAGAAATGTCTGCTCAGGGTCCCCAGCATCGAGTTCCTGGGATTCAGCATCTATACCCACTGCATCCACCCCATGCCAGACAAGATTGCAGCCATCGTTAATGTGCCTACCCCCGCTTCCAAGGCAGAACGGCAGGCCTTCTTTGCCCTGCTGAACTTTTATCATTCTTTTCTCCCACACAAGGCAGCTGTGGCTGAGCCCCAGCACCGCCTTTTGGACAAACATGCCCAGTGGAAGTGGGGGCCGCTACAGGCCACGGCCTTCAGGGCGGTTAAAGACTTACTGACTTTTAATGCTGTTCTGGCCCATTTTGATGAGTTCCTCCCTGTGGTGCTTGCCTGAGATGGGTGGGAGTTGTCCTGGGGCACAGGCTGGCCCACGGCCGTGAGGTCCCAGTAAGCATATTACTCATGCACCTTGTGTTCGGCGGAGCGAAACTACACACAGATAGATAAGGAGGCATTGGCAATCATGGCAGGGGTGCGAAAGTTCCACGATTACATGTATGGCTGGCCTTTCACCATCCTCACAGACTACAAGCCACTGTTGGGCCTCTTAGCTCCAGACCACCAGATGCTCCAGGTGTTGTCCCTGCGGGTGTTGCAGTGGTCTACTTTTCTCTCAGGTTACCAGTATACCTAGCTACACCAGCTCGGCAAAGCAATGGGCCACGGTGATGCCCTCAGCTGCCTTTCACTGCCCGTCTGCAACCTGGACTCGGCTCCCGCACCCCAGATCTTGCTGCTGTAAGACCTCCCTAACTGGCTGGTGCAGGTACCAGAGGTCTCCAAACACACCAGTAAGGACCGCGTTCTCTGCTGTGTGCAGGACTGGGTGGGGAGGGGCTGGCTCAAAGGGCATGTGGGCCCTGAATTCACAGCAATCTTGTCCCACTGGGATGAATTGTCAGCACACAAAGGCTGTATCTTGTGGGGAAGCCGGGTAGTCATCCCTGATCCCCTGCACAACTGCATACTCGCTGCACTGCACAAGACTCATCCAGGAATCATGCCCATGAAAGCCTTAGTACGCAGCTACGTGTGGTGGCCTGGCATGGATGGGGAGATAGAGGACCTGGTCAAACGCTGCCAGACATGCCAGGAAACACAGCTGGCCTCTCCCAGGGGCCCCGTGCATTAGTGGGAATCCTCACACAAACTCTGGGCTCGCCTGCACTTGGACTTTGCGGGCCCATTCCAAGGACAGACATTTTTTATTCTTGTGAATTCCTACTCTAAGTGGCTAGAGGTGGTCCCCATCTCTTCTACATCATCTCAAGCAGCGATCTGGGCCGTGTGGAAAATCTTCAGCACGCATGGCATCCCCGACACCCTGGTGTCGGACAACAGGATGGCATTTACATCAACCGAATTCATAGATTTTGTGCAGTATTATGGAATTCTCACATCCACTCTGCACCGTTTCACCCAGCCACCAATGGACAGGTGGAACAGATGGTGTGCACTACCAAAGAGGTGCTGCATCAGATCGTCCACGGAAAATGGGACTACAGGCTAGCCTCCTTCTTGTTCGGCCAACGGATGACACTGCACACCTCCACAGGCTGCTGCCCCGCAGAACTCTTAATGGGCCAGCACCTGACAACCTGGTTGGACCAGCTTCACCCTGACTGGGCCCCCAACCACAACCCGGGCTCGGTAACCCAGGAGGCACCCCACGGCTTCTTCCCCGAGGACTCGGTGTACACCAGGAATTATGCGAGGGGTAAACCATGGATCCCAGCCCGGGTGGTAAAGGTGATGGGACCTCTCTCCTATGAGGTCTTGACTGAAGATGGCCAGCTCCTCCAGAGGCACATAGACCAACTATGCCATCACTTGCTTCTCTTAGACGACCAGGAGACCAGAGATGCCGAGGACAGTGAGGTGGAGCCGGACCTGGAGGAGCAAGCATTGGGACCAGCGGAGTTCGACATGACTACAGTTCCTGCCCCAGGTCCTGTGCCTGCGGCTAACACCAGACTGACCCCAACCACCAGGACTACGCCTGCCGCTGTTTCTGAGCCACATATCGGGCCCTCCGCTACAAACAGCAATCCCGGTGGTTCCCCAATAGAGCCACACCACTTGACTAGGGAATGGTGGTGCCCAGAGTACTTGAAGGATTATGTGTGCTGGGACTTTGGAACTAAGAGGGGAGGGGTGTTATGTATTAAGATGGTCATGGCTGAGCTAGCACGACCTGCAGACCTTCGGTCCTAAGAACAACAGCCACCTCAGATCCTAGAGCGGACCAATAGGTTTGCCCAGATCCTGAATCGGACCTATAGGAACCCAGGCCATGTAAATAGAACCTATCACGGGAATTGAGGGTGTGTTGGGTGTGAGCGTGGACATGCATATGAGCCAGCCTTGGACCCGCTAGTTTATCTTCCGTTTTGATGTAATCAATAAACGTGAGCTGATTTCACCATGCTGAGTCTCAGAACTCAGTACTTTACAGAACCTCAGTGCTAGTTGTGATCTCCTCAAGCACAGCCAGGAAAACATGAAGGACCACTCAAGTGTGTAGAATCAGCTGGACAAGTCTGGAGATCTGTTCTCTAGGTTGATGTGCAGCTATAGATCCTGGATCGTATAAGCAAGGAAGCAAAAAATAGTTGTTATCTCACCACAGCTAGAAGATTTCTACCCAGAAATTACTGGCTTGAAAGGCCTGCACCAGTAATAATCTAGTTTGGCATTCCATTAACAGTTTCAAGCAAAATGAGGCAAGGCTGGAATATCACAGAGACAAGTCATGCAGTCTCCTCCCTCCTGCCCCCTTACTTAGGCACCCCAGCATGATGAAGACAACCTCTTAAATATTTTTTTCCCCTTTCAGTCAAGTTGGGAAGATTGGGGACAAGGACAGTCCTGGGAGACAGTGCAAAAATATGCATGTACAAAACATTTGCAATGCAACTTAGAACAAGTTCAATTGCTTGATAAAAGGCAAACTTTTTTGTGTGTGTTCAAGGGTGCTGCTTGCAATTTTCAATCAGATTGCAATTTGAAAAGAGGCATGATTGCACGTTGCCAGTGTGACTGTGATCGTCTCCCATTTTTTCTGCCTGTAGCCGAGCAGAATTCTCAACAGGCACAGCTCAGCTTCTGTCACATGGTAAATGTAAGATGTATAACGGATCTCACTTATTGATTGTCTTAGAGACTCTTTTGTGTGGGGTGGTGATTAGAGTGTTGGACTAGGATGTGGAAGACCTGAGTTCAAATCCCCTCTGTGCCATAAAGTTAGTTGGGTGACTGTGAGGGAGGAGGACCACGATAGCTGATTGGCAACCCTGAACCGCTGCTGCCCCAGCTGGGTTTAAAAGCAGGTTGGGTGAGGGCAGGGTGGCAGCCAAATAGCTACTAGTGAGTGAATGTAACTGCCAGTCAAGATAATCATACCCACTATATACCAAACAACCACTTTAGTAGATATTCATGTTCAAATACCTAGACTTAGATCTTAAGTAAATGGAGGCACAATCTAGTTTTTCACAAGGTTTCTCTCTCTCATGGCTGGCTCCCTTCACTCCCATGCCCTTTTCTAGTCCCTTTCTTAGCTATTTACAGTTAAAATTTGTCCCCTAGCCAGCAGCAGGCCAGGGAGGATGAGGGAGGGAGACAGTGCAGAGCTAGGGCAGGAGGCTGTAGTTTCCAAGTGAGGACCTAGATGACCCTCTTTCCCTGGGTTGTTTCCACCCTAACAAGGCAAGGAAGGTTGAGCAGCAGTACAAGGGCTCCAGGGGAGATCTGGGAAATTACAGGCCAGTCAGTCTGACATCGATACTGGGTAAGTTGGTGGAAACTGTTATTAAGGAAAGAATTAGTAGGCACATTGATGAACAAAAACTATTGAGGCAGACTCAGCATGGGTTCTGTAAGGGAAGATCTTGTCTCACTAACCTGTTAGTGTTTTTTGAGGGAGTGAACAAACATGTGGACAAGGGGGACCCAATAGATATTATTTACCTTGACTTCCATCACTTGCTTCTCTTAGACGACCAGGAGACCAGAGATGCCGAGGACAGTGAGGTGGAGCCGGACCTGGAGGAGCAAGCATTGGGACCAGCGGAGTTCGACATGACTACAGTTCCTGCCCCAGGTCCTGTGCCTGCGGCTAACACCAGACTGACCCCAACCACCAGGACTACGCCTGCCGCTGTTTCTGAGCCACATATCGGGCCCTCCGCTACAAACAGCAATCCCGGTGGTTCCCCAATAGAGCCACACCACTTGACTAGGGAATGGTGGTGCCCAGAGTACTTGAAGGATTATGTGTGCTGGGACTTTGGAACTAAGAGGGGAGGGGTGTTATGTATTAAGATGGTCATGGCTGAGCTAGCACGACCTGCAGACCTTCGGTCCTAAGAACAACAGCCACCTCAGATCCTAGAGCGGACCAATAGGTTTGCCCAGATCCTGAATCGGACCTATAGGAACCCAGGCCATGTAAATAGAACCTATCACGGGAATTGAGGGTGTGTTGGGTGTGAGCGTGGACATGCATATGAGCCAGCCTTGGACCCGCTAGTTTATCTTCCGTTTTGATGTAATCAATAAACGTGAGCTGATTTCACCATGCTGAGTCTCAGAACTCAGTACTTTACAGAACCTCAGTGCTAGTTGTGATCTCCTCAAGCACAGCCAGGAAAACATGAAGGACCACTCAAGTGTGTAGAATCAGCTGGACAAGTCTGGAGATCTGTTCTCTAGGTTGATGTGCAGCTATAGATCCTGGATCGTATAAGCAAGGAAGCAAAAAATAGTTGTTATCTCACCACAGCTAGAAGATTTCTACCCAGAAATTACTGGCTTGAAAGGCCTGCACCAGTAATAATCTAGTTTGGCATTCCATTAACAGTTTCAAGCAAAATGAGGCAAGGCTGGAATATCACAGAGACAAGTCATGCAGTCTCCTCCCTCCTGCCCCCTTACTTAGGCACCCCAGCATGATGAAGACAACCTCTTAAATATTTTTTTCCCCTTTCAGTCAAGTTGGGAAGATTGGGGACAAGGACAGTCCTGGGAGACAGTGCAAAAATATGCATGTACAAAACATTTGCAATGCAACTTAGAACAAGTTCAATTGCTTGATAAAAGGCAAACTTTTTTGTGTGTGTTCAAGGGTGCTGCTTGCAATTTTCAATCAGATTGCAATTTGAAAAGAGGCATGATTGCACGTTGCCAGTGTGACTGTGATCGTCTCCCATTTTTTCTGCCTGTAGCCGAGCAGAATTCTCAACAGGCACAGCTCAGCTTCTGTCACATGGTAAATGTAAGATGTATAACGGATCTCACTTATTGATTGTCTTAGAGACTCTTTTGTGTGGGGTGGTGATTAGAGTGTTGGACTAGGATGTGGAAGACCTGAGTTCAAATCCCCTCTGTGCCATAAAGTTAGTTGGGTGACTGTGAGGGAGGAGGACCACGATAGCTGATTGGCAACCCTGAACCGCTGCTGCCCCAGCTGGGTTTAAAAGCAGGTTGGGTGAGGGCAGGGTGGCAGCAGGCTTTACCATAGAGTTTTGTCCAAAAGCAAGAGCATCCCCTGGTGTTTCCCTGCAACGTGTTGAGATCACTTCCAGGTGTACAGGGAGTGATGTCATCACATTGAGATGCTGCTGACATCCCTCCCATTTTGGTGCCACTTCCCCCCTGCTGGCCAGCTGAGTGGTGGTGGGGAGCACCAGCTAGGGGTTGGGAATCCCCCACCCCTAGCAAGGGCCTGGTAAGCCTATTTGGGGTGGAACCTGGGGATGGTGGGGTATAATGCCATAGGGTCCACCCTCCAACATTGCCATTTCCTAAAGGGGAACTGACCTCTCTAGTCTGGAGATCACTCTGGGAGAACTCCATGTCCCACCTGGAGGTTGGCAAACCCTAGTGTGGGGAAACTGGAGCCTTGTTGTGGTGCTGACTGCTGCTGCCAGCTCATCCTTGCCCAGCTCCCGGATCTCCTTCTAAAGTGCTTCCAGAGGAACGGGGTGGGGGTGGGGGGTGGCGCTGTACCAAGCCAAGGCTGGGGGAGGGAGGAGTGGAGCTTTTTCTTGGGCCATTTTGGCCCCAGGTGTGGATCTGAATCAAGACTCTCCAGTCCTAGTCTAGCACTTTTGGCTCTAAACCTGTTTCTTCTTCAGAAGAGGCATGGAAGAGCATTAGTAATCGAAGAAACCAGCAAACTCAACAGGGCAAATGCTACAAAAGGGATCTAAGTACTGGATCAACTTCCCCATTTAGTTGCTAAAAGTTTATATGTAATGCAAGTTGAAGTTTTATAAGAATTACATTGTGTAATGAAATTTGGGACTGATTCACACATGTGGAAGCATTATGGGATGGCACTATGACTCACAACTGCAGGTACTTCCAAGTAAATAAATTTGCCTCAGTTAAGATACGTAAATCTGAGGCCAATAAGCTGGTGCAGATAGACAGTGGGGATAAACACTGCAATATGCAACCCCATCCAAACAATGAAGTCTTCAAATAGGTCATGGGCATGCAATGTGGATTTGCATCTGCCCTCACTATGTGTACATGTGTTTCCTAATACAGCATTAGCAAACCATGCACCATGTCCTGTCTTTCACTGGGAATCTGTCTGTTACACACACTGATCCCAGTCTAACAAAGTGATCAATGCATGGTAGCCTGCTTCCACCTCTGAAGGTCCCTTATCGAACTGGTGTGATTGTGTTTCGGGTGATGTGGGGTGATATGGAAGTTTTTGATGTTTGGTCTAGGAAGGAATTTTTTTTTTAGGTTACTTAGTGTTATTGACACTAATTCATGAATGCATCTGTGTATAATGAAGGCAAACTGCCTATTTATTCCTCCTTCTAATAGTTTTCTGACATGTTTTGGGTACGGAATTTCATAGAGCAACATCTGTACACAGATTCAGCCAGCAGAGGCCAGCAGTAATTCCCACGATTGCTGCTGGCTAAAAAAAAGGCTTCCCTGATCAAGGAGCTCTTTGCCAGGCTTGGCTGCCTGTCGCTATGTACAGCTTGGTTCAGACTGTTTTTTTCCGCTACACAGTCCTAAATTGGGATGTTTGGCAGGAATCCTGTGGAGAAGAAAAAGCTGATTGCTTACATGTCTGAGCCTGCCGTTACTCCTAACTAAGAGTGGTTTGGAATTAGAGTGGCAACATTTGCGTATAACATTTCAAGTCTCTGGATGGGGCATCATTTAGAAAGCCAAGTGCACCTTTAGTCCCTCCCTGCGTAGAGCAAATTTCAAAGTCTGAAATCCTGAGTGCACTTTCTTAGGAGTAAGCCCCACTGAATAGAATGGGTAGACCTGCTTAGGGTGTCTCCTCTTTTAAAGGTTAGCTGAAAAACAGTTGGGTTTAAAAAATGTTTGTTGATTTTTATGAGTTGTTGTTGGGGGGGGGAGAAAATAGCTACTAGTGAGTGAATGTAACTGCCAGTCAAGATAATCATACCCACTATATACCAAACAACCACTTTAGTAGATATTCATGTTCAAATACCTAGACTTAGATCTTAAGTAAATGGAGGCACAATCTAGTTTTTCACAAGGTTTCTCTCTCTCATGGCTGGCTCCCTTCACTCCCATGCCCTTTTCTAGTCCCTTTCTTAGCTATTTACAGTTAAAATTTGTCCCCTAGCCAGCAGCAGGCCAGGAGGATGAGGGAGGGAGACAGTGCAGAGCTAGGGCAGGAGGCTGTAGTTTCCAAGTGAGGACCTAGATGACCCTCTTTCCCTGGGTTGTTTCCACCCTAACAAGGCAAGGAAGGTTGAGCAGCAGTACAAGGGCTCCAGGGGAGATCTGGGAAATTACAGGCCAGTCAGTCTGACATCGATACTGGGTAAGTTGGTGGAAACTGTTATTAAGGAAAGAATTAGTAGGCACATTGATGAACAAAAACTATTGAGGCAGACTCAGCATGGGTTCTGTAAGGGAAGATCTTGTCTCACTAACCTGTTAGTGTTTTTTGAGGGAGTGAACAAACATGTGGACAAGGGGGACCCAATAGATATTATTTACCTTGACTTCCAGAAAGCTTTTGGTACAGTTCCTCATCAAAGGCTCCTAAGTAAGCTCAATAGTCATGGGATAAAAGGACAAGTCCTCTTGTGGATCAAAAACTGGCTTATAAATAGGAAACAGAGAGTGAGTATAAATGGGAAACTTTCTCAGTGGAGGGTGGTAAGCAGTGGGGTACCACAGGGATCAGTACTCGGTCCGATGCTTTTTAACTCGTTTACTAATGATTTGGAATTGGGAGTAAGCAGTGAAGTGGCTAAATTTGCAGATGACACGAAGTTGTTCAGGGTGGTGAAAACCAGGGAGGATTGTGAGGCACTCCAAAGGTATCTGTCAAGGATGGGTGAGTGGGCGTCAATGTGGCAAATGGGGTTCAATGTGGCCAAGTGCAAAGTGATGCACATTGGAGCCAAAAATCCTAAATATAAATACACGTTGATGGGTCTGAACTGGCAGAGATGGACCAAGAGAGAGATCTTGGAGTCGTAGTGGATTTGTTGTTGTTCAGTCGCACAGTCGAGTCCGACTCTTCGCGACCCCATGGACCAGATTACGCCAGGCCCTCCTGTCTTCTGCTGTCCGCTGAAGTCTGCTCAATTTCATGTTCGTTGCATCGATGACACTGTCTAACCATCTCATCCTTTGCCGTCCCCTTCTTCTTTGACCTTCAATCTTTCCCAGCATCAGGGTCTTCTCCAGTGAATGCTCCCTTCTCATTTGGTGGCCAAAGTATTTGAGCTTCAGCTTCAGGATCTGGCCTTCCAGGGAACAGTCAGGGTTGATTTCTTTTAGGATTGACTGATTTGATCTCCTTGCAGTCCAAGGGACTCTCAAGAGTCTTCTCCAGCACCATAGTTCAAAAGAATCGATTCTTCGGCGCTCGGCCTTCCTTATAGTCCAACTCTCGCAGCCATACATTACTACGGGGAATACCATTGCTTTGACCATGCGGACTTTTGTTGGCAAGGTGATGTCTCTGCTTTTTATCATGCTGTTTAGGTTTGCCATCGCTTTCCTCCCAAGGAGCAGGCGTCTTTTAATTTCATGGCTGCAGTCACCATCTGCAGTGATCTGGGATCCTAGGAACGTGAAGTCTGTCACTACTTCTACGACTTCCCCTTCTATTTGCCAAGGAGTGATGGGGCCAGATGCCATGATCTTAGTTTTTTTGATGTTGAGCTTCAAGCCCACTTTTGCACTCTCCTCTTTCACCCTGAGCAAGAGGCTCTTTAGGTCCTCTTCACTTTCTGCCATCAGAGTGGTATCGTCTGCATATCTGAGGTTATTGATCTTTTCCCCAGCAATCTTAACTCCAGCTTGTGATTCATCCAGGCCAGCATTTCGCATGATGTACTCTGCATATAAATTAAATAAGCAAGGTGACAATATACATCCTTGTCGTACTCCTTTTCCTATGCTAAACCAATCAGTTGTTCCATATCCGGTTCTAACTGTTGCTTCTTGACCCTTATACAGGTTTCTCAGGAGACAGGTGAGGTGGTCTGGTACTCCCATCTCTTTAAGAACCTGCCATAATTTATTGTGATCCACACAATCAAAGGCTTTAGCATAGTCAATGAAGCAGAAGTAGATGTTTTTCTGGTACTCTCTTGCTTTCTCCATAATCCAGCGAATGTTCACAATTTGATCTCTAGTTCCTCTACCTCTTCGAAACCCAGCTTGTACTTCTGGCAGTTCTCTATCCACGTACTGTTGGAGCCTAGCTTGTAGGATTTTGAGCATGACCTTGCTAGCGTGTGAAATGAGTGCAATTGTGCGATAGTTTGAACATTCTTTGACGTTGCCCTTCTTTGGGATTGGAATGTAAACTGACCTTTTCCAATCCTGTGGCCACTGTTGTGTTTTCCAAATTTGTTGGCAAATTGAGTGCAGCACTTTAACAGCATCTTCTTTTAAGACTTTGAATAACTCAGCTGGGATACCATCACCTCCACTAGCTTTGTTGTTAGTAATGCTTTCTAAGGCCCATTTAACTTCGCTTTCCAGGATGTCTGGCTCGAGGTCAGTGATTATACCATCGTGGTTGTCAAGGACATTGAGGTCCTTCTTGTATAGTTCTTCTGTGTATTCTTGCCATCTTTTCCTAATCTCTTCTGCTTCTGTTAGGTCCCTACCGTTTTTGTCCTTTATCATGGCCAGCTTTGCATGGAACGTTCCCTTGATTTCTCCAATTTTCTTGAAGAGATCTCTAGTCCTTCCCAATCTATTGTTTTCCTCTATTACTCTGCATTGTTCATTCAGGAAAGCCTCCTTATCTCTCCTTGCTGTTCTCTGGAAATCTGCATTAAATTGGGCAAATCTTTCCTTATCCCCATTGCCTTTAGCTTTCCTTCTTTCCTCTGCTATGTGTAAAGCCTCATCAGACAGCCACTTTGCTTTTTTGCATTTCTTTTTCTTTGGGATGGCGGTGAGTGCTGCCTCCTTTACAATGTCACGGACCTCTGTCCATAGTTCTTCAGGCACTCTGTCTATCAAATCTAGTCCCTTAAACCTATTCTTCACCTCTACTGTATATTCATCGGGGATGTGATCTAGGTCAAATCTGAATGGCCTTGTGGTCTTCCCAACTTTCTTCAATTTAAGTCTGAATTTTGCAATGAGTAGCTCATGATCTGAGCCACAGTCAGCTCCAGGTCTTGTTTTTACTGACTGGATAGAGCTTCTCCATCTTTGACTGCAAATTATATAGTCAATCTGATTTCGGTGTTGCCCATCTGGTGATGTCCATGTGTAGAGACGCCTCTTAGGTTGTTGGAAAAGGGTGTTTGCTATGACCAGCATGTTCTCTTGACAAAACTCTGTTAGCCTTTGCCCTGCTTCATTTTGTTCTCCAAGGCCAAATTTGTCTGTTATTCTGGTTACCTTTTGATTTCCTACTTTAGCATTCCAGTCCCCTATGATGATGAGGACATCATTTTTTGGTGTTAGTTCTACGAGCTGTTGTAGGTCTTCGTAGAACTGGTCCACTTCAGCCTCTTCTGCAGCAGTGGTTGGGGCATAGACTTGGATTACTGTGATATTGAATGGTTTGCCTTGGATTCGGACCGAGATCATTCTGTCATTTTTGAGATTGTATCCCAATACTGCCTTTCTCACTCTCTTGTTGACTATAAAGGCCACACCATTTTTTCTACGGGATTCCTGGCCACAGTAGTAGATATAATGGTCTTCTGAGTTAAATTCGCCCATTCCTGTCCACTTTAGTTCACTGATTCCCAAGATGTCAATGTTCATTCTTGCCATCTCATTTTTGACCACGTCAAGCTTACCTTGATTCATAGATCTTACATTCCAGGTTCCTATGCAGTATTGTTCTTTGCAGCATCGAACTTTCCTTTCACCGTCAGACACATCCACAACTGAGCGTCCTTTCGGCTTTGGCCCAGCCGCTTCACTCTTTCTGGGGTTACTCGTACTTGCCCTCTGCTCTTCCTCAGTAGCATATTGGACACCTTCCGACCTGAGGGGCTCATCTTCCGGCGTCATATCTTTTAGCCTTTTGTTACTGTCCATGGGGTTTTCTTGGCAAAGATACTGGAGTGGGTTGCCATTTCCTTCTCCAGGGGATCACGCTTGGTCTGAGTTCTCTGCTGTGGCCTGTCCGTCCTGGGTGGCCCTCCATGGCATAGCCTCAATGAAAATGTCTAGACATTGTGTAGCTGCAATAAGAAAGGCCAATGCTATGCTGGGGATTATTAGGAAGGGAACTGAAAACAAATCAGCCAGTATCATAATGCCCCTGTATAAATCATTGGTGCAACCTCATTTGGAATACTGTGTACAGTTCTGGTCACCACATCTCAAAAAGGATATTATAGCATTGGAAAAAGTGCAGAGAAGGGTTGGAACACCTTCCCTATGAAGAAAGGTTAAAACGCTTGGGTCTCTTCAGCTTGGAGAAACGATGGCTGAGGGGTGACATAATCGAGGTTTATAAGATTATGAATGGGATTGAGCAAGTTGAGAAAGAAGTACTTTTCTCCCTTTCTCACAACACAAGAACTTGTGGGCACTCCATGAAATTGCTGAGCAGTCGGGTTAGAACAGATAAAAGGAAATACTTCTTCACCCAAAGAGTGATTAACATATGGAATTCACTGCCACAGGAGGTGGTGGCAGCTACAAGCATGGACAGTTTCAAGAGGGAATTAGATAAACATATGGAGCAGAAGTCTATCAGTGGCTATTAGCCACAGGTTATAGATGGGAATTCTCAGTCTGGGGCAGGTGATGCACTCTATTCTGGAGGGGGCAGCAGTGGGAGGGCTTCTAGCGTCCTGGCCCCACTGCTGGACCTCCTGATGGCACGTGGTATTTTTGGCTGCTGTGTGACAGAGTGTTGGACTAGATGGGCCATTGGCCTGATTCGACATTGGCTTCTCTTATGTTCTTATGTTCTTAAGGATGCCTGTGGGCCAGCAGCACAGCTGCAGTAAAGATGGCATTAGGATGCAAGGGAAGCACCCCACTCCCAGCACAGATTACAAATGCTGATGCACTGGCCCTTGGCCTGGCAACATATTAACTCACAATTGCTGACTGATTTGTAAACTAGAAGTTCCTTTTCCCTCCCTCCTGTGAGTCTGTGGTTGTGTACATGTTCCTGCACATCTAATCCCTCTTGTAATGAAAAAAGGTTTCAGACAGGAAGTGTTATGTACATGGACCGCCTCCAGGGGTCCATGGCTAAAGTAAGAAGCTTGGTCCTGGAACACAAAGGGACCTAGGATCCTAGACCACCTAGTGTCCACCAATAGGACCACTGGCAGGAAATTCAAGCCCTCCAATGGAACTGTGGGTGGGATGTATATAGTTGGCCCTTGCAAGGCCGTTATGTCAATTAATGTGTGAAGTACAATAAACATGTCTGAACGCATGTCGTAGTACGAGTCCTCCATGCGGCAAACCCAGTATTTTACAATGGCGACGAAGGTGGGATCCTGATGAGAAAGCCTGACTCTCCAGCACCGAGCAACGTTCCAGAGGAAGCCACAGTGCCCCACACCACTCCCAAGCAGCACCATACCATGCCCGGCAATCCTGAACACCGGTTCCCACTCCACGCTAGACTCATGACCTCCACTCCAGGGCACCTTGAAGCTTTTGACCCCACTCATCCCTTCCATGAGGCGACCGACGCAGGCAAGAGGAGGGCCCTTCTCCTCAGCTCTTGTGGCATGAACACCATCCGGCTCGCAAAGAGCCTCCTGGCACCCAATGCAGTCCTCAAATGCATGTACGAGGAGATTATCGATATCCTGACCAGGTACCTCACACCCAAGCCCATGACGCTGGCAAAGCGGGTGGAATTCCAGGGACGCATCCAGAAGCCCGGTGAGATGGCCACAGCCTTCATGGCTGCACTGCGCCAACATGCAATGGAATGCGTATTCACCAAGGTGGAGGAGAACATTTTGACCCAGTTTGTCTGGGGAATCAGCAATATGAAGCTCCACCGAAAGATGATCGGCACCACAGACCTCAAACTTGACGAGGCCCTTCAGCTTGCCATCGCTCATGAGGCCTCTCACCATGACCGATCACCGGCAGCATCCCATCTAGTACTCCCTGACTCAGCGCCTGAGAACTCTGACGAGAATGATGTCCATCTTGTCCACCCACCCAGCCGCCGAAAGCCGCTGGGAACCGCCATAGCCCCTGGACCTTCCGGGAAGCTCACCAGTTATGGAGAGGCGCACAAGCAAAAGTCATGCCATTTCCATGACACTGCCTGCCACATGTGTGGTAAACAGGGTCATCTCACCCAGGTCTGCAGGTCCAAGGGCAACCAGAATCACCCACCCCAGCCGCAGCAATGCCGCCAAACTTCAGCACACTACGAGGACACCACTGACCTCTACCTCCTGACCAGCCAGTCCTCCCTACAGGTACTACGCCTCCCCAACCTGCCTGCGGTCCCGAAGATCCAGGTCCAGGTCCGGATCGAGGGGTCCCCCTGCTCGATGGAAGTAGACTCCGGGTCAGTGGGTCTCTTGCTAACTCTCCTCTGCTTCCAAGTTTGATGAGGATTGGATTTATGCGGTCCGAGTTAAAGCCCTCCAAAGAAGGTGCCCCATCCTCCATTGTTTCCAATGAAAGGGGAAAAACAGCAAAAAAGCAAGGGCAATAGAAGCCCAGCAGAACAGAATCAAAGTCCCAAAGAATCTCTGCAGTAGAAACTGAAGGTGGAGAGTGTTTTTGCTAGCCCAGCAAAACCAATGAAATGTGCCCAGCAGAACCAGTGCCAAACTCAACAGGACTATGGTCAAACCAGAGAATCTCTGCAGTAGAAACTGAAGGGGGGCATATTTTTACAAGCCCAGCAGAACCAGTGCAATGTACTAGTGCCCAGAAGAACCTAGTGCCAATGTGGCAATGCCAGCTCAACAGGACTGATGTCTAGCACAGAATCATGCTCCAAGCAAGGGTGTGTGTGTACCATGGTCAGACCACCTTGCTCTGAAGGCTCATCTGAACATGCCACTCCGACCCTGTTTGGGCAGCGAGGCTATTTTGGCTCGCCCATGGAGCCAGATGGACCCAATTTGGTTACAGATGGCTCTCCAGGATCTGATGCCCCCCTGGCAGCTCATTAGATGAGCTTGTAGAGGATTGGCACAACTGACTCTCGACAGCCATTGACAAAATCGCTCCCTGACGCTCTCTGCGCCCTTGCTCTAGGCTTGCTCCATGGAGTTGCGGCTGATGAAGCGAAGGCTAAGACGGTTAGAGAGACAGTGCAATTTGGACCCGGCCAAACTGGCCAACTATCGGCCAGTTTCTAACTTGCCTTATTTGGGCAAGATAATAGAGAGGGCAGTGGTGGTTCAGTTACAGGGCTTTTTGGATGACACTTCCACTTTAGATCCCTTCCAGTCTGGCTTTTGCCCAGGCCATGGGATGGAGACAGCACTGGTTGCCCTCAAGGATGACTTCCAGATTGAGACAGATCAGCAGTGCTGTTATTGTTGGACTTGTTGGCTGCATTCGACACAGTCGACCATCAGCTACTGATCCACTTCGCCAGCATGGGAATTCATGTTGCAATGGCTTGCCTCCTTTCTCCAAAGTCGGGGACAAAGGGTGGCATTAGGGAAACAGATATCCCAGAGACACCCACTGGACTGTCCCTGATGCTTTTTAACATCTATATGCACCCCCTTGCCCAGATTGCCCGGAGGCATGGGCTGGGTTGTCACCAGTATGTAGATGACACCCAGCTCTATCTGATGTTGGGTGGTCAGTCCGACTCCAAACTGGAATATCTGGACCAGGTGTTACAAGCTGTGGCTGGTTGGCTTAGACTGAGCCGACTGAAATTGAATCCAATGAAGACGGAGGTCCTGTGCCTGAGTCAGAGGGGATGGGTGTTAGGGATCTCACTCGAGACTGAACTACTGTAATGCTCTCTACATGGGGCTGCCCTTGTCTCAAATCCGGAAGCTGCAGCTGGTGCAAAATGCTGAGGCCAGGCTCTTGATGGGGCTCTCTAGGCAGGATCACATACAGCCTGTGCTGAAGGCATTGCAGTGGCTGTCGATAGCATACCGGATTCGTTTCAAGGTGCTGGTTCTCACCTTTAAAGCCCTATATGGTCAGGGACCTATGTACCTAAGGGACTACCTTTCCCCACATGTTCCCCAGAGAGCACTGCGGTCAGGGGCCCAGAATTGGCTGGCCCTCCCAGGTTTTAAGGAGGCTAGGCTGTCGACGGCCAGGGCCAGGCCCTTTTTGGTGGTGGCCCCATCCTGGTGGAATGAGCTTCCAGAGGAGATTAGGGCCCTGCAGGGCCTTTTACAGTTCTGCAGGGTCTATAAAACAGAGCTCTTCCACCAGGCATTTGGGAGCCGCCGCCACCAATGAAGAACACTGAAAGTGAGAGGGCCCTGGACTCTGGAAATTGCCATCAACAGCCTAGAGAACAACATGCCCTGCAAGACATTCAAAACGAAAAGTGAGAGCTGACTCCAAGCAAGAACTTTGAATACTGGCTACTGGCTTCTACCATCATATGAACGCAACAACAATTACTAGCGCTTTACTATGATTTTATTATCTGTTTTAATTGTAATTATGTTTTTAATGTAACTGTCTGATTTTATGTAAGCCCCCCTGAGCCAGCTCCAGCTCAGAGGGCAGGGTAAAAATCTGAAAAATAAATAAATAAATAGAAGTCCAGCAGAACTACTGCAATGTACTAGTGCCCAGCAGAACCCATTGCCTATATGGCAATGTCAGCTCAATCACAATCCAAGTAAGGGGGGACATTTTTGCAGGCCCAGGAGAACCAGTACAATGTACAGAACCCAGCAGTACCAGTGCAATCACAGAGTGCCTAGCAGAACTCAGTTCCAATGTGGCAATGCCAGTTCAACAGGACTGATGTCTAGCACAGAATCATACTCCAAGCCAGGGAGGGCTGGAAGCCCAGCAGAATCAGTGCAATGTATTAGTGCCCAGCAGAACCTAGTGCCATTGTGGCAATGCCAGCTCAATCACAATCCAAGCAGAGGGGATATTTCTTCAAGCCCAGCAGAACCAGTACAATGTACAGGGTGTCAAGTAGCACCAGTGCAATCACAAAGTGCCTAGCAGAACCCAGTTCTACTGGCATTGCAAGCTTAAAAAGATTGATCTCAAAGCACAGAGTCACAAATCCAAGCTGGGGACAGGATTTTGCAAGCTTTGTGCAAGGAAATGGGAAGTGAATACTGTCAAGATTCTGCTCAGCCCCGGGTGCTTCCCCACTTGTGGCCGTGGCGTCGGGTGCTGGGGTGAGGGTGCGGTGCTGGGAGCCGGGTCAATTCCAAGGGTTGAGGAGACAGTGAGGCCTCAGACCAGCAGGGGACAGAGTTGACTTCACCCCTACTGTCCCGCTGCTCCATGCCCAGGAATTCACCTTGCTGCCTAGCCCTCTCTCTCTCTCGGCTTGCTTCTCCTTGGCACGCTTTTCCTCCCCGGCCTCTCCGTCCCCGCCACCTTATATCCTTCCCACCCTCCTCCCAGCACTGCTCATGCTCCTCTCCCGACTCCACCTGCCCCAAGCCCCACCCCCTTGATAAGGCAGGACACTCTCCTCACGTCTGAGGTGTGTGTGCTCCTGTGCCGGCCCGAGGGCCGCACCGCCGGCGCCATCATCCCGGATCCTCAGGGGCAGGATGGCCATTTCGCCTCCTGCTTTCGCCACTTCCCAGACGGTCGCGGCAGCGGGGTCTTGCTCGTCCCGGCTTCCTCTCTTCCCCTGGGCTGCCAGTGGCCCCGGCTACATTGCTTGCTGCTGGACAGGCGGCAGGGGCCTTCCCGGATGAGCTGAGCCGGCTTGACTGTCCCGAGGCCCTGCGCTTTGTCCCAGGTGAGTGTTCCGGCCGAGTCATGGCGGGGGGGGGGGCATTGCCCAGCCCGGGCCTCCAGGACCAGGACAAATACAAAGGAGGAGTAAATCCTCTTGGAACTGACATGACTATTTTGAAACTGACAGCAGTGTTTCCAAGGCTGGATAATTCCATGCCCCCCCCATTGTTTTGAAGTCTGGTAAATATTTTGTTTGAGAAGAGACAGTCTGCATGGAAATGTATCCATTCACAAGTCAGCACAAACCTCCATGAACTGCTTGAAAGTTTGTGGAAAATTCATGCTGGTTGACCAGCTACAAACTTCAGTTCGCAAACCACAAATTGGCCAAAATTCATCATGAATATTAGTTCATGAGCCAGTTCATGCCCATTCCTAACCATGATTGGGAGAAATTGTCTTGCAAGCACCCATTTCTGGCCATGTGGAAGAGAGGAAGTTATTCAGCATTCTTAGGTTTCCTGCACAGCTTGGCCCCTATCCTTCCACTCCAGGTATCTTGTGTTCTCTGTGTATTACCATCACCAACAAGTTCATGGTTCAAAGGAGTTCTCAGCCTACAAACTTGCATGTAGGATCCCTCTGCTGCGTTCCTATTTAAAGGCTCTGCCTTGTGCTTTCATCTCTCTCACTTCCCTGATTGTCAAGGGGACTGACACACCTGGGTGGATACTCTAGGGGAGTATGTTTAAGTGCTGCCCCTTCCCCTCTCCCTTGTTGGTTTGTGTGGATCAAACAGGTACTTAATATGGGTCACAGAGACAAGACTGACTGCATATAAAATGAAATAAAACTTATTAAGAAAATAAAAACCACACAGATCCTTTGCAAACACAGCAGACTGAGCAAGGGTCAAAGAAAAAGTGATATAAATTGAATCCTCTGGCCCTGTATCTTATGTAAAGGTCAAAGAAAAGGTGATATAAATGGAATCCTCTGCCCATATCTTACTTAAGGGTCAAAGAAAAGGAGATATAAATTGAATCCTCTGCCCTTGTATCTTATGTATCCTTAACAATGGCAAGTGAGGATAGGCTGTTTGAATTCTTGAATTAAATTTAATCCACTGATTTATTGATTTAATTTAATCCACTGATTTATTCAATATTTGGGTTTTTCTCCTTTCTGATTTCAGCATCATGTGGTCATGGCTGCCCCTTGGAGACAAGATAAGAGTCCAGTTATAAGAATGACTTGTAGTAAAATGGAGACTGCCGTTCTTCCTCATGTCTAGGGGTTTTATAATCTGCCCTTCCACTATCCCCTTGCAAGACCCTCTTTTGTTTTCTATCGCAAAAGGAAGATCTGCTCTTGCCTTGTTCCTGTGAGCTCTGTAGTTTTTGGTGTGACTATGGGTGAGGTGTGATGTTGCCTGCCTTTTGTTCTCCTCTAGGTAGGCTCCTGCCAACCTAGCAGTTCGATAGCAAGAACTTACAAGTAGATAAATAGGTACCACTCCAGTGGGAAGGTAAGAGCATTCTGTGCACCTTGGTGTTTAGTCATGCCAGCCACATGACCACAGAAACATCTTCAGACAGTGCTGGCTCTTCGGCTTTGAAACGGAGATGAGCACTGCAACCCTAGAGTCAGATTCGACTGGCTTTCGAGCAAGGGATCATCTGCATTTCTATGGCACTGTGTGGCTCTGAGGAAGAAAAGTGATTCAACCCGTCTTGTTTAGGAGTGTTTCTTTCTCTTTCCTTTCTGGCAGCCAGCAAAAGCACTTTGTAGGTTCTCAGCCAGGAGCCTAGGTTCTGACAAATCAAATACAAGTTGATAATAAGGTGAGCAAAAAGAGAATTTGAGGAGCAGATAGCCAAAAACCTTAAGACAAAAGGTAAACATTTTTTCAAATATTATCACCAGCGGGGAACTGGATAGGGAAGTGGTTGGGCCTTTGGATGGCAAAGGAATAAAAAAAATTAAGATGGGTAGATGGCTGAGCAACTGAATGTATTCTTTGCATCTCTTTTCACTGTGGAAAATGTGAGGCACATACCCATATCAGAGGTGCTGTTTTTGGGAAGGGATGCCAATGTGCATACCAGGAAGCAGGGCTCTTTTTGTTGCAGGAACTTCTTTGCATATTAGGCAGCACATCCCTAATGTAGCCTATCCTCCCAGAGCTTGCAGAGCTCTTCTTACAGGGGATACTGTAAGCTCTTGGAGGACTGGCTACATTAGGGATTTGTAGCCTAATATGCAAAGGAGTTCCTGCTACAAAAAGAACCCTGCTGGGAGGATTTTACTCAAAGTGTTATGCAGGGCTTTTTTTGTAGAAAAAGCTCAGCAGGAACTCATTAGCATAACAGGCCACACCCAACAGCGGGAACTCATTAGCATATTGGGCCACATCCCTGACAGCACAGCTCATTGGCATATTAGGCCACACCCCCATGTCTTCCCTTGGCTTGTGTGGGAAAGCCAGCCCTTGGACAGGCTGGGGAAGGCATGGGGGGTCACCGGAGGGATCACTCTCCAGGCCTTCCCTCTGTAGCCATGCATGCAGAAGTTTTGGCTGTAGTGGGTGTGGCCAACTCTGAAGCCAGCCGGAACTCCGTTCCTGTGCGTTCTTGCCCAAAAATAGCCCTAGTGCTATGGAAGAGAACTCTCATAAGGGATGTGCACAAAAGGTTTCCTTGGGTCCATCTTTGAAAAAAACCTTTTTTCAGGTTCTTTAATATGTCGTTTGCTTGTGGTTGTTATTACATTCAGACCATGTTTGCACAGGTTTCATGAGCATTCAGTTTGAAGTACATTTGAAGATGTACTTCTGGAACAGCCAGTCTTGTCATCCTGGTACTGTACCACATGAGTGGATGATACCCAGACACCCAAAAGAAATCTACTCTTAGTTCCCTTGGCCACAATTCTGCACAAAGCCATTGAAATACATGGGCTTAAGTATGTCTAACCATGTCTTGGATTATGGCCCACAGTTCAATCTAATTCATTTTGTTGTTCCATCCAATTTCATAGCACATTGTTTAGAATCAGGGCTACATTTGCCAGAAATCTTTTTAATATATATTTTTTCACTTTATATGCCATAGGCAATTTATCATTAGATCCCATTTGGGAGTCAAGTTCCTACAGATGAATTCTAAAGTACTTTTTAATGCAGAATTTAACTGTGGCAACACTTATTTCATGCTACCAATGTACTAGGGCTAGACACTGTGTCCGTGCTGGCTCTATACCCAGGCCAGCTTCCTAGGGCTGCCAACTTCCAGGGAGTGGCTGGAGATCTCCTAGAATTACAACTTTTCTCCAGGTAATTAATATCAGTTCCCCTGGAAAAAATGGCTACTTTGGAAGGTGGTCTGTATGGTATTATATCTTGCTGAGGTCCCTCCCCGGGCTCCATCCCCAAAATCTCCAGTATTTCCTAACCCAGACCTGGCAACCCTATATACTACTTCATATTGGTGCTATTCATAAACTACAGTTCTTTGCAGAAGTGATTAGTCTTCACCCCTCCCCACTTTTTGGCCTAATAGCACTGGTGTCTAGAAAGCTTTCACACACGCAAGCCCAGGTGGATTTTCCTTGAGGGTCATGCAGTTATAGACAAAAAGAGATGTAGTAGCTATGTATTTCTGTCTGTGTGGATAAAACTAATTGGTCCCTCCTGGGGGACCATCTAGACTGGCTTCCAAGTATAAAAACACTACAGGGGGCACTCAGAGTAGTGCTGGATGCATAATCACGCCAGAATGAGGAACATTTTCGAAATGACATACAGAGTTAAAAGTGCAGAAAGAGCTTTTTAAAAAATGAATGTAGCCTATACAGAAGAAGATAAAGCCATTAACACCACTAGGACAGGCCTAGCTAAAGCCGAAGATCAAATGGAGTGAACAGGTCTACAATATGCTTTAAGGTATCCAAACAATGAAAATCCAGAATCTGCTTTGCTGGCCAACAGAACTATCTATCAGCAGTTCACATAATGAATAGAACACAAGCCCATGCTGATGAGGCTAAGGAGAGACCATCAGGGACTTCCTCTACCTTTAACACTTTGCCCCATTTTAACAAATCTTCCATCAGTCCTTTGACACGACTCCTCCTTCTCATGACATGTGGTTTAATTTATGGGTGTCTTTCTCTTCTTTTCCTCAAGTAACTGTCATGCAAGAAAATTAGGCAAGGAGGATATATCTATGTAGGGAGGAATCAGGCATTAATCCATACCTTCTCTAGTAACTGGGTATGCCAAAGAGCCTAAGAAAGACCCACCACATCCTGGGTCTCAGTAGAATTTGATAGGGAAAGCAGAGACATAGAAGTGGTGCTAATAAATCACACATTCATTGTACGTCTTCTCAGTGGATTCTGAATGAAATTAAGCCGCTTTCTAGTCCAGTTTTAGTTTATTGTCTTAGCCAGCCGCTTTCTAACTGCCTTTTCATTTTCCTCATTCTGGAATTCTCCAGGTTTGTATCAAGTAAGAATGACTAGCTCATATGTGTGATTCTTCCACACTGTCATTTTTTGTCACTCCTTTGTCCCTATTGCTTCAGGGTTTCCTCCCCCCCAATGTGTTTTGCTGTCTCTAGTAGTCCCAGAGGGAGCAAAATACATGTGCAAAAGGGAGGAGGGAACCCAAAGCAAAAGGAACAAATGAGTAACAAAAATGACAATGCGGAAGTGGCCACAGTGGAAAATTTGTTCTTAGAGAAAAAAAATGTCGGCCTTTGAAGAGAATGGGGACTGGTTTTATCCCAAAACAAATTTTTCTGCAATTCGACGGTACCCTGAATTGAGGTTCTGCAGTTTGAGTGAATGCCTATGTCTAACCTGGACAGTTTGCTAGTTGTTGTTT
Source organism: Gekko gecko (assembly GCA_029375565.1). Taxonomy (NCBI): domain Eukaryota; kingdom Metazoa; phylum Chordata; class Lepidosauria; order Squamata; family Gekkonidae; genus Gekko; species Gekko gecko. Next base: position 162,390,712 of record JAPDNY010000002.1, read on the forward strand.
CTAGTCTGTTGTCGGCAATAAAATCACAGAAGAGAGGACAAAGAAGTAGCCGGGGCAGCTAAGGGCCCAATTTCCTGCTTCCCTTTGCCTGAAACAAGATGACAGCTAAATATCTATTTCTTTGTCATGGTTCCCTGCAAAAACAATGGTGGAGGAAAGCACATAGGGTTGCCTCTGGTCTTCTCCTATACCATCAACCAGGGGTCTTTTGGAGGGGGAGCACACCGGAGTGCTGCTCCGGGAGCTCAACAGGGACAACAATGGTGGTGGTGGCAAGCCCCCCAGCATCCCTGGGCCTCACAGGAGTGCTGGGCCCGGGGGATGTGGGAAGAGTATCCCCGGGCCATGCAGGAGTGCTGGGCCTCGGGGATGCAGGAAGAGTGTCCCTGCAGCGTCCCTGGGCCGTGCAGGAGTGCTGGGCCCGGGGGATGTGGGAAGAGACCCCCCCAGCATCCCTGGGCCGTGCAGGAGTGCTGGGCCCAGGGGACATGGGAAGAGCCCCCCACAGTGTCCCTGGGCCACGCAGGAGCACTGGACCTGGGGGATGCATGAAGAGCCCCCTGCAGCATCCCTGGGCTGCACAAAGAGCCCCCCACAGTGTTCCCAGGCTGCGCAGGAGCGCTGGGCCCAAGGGACGCGGGAAGAGGCCCCCCCGCAGCGTCCCCAGGCCACGCAGGAGCGCTGAGCCCAGGGGACGCATGAACAGCCCCCCTGCAGCATCCCTGGGCTGCGCAGGAGCGCTGGGCCTGGGGGATGCACAAACAGCCCCTCTGCCAGCATCTCCAGGCCCCGCAGGAGCCCTGGGCCCGGGGGATGCGCAAACAGCCCACCCCGCTGGGTGTCCCCAGGCCACGCAGAAGTGCTGCAGCTTGGGCAATGCCAGGAGAGCCCCACCACTGGCTTCCCCAGCCCCCAACAAAGTGGTAAGTAAGGGATCCGTGGGGGTGGGGGTGGCGGGGGCTTGATGGGGGTGGTGGGAGAGCCTCCCTCCCTCCATCTTTTTCTTCTTTCCTTTTCTTTCTCTCTTTCCCTTCTCTTCCTTCCTTCCTCTCTTTTCTTCATTTCCTTCTCTCTTTCTTTCCTGCCTTCTTCTCTTCTCTTTTTCCTCCTTTCCCTGTTTCCCTCCTTCTTTCCTTCTCTTTCTTTCCCTCTTTCCTTCTCTCTACTCTCTCTCTTTCCTTCCCTCTTTCCTCCTTCTGTGGCCCAACTCCAGTGAGAAGGTGTTTAAACTTTAAACCCCTTCTCTCTTCACTCCCCCAGGCCATGACATATGCTAATAGCCTAGTAGCTCATTAACATACCATATGCTAATGAGCTCCTGCAGGACTTTTTCTGCGAAAAGACCCCTGCCATCAACCATACAAGAGATGCCAAGAGATGTGGTGGCCAGGACTGTACACAGAATTCAAAGTGCAGTCACACCATAAATCTAAACAAGGACAATACATGATATTGGCTGTTTTGTTTTCAATCCCATCCTGAACAATCCTTAGCATGGAATTTGCCTTTTCAATGCTGCTGCATGCTGAGTTAACATTTTCGTCTACCACAGCATCAAGATCTGTTTCGCCAGCAGTTCAGTCCCCATCAGAGTATGTGGTTATTGCTTTTTTCTTCCAAAATACATCACTTTATGCTTTCTTATAACCTCATGTGCCATGTTACAACCTTCTTTGCCAAGGCCACTTACCCAATTTGGAAAGATCTTCCTGAAACTTTCACAATCTACTTTGGTTTTCACTAACCTAAAATAATTAGGTGCCATTCACAAACTTGCTTACCTTGCTACCTATCACCCCCAATTTCAGATAATTTACAAACAAATTAAATAGCACTAATTCCAAAAGACCTTGGGGTCTTAGAACATACCTCCTTCGACTCTGAAGCTCTCCATTTATTCTTTCTCTGTGCTTTTTGCACTTTAACCAGTTACTAACCCATGAGAGAATCCATTTGCGTATCCCATGGCTGTTAAAAGCCTTTGGTGAGGGACACTATCCAATGTGTTCTGGAAGTCTAAGATGTATATAACATCATCTAGCTCATCCTTTTCCACATGCTTTCCAGCAGGATTTTTCCTTTCCTCCCACACAAAAAATGCCGGTCTTATAAGAGAGCCTTTTAGGGGTGAATTAATATTATTGGGCAAATCCCTGAACTTGAGCCTTTCCATTGAACATAGATGACAAGAGGCTGGCACATGTACAGTAAGTCAATGGTCTGCATATTATCTATACCATACTGATAATTCAGATGTCATAGGTTAGGCAAACTAATAGAGCACTACCCCATGAAAGGTCTTTATTAAAGAGGACATTCCAGAATATACACATGATAAAAGAGAAGGAAGACAGAGATCTCCTTACACTTTCTCCATTACTGTAAAACTGTTGTCCTCTTTCAGGATTTGTGAGGAACATAAATTCTTCTGTTTACATTAGTAAAAAGGTGTGACTTCAGAAATTAAATAACCTTGTTCTCAATAAAACTGGCTTCTCTTTATTTCATTGATCTGCTTGTTCCTGTTCATACTGCAGCTACATTTGAATTCAGTTCTGTTTGCAGCACCATCTGGGGAAAGAAAACAGCTGATTTTGATTGTCGTGTAGGACATGTTTACCGCTGCCCATTTGATTCAAGCCACGAAGTCCCAGGTAAATTTGAGGAACAGAGCTCCCTCATCAGAAGCCATTGGAGCATGCCTTTTGCAAGGTGACACTAGCATGACCATATTCATCTTCTTAGATTGGAAGGAACCAAAATGTTCAGGCTGCAGCCTTATGAATGTTTATTTGGGAGTAATCCCAACACAGAGGGACTTGCTTCCAAGTAAACATGTCTTGGATAATGCTGCACATCTGTTTTCCCTGACATTTAGCTAGGCCCTGAGACCAGAGAGCCCTGTTCCTCTTCCTGAGCCCCACCTGGATCACAATTCTGGATCACAACTACCATACCCAAACAGAGGGAGACTATGATGGCTTCAGGGACAGCTGGATAAATATAGCAGCCAAAAAGTCAGTTTGACATTTCTACCATTATATTTTGCTAGGCAGGGCAGCTTGTATGTGTACCTTTTATTCTCTTCAGCACACAAGATGCTGTCAGCATAAGTCCCAAACAGTCTCATAGGAATGGACCAGTCTTCCAGATTCAGGGACCTGGGAAGAGCTATAATATTTGGCAAGGATCCTTGACCTTGATGCCTAAATTACACAGATAATTGTTGGTGGGCCACACTTCAAAGCTCTGGCCTTTACAGTCCTATATGGCCTGGGGCCAGGATACTTGAAGGACTGCCTCCTCCTATATCGTTCAGCTTGCCAGTTAAGATCTGCCTTACAAGCTCTGCCGTCTTCAGAAGTGAGGTGAGTGGCAACAAGAGACAGGGCTTTTTCAAGTACTGGCACCTCATGTGTGGAATGCCCTTCCCCATGAGGCACGTCTAGCACCCATATGGCTGTCTCTTAGGTGCCAGGCCAAAATATTTCCATTTACCCAGGCTTTTAATTAAGGGTGTTTTTTTTCCTTTTAACACCATTTTATGATATGCTTTTAAGCTGAAAACTTATTTTAAGCTGCTCAGTGGTCTATGTTTTTATGCTCTGGCTGTTTTCTTTTTAATTCTGGATTTTAATTAATAACTTTGGATGTTTTGTGCTGAGATTGCTATATTTTGTTAGTCACCTCAAGCAGGTTCCCTGTAGGGAAAGCCTTAAAGAAAATCTAAACAAATAAACAGGCTCCTATTAGAAAAAGCACAAACTATAGAGGGGCTTTAGAAGTCAAGGTGGGCATATTGAGTTAAGCCTGGAAACTAGCTGGGAGTCAGTGAAGCTGGAACAAAATGGGAGTACTATGACCACTGTGCCATGTTCCAGATACTAAGCAAGTCCTGTATTTTGTACTAAATGAAAATGATCTGAGCTTTTCAAAGGTAGTCCCCAAGCAGAGTATACTGCAGTAGTCTGGAATTCACCGGGGATGTATAACTATGGCCTCTAAGTCGAATTTTGTACATCAGGCTAAGCTAGTGAAATACATTCCAGCCACTTGTCAGAAGTCCTAACTTAGTCAGCAAACACCAGACCTTTTTTAATGCAAGCAAGGTTAGCGTTTATTAAGCTGCAATAGATAGATCACTGAAACAGGTCTCTTGTTCAGAATGACTTGGTTACAGAAAGCAAGCGGTTATACAGGGGAAGGGGGTGAATGGGGACCCCCCTTCTTCCATACAATGAATAAACATGCGACTGGGAAATCGAAAGTTACTAAGCAAATGAATTTCCCACCGCCCCCATTAACCACAGCTGCTACATCTATGCCAGCGATAGAGAAGCTCGCAACCCCGACTTGCCAAGGTCAGAACGTCCAGGCTGCAAGAGATAGGAAGAATAAAAGCCACATTCCATTCTCACACCCGAGGTGTAAATCAACAACTCCCCGGATTCCAACCTCCCGTCTGTCCCGCCACTAAGGCGCCAAAAGCCCACCTCCCTCCCGTCATCCATCATAGCCCACCTCCCACCCTTCCATCATGGCAGGGCTACCTGACATGCAGCCCCCTCGAAAATAATTCTACCCCTTTGGTTTGTGGGGGTACAATTTGTGAAAGGCCTTAACTAGCCGGGGGCCAGAACATTTTCCGCCCGTACCCACTCCCTCTGCTCCGGCCCAAAGTCAATCCATTCAACCAGGTAAAACAAGCGATTGCGAGAGAGTTTAGAGTCCAGAATCTGCGAGACTTCGTAGTGAGGTTCCCCCCACCAGCAGCGGAGGTGGGGTGGGCCGTTGCGGTCGCCATTTGTTCCCTTCAGGCGCTGGGCGAAGAAGCCGCACATGAAAAACAGGATGCACAGACTTTAGAGACTTAGGCAACGCAAGTTCAACAGTTACATTGTTAATCACTCTCACAATCTCAAAAGGACCAATAAATTTCCAACCAAGTTTGCGGCTCGGCTGAATGCGACGCAAATGTTGGGTAGACAAGTAAGCAAACTCTCCACACTTGGGAACCCAGGCCAGGTTACGTTTCTTGTCAGCCTGGATTTTGTAGGCAGACTTAGCCTCTTCCAGAGTCTCTGCTAACGAGCCCCACGCCTCCTGTAGATGTTTGCACCAGTCACCAGCATCTCCCGCCGGGAGGTCGGGAGAAGACAAAAATGGCAGAGGCGGGGCGTCATAACCATGAACCGCTTTAAACGGAGACATCCCCGTCGACGAGTGCTGAGTATTATTGTAACAAAACTCAGCCAAAGGTAAAAGAGAATGCCAATTGTCCTGCTGGAAATTAGAAAAACAGCGCAAGTATTGTTCCAGGGTCTGATTCACACGTTCAGTTTGTCCATCCGATTCAGGATGGTATGCACTGCTAATCCCCCTCTCTACTCCAAGCAGTGACCCGAGTCCCGTCAGTAGGGTAGGGTTGATCAGGTCTCTCCCACACCCTGAGTCAATGAGAGCCCGTACTCTCACATGGGTCAATAGACCCGGGTCCATTAAAGTCACTGTAAGAAAAAAAAGAGAGGGGGTTTTGCTCACCGGGAGTTGCGCCTGGGGTTGTGGGACCTGCTGTTCAGCGCTGTTCACAGCAGGTCCGCCTCGTTTCCCTGTGGCACGACCTCGCCATCGGAGGAGTCGGATGGCTCGCTGAGTGGTTTAGCTTGCAAAGCTTTCGCCCCCTTCGGCCTCGCCACCTGTTTTGGCGTGGATGTGTCGAACTTCTTCTTTGTTCCCTTCGGCGCCCCGGTCGATGCAGGCGAGGTCGGGCAGTTCACGGCGAAATGGCCCCCTTCTCCGCATTTGAGGCACAGACCTTGCTTCATCCGGAGTTCTCTTGTTCCGTCCTTCTGCTTTGGGTTCTGGACGGGAGCCTTTCCTCTCGCAGTCGGTGCGTTCCCTCGGGTTGCCAGCGCTGCGGCATCGTCTAGTTTGATGGTCTTCAGCCGGTTTTCCATCGTGATTGCGGCCTGGATCCATCCAGTGAGGGTGTTCGGATCTTGGTTCAGGGTGACCTCACGGCGAACCTCCGGATTCAGCCCCCATTTGTAAAACTCCAGGAGATTTCCTTCTCCTCGCAGCTTTGCGGCACATCTGCGGAACTCCGCGGTGTAATCTCTCACCGACCTCGCGCCCTGCTTGAGGCTCCGGATCGTTGCTTTTGCTGCTTTAGTTGAGTGCACGTCTTCAAATTGTTCTTTCATAGCCCACATGAAAGAGTCAATCTCTCTCAGTTCGCGCCCATCGGCTTGGTGGAGCCCCACGTACCAGTCAGCCGCTGCTCCTTCAGGTGAGCCGCTATGACGTCGACCATCCGCTCTTCCCTCTGGAACAGGTGGCCCCAAGTTTCGATGAACTTCTCGGCTCGCACCAGGAAGAACGGGAACTTCTCGGGGTCTCCGTCAAAATCCGCGTCCAGGAGCTCCGTAGGCTTAGGAGGCAGGAACCCCCAAGGACGAGGGGGTTGTTGCCCCGGCGGGCCCCGTGGCGCTGGCCCCGCTGGTTGATCCGGTGGTCCGGCTGGCACGTTCCCCGGGCCCTGGTCCGGTGCTGGGCGTTGATCTGGAGGGGCTTGTGCCGGCGGCTCTTCCCGTCTCTGTCGTTCACGCTCCTCCCGAATGCCCTCCGCAATCATCTGTGGGATGCGAGCGAGGGACTCATCCAGGAAGCGCATCAGGCGGTCTTGGCTTGGTTCCCCGCTCCATCTCCGCCTCACCACGACACTCTCTCGGGGCTCGGAGTCCCTACCGGTGTCTTCCATGGGTTCGGCGGTAGCCAACTTGCGTACCGACCTCTCGGGGTGGCTCATCCCCATGGATGCTCTTGGGGTCCCGAACCACGCCTCGTGGGTCTCGGTCAGGGGTTTCACCCAGTCCCGTCTGCGTCCCGCTCGGTGGGTCACCCCTCCATAGGCTGCCCCATACGGATCGCCGTAGGGCCCTCCAAAGTCGTACTCCAAACCCCATTGTCCCGGCACGTATGTGTCAGGGGTTTCTTTGGGTACGTCTTTCCCAGGAGGCTTCTTGTCCTTTTCTTCTTCTTCAATCGGGAGAGTGTCTTCTTCGCCATCACTCATTTTGGAGTGGTGGGTTTAGGACCAGTCCCGAAAGTAAATGAAGATTCTGAACAAACTGTCAGAAGTCCTAACTTAGTCAGCAAACACCAGACCTTTTTTAATGCAAGCAAGGTTAGCGTTTATTAAGCTGCAATAGATAGATCACTGAAACAGGTCTCTTGTTCAGAATGACTTGGTTACAGAAAGCAAGCGGTTATACAGGGGAAGGGGGTGAATGGGGACCCCCCTTCTTCCATACAATGAATAAACATGCGACTGGGAAATCGAAAGTTACTAAGCAAATGAATTTCCCACCGCCCCCATTAACCACAGCTGCTACATCTATGCCAGCGATAGAGAAGCTCGCAACCCCGACTTGCCAAGGTCAGAACGTCCAGGCTGCAAGAGATAGGAAGAATAAAAGCCACATTCCATTCTCACACCCGAGGTGTAAATCAACAACTCCCCGGATTCCAACCTCCCGTCTGTCCCGCCACTAAGGCGCCAAAAGCCCACCTCCCTCCCGTCATCCATCATAGCCCACCTCCCACCCTTCCATCATGGCAGGGCTACCTGACACCACTGCTGCTACCTGACTATCCAAGAGCAGAGGTGGGTCAAAGAGAATTTTCAGGGGGAGTATGGCACAGTCCAAAAATGGGTCAAATACTACAACCCAAATCAGCCAGGTCCTCAGCCAATAGCATCCCCATCTTGTCTGGATTCAGCTCCAGTTTGTTGGCCCCTCAGGCAGGCTGTCAGAGCTGTAAGACACTGATCTCATTGCTAACAGTAGGGCTTAAAATTTTGCAAGCAATTATTTAAAATGGAAACACTTGAGCATGTCCTGGGAATTATTCTCAGTACTAGAAGGCAGGTCTTCACAATGTTGTACTGCAATAGGCTTCTTCACCTTCTGGTAGCTTTGCCCCTGAGTTCTAGGGCAGATGCTGTAATAACCGGAGGCTATTTATTTTTTAGTTGGTAATTGTAGTTAGTTCCTTGCAGAAGCCAAGTGTTTGGTTCTTGAGCCTGAAGTGTTGGCCACCTGCAGGCTATGAGGCTGGTTGCTTAGCACTGACTCTGGAGAATGGGGTCAGGTGAACTTGGTTAAGCCTAATTGGCAGTTAGTGCCGGTGGTCAGGGTTCCAGAAGTGGTTAAAACTGAAGTCCTTTTTATCCTTGTTGTCTGACTTGAGACCCTTAGCTGGATGCTATAGAGTGTTACAGTGTTTCATTTGGGGAAAACTTTGACATTGGCTGATGGACTGAGCTTGTAGTGGCTTACCCTGCTTAACTGCTGAAAGCAGATTGCTGGGGTTTGTGCTGAAGAACTGTTGAGAACAACTGGGGCTACACTACCCAAGGTAAATTAGTTAGAGATTAAAAAAATATTTTTGTTTTCTGTGCACAGAATACTGGTACTACTTTGCCCCTTAAAATAAACCATTTTGTTACCTACCTGTTTGGTGTGTTGTGTCTGGGGGTCTGCAGGGGTTTTTCCAGTTGGTTCTTTTCTGGCCCTACCAATATTATTTGGGTGGGACTCTAGACCTTGGTGAGGGTTTGGATTCCTGCTGGAGGTCTTAAAGACAACCAGGTTGGCCACGGCCTTGTCTTTCTGAATAGAGCAGGGCAATGGCACTACAGATGCTTTGATAACAATATTGGAAATGTGAACAGTGCCTTCTCTGTCCCACTCTGGAGAAGAAGGCAAGGGATGTGTCTTGACTTTTAAAGTCTGCATCAGATTCAAGTGCCATGATGGGACACTGGTTTCTGAGAAAGGTCAGCATAGTATGTTAGGAAGTCATCAAGGTTCTAGGTTTGTGATGAAATGAGAGCTTGAATGGAAAAAGTGCCAGTAGGAGAAACCAAACAAGCTCCAGCTTCAAGGGCTGGCCAGGATGAGGAAGGATGTGGTGTGGGGAGAGGATATTATTGTATCAGAATTTGAGCAATTGGGTTGCTCTGAATTGGCTAATAAAGTGTGAAATTGATTTCAAGTTCTGCTACTTTCTCAGAGATGTGCTGTCATTAGAGTTGCTCCCTGTTTCCTCCCCTGTGGTGATCCAGCTGCTTCCCACATCCTTTTGACTGTCAGGGCCTGCCAGATGATCAGGTCAGTCTCTTTCTCAGCGCTCTTGGGCTGCTTTAAAAACACTGCCAGGAAGTCAGGCAGGCCTGAGGTATGGCTGTCCCACAAGGCCACTTCTACACACAGGTGTATATGTACAGCAAGCCCTTCTCTTCTTCTGGCAGCACAAGTCAGTATGCAAAGGCGTGCCTTTAACCTCCACACACCCCTTTCCCCTCCCTGGGACAACTTATCATCAGTATGCAAGCCTAAGGGCAGAGCCTATTCTCTGGAATGAAGTGAGCACCTTTGGGAGACAATGATCACTAAGGCTCAGTACATACTAATGTCCCTCTCCATTTTATAGTGTTTATGATCATACATTTCAGGGATTAAAAGCTTTCTACCACAACAGAGCTGAATGTTTATCAGTTCCTTTTTTCACAGGCCAGAGGAAGGGGTGGGTGAGTGAGTGAGTGAGTGAGTGAGAGAGAGAGAGAGAGAGAGAGAGAGAGAGAGAGAGAGAGAGAGAGAGAGATGGCAGAGCTAAATGCTTTGACATTCTGGAAGTGGACCAAAAAACAGCCACAAATGGCTCCTGAACAAAGAGAGGCAAGGCCCTGTGCAAAGCAAGCAATAGACCCAGGGCCAGGAATCAAGCCATCTAGAATTCAAGGCAGATGTAGTTACTTTTGTTTAGGTTGGAACAGCATGTAAAGGTTACAGTGTGCATGTTGAGAATGACTTTACCCTTTATATTCCTTTTGTGAATGTAGACAAGGTAGAGGAAAACTTTCTACAAGACAACCCCGTTCTTAACAATCCTTTCCTAGTAAGGCCCTCAAATTGAGCAAAGACAAACCCTCAGTGGAAACCCATGTATCTGCCTTGGCTGAGAGAGGACTAAGGGGGAAACCTCATTTGTTCAGAGGGCAATCTGAGAGGCTGGCAACATTCATAAACTGATTAACAACAGAATTAAATCATCCTTTGCTTTGCAGGGTCACATCTAGGGTTGCCAACTCCATGTTTGGAAATGCCTGGAGATTTGAGGATGGAGCTGGGAGATAGAGATGCCAGCTTCTAGGCAAGACCTGGAGATATCCCCCAAATTACAGCTCATCTCCAGACTACAGAAATCAGTTCCTCTGAAGAAAATTGATGCTTTGGAGAGTGGACTATATGGCATTGTACTCCACTGAGATCCCCGTCCTCCCCAGGCTCCACCCCCAAATCTCCAGAAGTTTCCCAGACAAGATCTGGCAACCCTACCTCCCCATCCCCTGACAATGGGACCTGGCAACCTGCCAACCTCCAGGTGGTGGCTGGAGATTTCCTGCTATTACAACTGATCTCCAGATAACAGGGATCAGTTCACCTGGAGAAAATAGCTGCTTTGGAAGGCAGACTTTATGGCAGTGATGGTGAACCTTTTAGAGACTTGAGTGCCCAAACTGCAATCCAAATGCCACTTATTTATTGCAAAGTGCCAACACGGCAATTTAACCTGAATACTGAGGGTTTAGTTTAGAAAAAAACAATTCATTAACATCTTTTGTCTTAAAAGAAAAGCACAATAACAGAGCTTTCAATGATACAAACAGCTTTTTATTGAAAGGTAAAAGTTTTGCATTTGGCATGAAGTTTGCATTTGACGTCATACACACAAACTCCTTCCAGTTAGTACAGGACAGGACCCTTCCTATTTACCTGGTCTGTCTTTCTCAACATGATCTTACACATTTTCACACCTAAAGTGACAGCCCTCTTCCCCCTTCCATGGGAAAGAGACAGAAAAATAGCACACTCAGTGGAATCTGCCACTTCTAGATTGATTCAAAGTAAATTAAATTTTGATCCTGCAAATCTTGACCGATGATCAAATAAAGCACTTCAACTTGAGCACTTCAAACAGGTGACCCACCCCCAAAACATATCAAGGCTGCATGGAATGAGAGACCATGGAGTGGAATGACAGCCCCTGGGGGTAGCAGGAGTGTTCTGGAACTGGAATGAGAGGTCCCAGAGAGGAATGACAGCCCCTGAGTGTAGCAGAACACTTCTGCTGCCCCCAGGGGCTGTCATTCCACTCCATGGTCTCTCATTCCAGTCACAGAACACTCCTGCTACACTCTGGGGACATCATTCCACTCCGTGGTCTCTCATTCGTCCAAGAACACTCCTGCTCACCCTGGGGCTGTCATTCCACTCTGTGGTCTCTCATCCCAGTCCCTGAACATTCCTGCTCCACCCTGGGGCTGTCATTCCACTCTGGGACCTGTCATTCCAGTTCTTGAACACCCTGCTACAGCCTGGGGCTGTCATTCCACTCCATGGTCTCTCATTCCATTCCTAGAGTAGTGTATTTGGGCCCAGAGACCCTAATGGAAAATCCATTTCACATTTTTATTGCAACTCTACTTGTACTGTAATGTATTTCAATGAAGCCCATGCAAGTCAATTGGCATTTCTGTCTCCCATTATTTCCAGTGGGCCTTCAAGTGTTTCCCATTGTTTCCAATGGGCAATCCTGTCCTTCCTTTTAGTACATCCTATACATCCACCCTCCTACACGGCTCCTCCAAACGGCATTTTAGTTATTCCCATGAGTGTGAAAAGCCAGAGCAAATTTACAGTCTGACTAAAGGTGCAATCCTATGCTCTCATACTTGAAAGTAAGTTCGGTTGTCTCAGTGGTGCTCAATTTTGAATAAGCATGCACAAGATCGGGTGCTGCTTTTGAAGTGGCTATTCATTTCTGCCTCGTCCCTCCGCCCCAGCTCATTGCTGGAGAGTCGGGAGCTCTGAAGTTCAGGGACAGTCTTTCATCACGGGGTGGTGGGGTGCCCTATGTGTGATTCCCTGGAAGCTCTCAGGAAGCTATAATTGGGGGGAGGGGTGCTGTGCCTTACCTCCACAGGGCGGGAGCTCTGGCTCACCTTGAGCCACCTCACCACAGCACTGGCTGCCACCCCCTCCTGCAGCACCAGCTCCAAAACAGTCTCCATGTCCAACTCCTTGAACAGCCCTTCTAATCACAGCCTCTGAGCAGGCGCACAAGACATGCCACCCAAAGCAAGCAGGGCAGCCCTGAAAGGAAACAAAAGGGAGTGGGTATTAAAGTTTTTCAGACTCCAGGTAACAGCACAGGACACTGGAGGGAGCAGCGAGAGAGACCAGGCAGAGAGCCAAAGAGGGAGGAGGGGGAGGAGGAATAGTGCACCTCCCCAAAGAAGGCATGTTTGGAAACTGAAGTGGCACACTCATGCAGATGCAACTTTTTGGCAACAAGCCTGAGTGGGCATCCCTGGGAATGCTCAGCCTCATTCCTCTGGGGCAGAAGGGGCGTGGATTGGAGCATGCATTTGCAAAGGAAGGGGAGTTGCCGCACTTTCCCGGGCTAAGGTGGCGGGGGCAGGCTGTGGGGATTCCTTGCTGAGCAGCTCCTGAGCTTTGAGTAGGCAGGGATTGTGGGTCGGTGTCAGGCTGTGAGGGAGGTGGAGCCCGCAGGGAAAGTAATTCCCCTCTTCTCCCTCCCCCATGTCAACAAGCGAGGCACCTGCACCAGGGGTTTGCACGTCTTTTCCTCTCGTGTGATATTTGCTTTCCAGCCAGGGCCCAGGGTTTGGCCGGCTGATGCAGCAGCTGCAGCAGCACAATAAGCAGGCTCAGCTGCCTCCTTGCCTGTGCCCACAGAGAGGGCTCCGAATGCCACCTCTGGCACCCGTGCCATAGGTTCGCCACCAGGGCTCTATGGCATTATACACCATTGAAGTCCCTCCCTCCCCAAACCCCACCCACCTCAGGGTCCAGCTCCAAATCTCCAGATATTTCCCAACCCAGAGCTGGCAACCCTATTGGAACTGTGGGGCTTAGGGAGGGGAGGGACCTTGGTAGAGTATAGTGCCATATGCTTTGTCTTCCAAAGCAGCCATTTTCTCCAGGAGAAGTGGAATAAATGTCTTTGATTAAATAAATAATTAATAAATAAGCAATCTATGTAGTCATAAAAACATAAGAGAAGCCAATGTTGGATCAGGCCAATGGCGTATCCAGTCCAACACTGTCACACAGTGGCCAAAAATACCAGGTGCCACCAGGAGGTCCAGCAGTGGGGCCAGGATATCAGCTGGAGATCAGTCTGGAGATCAGCTGTAATTCCAGGTCATCTCCAGCTCCCACTTGGAGTTTGGCAACACTAATCCATCTTCAAGCATTGCCCTGTAGGAGGTGGTCAGTATTAATATTGTCTCTCATATTGTCTCTTAGGACATGGCAATTTCCTTGATGACTCGTTTGGCTCTTTAGCACTAAAGCAGAGATGGGAGAGCAAGTACTCCAGAGAAGAGGGGTTTGCTTACAATCATTCAGATTGGGAAAGCACCACCCACTGACTCTGCTGATCTTCCATTTGCTATTTGGATAAGGAGGGGTCAGCATGACAATCCTCATAGCCACCATGTGGCTTGGAAGCATCAGGGCTTCTTAATCAGCACCCTTGAAGACACCCACAAGAACCATCTGTTTGGAAACAGGGTCAATACTGATGGGATGGAGGGACGCAAGCAGATATGACTCATCCCAAATCATAGCAGCAGAGCAGGAAGCAGCAACCCCTAATGTTAGCTCCCTGCCTCTTTATCTACTGAACTCGCTGGTCTCTGTTGTATAGTGGGTTAGACGCATAATGAAACCACAGACAACAATGTAGTGATCAGCATGGTTCTCTATTATACAACAACAAGACAACGTTACCTGGCCAGGTGGCCAACTATATACAAATGAAGGGGAATACCCCCTGGTGCTATTGGCGGGTTTGAATTCCCACCGCCATTCCCATTGGTCCCCTAAGCCGGAGCCAGGAGCCCCAGTCCCATTGTTCTCGGGGACTCAAGCTCAGGTTCCTTCGCTGACGGCCTGTAGTGGTCCATGGACACAACACCCCTCCCCCCATAGTTTGGACTATCCCTAGGAGACATAGTCTTTCAGGTAGGCTGGGGCGCGGCGTTCCTACTGGACCGCCATGGTGCTGGAGTTGGGGCTTCGCCCACGGTGACTTGAGGCTGCTTCTTTCAACTCTGGTGCAGGAGGCGCCGGCGGCCGTTCCTCTGGTGGTCCCTCCCAAGTTGGGGCTGGCGAGTCAAGTGGGGCCGCCTCCCTGGGATCCCGTTCCCGTCCATGGCTCCCTTCCATTCCCAGGGTTTCATGCCCTCCCTCGTGAGTTGGAAGCTCACCTTCGTCCGGAAGCAGGCGCCGCCTCAGCTGATCCACGTGGCGCCGCAGAATCTGGCCGAAGTCCGTGGACACCTTGTAGGAGACCAGTCCGGTGACACAGATGACCCTGGCCGCAACCCATTCAGGGCCTTTGCCATAATTCCGTGCGAACACTGAGTCCTCCAGAAAGAACCCCCGTGGTGCTCCCCGCTGCTCGGTCCGGTACCCAGTCAGGGTGCAGGCGGTCGAGTAGGATCGCAGGTCTCCAGCCCATCAGGGACTCTGTAGGGCAGCGGCCGCTCACTGGGATGGGTGTAGTCCGGTTGGCCAGGAGGAAACGTGCAATGCAAAACTCCCAGTCCCCTTCCGTCAGGCGGCTCAGCACCTCCTTTGCCGTGCAGACCATCCATTCAGCCTGGCCATTCGTTGCAGGGTGGAAAGGTGCCGACCTGATGTGCTGGATCAGGTTGTCCCTCAGGAACCGCTGGAACTCCTCAGACGTGAACGCTGAGCTGTTGTCCAAGACAATCGTGTCCGGCAACCCATGTGTGGCAAAGATTTTCCTGAGGGCCCGGATGGTGGCACTTGCGGAGGTGGTGGAGACAGGACTCACCTCCAACCACTTTGAGTATGCATCCACGGTTACTAGGAACGTCAATCCATGGAAGGGGCCAGCAAAGTCAATGTGGAGCCGGGACCACGGGGTCCTTGTCGATTCCCAGGACTGTGTAGGCACGCTTGGTGGGCTCAGCCGGACCTCTTGGCAGATCTGGCAATGCTTCACCCAGGCCTCTATTTCCCCGTCCATGCCCGGCCACTAGACGTAGCTCCGGGCAAGGGCTTTCATCCGCACGATGCCAGGGTGCGCCTCATGCAGAGCCTGCAGGACCTGGTGCCGGAGCGCTCTGGGGACTACAACCCGGTCCCCCCACAGCAGGCAGCCCTTGTGCACCGATAGTTCCTCACACCGTGTTGTGAATGTGCTGAACTCTGGGCCCGCCAGGGCCATAGGCCACCCCCTCACCACCCAGCTGAGAAGCCGGGAGAGGATGGGGTCTTGGGCTGAGTGGCGGGCGATATTCGCGGCCTGGAGGGTGGTGTCCGGAAGACTCTCCATCTGGAGGACGTGATGAGCCAGGTCTGGGTCCTCCCCCTCATCTGGCAGGGGGAGTCGGCTCAGTGTGTCCGTGTGGCCCATCGCCTTGCCCAGCCGGTGCTGCAGTGTGTAGTTGTAGCCCACCAGGAAGATGGACTACCGCAAGACTCGAGGGGAGAGTACCTGTGGCTTCCGGCGATCTGCCACAAAGAGGCCCAGCAGCGGACAGTGGTCCATGGCGATGGTGAAGGGATGGCCGTAGACGAAGTCGTGGAACTTCTTCACCCCGGCCACGACTGCCAGTCCCTCTTGGTCTATCTGGGTGTAGTTCTGCTCGGCTGCAGATAGGGTCCATGAGTAGTACACGACCGGGAGGGGTCTTCTTCTGGGGCCGCGCAGTCCTCGTAATGCACTTCTGCCCTGCGGCAGGGCGGTTTTGGTGCCGTGCGGGATGTTTTGGAGTGGCAGACCCTAGCGATGTGGCCCGTGCAGCCGCAGTCCCAACACGTGGCGTCCCGGAACCGACACGATTTTCGCTTGTGCTAACCGCCGCAGCTGGCACACTCCTGCGCTGCTGAGCCGAGTTGCTTGCATGCGGAGCTGGCGAGCGGGGCTGGTGGGCAATGCTGGGCTTGTGTGCAGTGGACCTCAGAGTCCTCGGGGTCACTGTTCCCAGTGATGGCCACCCAGTGTGTTGTGGTGGCACCCGGGTGGGACCTCTCCCATGCAGTGGCGGTGGCTAGGGCCGAGGCAATGGTCACCTTCTCCCCCTCCATTATCTGGTGCTGGAGTTTCTCCTCCCATAGACCGGTGATGAACCGGTCATGGAGAGCCATGTCCAAATACGGTCCGAAGGCGCAGTCACCTGCCAGGGGCGGAGCTCCGCGAGGAACTCCGCGGCAGTCTCCTTGCCCTGCTGGTTCCTGTGCTGGAAGACCACATGGCAGGTCATCTCCGACGGCTTTGTGGAAAAATGGTTCTGCACGGCCTGGACAATCTCGTCGACTGTGCATTCCTCCACCTTCTTGGGAGAGAGAAGGTACTGGGCTAGTTCTACGATCACGGGGCCGCAAGAGCAGAGCAGTAGGCCTCTCTTTCGATCTTCGTCCATGATCTGATAGAACACGAAGGCTTGCCGCAGACCTGTAACCCAGGCTCCCCATTGCTGGGGCTGGGAGGCGTCGAACGAAGGCAGCAGCCCGGATCCTGAAGTGATGGCCATTGTGCTAGTCAGCGGCTGAGACATGGCTCTTGGTTCACCCTTGAAGGTGCTCATGTACGAAGCACATGGAGCGGTGGAGCGAGTCTTTGGTAGCGTTGTCCGACAACCTGGCTGGAGTGCTCAACAGGATCCCATCCTCATCGCCATTGTTGTATAGTGGGTTAGACGCATAATGAAACCACAGACAATGATGTAGTGATCAGCATGGTTCGCTATTATACAACAACAAGACAATATTACCTGGCCAGGTGGCCAACTATATACAAGCGAAGGGGAACACCCCTGGTGCCACTAACGGGTTTGAATTCCCGCCACCGTTCCCATTGGTTCCCCTAAGCTGGAGCCAGCAGCCCCAGTCCCATTGTTTTCAGGGACTCAAGCTCAGGTTCCTTCGCTGACAGCCTGTAGTGGTCCGTGGACACAACAGTCTCCCTATGCAGGGAACTTTGTGCGGGAAGATTCTGGGATTATAAACACAGGGAAGGGCTGGTGTAACCAGGCAATAATCACATGAGCTGGTATCTAGGGAAACAGATTCCCCACATTGCAATTTGATTTTAACTCAGCTCAAATAGTTAGAACTTTGGACTTGGGATTCTGAGCAGCAGACCTTCCCATAATGCTGTGAATGGAATTATAACAATATTTCTTTGAATACAAAGCATGATTTTCCTAGATGGAGAGGGTATCTTCACACACTGTGGCAAGCTGGGGGTCTCTTGAGCCTGCTCTCTTTTTCATCCTGGCTTTCCCAGCTCAGCTAGGATGAAAACCAGGGACCATCCTTAAGCAACATCAGTAATGGATGGTAGAAAGGATGGTAAGCAGCCAATTATTCTGGTTGAGGCCATTAACTGAATCATGCAGCTGTGGTGACAAACTGTTTGCTAAGCATCCTCTGAATTCCCAGCGCAGGTCTGCAAGTGCATGCTGAAGCTAAGCAGAGCACAGTCTGTTTGGTGCCTGGATGAGAGATCACGAGAAGGAACTATACGTACACCTCCTTGCTCCCATGACTGAAAAAGATGAGCTAAACATTGAATAAATATGGTATTGGTACTTGGGATAAAGTCCCAGTTACCCACAAATTAGGCTAGTGTCTTGAACAGCTGGTTCTGGCTCTTTGGTTGCTTCCAAATGGTGATTTTGCCCCATTTTAGCATCCAAACTGAAGCAACCTTTTTGGACCATCCACACGATGGAAGTGGAAGTCCTGCCTTCACTGGTGCCATTTTCCTTACCTTAGCCTCCCGCAGCCACCATTTCTACCCCTATCACCACCAGTGTAGAGCAACTTCATAATGAGTGATTATCATGAACTACCAGTTCTTCCAAATTCCCACTGTTATTTTGTAAAGAAAATCTCTAGCCCTTTTCATTGTAGAGATATAAGAGGAAAATTGCATCCCTTTTATATCCATAGCAGAAAGGAGCCAGAGACTTCTTGAAAGCTAAGCAGGGCCGATCCTAGCAAATAATTGGAAGGGAGACCTCCAAAGAATAACAGGGCTTGGGACGCAGAGGCAGGCTATCATGTCACCCCTCTGAAACATCCAAACCCCACTAGGGGTCACCAAAAGTCACCATAGCTTCCAGGCATGCAAGCATGTGCACCCCCCCCAAAAAAAAACCCCTTCCCCAAAAAATGTTAAAAAGAAAGTGGTAATTCACAGATACTGATAGATTATGGCAATAGACCCT
Source organism: Gekko gecko (assembly GCA_029375565.1). Lineage (NCBI taxonomy): Eukaryota > Metazoa > Chordata > Lepidosauria > Squamata > Gekkonidae > Gekko > Gekko gecko. The sequence goes on from JAPDNY010000002.1 coordinate 162,409,076, forward strand.
TTTATCATTAGTGTAGTATAGCAATCTAGCAATTGCCGATTTTAAAGAAGCCTGGAACACCCCTCTGGTGGCAGGGGAAATGGTTGTGAAAGAAAAACTGCTGTGTGAACACTCTTCTGCATCTGTGAATGCCTCTGCATTTGTAGCAGCTCTCTTGAGTCCAAGGAGATATGCCAGTACAAAAGTGTTGGAAATAAACATAAAAAACAACAAGGTCTACAAAGAGAATTGCTGCTGTGTGGAAGCAGCCTTCAAAAAAAAAAAAAAAAGAGCCAAGGGGGCTAATTTGGGTTGTCTCTGTTTATTGTATCTTGGCCATCCCAGGGAATGCATCCCCCTCCAAAAATATAGCTTTCCTGTAAGTAACTCCTACGATCATGATGTAACATTTTTCAACTGCCATAGATGAGATTTCAAATGCAGTCTTTGCAAGCCACATAGTTACAGAGCTCTAGTGTAGCACAACTGGAAATGATCCTGCTACCAGCACAGTCCTCACCAGCCAAGAAGAAATGTTTGATGCAGATTCTTTGGTGCTCCATTGTCATGAGTCTTCCAAGGGATTTCTCTATGCAAGAAAGGAAGCACGTGAAGACACATGGCCTTGACGAAGACATATTTTCAATATTCAGTTGCACAGAGAGAAGAGAAAATGTTTCATGCTTCTGGGAGGGAAGGGCATTTCTGGGAATGGAGAGGTAAGACAGGATCTTGCGAGATGCCAAGCAAAGTACATACACTTTGCCCTCAGGGAGTGGTTTTGTATACTTCCAGCAACACATAACATTAAACCTTTGATCCAATTAAAGCCAGAGTCCACCATTAAGCACTACTTTGTGTGTACAAATGCTGGGGGAGAGGGTCCCCTTGTATCTTTGCTCTACTATACATTAAGATATTACAGAGATTGTGTATCACACTGTAAACCAATAAACAGTTAATAGCAAAACAGAAGAAAGACAGAAAGTTGACATCCACAAGGCTTTTGGAAGGGGGCTTGGATGACAGTGCTGTTAGTGTTGCATAATTGAAAACATTTGTGTGGGCAGAAGCTGCCGGCTAGTACTACTGCCTGATCAAACCGTCTACAAGGAAGACCTATAAGATGGGAAGGCTACATTTGTGCTTGATCAGACAGACCAAGCTTAAGACCTGCAAGGCTATTGCCAATTCTTCAGGTTTGTCTTGTTGGGTCAAACAGGACAGGCAGCAAACCAATGGGAGTGCAGGAAAAACAGAGAGGAGAATATGGGGGTAAGGCACAGTATGAACCTGGGATGCTTGTTCTAGCTGAGATGTGCCTTTCCCTTAGGACAACTTAAGCCAGGGAGCTGGGCTGGAAGAGAAAACCAACAGCCTCTCCTTTGGGCTCCTTTTATATCATGCACAAAAGCATGTGATGGAGCCTGGAGACCGAAATTTTGAAAACAAACAGATGACTCTAGATGAGGTTTTGAGCTGATGTGGCTAGAAAAGTGTTCTTAACCTTGTCTCTGCCTAGTTTCTTCTTTGCTCAAAATTCCCCCTTCACACCCTGTTGCGTACTGGTTTCGATGCATGGAGAAGCTGGACACGGCGTGATTAACAGCTCTGGGTTTATTATATACAACACAACAACAGTTAGCCGCCAGGGCGGCCAACTATATACAGTCCCAGAAACACACCCACAAGACCCATTGGAAGGTTTGAACTTCCCGCCATAGTCCCTATAGGTGCCTATTTGGAGGTTCAGGATCCTTGGCCCTATTGTTCTCTGGAGCCAAGCTCGGGTTGCATATCGCTGGCACCTAGTGGCAGTCAGAGGACATAACACCCCATAGTTCTAGCCCAGCCTAGGGGAAATAGTCTTTTAGATAGGCTGGGGTCCGGCGCTCCCTCAGGGACTGCCTTGGAGCTGGAACCGGGGTATCGGGAGCCCTGTCTGGCAGATCGACTGGTATACTTGGCTGCGGAGGTAGAGGAGCCTCTTCTAACACAGAGATGGAGGCAAGAGTCCTGTTTTCTGTTTGGGCCGCAGATCTGGGAGCCTGCTCCTGAAAACTTCCATCGGTAGTTGCACAGTTGGGGCTGTCCAGCAGGTCCGGTTTGATGTTTCCTGGAGCATGGACATCCTCCGAGGTTGGGAGCAGGTTCCTCCACAGCTGGTCGACATGCCTCTGCAGGACCTGGCCATATTCCATTGAAACTTCATAGGACATGGGTCCTGTGGGGTGGATGATTCAGCCAGCTGCCATGGGGAGCCCTTGCCGTAGTTCCAGATGTACACAGTGGCCTCTGGGAAGAACCCCCGTGGTGCCTCCCTCAGTTCAGACAGACTGCGCGACTCTGGGGCCCTGTCTGGATGCAGTTTGTCCAATAGGATTGTGGGCCACTGGCCAATCAGGAGTTCTGCTGGGCAGTGGCCATTGACTGGTTTGGGAGTGGTCCGTTGTGTCAAGAGGAAATGGGCCAGACAGAATTCCCAGTCCCCTTCCGTCAGACAGCTGAGGGCTTCTTTGGCGGTGTGCACCGTCCGCTCAGCCTGTCCATTGGTGACGGGGTGGAATGGTGCAGATCTCATGTGCCTGATCAGGTTGTTGCAAAGAAATTCCTGGAATTCCTCCAATGTGAACCCTTTGTCCGAGACGATGGTGTCTGGCAACCTGTGGGTCACGAAGATCCTGCGAAGTGCCCGGATGGTGGCCCTGGAGGATGTGTTGGAGACGGGGCTTGTCTCCAGCAACTTTGAGTAGGAGTCGACTGTGACCAGAAATAGCAGTCCGTGGAAAGGCCCAGCAAAATCTACGTGGAGCTTTGACCATGGCGTCCGGGTGGATTCCCAAGTTTGGGTGGGTGCGTTCGGCAGATTTGACCAGACTGCTCGGCATGTTTGACAGCACTTCACCCAAGCCTCTACCTCTGCATCAATTCCTGGCCATACATAACCCCTGGCCAAGGCCTTCATGTGGACAATCCTTGGATGGGCTTCATATAGGGCCTTTAGGACTTGGTGATGCAGGATGCTGGGGACTACCACTCTGTCCCTACACAGTAGGCATCCCTTGTGGGCAGACAACACATCTCAGCAAGTGGTGAAGGCTGTGAACTCGGGGCCCACTGCAGCCATGGGCCACCCTCTCACCACCCAGCCCAGAACCCAGGAGAGGACAGGATCCCTGGCCAAGCAGCGGGTGACTTCCCCGGCCTGGGGGGGGGGGAAATAAGGGAGGTCCTCGACCCGCAGGATGTGGTGCGCAGGGGCCAGGTTGGCCTCGACGGATGGCAAGGGCAGGTGGCTAAGGGCATCGGCATGACCCATAGCCTTCCCAGGGTAGTGCTGTAGGGCATAGTTGTAGCCGGACAAAAAAATGGACCACCAGAAAACCTGCGGGGAGAGGACCTTCAATGTCTGCCAATCTGCGGTGAAGAGGTCAAGAAGAGGGCGATGATCTGTAGCAATGATGAAGGGCTGGAGGTAGACAAAATCGTGGAATTTCTTGACGCCGACCACAATCACCAGGCCCTCGCGGTCAGTCTGGGCATAATTCCACTCCACCACCAACAGCATCTGGGAATAGTACATGACGGACACCTCCCACCTGTCCGGGAGTTGGTGGGCCCATGCCATAGGGGGAAGTGTCATGGGCAAAAACCACTGGCAGAGATTCATCAAAATGTGTCAGGACCTTGTTCGAGATCAACAGCGCCTTGACCCCCTTGAAGGCAGCAGCCTGATGAGGGCCCCAAGATCAGGGGGCTTGCTTATCCAGGAGGCAGTGCAGAGGCTCGGCTACTGCCACCTTGTGGGGGAGAAAGGCGTGGTAGAAGTTCAAGAGGCCTAGGAATGCCTGGAGTTCTGCCTTGGAGATGGGTGGGGGAGCTTCAACGATGGCCTTCACCTTGTCCCTGGCTGGATGGAGGCCGTCCATGCCGACCATGAAGCCCAAGAAGTCAATGGATGGAACCCCTAGAAGGCACTTCTCCCACTTCACCTTCACTCCAGCCTCGTGGAAGCAGCGGAGGATAGTGTACAGTCTGGAGGTGAACTCCTCCAGTGTCGCTGCGGCGATCAGCACATCATCAAAGAACAGTGTGATACCTGAAATCCCTTTCAAGAGAGAGTCCATCAGATGTTGAAAAAGACCTGGGGCCACCTCAAACTGCAGTCGCTTTACTTTGAAAGCTCCCCTATGCGTAACGATTGCGCAATGGTGGTTGCTTCGTCAACCAGGAGCTGTTGGTAAGCCTGGGCGAGATCGAGTTTGCCAAAAGTTTTCGCCCCTGCCAAACTGGCTAGCACGTGGCTCACTACTGGGACTGGGTATGTGTGGTTCTGCAGAACCTTATTGATCGTGCACTTATAGTCCGCGCAGATGCGGACATCCCCATTCGATTTAATGGGGGTGACTATGGGAGTCTCCCAAGCCGCATGGGAGACTGGCTCCAAGACCCCTTGCACCATGAGATGGTCCAGTTCCACATCAATCGTTGTGGCACAGCACAAATGGGACCTTCCTGGAATGCATACAATGGGTGCCACATGCGGATCGAGCTGCAGTGACACTGGGGGGCCCGTGTAGCGACCAGAGTCCCATAGAAGATGGACGGGAACTCGCTGCAGTCCTCGCGGAAGTCCTGTGGGGTGCAGAGCTGTACTCCCTCAATAGAGATTCCCAAAGGGGCGAGCCATGCACGGCCCAACAGGCTGACCAGGTTGCCCTCAACTACAATCAAGTTCAAGTAGTTGTCAAACCCCCAGTACTGGACTCGGAAGCTCCCCACACCCCTGATAGGAGCACGGTTACTCTGGAAGTTCATCAGGGTCACGGGAGATGGGTGTAGGCGGGGGCCCCCATTTGGACATAGTTTCTTAAGGGTCTCTACCAAAATGATGGAGGCCGTGGAGCCAGAATCAAGCTCCATGGAGCAAGGAGACCCCTCTATCTTGACCCGGACCTGAATTTTTTGGGCATCTGTCTGGCTTGGAACCCTTAGTACCTGTTCCAATGATTCACTCATGAGGAGGTAAAGTTCTTCCTGGGACGTGTCATCCTTGTAATGTGTGGCAGATGGTGGGGCTTGGTGGGGCTTGGTTGTGACAGCGGGGCTCAGGACCCCCGGGAATGCCAGGCCCGGGCAATCCACCTGCAATTCAATATATACATATATATTTTGAGAGTCCCAAAGGGAAAAGTCACTTGGGAGGTGATTTGGAGTGGAGATCTGATTGGCAGGGAAAAGGTTAAACACCAGATTTTTGTGGTTCCCCCCCACAATGCTTTTCTTTAAGGCAACACACACACACAAAAAGCATTGAGATTCTATAACATACATTTGTGCATAAACTGCTGTACAAAGTTCCAAAGAAGTCAAAGCGTTGCATGTAAATGGGGGAGATCAGAGTTCAAATGCTCTGCCATGCTTCTCAAGGATATCTAAATGCAGTGTATATGTAATCTCATCTCTCAAGGAATTGGAATATATCACAGAAGGGGAGAGAGGGTTCTGTTTTATCTGCTATTTTGACATATTTATTGCTTTACAACTGTTGACCTTATAACCTTAGCTTGTTATTTAGTTCAGACTTGCCATATCTCAAACATCATCATGTTACATGTTAATTTGCTGTTAAGTCCCTGTCTATAAGTCTGAACCTTACCTACCATTCCAATGTATGTGGAAAAGTGTGCCTTGAACACGAAAGCTCATAGCTTAAATAAACCTTTGTTGGTCTTAAAAATGCCACTGGTCTCTAAATTTGTTCACCTTACCTCTGTTCATCATTGGCTTGCTCAGCTATAATTTTTTTCCTCCATGAGAATGCTTTGGGAGGACTTTCAGATTTAACTATAGGCAATGTTGCATCTGGGTGGAGAAGTCCATATGATGTTTGTAAAAAAGATCTGCCAGTGAGATATGGTCAACATGTCTCATTCTTACAAGACCCTCCTAATTTGTCACTGTAGCAAACTTTTCCACTTGTATTTCTTCATGAAAGGAAATCACTGCAATGTACTCCAGTGGAGGGAAAACATTACATTGAAATGGGAGGATAGAAGCAGTGATTCATATCCCCCCACATTAAAAAAATAAATAAAAAACAGGGTTTTATTTTCTTTTGTTTTTTTTAAGAGAGAACTTCAGTTTCTTGTTCAGCTGGCTGTTTCTGGTGGTTTACCAGAGTCATAGTTCAGTTCCTTTGACCATTCATTTAATAGGAGTGAGCTGTGTCTTAAGCACAGAGTATAAATGGAAATACTTGGACTCAATGTATTTGGAATTATCAGGGCATATTTGCACCATGAAATATGCCAAAGCACTAACACACAAGTGGGATTTGCTTAGAGCAGGTATGGCCAAACTGTGGCTTGGAAGTCACATGTGGCTCTTTCACACATATTGTGCGGCTCCTGGCAGGGCAGCTGGGGAAGCGAAGGAGAGGCATACTTTTTCTCCCTCCTATTTGCTTTTTTTGTTTCTCTCTCTTTCTTTCCCCCTCTTTCATTCTTTCTTTCCACTTCTCCCTTTTCTCTCTCTCTTAGACAAATAAATATCATTAGCAAACAAATATCATTGGACAAATAAATATCATTATCAATATCTGTTTTTACCCCTTTTGGTTTTATTTTTGGCAGTCTCATTTAATGTTAATAAAAAGCAAATTTGCATATCTTTAAATAAAAATGTGAGTGTAATATTTGTTCATGTTTTGCGGATCTCAAACATCTGACATTTATTCTGTGTCTCTTACACTGGGCAAGTTTGGCCACCCCTTGCTTAGAGTGTCTTGGGAAGTGGCTGTTCTTCATAAGAGAAGTTCCAGATGGTACAGTAAATGGGAGTCTTTACATCATTGTCCCTCCTCTCCCACTGAGAAAACAGTGAGCAAGAATACAGTGATGTCTTTTGAAATTAACCCCCACCTGAACATTATAAGGGAGCATCATGTTAATGACAGAACCCTGCAGCTTCTTTTCCTGTAAAGCAGATTCTCCCACCAAAACGCTAAATAGCTGTTCCTCACTCTGTCTCAGCAGCCCCTTGGTAGCAAAGGTTAATAAACAGTTTATGATTTTCTGCATGTCCCACCCTATGATAGAGAATATATTTGGCTTTTGCCCAGACCAGAAATTTATTTTTCATTAGGAATAAGGCCCATTGTGGAAATAAATACAACTGGCTCTAGAAAGAGGTGCTGGGCAGGTGCCCTGGCCTTGGGCACTCAGCATCAATTTGCTGTGGTAACCTCAGTGGGGTATAATGACACAGAGTCCAACATTTTCTCCAAGGGAACTGCCATATGAAGAGCACTTGTAATTCTGAGTGAATTTCAGATCCCACCTGGAGATTGGCAACAACAGTTCCACAGGAGGAAATGACTGGTTTGGAGGGTGGGGTCTATGCCATTGTACCTTTCTGAGGTCCCATCCCTCCTCAAACCCCACCCTCTCCAGTCTCCACCCCTCATCTCCAGAAATTTCCCAACCTGGAGTTGGCAACCCTATCTCCTTCCCAGCCAACCATCAACCTACCTTTATTTGCCTTTCTGACTTCAGCTTTCTATCTCCTCCCCCCTCCCTGCAGCCTCTACCTAGGAAAAGAACAGTCTTTCTTTTTTTTTTGTAAATACATTTTATTATTGGATATACTTCATGATCATACAATTTAAAAAGGCAAATACATATCCATTTTCTTTTACCCTCTCCCCCCAAAAAAAGGCTTCCCGCAATGCTCCAACCCCATTGGTATCTCTCTTATTTCGTTACATTTACTACTAAACTTATTTTCTCTTACTAATGGTAACAATTCAAAAGTCTAAATCTCTTTTAATTTCTCCTTAATAGCTATCAAAACAGATCAAACCACGTTTAACATCCCAGTTTTTCAACAAATATTCTTGAAAGTCTTTCCACTCTTCGAAAAAGGTTTCATCTTCTTCGTTGTTTAGTTTTCTTGTTAGTTTGTCCATTTCTGCCATAAACAACATCTTCTTAATCCATTCCCATGTTTCAGGTATTTTGTCTTGCTTCCAACATTGAGCAAAAGTCAGTCTGGCTGCTGTAATTAAGTACCATAATAATGTTTTCTTGGTTACATTTATTTCTTCCATTTTAAGACCTAACAATAACATCTGTGGGTCGGTCTTAAAAGTACATTTCAAATTTTTTTGTATCTCATTATGGATCTCAGTCCAATAACTTACTGCTTTATCACATGTCCACCACATATGGTAAAAAGACCCTTCATTTTTCTTACATTTCCAACATTTGTTAGACATGCTTTCATTTATAATAGCAATTTTTTTTAGGAGTCATATACCATCTGTACATCATTTTAAAGCAATTCTCTTTGACATTTACACAAGTTGAAATTTTCATTGACTTTTTCCACAAATATTCCCAAGATGACATGGATATTTCATTGTTAATATTTACTGCCCACTTTATCATTTGCTCTTTTACTATTTCATCCTCAGTATACCATTTCAGTAAAACCTTATACAATTTTGAAATCATTTTTTTTTCCTTTTTCAACCCATACAGTTTCAATTTCAGTATTATTTTCTCTAAAACCATGTTCTCTTTTATCAGTCTTGAATAAGTCATAAATCTGTCTATATTTCAACCAATCGTATTCAAATTCAACCTCAGTTCTATCTTTTAATACAAAGTTTTTACCTTCTAATTTTAAAAGACTTTTGTAAGGTAACCAATCTAAACCTTGATTTCTTGAATATGGATTAATCACTTCTGCTGGTACTATCCAAAGTGGTCTTTCTTCCGAGAAGAATTTTCTATATCTCGTCCAAGTCTTGAACAGTGATCGTCTTATAAAGTGGTGTTTGAAAAACTTGTCTATTTTTACTTTTCCATACCATAAATATGCATGTCATCCAAACTTATTGTCATGACCTTCTAGTGCCAACAGTTTTTTATTCTCAAAATTAATCCACTGCTCCAGCCATGTTAGACAGACGGCATCATAGTACAATTTTAAATTTGGTAGTTGTAGTCCTCCTCTTTCCCTTGCATCACATAAGATTTTCATCTTAATCCTTGGCTTTCTTCCTGCCCATACAAACTTCGACAATTCTTTCTGCCACGTATCCAGTATTTTCCTTTGTTTTAATATTGGAATAGTCTGAAATAAAAACATCAAACGAGGCAAAACATTCATTTTTACAGTTGCAATTCTTCCCAGTAACGATAGATTCAAGGTATCCCATTTCTTCATGTCTTGCTGGATCCTGTGCCAAACCTTTTCATAGTTATTTTTGAACAGATCAATATTTTTCATGGTCAATTCAATTCCTAAATATTTAGTCTTTGACACTACTTCACATTGAATTTTCTCTTGAAGTTCAATTCTTCTCTGTTTCATCATATTTTTACACATCACTTTCGTTTTATTTTTATTAACATAGAATCCCGCAATTGTTCCAAATTCGTCAATTTTTTCCATCAATCGCGGTATGTTCTCAATTGGATCTTGAATCATAAACATTACATCATCTGCAAAAGCTCTATATTTATACGTAAAGCCTTTCACTGTAAGTCCTTCGATGTTGTTGTCTTTTCTTATCTCTGTCAGTAATATTTCCAATATCCAGATAAACAATAACGGAGATAGCGGGCAGCCTTGTCGTGTTCCCTTTTGAACTTGGAAAAAATCTGTTCTTTATTTATGTTCAAAGCTGCTTTCTGTTCAGAATATATTGCCACAATCATGTTTAAAAAAGACTGTCCAATATCCATTTTTTCAATTACTTGCAACATAAACTCCCAATTTAAATTGTCAAAAGCTTTTTCCGCATCTAAAAAGAGGAATCCAACTTCTTTTTCTGGATGTTTGTCATAATATTCTATTGCATCAATCACCACTCTCAAATTGTCTCTGATTTGTCTATTTGGTAAAAAACCAGCTTGTTCTTCCGCTATAACATCTTTCAAATATTTTTTCAACCTTTCCGAAATTATTTTTGCGAATAACTTGTAGTCATTATTTAATAGCGATATTGGTCTATAATTCTTTACATTTGTTAAGTCCAAACCTTCTTTAGGTATAAGTGAAATATTTGCTTCCTTCCATGAGTCTGGGGTCCGTTTGGTCGTTCTTATCTCATTTGACAGAAGTACTAAAATAGGAGTTAGCTCCTCCTTAAATTTCTTGTAGAATTTTGCTGTAAAGCCATCTGGACCTGGAGCTTTGCCCAACTTTGCATCTTCTATCGCCCTTATTACCTCTTCCTATGTTACTAATCCATTTAATTTTTTTTTGATTTGTTGTCCCAGCTCTGGTACTTCAATATTCTCCAAATATTTCTTAATTTTCTGTTGATCAATTCCTTTCTTTTTAAACAGTTTGGCGTAATATTTGAAAAAGACTCTTTTTATACCTTTCAAGTCCACAACATCTTTTCCATCTTCGGTAATCTTGCTTATAAAATTTCTTTCTTTTCTATTTTTCAATTGCCACGCTAAAAATTTTCCTGGCTTGTTTGCACCCTCAAATGCTTTTTGCTGTAATTTTTTCAAATTCCAGTATAATTCTCTATTTAGTAGAACATTCATTTGGTCCTGTAGAAAGTGAATCTCTTTGATAATTTTTTTCTTCCCTGGTCTTTTCTTTAGTTCCTTTTCTTTTTGTCTAATTTTTTCATGAAGGTCATTTTGTTGTTGCATCCTTTGCTTTTTGTCTTTGGAGTTCAGTGAGATAAGCAAACCTCTCATTACCGCTTTGTATGTATCCCATACAACCTGTATATCAGTACCTTTATTCAAATTCATTTCAAAAAAGCTTTTCGTTTCTTTTTTTAATGTCTCATTGATTAATTTTTGGTCCAGTAAGTCCTCATTAATTCTCCAATATAGTTGTTTTGGTTTTTCTTTTGATGTCCAAAGTAAGGGATTATGATCTGAATTATTTTTTGGTAAAATTTTGATTTTATGCGTTTTTAGTGCCAACTCCTCTGACATCCAAATCATATCAATTCTAGAAAAAGAATTATGTCTGTTAGAATAAAACGTATAGTCCTTTGTCTTAGGATTCCACTTCCTCCAAACGTCTTCTAATTTCTCTTGCCTCATCAACTGGAAGAATTTTTTTGGCAGTTTTCCAACCACTTCTCCAATTGCATTAGACTTTCTCTCCAATGCATTATTCACCGTGCCATTAAAGTCTCCTGCAAAAGCTATTTGGTCATAGTTTAAGCAGTCTAACTCTCTTGTCAAGTCATTAAAAAAAGTCTCTTTTGCTCCATTGGGTGCATATATATTTACAAGCAATGTCCTTTTTCTGTACATCGTTATTTCCACGCCAACATATCTACCTTCCTTATCTGAGAAGATTTGTTTAGGTTCCAATTCTTTATTAATGTATATCACTGTTCCTTTCTTCTTGTTGGTTGCTGATGAATGAAATTCTTCTCCCAATTTCTTATTAATCAGATACTTATTGTCTTGTTTTCTAATGTGTGTTTCTTGCAAACAAATTATATTGCATTTTTGTTTCTCTAGCCAATGATTCACTAATCTTCTTTTGTTTGGTGAATTTAATCCATTTACATTCCAAGATAAAAATTTGTAATCCATCAGTGTTTTGAATTAAATGTCTTTAAAATCATCAAAATTGTTCTCTTTAAATCTACACATATCTCCTTCTGTTTTGATTGTAAATCTCACCGAGTTGTACGAGAATGATAATCCATGTGGGATTTCCCATCTAAACCTGATGCTCATTTCTTTTAATCTATCTGTTAGTTTCTTGAACTTCTTTCTATCTTGTAAAATCATTCTCGGAATTTCTCTTAAAATTATTATCTTCTTTCCATCAATTTCCAATGGTTGTGTGAATTGCTTCTTGAAGATATCTTCTTTCATTTTTGTAGTCACAAATTGAACAATCACATCTCTGGGTAATTTCTTTCTTTTGGCATAAGCTGAGTTTACTCTGTAAATTAAGTCAAAGTCTGAATCCAAATCTCCTTGATCCTCCCCTATGTAAGTTGTCAACGTGTTGATTACTAAGGCCCGTATATCCTGATCTTCCTCCTCTTCAATTCCTCTCAGCCTCAGATGATTCTGAGTAGCCCTATATTCCATCATGGACTCCAATCTTGTATTTTCTTGGAGAGTTCTTTTAACTTTCTGTTCCATTTCTTCTGATTTTGTCACCAGACTTTGAAACTCTTTTTTAACTTCTTCCGTATCTTTTTTTATCCCTGCCACTTCTGTTAGTACCAGTTCTTTCAATTCTGCCATATTTTTTTGCTGTACTTGGACTTGCACTTGTTCTATTTGCTCCAGTTGTATTTGCATCTGTTGTTGTAACTGTGATTCTATTTGCTTTCCCAAATTCTGCACCACCTCTGTCATCCTTTTCTCCATCGCCTCCATGGCACCCTGCCATTCTTTTTTTTCTTTTGCAGTCATTCTTGGACTTGGTGATGAGGCGGCCCTTGGTCTTGACCTCAAATCCGTCTTGGAGGCAAGTTCAGAACTAAACAGTCTTTATATTATCAATCTTAAAGTCGAATCGCCACCTTTATAACTTTTTCCGGTGCTTTTTCGGTTTAAAAATAACTTTTTAAAATTTAGTCCTCCTCAAAATGGTGGGCGCAATTTCTCTATGATTTTCTGGCTAGAGTAGGCTCCTTTGAAACTTCCTGTGTAGCTGTCCATCTCGGTAATCCAACTTCCGGTGTCACACTTTAAAACGTCCGTCTGCTTCCGGCAAAATAACTTGAAAAACATCCACTCTAGCCTATTTCCTGTACCATAGAATCACAGTCAGTTTCGTTTCTGCTACGCAAAGTTTAGTCTTAGCTGACCACAGGAATGCAAAACAAAGTCACTTTTCAACCGTTTTCTCCAAAGGAAAGCTTTCTTTTTACTTTTAAATCAAGCAGATTAGTTCCTTAGAGCTTTATACGCTTATCCGTACGTTTTAATTTTACGTTCTTCTTCAAACTGGTAAGCGAATGTTCATTTGTTACCTTACTTGTAATCTCGGGGTTTCGCAGTGCTTCTTCTGTAACCAATGTTAATCTTGATGTTAAAGAGGTCGGTAGATGACGGATTTATGCTGAATTCTCAGCCCAGCTGGTATCTGTAGTGCTGGTTTGCAACTGCCCTCTTCGCGGAAGGAGATCAAGGTGTAAACAAGCTTCCTATGAAGCTTATCCACACCGATCTCAACTCCCTCTCAGGCTTGGCTGCTTGCTTGCCACCCCCCCGCCTGGGGAGTGCTGCATTGGGCCAGGTAAAGCCCAAACTGTCATCAGATACCGCCGTCCACCTTGCACAACTCGCAAAGTGCGTCAATTCGCCATTTTAACTCCGACCGGAAGCCTCGAAAGAACAGTCTTTCTCTCCAGTGGGGACCACGGTTGCTCACATACTTCTCCTCTCCCCCTTTCGATCTGCACAACAACCCTGTGAGGTGGGTTAGGCTGGAAGTCTGTGACTGGTCTGAAATCACCTACTCAGCTTCCACAGCAAGAACCTGGGTCTGGCAGACCCTGCCCTGAAACACTAACTGCTACATCACACTGGCTGTCCTGGGGGGGCTACCTCAGCAGGGTATAATGAGACAGAGTCCACCATTTTCTCCATGGGAACTGATCTCTGCCATCTGGAGAGCAGTTATAATTCTTTTTTTATATAGTTTATTTATCGATTTTCCACCACAGAATGACAAATTTTACATATACAATCATATACAATCATCTTTGGAGTTTACATTAAGTTACATGTTTTCTCTTATTGCTTTGTTAAATTTACACCATCTTTTTTGATACATCTTACAGTCTTTCCCTGACAAAATCATATTTATTTTATCCATTTCAGCTATTTCATACATTTTCACGATTAGTTCAGCTCTACTAGGTATTATATCTGTTTTCCAGCATTTTGCAATAAGGATTCTAGATGCAGTAAGGATATATAATATAATAAACAGATCATCCTTTTTAATCCCATTTAATGTTATATTGAGCAAATAAGTTTCTAGGGCAAGTTGTAATTCTATACCCAAAATCTCTAATATAAATTTTTTAATCGATCCCCAATACTTAGAAATTTTCCCACATCGCCACCATATATGGTAAAAAGTGCCCACATTCTTTTTACATCTCCAGCATGTCCCTGATACACCTTTATAACATTTAGATAATTTATCAGGGGTCCAGTACCATCTATAGAACATTTTAAGTATATTTTCCTTATACAGTGTGGATCTCAATAATGTAGCAGATTTCCATGTCTTTGCCCAATCCTCTAGTGTTAAACTATATCCTATGTCTTGCATCCAGGATATCATACATGGTTTTACCGTCTCCTCTTGCAATTCTTCTCGCAGTAGCCAATTATATAATTTTTGAATCATTTTATTGGTGGTTGACAGCCATATTTTGTCTAGCTCCGACTTTGTTTTGACAAAACTTATTGCTTTATCTTTGGTAAACCTTGATTGCAGTTGTATCTTTTCCCAATTGGTAAGTTTAATATGCATTTTTTGTAACGTCTCAACAGATTTCAATTCATTGCTTTCCATTAACAATATCTCATATGTAGCCCTCTTGTTATCTGTTAACAAAGTTGGCATTATAAAAGCCTCAAGTGGTGAAACCCACTTAGGTATTTTAGAATAGAATCTTTCCTTAATCTTCCGCCATAACTTGATTAATGCTGCTCTTATTATATGATTATGGAAGCTTTGTTGTGTCTTATCTTTATAGTACCACACATAGGCATGCCAACCCATGTGTAGGTCATGTCCTTCCAAGTTCAATAATCTTTTATCATCTTCTTTTTTTTTAATTAACAATTTTATTCAAGTATATAATAAACAAAGAGAAATTATACAAAATAACATTTTTTTTCCTTTTTTTCATTTTTCAAAGTATATAATGGCAACTATAATGCGACTATAAGTAAAGAATTAAATACCTAAAGTCTTCTTCGTATATTAACAAACCTCAACAACTTTCAAAAATAAATCATTTTTTTATTCCATGGATTATCTGGGATCATTCCTTTTTCCAACATATAACTAATCACAGGATACCAAATAACAACTATTTTGTCATAGTATTTATCTGGCGAGACACTGGATATTGTAAACGAGATCTTACAAAAAAATAAACTGTTCCCCTATTCTATTATACCATTGTGTTTTTTTAAAAACTTTTTTATTTGCATCATAAATTATTATTACATTACAATATAATACAATTCCAGTTCTCTTATGATACATTTTCCCCCTTTTTTGTCCCACCCCCCGCAAGGTGACCATCATATACCTACAAATTTAAATTTTTAACCATGAGCACATTTTTTCCATTTTTTCGAGTATAGTGAGATTGGCTTCTCCATTATTTACCCATTGAAAGTATACAGACCATTTCTTTTTTATCTCCTTCATCTTTCCATCCCATGCCTTATCTTGTTTCATACATTCCAATATATCCGACTGAATATATTCATATAGATACTTGTTCCATCTATCTAAAGACCATTTTAAGTTCTCCTTCCAACCATATGCAATCACAGCATGCGCAGCTAATAACATTGCTTTGAAAATATCCTGATTTTGTCTCTCGATGTTATTGTTTCCCAGTACGCCCATAAATAATAAATCCCCATCTATTTTAAGATCCACCTTACATAGCCCTACTATCTTCCCCTGTACCTTTCCCCAAAAATCTATAACCTTTGGGCATTCCCACCATAGGTGAGAGTACCACCCTTCTTTTGCATTGCAGTGCCAGCAGTTAGGTTTCATACCTTTAATCATATATGCCAGTTGGGCAGGGGTTCTATACCACTTCAAAATTATCTTCTTTTCAAGCTCTCTGTACTTTTCTAATTTGATTTTCTTCAAATTCACCATTAATTTATTGACATTGTCAGAAGTTATTTGTTTTTCTTTATTCCATTTGTTTTTTAAGGTTCTTAGTATAAACTCCTTATCTTTCACCAATTCAAGGTAAATTTTTCCTGCCAATCCTTTCCTTATTTCATCCACATATAATACATTTTCTAAGTTGTTGTCTTCCCTTTTTATGACTTCTATATACTTATCTTGTTTAATTAAATGGGATAGTCCCCTTAAGTGTAGCCAATAACTTTCCCCCATTTTTTGGCTCAGCTCCTGAAGTGGTAGGAGATTCCCTTGTGAATTGTACATATCCTTAACTCTAATTATGCCTTCCTCCTTAAGGGCTTCCCAAAATTTTGGATTCATCTCCTTCTCCCAAATATATTTAAGTGGGGTCCACTTTGAAGTCTGAGGCAGCAAAGTCGACCTCCACCTCTTCCAAACCGTCAAAGCTGTTTTCTTTGGGCCTGTTGCTTTTCCTATCTCCTTTTGCAAATCTCTAGTGTAGATTCCATTGCTGCCTACCCCCTTATTGATTGCTGATTCAAATCTTACCCATTTATCCTCCGTCCTCCATTCTAACTCCATTAATGCCTTCAACTGGAATGCGTCATAATAAGCTTGTAAGTATGGTAGCCCCCATCCTAAATCATCTTGGGGCATATATACCAATTTTTTTGATATTCTTGCTTTTTTCCTACCAAACACCCAGCTTTTAATACTTTCATCCCATTTCCCTATAACTTTCTGATCAATTTCTATTGGAAGCACCTGGAATAAGTATAGCAACTTTGGTATTAGAAACATTTTTGCTGCTCTAATTTTCCCCAAAATGTTCAGATGTTTATTCTTCCATTCCTTCATTTTCTTTATTATCTTTGACCAAGTCTTACTATAATTGATTTTCTGTAACCTCTCTATATGTTTGTCAAGGTATACTCCCAAATACTTAATTTTACTAATGTCTGATTTCATCCCCGTTAAGGCTAATATCTCTCTTTTAGTATCCTTATCTACATTAAGAAACATTATTTTGGATTTCTTAATATTAATGCCAAGCCCTGAAATTAGTTTGAAATCCTCTAGAATAACTAGCAATTCTCTTATTGCCTGCAATGGGTTAGTTAGTGTCAGTAAAATATCATCCGCAAAAAGATTTAGTTTAAGTTCTTCCTTAGCTATTTGAAATCCCTGAATTCTGCCACTATTTCGAATCCTATCTGCTAAAGGTTCCATTGCTAGTGCAAATAGCATGGGGGATAGTGGGCAGCCTTGCTTTACTCCTCTCTGAATTAAAATTTCTCTGGTATGCCCTCCATTTATCCTAATAACTGCTTTACCGCTCCTATAGATTTCCCTTATTGCACTTAAGTATGGTCCACTAAATTCAAATTTTTCCAAAACCTGCATTAGGTAATTATGATTTAAGGTATCAAATGCCTTGTATACATCTAATTTTAATAAAGTTAAATTTTTCTTATTTTTGCAAGACAGGGCATTTAATATATTTCTTAGAGGATGGGCTATAGATCTATTTTTAACGAAGCCATATTGATCCTCCTTGACTAATTTTGGCAGAATATTTTCCAGTCTATTGGCTAACACTTTTGCGAAGATTTTATAATCTTGGTTCATTAAACTAATTGGTCTATACGAATTTACATCTAAAGGATCTCTCTGGGGTTTTAGTATTGGCATTATTTCCGCTTTCTTCCATGAATCTGGCATTTTACCCCCTTTTAATATATAATTAAATACACTTTGCATTTCTGGAATCAGCAGGTCCGCCATTTCCTTATAGTATTCCGCCGTAAATCCGTCCAGCCCAGGTGATTTCCTATTTTTAAGCCCTTTATTACTTCTGCTATTTCCTGCCTTGTAATTTCTTTATTTAAGTTTTCACTTTGTTCTTTCGTTAGTTTCTTATCCAATTGTTCATCAAATTTTTGATTTTCCCCAGATTTAAATAGTTGTTGATAAAATTTAGCAAATTCCTCTCTTATGTAATTATTTTTAAAAAGCTTTTTCCCCCATCTCCCTTAATACATCCTATTGTTTGCTTTTCCTTTCTTGCCTTTAGATAATTGTCCATTCTTTTTGTTGTATTGATATTAATTCTTTGATATTCGTTTTTCACTAGTATTTCTTTTTTCCATAAAGATAGGGAATCTAAATTCTCTAACTCTTTTTTTAGTTTTTTAAAAATGTCTTGAGTCTTGCTACTATAGTTTTCCTGAAGTTCCTTTTGTTTTTGTCTAATTTCAGTTACTTTCCTATTTCTTTCTTTATTGTTTTCCCTATTAATTCTAATTTCTTTAGCTATATAGGCTCCCCTTATAACTGCTTTAGCCGCGTCCCAAACCACTTCTTTCGTAGCTGAATCCGTATTCTCTCTAAAGTACATTTCTATATCTTTTCTTAAGTCCATCCAATCTTTTTCTGTTAATGGCATATTAGCCTTAAATTTCCAGATATTTTCTTTCTGTTCTTCACTTAATTTAAATTGTGCTATCAGAGGGGCATGGTCCGAAATCCATATAGGCTCAGTTTCTGTTTTCACCACCTCCATCTCGCTTGTTTCCTTTATTAAAATGTAATCTATGTATGAAAAGGTCTTAAATCTATTCGAAAAGTATGTAGGTTGTGGGGTTTTCCCCCATAAGTAAATACATCCTTCAATTTCCACTTTTTAAGCTTTAAAGTTTTACTTTTCTTAAGATCATAACTAACATCTCCTGCCACAATCAACTCCCCCTCATAAAAATTCTGTAACCTTTGAAATAGCTTATTTAAGAATCTTAGTTGCCCTGTGTTTGGTGCATATATAGAAGCTAGTGTAAATATCTTGTTATTCAACTTAAATTTCATAACAACATATCTTCCTTCTGAGTCAGATATTTGATCTAATATTTCCATTTTTAAATCAGAACGTGTAAGGATCGCTACTCCTCTTGCCTTCTTAGTTCCTCTTGCTTCCCCCTTTACTTCCCATAATGGTGAATTTAGCAAAGGCTTTTTATCTTTTTTGCCTTTATGGGTTTCCTGGAGGCATACTATATTTATCCCGTTTGTTAATCATCTTTTTTAATCTGTACCTCTTTAACTCTGAAGCCAAACCATTTATGTTCAAAGAAAGTAAATTAATTGACTCAACCATTTTCATTTGAAAATTTCATATATGTGTGCTCATTTCCATCCTTTTTTATTCTGGTGGTCACCCCCATCCCCTTCCCCTCTTCCCGAAGAGCTTCCCTTGGTGGGAATACAATTGGCATATGCCACCTGACCTCTTCGTCACTTGGTTGAGGCGCGCATTCCCATCTCTTCCTCCCTTAATGCCAAGGTTATTTTTATTTCAATGTTCCAATATAAGCCACCTTCCTTAATTCCTAATATATACATTTAAATAACATCAAACATAAACTGAAATCAGTTCTATAGCTCTACACAACTCCTTATTATACAATGCCAGATGTAACCTAAGAGCCACTAGTGTCTTTTCTCAGTCGTTTTGCCTTGCCTTGCAGTGCCTGACTCGACTCTCCTTCTTCACTGCTGGTTGGAGTATTATTGAGGCTTTCCTGCAGATCACGTTCTTGGTCCTCCAAGTTTTCTGGGTCTAATGATGCCGTACTGACTCCCAGTCTCTCCAGCATTCTTCTTGCCTCTTCTGGGTTTTTTGCACGCAGCAGTTTACCTTCTCTGAACACCAAAATTACCGCTGGGTATCCCCATGTGAACAGTATTCCATTATCAAAAAGCCTCTGAGTGTAAGGTTTTAATATTGCTCTTTGCTGCAATGTTTCTGGAGAAAGGTCCTGCCTTATGATCACTTTAGATCCATTGAATTGCAAGTTCTTCTGTGCTTTTAGGGTTTTATAAATATTATCCCTTATTTTTTCTCTTGCAAATGCCATAATAACGTCTCTTGGCTTTGCTCCTGGCCCTGGCCTTGGTCGCAGGGCTCTATGTGCTCTCTCAATTTCCTCTGGCTCAATTTTAATTCCACAATGTTGAAACCACTCAACAAGCTTTCCTTCAAGGTCTTTCTGTGCGATATCTTCAGGAATGCCTGATAGGCGAATGTTTCTTCTCCTTTGACGGTCGTTTACAGAAGCTAATCTGTTAGTCAGTTCCTTAATTTTAGCCTCATTAGCTTCGGCCTTTTGAACTGCCTTATCAGCCGTAATTTTTATGCTCTTAATTTCTGAGGCCATTTGTCTCAAGTCTTTCTGAAGAGCTTTAATATCACCCCTAACATTCTGTTTGAAGGTGGTAATGAGTTAAGTCCTTCAGTTCTTTTTTGGTCGCCATTATCAATGCCTCTCCCTTCTCTGTCTTTCACCAGGCTTGCTTCTAGGGAGTACAAAGGTAACAGATGTCTCTCACCTCAGAAATTTGCTCGGAGCCAATCCTTTCTGGTTCTCCTCCACCTTCACAGATGTTTCAGGGTGTTTATCAAAGTTTATCTTTCTTTTTGGCGGCTTAATAGTAAACTTCTCCGGGAGGCAGCTTTGGGAGCGTCTTAATCAAGTTGACGCATGCGCAGGTCCCCCCATCTTTTATCTTCTAATAGTATCCATTTGCGAATCCATCCCGTGGCCACCGCTTGATAATAAAGATACCAGTTTGGTAGACTGAGACCCCCTCTCTCTTTTTTATCTCGGAGCAACCTCATTTTAATACGGGGTTTCTTGGATTGCCATATAAACTTTCTAACATGTTGATCCAGTTCTTCACAAAAGTTTTTGTTTTTTAATATCGGTATACATTGTGCCAAAAATAGGAATCGTGGAAGAATATTCATTTTTATAGTGGCAATTCTGCCCATGAATGATATATGGAGATCATGCCATTTTTCTAAGTCTTTTTTGATTTCTTCTAGCAAGGTCTTATTTTCATATTGACATATGAATTATTTTCATATAGACTACTATTCCTATTTGAAATTGTGATGCCTAAATATTTAATCTTATTTACTACCTCCATATTTGAGATTCTTCTGATTTCATTTATCTTCTCTTTAGTACAGTTTTTTGTCAGTATCTTAGTTTTGCCCAAATTCATTTTAAATCCAGCTAAACCACCATATTTTTGTATAACTTTTAACAGGTGCAGTATCGATGATACAAGGTCATCGGCGAAAGCTTGTAATTTAAATTTTTCTTGTTTAGTTTGAAGTCCTAGTATTTTTGGATTTTCTCTCACCAACTCATTCAGCGTCTCCAATCCAAAAACAAATAATAGCGGGGAGAGTGGACACCCCTGTCGCGTTCCTTTCTGAATAGGAATGTTTTGAGTTAATTCACCATTAACAATTATTTTCGACCATTGTTCTTTATATATGGCTGATACTAATGTCATAAAGTTTTCACCACAGTCCCATGTTTCCAACTTAAGCTTCAAGAAGTCCCAGTTAACATTATCAAATGATTTTTCCGCATCCAGGAACACCAAGGCTAACTACTTTCCGGGGTGATGTTGATAATATTCTAAGACGTTTACAATTGTCCTTAAATTATTTTTTATTTGTGTTTTTGGTAAGAATCCTGACTGATCTCGATGGATCACTTGGATCATTACCTTTTTGAATCTGGAGGCTATGATTGTGATATAGGTCTATAATTTTTAATATCATTATGTTCTGTATTAGATTTGTGTATCAGAGTTATTATCGCCTCATTCCATGTATTTGGTATCTTACCCATCCTTAAGGCATTATCAATCAATTCTTTAAATAAGGGTAGTAGTTCATCTTCCAAATTTTGGTATACTTCGACTGGGATGCCGTCCAGGCCTGGTGACTTTTTTTGTTTGTTTTTTAAGTGCTTCTACTATTTCACAAGTTGTTATGTTCTCATTCAATATCTTCTTCTGGTCCTCAGTAAATTTTTTTGAATTGTGTTTCGCAAAAAAGTCTTTAATTTCTTGCTGATTCTGAGTCATTTGTCTGTACAGTGCCCTGTAAAAGTTTTCTACTATGTCTTTTAAATCTTTGTTCTTATATTTTATCTTTGTTTTTCATTTTTCAATACTGATAGCAATCTCTTCTCTTTGTCTTTCCTCGGTTTGTAGGCTAACCAACTCGTAGGTTTGTTTGCATTTTCAAAATAATATGCTTTGGTGCATTCAATTTTATTAGCTATTTCTTTTGTTAGTAGCATGTTTATTTGGTGTTGGATCATCTTTACCTTAATTCTAGTCACCTCTGTATCTCCCTTGTTTTTCTAAGTTGCTTCTTCCTTTTCAAGTTTTTCTGTCAATTTTTTCAATTTCTCATTTCTCATTTTCCTTTTTCAGGCTTGCTGACTAATAATTAAACCTCTCAAATATGCTTTCCAGGAGTCCCAAAGTATAGGTAGCAAAATGCCTTCTATTCTATTTATTTTTAAGAATTCCTTCGTTTCTGTTTTAATTTTTTCAACAAAATTTTTATCTCTTAACAATTCAGTATTTACTCGCCATCTTGTAAATGTATGTGTTTCTTGTAAAGATACCCAAATAGGGTTGTGGTCGGCAAAAGTATTCAGTAATATTTCCACTTCTGTTATGTCTTTCACCATACCTACATTTATCCACGCCATATCGATTCTTGACAAAGATTTGTGTCTGTGGGAGTAATACGTATAGTTTCTTGTTTGTGGGTTTCTAGTTCTCCAAATGTCAACCATGTTAAGTTCTTCTGCCAATGTTAGAAAACTCTTAGGCAGCATAAGTCCCCTTCTTATAGTTTTTTTCATTTTTTTCCCCCTATCTTCTATAAGATCAAGTACTGCATTAAAATCTCCCACAACACAAATATCTTCTAGGTTTTCTTTTATTAGTATCTTTTTTAGGTCTTTGAAAAAAATTTCTTGCTGTTGATTTGGCACGTAAATATTTGCAATCAGGGTCTCTTTTCCATTTTTCCTGATTCTAACCACTACAATTCTCCCATCGTGATTTGTGTACAAGTGTTGGCTGTAACTTCTTGCTCACGTATGTCACCATTCCCCTTTTTTTGATTTTATCTGCTGAAATAAATGGTAAACGTAGTTTCTTATATTCTAAATATTTTGTATGCTCCTCTTTTATATGTGTTTCCTGTAAGCATATAATATCCATATAATATCCGCATGTAGTTTGGTAACTTGGTGGAAACATCTTCTTATCTTTTGTGGAGAGTTTAAACCATTCACATTAACTGACAGTAGGTTTAATTTTTTTCATTGCCATCTTTCTTATCTTTCTTTGATGACACTATGCTTTTAAGTTGTAATCTGGTATGGATTTGTGATTCCGTTCTAAATCTCAGTTATTGTTTCTTTTTCTCTCTTTTGCCATTTTTCCATTAATTATTAGAGCCTACTTGTGATGCTACGCCATCCTCCTCTTCTTCCTCTTCCTCTTCTCCTTCTTCTTTATCTTGGTCTTCTCCACTTCCCTTCTGCCATCCTAAATCTTCTCCTTCAGTATCCAGAAACTTTTCCAGTTTGAAAATCGAGTCTATCTGATATCTTGTGGACTTGTAGGTAAACAATATTCCTTCTGGGAGCAGCCATCTATATTGCGTCTCATTTTTTCTTAATAACTTAGCCAGTAGTTCATAATTGCGGTGTTTCTCTCTAACACGCCATGGTATATCTTTTAATACTCTAATTTCTGAACTGGATATTTCTAATTTATTTATATTTGCTGCTCGTAAAATTTGATCTCTCGTTGTCTTCTTATAGAATTTCACGTGTACTTCTCTGGGTATTTTATGCCTTTTTGCATAAGCCGAGTTTCGCCTATAGACGGTTTCTATACTCTCAGATAGCTCCTTTTCCGTATCAACGTTAAATTTTTTTACAATGTTATAAATCAACTCTTCTCTTAAATTTTTATCCAGCTGCTCTGGAATATTTTGAAATCTGAGAGTAAGTCCTGATTTTTCCATTTCTAACTGGATTAGTGACTCTTCAATTTTATCTGTTTTTGCTTTTATCTCTTGCACTTCCTGGTCAAGATTTTCCACCTTATTCTCTAAAATGTTAGTGGTTTTGGTTATTTTTGCTATTTCTGCTTTAATTTCTTCTGTATCTGTTTTTAACTGGGTCGAGATCTTATCAATTTTTATTTGCATTGGCTCTAGCTCTTTTCTGATTAAATCTGCCATTTGTTGCGCTGCCTGCGCTAGACAGTTTTGCATCATTGTTTGTAATTCTAGCATGGTTCCTTGTGGGAGATTTACTTTTAGTTGTGCTAGTCCCCTGCCTTGGCTTGGGGAAGCAGTAGGTCTTTTCTTTCCTGATGACATCATGTATTATTTATTTTGTGTTTATTTATTATGGTATTTTATTGGACTAACTGAGGGTATTTCCTTTATGTATCTTTTACATCAATTGAAACAATATTTAGATTAAATTAATTCCTCAGCTTCTACTCAGTCTTGTGTTCTTTAAATACCTTAAGGACTTTTAGCACTTTTAACACTTTACCACTTTAACATTTAATATCCATAAATCCCCAGGGACCAGCTGAAACAATGTTTAAATTAAGTTAATTCCTCAGCTTCTACTCAGTCTTGTGTTCTTTAAATACCTTAAGCACTTTTAGCACTTTTAACACTTTAACATTTAATATCCATAAATCCCCAGGGACCACTTGTTCTCAGTTGTTCTTTTCTCCACTCTTAGTTACCAAACTCAGCATCCCAAATAGTCCACCGTGTCCTTCTGTTTCTTTCTGCTCTCTTGGATGTGTCTCCTTTAAGTGCCCCTCCCTTCTGGGCCGATACATCTAATTCCATGTCAGATCGTTCTGCTTCTCTCTGCCTGCTGCCATCGCATCTTCCAAAAAAAACACTTAGTCAGCTTGTCTCCACCTTAAAGAAGGAGGAACAACCATTAGTTAAGCTCCAGTATGTATTTCCCTTTTCTATTTTATCTATGGAATAACCCTAAAGGACGTCTTTCCCCCTATTTTTTTTTCTCAGTTGCACATTATCTGTAGTGGACGCTTAAATATTGCACACCAGGGCTTTCCTCCTTAAACAGATATCAGTCTCTCTTTTCACATTGATTCACCCCCCTTACTACATCTCTATTAACATAACAATATATTTTAACTTCTCTTCTCTTTCCCCCCTTTTATCAAAAGAAAACCAAACACAACAGAGAAGAAAAAAAAAGAGTCAGGTATTAGCACTTAGCTTCGTGCATGTTGTTTGTTCTCCTTTTGTTAGCGTTGTCATATGTTACTCCGCTCAGTCTTATTGCTCCCGTCTTGTGCTCAGTGAGGGGAAGAGTCCTCCACTGGCTTTCCCCACATTTATGCTTCAAGACAAACCAAAGAAAACAGACACCAGAACAGGTCACCACCCCTTCTAGCAGGGTTTAAGTCTCTGGTAATATTCCTCAAAAAGGTGGAATATTTTGGCTGCAAGAATTGCCAAAGAAGTGTGGGTTTAAAGGCAAAGACATGCAGCTCCTCAGCTCACGTCTGTCTTTGACAAGTTCCAACTGCCATCCAAGTACCTTCAAGAGCAGTCATAATTCTGAGTGCTCTCCAGACCTCACCTGGAGATTGGCAACAATGGTTCCCCAGGAGGAAGAGTAGTCTTTCACCATAGTGGGGACCAAAGCAGTTTATCTCATTCTCCTCTCCCCCTTTTGATCTGCACAACAACCCTGTGAGGTAGGTTAGGCTGTGACTGGTCTGAAATAACTCAGCTTCCAAAGCAAGAACCTGGGTCTGGCAGACCCTGCTCTGAAGTGCTAACTGCGGGGTATAAATCCAATATCCTCTTCCTCCTCCTCCTCCTCCTCCTCTTCTTCTAAATATTTAATTTAAATATTTTAAAAATAGAGGGGCTGCTGGATGTGAACAGGAGCAAGCAGTCAGGCCTAATTGTCATGATAGTCAGGTGTCATCAAGTCACCCAGAGGGTGCTGCCAGGCCTCAGGTAGCTGACCTCCAGGTGGAGCCTGAAGATCACCTGGTATCACAACTGAACTCCAGATGTTCTGGGTTAACACCAGGAAGCTCTCCCATGTGCCTGCTGGATTGACAGTTTTTTAGAGGAGTTTGGGAGCCCCCAAAGAGGAGCCCCCAAAGAGGACCACAGTACAGGGGGCTCAATCAGGGCTCCTCACAAGAAGCAGCAAGCAGGTGGGAGTCCTTTGATCACCCCAAAGCAAGAACCAATCAAGAGCTCTCATGCCTGTGGCCAAAGCTGTGACCACCTGAGCCAGGGGCAGCAAACTTCAACTGGACTGCTTAAAAACATCAACACCATGAGTAAATGTACAAGCAACAACATCAGAGACTCCCCATTGATCAAGCCCCCTTTAAATCTATTGAAAACACAAAGGAATAGAGGGATGAAGAATTTCTTCCCTTCTCCCCCTCTTTCTTCAAGCGTCTAAGAAAAGATCTGAAAGGGTGGCAGAGAGCTTCTGGTTTGGGCGGTAACAGACACTAAGTATTTTTAATGGTTTCTAACACCTTTTTTCTCTTCTTAGACTTAAAGAGTTAGTTGCTTAAAACAAACTGAAGGCTGCACTGTCAAGGACTTTTATAAGTTTTATCTTCTTGTATTTTGATAAGGAGCCAACTAGCCACTTTGAAACCATCTGAGTACAGCTGCATAAAAGGTGTCCCCCCCAGCCTAATTGGATAAGCAATATATCTATGTGAAACTGTGAAACAATAGCAACATAAGAAAACTGCAGAAGTGTCTGAAAGTGCTTTATAATTTTAGGTTTGAAGACTATTCATGTATTCCTATATGTAGCAATTAGAGATAATGAGACCGTATAAACGGGTGAGAGAGACAGAGGAGGCCTTGGCCCCTGTCTCTAAACAGTCTAAGATAGGCGACTACTACTTATCATCTAATATTCTGACTATGCAAATTTCAACATCTAATCGATTTGCACCATTAGCTGATATTTCTGAAAACACATCAGAAACCTGACTAGAGACATCAATAAATGGAGCAGATGACTTAGATTCTACAAGCCATGGAGAAAATATCACTGTTACCAGTGAAGTCCCAATGGATTTATTCTTCCTGACAGCAAAAACAGTGAAATATATATGCAATGACCTTAAATTGCTACACTTCTAACTAGATGTTATTTCAAGAATGTTATCAGACCTATACAGCAAAAGAATTAATTCTGGAGCCACTGAGTTACCTAGATCAGCCTTATCAGAAGATTCCATCTCACCAGTTGCTTCTGGACAAGAAAAAACTACCTTGAAATTAGGAAAAACTACTGTTGTATAGTGGGTTAGACGCATAATGAAACCACAGACAGCGATGTAGTGATCAGCATGGTTCGCTATTATACAACACGAGAGGCAGATACCTGGCCAGGAGGCCAACTATATACATTAGAGGGGGGCCGCCCCCTGGTACCATTGGCGGGTTTGAATTCCCGCCGCCGTTCCCATTGGTCCCCCTATGCGGGAGCCAGGAACCTCAGTCCCATTGTTCTCAGGTACTCAAGCTCCGGCTCTTCGTTGATGGCCCGAGGTAGTCTGCAGACACAACACCCTTCCCCCCATAGTCCCGTTCCTGTCTAGGTGACATAGTCCTTCAGGTACGTGGGGGCTCTGCGTTCCCTGGTGGACCGTCGTGGTGCAGGCGTCGGGGTTTCTCCTCAGCCAAGTCTTGGTGGTGTGGCGAGGCCTGCCCCCTCGCCTCCTTCCACTGGGGAAGGGTGCGCTATCGGGCCCTTGGCTGATGAGGCCTCGGGCATAGTGAGCTGCCCGTCGCTGGGGTCCGCCTCTCTGTGGTTCCGTTCCACTTCGAGCTCTCCCTCGGCTTCTTGTGGGGCCTGCTCCACCTCCCCTTGGTTTCCTCGGTCTCCTACCGTTGGAAGTAGGCGCCGCCTCAACTGGTCCACGTGGCGCCGCAGAACCTGCCCGTCATTTGTCGACACCTCGTAGGAGACAGGGCCGGTGGGGCGGATTACCTTTCCTGCTAGCCACTCCGGGCCTCGGCTGTAGTTCCTTGTGAACACCGGGTCCTCTGGGAAGAAGCCCCATGGTGCCTCCCGGTCCTCGACCCAGTTACGTCCTGTTGGAGCCCTGTCGGGGTGCAGGCGGTCCAGGAGGATGGCGGGTCGCCGGCCCATGAGAAGCTCCGCTGGGCAGTGGCTGCTGACCGGGTTGGGTGTTGTCCGGTTTGCCAGCAAGAACTGGGCTATGCGTGACTCCCAGTCCCCCTCAGTCAGGCGGCTTAAAGCTTCCTTAGCCGTGCGGACCATGCGCTCCGCTTGGCCATTCGTGGCAGGGTGGAAGGCCGCTGACCTGATATGCCGGATCAAGTTGTCCCGCAGGAACCGCTGGAATTCCTCGGATGTGAACGCCGGCCCGTTGTCGGAGACGATGGTGTCCGGCAAGCCATGCATGGCAAAGATCTTCCGGAGGGCTCGGATGGTGGCGCTTGCGGAGGTGGAGGAGACTGGACTCACCTCCAGCCACTTGGAGTACGCATCCACGGTGACCAGGAATGTTAACCCGTGGAAGGGCCCGGCGAAGTTGATGTGGAGCCGGGACCACGGGGTCCTTGTTGATTCCCATGACTGGGTGGGTGTGCATGGTGGGCTTGGCCGGACTTCTTGACAGATCTGGCAACGCTTCACCCAGGCCTCTATTTCCCCATCGATGCCTGGCCACCAGACGTAGCTCCGGGAGAGGGCCTTCATCCGCACGATGCCGGGGTGTGCCTCGTGCAGAGCCTGCAGGACCTGTTGCTGGAGTGTGCTGGGGACTACGACCCGGTCCCCCCACAGCAGGCAGCCCTTGTGTGCCAATAGTTCCTCGTGCCACGTTGTAAACGCGCTGAACTCTGGGCCCGCCGAGGCCGTAGGCCACCCCCTCACCACCCAGCCGAGAACCCGGGATATGATGGGGTCACGGGCTGAGCGGCGGGCGATGTCTGTGGCCTGGAGAGGGGCGTCCAGAAGACCCTCCATCTGGAGGACATGATGAGCTGGGGCCGGGTCCACCCCTTCGTCCGGCAGGGGGAGGCGGCTCAGCGCGTCTGCATGGCCCATTGCCTTGCCTGGCCAGTGCTGGAGCGTGTAATTGTAGCCCGCCAAGAAGATGGACCACCGCAAGACCCGAGGGGAGAGTACCTGCGGCGTCCAGCGGTCCGCCGCGAAGAGGCCCAGCAGCGGCCGGTGGTCCGTGACGACTGTGAAGGGACGGCCATAGACGAAGTCGTGGAACTTTTTCACCCCGGCCACGACTGCCAGTCCCTCGCGGTCTATCTGGGCGTAGTCCCACTCAGCCGCAGATAGGGTCCGCGAGTAGTACGCGACCGGGACCTCCCGGCCGTCCGGGAGACGGTGCGCCAGCACGGCTCCCACCCCATATGGAGACGCACCGCAAGCCAAGACCACGGGCAGGGTCTCGTCGAAATGTGACAGGACCGCGTTCGAGATGAGCAGGGCCTTGACGGAGTTGTAGGCCTAGCCTCCTCTCACTGCTACACAGGCTCCTTGGGCCTGCTAGGCCTTGTTTGCACAGCCCAGATCATGACAGATATATAGACTTAAAATCTGTGGAGTCATTGAATAATGCCTTTCAAGCCCAAAAGGTATTATTGACCTTTGGCAGCTTGAAAATATCAGAACTGTTGTTACATAAGAAAGCCTTTTTGAGAACTAGAGGAATATTTCCAGTTCAAATATTTAATAATGCAGTTTTGAAGCCATTGATACCTAATGCTATCTACAAAAAGAAATTTCAAAGGAACCGGACTGAGTCTTCCCCTACTGATAAAAGTGGAGGTATAATTGAACAACCCCAACCAAAAGATTTGATAAACTTAGAAGCATCACCCAAAAAGGACCTCCTCTTAGATAATGATTTTTTTTAAAGAAGTGTCGAATTTTTTAAAGGGTTTACAGACAGACTGGAAACAATGAGAATAAATCTACTTAAAAATATCCCAGACTGCACCAAACCAAAAAATGCTGTATCGGTAGAAGAACCAATTACAATTAGTATGCCACAAAAACCCAGAATGCCAACAGAGATATTGATCTATGCTGATGTAGATCAGCCCCCCATGCTGATTAACTTTTCTCCAGCACATGAACAACCAATTATGCTATGGGAAATAAAGATAAAGCAAGGGATGCTGATAATGGCTGTGTACAATTTGATGCCAATGATTCCATAGAACAAGTGGCTACAGCTGAATGACTCATAAATTCTTCCCCTTCCCAGTACTCCAAGGAAAATCATCAGAACTCTTCAACCATTAAGACAGCTAAATTAAAAACTTGTACTTCAAATTGTAGAGAGTTTAATCACACAGTGAAATTCAAGGATAAAATGCTTAAGTCTTTAAAAGGTGTAAAAATTATGACACTCAATGTCCATGGTTTAAATAATTGTGTTAAGAGAAAATGTGTGTACACAAATTTGATCAAACTTTATCCTGATATATATATATATATTTTACAGAAAACCCATTTGAAGCAATCTGAACATCCAATATTTAATAATTCTAAGTTTCAACAGCAATTTCTAGCTGGAGGAAATTCAAAATCAGGAGGGGTTGCGATATTATTGTCATCTAGCATTAGGTTTTGTATTACAGCAACCCAAAGGGATAGCTTGGGTAGATATTTGTTCATAAAGGGGAAACTTGATGAGCAAATAGTAACTTTAGCATCTCTTTATGACCCAAAATGTGATCAAGTAAAATTTATTGGTGAGATATTGGAATTATTAGAAGCCTTCAAAGAAGTACCAGTAATACTAGAAGGAGATCTTAATTATACTATAGATTAAAAATTGGATAAATCTTGGTTTAATAGTAAATCTAAAAGAAATAAAGAAAAGTATCACCAAACTTCCCTCAATTCTCTCAAAATACCATCTAACAGATGTATGGCGACATTTTCACCCACAAGAACGGGATTATACTTTTTATTTCATGCACCATACTACTTATACTCATATAGATTATATTCTTGTCTCAAATTCATTATTGGATAGAGTAACTTCACCATTAATTGGCCAAAAAACTTGATCCAATCATTCATGGGTAGAGTGCATAGTGGATATAGAAATCAACACTTGTCTGAAAATCCTTTGGAAACTTAATAAAGCTCTATTGGATAATGAAGTAATCAGTCAAGTAATAGAAGAACACATCCAAAACTACCTCAAGGAAAATAAGACTGCAGATATGCCACCTTCCATTTTATGGGACACTCTGAAACCAGTTTTAAGAAGCTTTTTTTAATAGCAAAAGCCTCCCGGCTAAATAAACCAAAAGCCCAAAAGATATTGGATTTATGAAACAATATATCAAAATTGGAAAAACAATATAAAGAAACAGGGAGCAGAAAACATTTCAATTGCTACTTATCAATCAATCATCAATCAATCAATCAATATAATTTATTACAGCAAGAGCCAGTAAAACAGTACAATCCTAATATAAGAAGGATTAAAAGAGTAATAACATGGGGATAGTTTAAAAACATTAACATGAGAGAATTAATAAAATTAGTAAAATAAAATAATATTAATAAGAGAATCATACAGTTTTCCCAGCTAAAATAAGTTTGTGTTTCCTAATAGCTAAGCAACAAAATTTTACCACAGCATAGGTCACCGAGCTCTGAACATCTTCTAAGAGGAATTTACAAAGGACTTCTGGCCTAAGATAAGACTGCAGAGGACTAAATCTAGACAGAAGAGGTAGTATAAGATGGTCTTGTTCCTCCTGATAGAATCTGCAGAACAGGAGGACATGAGTAACTAATTCCACCATATTAGCCATGCATAGGCCATATTAGCCATGCATTGGCACTCAATTGAATTTACCTTGCAGTACAGCAGAGGGTGTAGGGAAATTCCCCAGATTCCACCACTTGCCTACATGACCAGCCCACCATGCAGCACACTCACGAGGCCTCTGGGCAAACCCGGAGTCAAAGGTCGTTGGTCTGCCAGGTGCAGTGTGGTGGAAAAACACTCAGCTATTCTGGGCATTTCTGGCAATGTGTAAACTCTGGAATTGATGGAATTTATGGTGCACTTTATGACCCTACCCTCAATAAATATGGGAATCTAGACTCAAGGAGGAAGCTGGCTTGCTAGAGAAACAGCTGCTTCCCTGAGAGGCTGGGTTCCTGCTTTCAAACCAGATGATTTGTCTCCCAGCATTTTCTTGCGTCCTTTCACTTCAGAGGGGAGTGCTTCAAAATGGGCTCTGGAAAAGGCCCATCTATAGGGCTCATAGGTAATGTTAACTAAATAAGGGGCAGCAGTAAAATTAGGCCAAGATTTTATATTTCTGTAGTCCTTGGGTAGCGAAGCTTCTTCATTTTGTAAATCAATATCACGGAGCCTCTGTGCGACAGCTGTTCTTGCCTTGCATAGGCTTCCACAGAAGAGATCTTCTGGGAATAGGCCAATCTGATTTAACTTATTAAGAAGGTAAGGTAATGAATTTTTAGCCAGAGTGTTATAGCCTGCTCCCAGACCTTTGCTTCAACTTTGAGTAGGCCAGCCTCTTGCCTAAGTGTTACATTAGAAGTGCTTCTAGGAACACCAAGTAGAGATCTAAGAAATCTAGACTGAACCCTTTCAAGGGACTTTAGATTGACAGAAAGTCCAATTTGTGAGCCATACAGGAGCTGAGCGAATGATTTTGCCTGAAAGGTTTTTAAGACCATGGGAAGAAAACCTGCACCTTTCCTTCTAAATAATCTAAGATTGCTACTTAAAGAAAGACAATCCTTGGAATATCTAGAAATGGAAAAGATTAAAAGTAATCTCTTATATCTTAAGCAGCGGCATTGGCATAATACACCTAAAAATTTAAAACTTTTGGCTAGAAGGGTTAAACAGAAGAGGGAAGCAAATATGATTTATCGACTAAAGGATAAATCAGGCAGAATCGTTACAAATACATCAGCAATTATGAATATTTTAAAAACTTTGTATTCAAAATTATACACCTCAGAAAATCCAAATAGAGTTCTTATTGAGAAATGTTTAACCTTAAATCCACTAACTAAATTGGCAAAAGTACATGTAGATTTATTAGAAAAGCCCATTACATCAAAAGAACTCCTGGAATCAATTCAAAAGTTGAAAATAAACAAATCACCAGGCCCAGATGGCTTTATAAGTGAATTTTATATAAAAAATATGCTCATCTTTTAGCCCAATCATTAGCAGAGACCTGTAACCAGATTTTGGAGATCGGCATATTGCCACCTTCTTGGTCATCAGCAATAATGATAGTTATACCCAAACCTGATACCCTACTATGCCTTCATCTTACCGCCCAATATCCTTGTTGAATGTGGATTTCAAATTATTTACAGCAACACTGGCAAATCGCATAAACACATTCATTACTAATTATATTTCTCATGACCAAATAGGCTTTATGCCAGGAAAAGATCTTATAGAAAACACACATAAGGCTTTGCATGTAGTAGAACATGTTCAGAACTTTAAAGAAAAAGCTATTTTACTCTCTTTGGATGTACAAAATTTCTTTGGAAATTATATTCTTGAAATCAGTCTTTGGCAGCAAATTTTAATGTGCAATCTCTGCTATTTATGCAAACCCATAGGCCAACTTAAAACTAAATAATACATATTCAGATAGATTATATTTAAATAGAGGCACTTGTCAAGGGTTATAACACAATGACCTCTTCCTGGCTGTTGCTGTGACCGAGCTGTGGCATCACTGTCTGTATATGCTTATATTTGTACTGGATTCAGTTTATTTTTAATGTGAGGTGACTGATCAGTTCTATTTTCTATTGGCTGACCAGTTCACTCTAATCAGTAGTCTCTTTGGGGATTGCTATAACTTGTGGATGTATTGAGGACAACTGCCCAATATAATTTGTTACCAGAAAGTCAGGCACCAGTGCTTGTAAAAGTCAAACAGCACAGTTCTTTATTACACAGAAAACTCAACAGGGGGATGGGATATATTTACACAGGATATTTTGTTTCTTTGACGAATAGACACCTTACTTTGCCTTGACATAGGCTGTAAGGCTTATCACTCTCAGTATGACTCAGATGTTCTTCAGTACACAAAACCAATTTATGATCCCACTCTCCAGTAACTGTTTTGTGGTTAACCTTTGGGCTTTATTTGCTGGTCTCTTGAGTCTACTGGTGTGCCAACCCTAGCTCTCCAGACTCCTCCAGACTCTTTGCCCTTCCTTAGCCACCTTATAAGTTCCTTTGGAGCAGTGTATCTGGTGTTTGTGACCACTGAGGTCTTATACTTTCCACTCTCTCATCACTCACTTCTTTATATTAGAAGTGTAGAGTGCTATTCAGCCACAGTTTTCCATTTAAACTGCTATCTCGCTGATTCCACTGAGCCCAGAGGCTTCTGTCCTCTTCAGAGCTCTCCAGTTAACTCTCTGTTAACTCTGTGTTAACTTTCTTCCAACTGACTCTCCCAGCTGTCAGTTCTCAACTGTCAGCTGTTCACAGTTATCTGTCACTCACTGAGAATTCCGAGCCCTCTGGCCCCCACCTCTCTCAGTCACATGACTCAGCACCTCCTTTGTTTAACTTGATGCTGTCCACAAACCTTTAATTCTGTCACAATGGTGTCATCTCTCTCCAGTGCTTTTTGCTTTGGCGATGGAAACTTTGGCCAGTGCAATAAGGAAGAATCATAATGTTCAGTGTATTAAAATTAATCAAAAGGAATATAAACTTACACTATTTGCAGATGATATTTTGTTGTTCATATCAAATCCGAAGTTTTCTTTGGAAAAGTTGCAATTGGTTCTATATAACTTTACAGAAGTTTCAGGATTGAAAATTAATCAAGAAAAGTCAAATTCTTCCTTTTAATTTACCACAAACAACTGTCTCCAGAATAAAACAAAATTACAATTGTGAATGGGCTTCATCATATATTACATACTTAGGAATTAATATTCGAGGACGTTTAGAACATCTTATAAAATATAATCATGAAAGGGCATTTCAAGAGACCCTTAATAAATTCCAATCCTGGGAGAAATCACAATTTACTTGGATTGAAAGATATAATATAATTAATTTTTCCCCCTCCCTAAATTTATTTTTTTGTTCAGAGCAATACCTATTACAATTTCAAATAAATATCTGAAGTTGTGGCAAGACACATTGTTAAGGTTTTTGGGGGCAAAAAAAAAGCATTGCATATGTTCTAAGACCCTTACTAGACCATCAAACAAGGGAGGGATGCAATTTCCAGAGCTGTTTAAATACTATAAATCCATACAGCTCACTCTCATTGTATGGCTATTGACCAGTGAAGAGAAGCCTGACTGGACTAATATTTTTAACTTTTATACATACCCAATAGATATAAAGGTAAAGGTAAAGGTTCCCTTGCTCGAAAGCTAGTCGAATCCGACTCTAGGGTTGCGGTGCTCATCTCTGTTTCAAAGCCGAAGAGCCAGTGCTGTCCAAAGACATTTCCGTGGTCATGTGGCCAGCATGACTAAACACCAAGGCACACAGTACGCTGTTACCTTCCCACCAAAGTGGTACCTATTTACCTACTTGCAATTTCTTGCTTTCGAACTGCTAGGTTGGCAGGAGCTGGAACTAGAGACGGGAGCTCACTCCATCATGTAGCACCTAGGTCTTGAACTGCTGAACTACTGACTTTCCACAGCCGGCAGTTCAGCGTCTTAACCACTTGAGCCACCACAGCTCCTATCTAATAGATATAAAGAGTATTATATGGCAGAGAAGAGTAGATTGTTCTGCAAATGCTTATAGAAATCAATTCATCGTGGCAGCTTTAAATGTTTGGGATAAGTACAGAATGCAGTTAACTCCAGAGTTTTCACGGTTTTCATCATTATTAGATCAGGTATGGTTTCCTCCAGGCCAACAAAATGCAGATGCTAATTTTTGGAAATCACTTAAAATCACTAGACTTATGGATCTAACAAAACAGAACAGAGTGTTAGACAAACAATCCCTGGAAGAAAAAACTGGTAGATCACTTACGTGGTATGTATATTACCAAATCTCTCATCTAAATTCTAGCATTGGTTTGCCTAATGTATTAAAATGTCCTTTAATGGACTTCAAGAGATTGCTTAATTCCTGTGAGTCCAATAAAAAAGGCTTAGTTTCTAAACTGTATAAAATAATAAATAATATTGAGTCAACAGGCAGGTTATACCAGGAGAAATGGCAGAAAGACTGTAAAATCACTTTAAATGAAGAGATCTGGAAAAAATATGGGCATCTATAGATTATAAGTCATCAGTTTTATCAATAAAGCTTCAGACCTTTAAGATTCTTACTAGATAGTATTATATACCTAAAAAGCTTTCTTATCTAAATACTGATATTAGCCCATATAGTTGGAAGCATTGTGGATGTATAGGTTCCTATATCCACTGTTGGATGGAGTGTGATCTAATTAAAAATTTTTGGAATATAATTATACAAAAAATAGTTCTAATTACAGGTCATACTCTTGAGCAAACACTTGAATCTTTACTTTTAAGTTACAAGATAGACAAAATCTGCCCATATCAATGAAGGGTAACAATCACAATATTACTGACAATAGCCAAAACGACCATAGCCCATTGCTGGAAAAGTTCGATAGCTCCTCCGCTCTCTTTGTGGCATAGGAAATTATGGGAACATTATATAATGGCAAAGATAACTGAACAGTTGAATTTTAAATCTGTAGAGAAGTATAAATCAGATTTTGATTCTATTTGGGACCCCATATTGAACTATTTAGAGCAACATGCTGATTTTTAATTAGATTAGTTTCAATGTTTAATATTTAAAGTATAATAGAAATAATATAAGCATTTGAAACTGGATATTATTTCTTGATAGTTTCTGTTAATTTGTTGTACATAATTTTAACTGTTTGTAATTATTTGTACAATAAAAAACTTTTTTAAAAAAGAAAAGATCTGAAAGCATTCTTTTAAAATGGCTTGGGCAAAAGAAGCAAAGGTTGTGATCTGAGAATAAAACTGTCAAATAAAAATATCGATCTTTCAATATTGTGTAGTGGATTACAAAATTTTGGCAATATTCATCTTATTTGGCTTTGACTTTCAGGGAAGTAAGAGCTCCTCTGTTTGGAATTACAAATAAATTATCTAGAATTATATGAACTATATGAAGACCCTTTAAAGGATTATAAATAACTATATTTTAATAAGTATCACAACTAAAAAGAAGAATCAATAAGAATTATTAGGAACTTAATTTGAATTTTTTATGTTATACTCTCATAACATACTTTGTTTTGGTTTGTTGAAATTATAAAAGTAAATTCTGTCTTCTCTGCACTGTTACCACAACTAGAAGGTCACAGCCACAAAGATGGTAACAGAAAGAAAAAACACAAGGAAAGCTGCAATGACATGCGCTTGTATAATTGCAAAAATAGATATCTCAATATATATATATTTATTCATTCATATCAAGTGAAAAAATACAAAAGTTTACAGTATTTTGAAATAATCAGAACAATTCATCTAATTAGACGGTGTAACAGGTAAGTAAAACCATAACGGTATGAGTTGTTGATCAAAATCTCCAGAGTCCAAATTCCATTTTGAAAAGACTTCCTCTGAACGTCATCAAACTTTTTGAGTGGCAACAAACAACAAGATGTTTTCTTTGGTTCCCAATAGGTATTCATTCCAATCTGATGGTATCCTGATCCATGATCTACAGAAATCTGCTTAGACAGGCATATTCCCTAAGAGAAATCAGAGAATGAAGAAGAGGCTGAAAACCTATGGAAAAGCTCTAAAGTTTTGTGGATAAGAGAGAATACGCAAACATCGAATTTTTGGATAAGGGAGAAAACACAGTCCCTCAAGATTTTATAAAGGCCTAGGACTTCCGGTCATTGGCTCAACGATGGCGGCCACTCTCCCCCTTGCTCGGGGGAGTGACACGCACACCAGCGGTATGGGGGAAGGCTGCTAATGCAGTTTCCCCACAGAGCCCGGCTTTTGAGGGGTAGTCTCTTCAGTGGCGTAATGCCAGAGAATTGAGGCACCCCTCCACCCTGACAGCCCTGCCACAGTGTGGCCTTCGGGCACTAACTGAGCTGGCCGGAACAAGCACTGGAGATCACGTGAAATTGCGAAAACAAAACCGAGGTCGAATGGGACTGACAATGAACATGAGTTAGTGTCAGGTAACCCTGCCATAGGGTAGAAGGGAGGGGTGGAGGTGCCGGTTGGTCTGTATTCTGTCATGTCTGGTATGTGGGGAGGTGAGTAGGTTGCCCGGGCAACACAGAGATTCACAGCTCGAGTTATCTACAGATGCTCCAAACGGCCTTGGTTCCCCAGGCTTGTTTTCTTTTCCTTTCTCCTGAGAGAACAGCTAGGTCGTTGGAATATTTACAGCTTTAGAACTTTTGCTCCTTTCTTCTTCCCGCGCGCAGGCCCTTTAGCTATTGGTAGGCTCTGGGGGGGGTGACCCAGGAGGGTATATCTGTAGACGTTTCTTTGTGTGTTTCATTCCTGAGAAGAGAATGTTAACGTTCCTTTAGAAGTGCTGTTTAATAAACACTATCTTCTTATGAAGCCTGGTGTTTGACTGACTTTCTGAAGTGCCTGACAGATTGTCAGGAATCATCTTCGGTCGGGATCGGTTCTACACCGCACCTCCCTCACAAGATATGGGTGACGAGGAAGACACCATCCCGGCTCCAACCTCGGAAGAGGAAAAGATTCCAACATCTACTGTGCCTGCGACCACAGCTGTGGTCCCAGTTTCCAGTGCCCCAGCGCCCTGGGAACACAACTACGACCTGGGAGGGCTCTATGGAGAACCATATGGGGGAGCGTATGCTGGAGTGATGACCAGATCACGGAAGTGGCGGGACTGGATGAAGCCGCTCGCAGAGACGCAAGAGACGTGGTTCCTCACCCCCCGAGCATTGGTCCGTGAGAGTCGGGTCGAGAGATCAGTCTATCGCCTGAGCACGGCGGAGGGTGAAGAAGAGACTCACCCTGACACGAAAGACTTGGAAAGGACCGTGGGAAGCTGGAGATGGAGTGGGGATCCCAGCCAGGATCGACTCCTACGCCTAATAGACGAGTCCTTGTCTCGAATACCGAAAATGATTTCGGATGGCATAAGGGAAGAAATGGAGAGAAGGCAGCCTCCAGACCCCGCTGGACCTCCAGTGCAAAGACCCTTGGCCCTGCCAGCTGGACCGCCGCCCGGGGATGTGCCAGGGCAACCTGGGGCACCTCCAGACCCACCGGTGGGGCCCCCGCCTGCGGGGCCGCTGGTGCCAGGACCACCAAGGATGCCAAGGGGTTGGGGCCCCATGTTGCCGAACCCAGCTGAGCTCCTGGACGCCACCTTCAATGGCACGCCTGAGAAGTTCTCTTTCTTCCTGGTAAGGGCGGAGAAGTTTATTGAGAACTGGGGCCACCTATTCCTGAACGAGGAACAGATAGTGGATGCCATCGCTTCCCACCTGAAAGAAGCTGCGACTGACTGGTATGTGGCCCTACACCAAGAAGACGGGCGGGAGTTAAGAGAGGTGGATGTGTTCATGTGGGTGATGAAAGACCAGTTCGAAGATGCCAATGCGAACAAGGCTGCGCGTGCATTCCTCCGTGCCTTCTGCCAAGGGACCAAGTTGGTCAGAGAGTATATGGCAGAGTTCTGGAGACACATGGCCAAGATCCGTGGTTGGCCAGATGGAGTACTCGTGGAGCAGTACCGCCTGGGCCTGAATCCAGAGATCCACCGCACGATTATGCGCGGGAGGGACCCCGAAACCCTGTCGAGTTGGATGAAGAAAGCAGCAGCTACGGAAACCCGGCTGAAGGCTATCAAGTTGGATGATGCAGCGGCCCTTGGAAAGGCGAATCAACCCAGCGTCGCCCCACCGAAAGGGCGGCAGGCGAACCCAGCCCCACGGCCGAAAGATGGGACGCGTGAGAGCCGGACAAAGCAAGGGCTATGCCTGAAATGTGGGGAAGCGGGCCAATTTGCCGCAAATTGTCCAGGCTCCTCAACCCCACTGAGTGCCACGAAGGGAATCAAGAAGAAATTTGATACTTCTACCCCGAAACCTCAGAGCAAGCAAAGGGGCACGCGAGCTCTACAGGTCGCCCCGTTGGCAGAAGACACGGAGTCTTCAGAAGAGGAAGCCATGGCGGCGGTGGGAAACGAGAAGGACCTGCTGTGAACAGCGCTGAACAGCAGGTCCTGGACTCTCAGGCGCTAAATCTGGTGAGCAAATCCTCTTCCCTTTTCTTTTTGACAATAACTTTGATGGACTGAGGGCTACAAACCCATGTAAGGGTGCGAGCCTTAATTGACTCGGGCTGCGGGAGAGATATTATTAACCCTTCCCTAGTGACTGGCTTAGGGGCAAAAATGGTGAAACTCACAGAACCCCTGGTTTTCACTCAAATGGATGGCTCCACTATGAAGGAGCCCTGTAAATACGAGACTGTGCCCCTGCGTATGGGAGTGGGGAAACATTGGGAGGTGAGACCGTTTGTTGTGACCTCTGCTGCAAGATTCCCATTGGTCCTAGGGAGCCCTTGGTTTTTTGATCACGACCTGCACATCCTGGTGTTTGACTGATTTTCTGAAGTGCCTGACAGTTAGACTTAAACAGACTTTAAATCAAGTGGAAACCCTTATAGCCCCCCCCATCTTAAGAACGGGAGAGAGGAGGGACGCCTCCTGCTTACATAAACTGATAAGCAAAAAAGAAAGGGGGGATGGGGAATACAAGCGACTGATTTGTTTTGAGAGGCTTACCAGAGCGGATTTGTTCTGAAAGTGATTTTCAGAGGTGTTAAAACAGCAATCAGCTGTTGTAAACAATTAGCCATAATGGCGGGCGCGGGGAAGAAAGAAACCAGTAGGTGGCCAAAGTCTGAAGCCGGAAGAGGGACTTGATGTCATAAAGCTCCTAGCGGATACCCTCAAGCCCGTGATGGAACAACTTGCTGGTATTAACCAGCAGTTGGCCACACTCAACCAAAACTTTGCATCACAGCAACTCCAGCTGGCAGAGACAGTTAAAAAGATGGAGCAAGCAGAGGAAATATTTAAAGAAATGTACTCCACAAGCAAGAACATGAAGAAAAAGATGGGAGAATTAGTGAATAAACAGAAATACCAGGAAAACCGTTTATTGCAACTACAAATGGAAAAGGCAAATATGGTTCTCAGATTTCAAGGGGTTCCTGAAGCACCAAATCAGGACTTGAAAAAAGTGCTCAGCTAAATTATAGCACCAGTAACAGGCTTGAAAGCGGAAGAAATCATTCACGATATGGAAGCAATGTATAGGGTGTACTCTAACTACACCAAAAAAAATAGCCTGCCTGGGGAAATAACAGTCAGGTTCTCAAGAAGACAAACTAGAGATGTAATTTTGAAAGCAACATCAGCAACTCCATTGAAACTGGGAAGCACAACAACCATTAAAACTTTAAAGGACATTCCATGTGAAATTCGTCAAAAAAGAAAGAATGACAAGGACCTG
Organism: Gekko gecko; assembly: GCA_029375565.1. NCBI lineage: Eukaryota > Metazoa > Chordata > Lepidosauria > Squamata > Gekkonidae > Gekko > Gekko gecko. The sequence goes on from JAPDNY010000002.1 coordinate 162,450,456, forward strand.
ATTATTTTCCCCCAAACTAATCAAATCTCATACAAATGGGTGATGCCAGAAGGGGTCATTTTTCAAATTAATGATAAAAGAGAGATGATTGACTCCATCTTCAAAGCCAAAGAATTTCTAAAACGCCACCTGGGAACAAAAGAAGAAGGAGAAACTGGGTCGAGTGGCTCTACTCCCTCAGAGACGGACGAGGACTTGGCTGAGGAAGAGGCCGCTGCAGCCATTAGAGCTTGAGACAGACTCAGCATGGGTTCTGTAAGGGAAGATCTTGTCTCACTAACCTGTTAGTGTTTTTTGAGGGAGTGAACAAACATGTGGACAAGGGGGACCCAATAGATGTTGTTTACCTTGACTTCCAGAAAGCTTTTGATACAGTTCCTCATCAAAGGCTCCTAAGTAAGCTCTATAGTCATGGGATAAAAGGACAAGTCCTCTTGTGGATCAAAAACTGGCTTATAAATAGGAAACAGAGAGTGAGTATAAATGGGAAACTTTCTCAGTGCAGGGTGGTAAGCAGTGGGGTACCACAGGGATCAGTACTCGGTCCAATGCTTTTTAACTTGTTTATTAACGATTTGGAATTGGGAGTAAGCAGTGAAGTGGCTAAATTTGCAGATGACACGAAGTTGTTCAGGGTGGTGAAAACCAGGGAGGATTGTGAGGCACTCCAAAGGGATCTGTCGAGGATGGGTGAGTGGGCATCAACGTGGCAAATGGGGTTCAATGTGGCCAAGTGCAAGGTGATGCACATTGGAGCCAAAAATCCTAAATATAAGTACACGTTGATGGGGTCTGAACTGGCAGAGACTGACCAAGAGAGAGATCTTGGAGTCGTAGTAGATAACTCAATGAAAATGTCTAGACAGTGTGTAACTGCAATAAAGAAGGCCAATGCTATGCTGGGGATTATTAGGAAGGGAATTGAAAACAAATCAGCCAGTATCATAATGCCCCTGTATAAATCATTGGTGTGACCTCATTTGGAATACTGTGTACAGTTCTGGTCACCACATCTCAAAAAGGATATTATAGCATTGGAAGAAGTGCAGAGAAGGGCAACTAGAATGATAAAAGGGTTGGAACACCTTCCCTATGAAGAAAGATTAAAACGCTTGGGGCTCTTTAGCTTGGAGAAACGATGGCTGAGGGGTGACATGATCGAGGTTTATAAGATTATGAATGATAAGCAGGTTGAGAAAGAAGTACTTTTCTCCCTTTCTCACAATACAAGAACTCGTGGGCACTCCATGAAATTGCTGAGCAGTCGGGTTAGAACAGATTAAAGGAAGTACTTCTTCACCCAAAGAGTGATTAACATATGGAATTCACTGCCACAGGAGGTGGTGGCAGCTACAAGCATGGACAGTTTCAAGAGGGAATTAGATAAACATATGGAGCAGAAGTCCATCAGGTGCTATTAGCCACAGGGTATAGATGGGAATTCTCAGTCTGTGGCAGGTGATGCACTCTATTCTTGGTGCTGGAGGGGGCAGCAGTGGGAGGGCTTCCAGTGTCCTCTCCCCACTGCTGGACCTCCTGGTGGCACCTGGTATTTTTGGCCGCTGTGTGACAGAGTGTTGGACTAGATGGGCCATTGGCCTGATTCAACATTGGCTTCTCTTATGTTCTTATGTTAAGAGATAGAAAGCCTAGATAAAGGCAGAAGGACTCTGATAATTGCCTTTATGAAGCGAGCTGATGGGGATGCTCTGGAATTCCCTCATAACAAGTAACAAATTAATACAATAGCTGAGTTAGATAGGAATTTACAGTTTGCATTGTTTACTAACACTAAAGTACTAACATCTAGATTAACAGGGATAAGATCTCCTTCTCTTGGGTTTTTAGTTTAGTGTGGGTTTCTTTTGTTTATCCTTAGTTGTAGTCCCCCCCCCTTTTTTTCCTTTTTGTAGTTTGTAGTGCGTAAGCAAAAATTAATAAAAAATCCCCTTTGGGGGGCCAAAACAAGAAAAAAGATTTTATAAAGATCTGAATAATATAAGAAGAAGAAGAAGAAGAGATTGGATTTATACCCCACCCTACACTACCCAAGGGAGTCTCAGAGCGGCTTACAAACTTCTTTCCCTTTCCCTTCCCCTCCCCACAACAGACACCCTGTGAGATAGGTGGGGCTGAGGGAGCTCTGACAGAAACTGTTCTTTTTCAAGAACAGCTGTGCTAGAGCTATGGCTTGCCCAAGGTCATCCAGCAGGTGCAAGTGGAGAAGTGGGGAATCAAACCCAGTTCTCCCAGATTAGAGTACACACACTTAACCACTACACCAATCATTATACAGTTGTTCAAAACTACATAAATGAATTGAAACATTGGAAAATATACCAAAAGAGTATATTTTTTTATTTTTGAAACATATGTGAAAGATCATTGTAGGAATATAAGGTGAAATTTGGAAAACAAGTATTTAAATAGGTAATTTGATGGGGCAATGAAATCCCCTACTGTTTAGATACCTATGTAAATGCTTGTGTATGTATGAAACTACATGGTTTAGATTTTGAAACGAACTGAAGAATACAATAGATAAAGTATACAGACATATAACCTTTCATAGAATACAAAAACTTATATCTAAAAATATGTAAAAGATTTTTGTAAGAACATAAGGTGGAACATGGGAATCAAATATGGTATGAAGTATTCAAGCATGTAACTGAACCCCCCACATTTACGTATTTGTGTGCTTTTTCTGTATGATGTTTGTCTTTGTAAATAATAATAATAAAAAAACAACTGAACTCCAGACAACAGACCTCTCTCTCCCCCTGGAGAAAATAACTGATTTGGAGGGTGGACTCTATGGCATTCTGTTCAGCTGAGGCCTCTCCCGTCCCCAAACTCTGGCTTCTGTAGACTCCACCACAAAATCTCCAGGAATTTCCCAACCTGGAGCTGGCAACCCTAGAACAGGCTCAATGAGTTTTCTCTCAAATGCCAAAATAGGCCTGGAAAGGGCCTACCCCCCACACTTTTACTGACAGAACCAAGCTTCGTTGCTTAGCAACAGCCACTGAAGCGAAATTGAGCGTAGCAGCAAGAGGAGGTGAAGTGCCAATACGGTAGGCTTTTATATATATCAGATAAGCCGGCCACTTGTTATTTCCTTTGTAGTAAATGTTAAGTATGAGACTTAACGCAGGAGGTAAGTTCAAAGTGATCCAGCTTTATTTAGCTCCAAGGTTTAGACCAGCTAAGGACTAGACCAGCTAGATGAAAGCATCAGTAAAAACAGCAATTTATATACAGTTTTGGCTGTAGTAGCCACACCCAAAATTTGCATAACAACCAATAGCAATAATGCATAACCACCAATCACAACTTGAGGATAAGGACCAATCATTTTGTACTTCAATCACCAATCAGAGATGTTCCCTCCATAAGCCCTTTGATTGGGCAATACTTTGAATCCGCATAATGAGCACCTGCTCTGCTTATGCTAGCCTTATGTCTATGAAGACATAACAACTCCTCCCCCCTTAGATGGAACACACTCGTAATCAGACAAGTAGAGAGGGGCTCTTCTGCTTCGCACCGACCGTCTTAACTCTGGGGCTTCTGGTTCAGAGTCTGCACTAGGCTCAGCGCCAGGCATTGCTGGGCTGACAGGCTTTCCAGGGTCTGTGAGTCCAGGGTTCTGCCCTGACTCAGGTTCTTGCTGAGAACCAGCAGCACTCACCTCATCCAGAGGCAAGTGGGACTGCTCCCTGGGCCCATATGTATCTCTGGCCTCTCGCTCCTGTTCCACAGGAGCCCACCGTTGCCGGAGCTGATTTATGTGGCGGCGTATCTTTCGGCTGTCAGATAGCCTCACCACATACATCCAAGACCCTAATCGGTTTGTGACTTCAGCAGGAAGCCACCAGTGCCCCTCGGCATAGTTCCTTGCAAAGACCCAGTCTCCGGGCTGGAACTCCCTGGATGGTACGGCCGGTTCGGGTCTCACCGTTCTGCTGCCATCCAGGTCTGGGTGCAGGCGGTCGAGGAGGGTTGTCAGCTTCCTCCCCATAAGCAGCTTGGCCGGGCTTTTCCCTGTGGCAGAGCTCGGTGTCACATGCTGCCACAGGAGGAAATCAGCCACACGATGGTCCCAGTCTTCGCCTGGCAGTCGGGCGAGGGTCTCCTTCGTGGTCCCAACCATCCGCTCTGCCTGGCCATTCGAAGCTGGATGGAACGGGGCCGTTGTGATGTGCTGGATGCCGTAGCCCTGTAGGAAGTTGGCGAACTCCCTAGAGGTCAGTTGAGGGCCGTTATCACTGATGACCACTTCAGGTAGCCCATGGGTGGCAAAAAGTTGGCGTGAAGCCTTTATTAGGTTTGCCGCTGTTGTGGACCTCATGGGGACTACCTCCAGCCACTTTGAATATGAGTCAACGACCACCAAAAGCATTTGGCCATTGTTTGGCCCTGCAAAGTCATAGTGTAGCCTTGACCAAGGCTTTTCAGCTCTTTCCATCGCAGATGGTGGTGTTTGCGGAGGATCTGGCCGGGACTGCTGACAGCTTATGCAGCCTCGAACCTTTTCTTCAATGTCGGCATCGAGTCCAGGCCACCACAGGTACCCTCTAGCCAGGGCTTTCATATGTACAATCCCTGGGTGCCCGGCATGCAGGGACTCAATCACCTTTCCTCTTAGTTTGGGGGGAATCACCACCCTATTTCCCCAAAGGATGCACCCTTTAGAAATGGACAGTTCAGTCCTTCTCCCCCAATACGCCTTGAACTCAGGCTCTAAACAAACACTTGGCCACCCCCTCCACACCCAGTTTAAAACACGGGACAATATTGAGTCCTTCTGAGTGCAGGCAGCAATGTCCGCGGACCAAATTGGAGACTGCGACAGTTCATCTAGAGCGCAGATGTCCGCAGTTGGAGCCGGGTCCAAACCAGTCTCAGGCAGGGGGCAGCAGCTCAGGGCATCGGCGTGTGCAATACACTTTCCCGGTCTGTGTTCCAAGTCGTATTCGTACGCCGCCAGGAACAAGGCCCACCTCAGCATTCTGGGCGACAATATGTTAGGCGTGGGGTGGTCAGGGGCAAAGATTCCCAGTAGCAGCTTGTGGTCAGTTACCAGAATGAAATGGCGACCGTACAAAATTCATGAAATTTTTTGACCGCACTCACAAGTGCTAACCCCTCTTTGTCTATTTGTGCATAGTTTTTTTCTGCACTAGTCAATGATCTAGAATAATAAGCAATCGGTGCTTCAGATCCGTCAGCCATTACGTGGCTCAAAACTGCCCCAATACCAAATGGCGATGCATCAGCCGCAAGAACTAACATTTTATTTTCATCAAAATGAGTTAGAACGCTGTTAGATGTTAACAATTTTTTAACATTTTTAAAAGCTTCTTCTTGTAGCTGTCCCCAAACCCATTTCGCACCTTTATTTAACAAGTGATGTAATGGCTCAGCTTCCGACGCTTTATGTGGCAAAAAGGAATGGTAAAAATTGATCAGCCCTAAATAGACTTGTAGTTCTGTTTTGTTCTTAGGTCTGGGCGCATTGTGTATAGCAGACACCTTTCCAGGGGTTGGGTGTACTCCTTGTTCGTCAATTTTGAACCCTAAGAACTCGACACTGGAGACCCCAATAGTACATTTTCCCCTTTTTACGCGCAACCCAGCCTTATTGAAACACTGAAGAACACTCCTGACCCTTTCAAGCAGTTCTTTGTCACTCTTCCTCGCAATAAGCACATCATCAAAATAGGGAATCACTCCCTTCAGACCTCTGAGCAGCCCTTCCATCAATCCCTGGAAAATCCCAAGTGCGACATTTACCCCGAATTGGAGGCGCTTAACTCGAAATGCTCCTCTATGAGTAACGATAGTTTGTGCTTCAGCAGCATTGCTATCAATGGGCAACTGTTGATATGCCTGGGCAAGGTCTAACTTTGCAAAAACCTTACCTCCCCCCAAAGATGCAAGTACATGGCTTATCACGGGTACAGGATATGAGTGTTGTTGCAACGCCCTATTGATTGTACATTTATAATCTGCACAAATGCGTATGGAACCATCGGGTTTGACAGGAGTAACGATGGGCGTTTCCCATTTACTATACGGAACTGGCTCTAAGACCCCTTGCTCAATGAGCTTGTCAATTTCCGATTCTATTTTTGGTCGCAACGCTAATGGCACCTTTCTGTATTTCAGCCTGATAGGCCTAACATTTGGATCCAACTCAAATGAAACCGGGGGACCTGTATAGGTTCCCAACCCTTTTGCAAAAACCTGAGGAAACTCGTCATACAAGCAATTCCATTTATCATAGCACACCGCATTTATACCTGAAATAGCAATGCCCAACGGTTCAAACCAATCAAGCCCCAACAGGCTTACCCTGTCCCCCTCGGCAACAATCAGGGACAGAGCCGCCTTACGCTCTTTGAAACGGACTTCAAATTCTGCCTCACCTGCCAACGGGATCCGGTGCCTTTGGAAATCTGCAAGGCGGGCGTCGGTTGGCAGGAGGCGGCAGCGACTTCAGCTGTGGAACAGACGATCTAAGGTGCACGTGGAAATGATGGTTCTAGCCGACCCAGAATCGACCTCGAATGGGCAGGCAACGCCGTCGAGGAACAAGGTGACGAAGATCTTCTTCCTCCGGGGTGCTCCCATGGTGAGGACAGGTGATGAAGGGAAATTGGATGACAACATTGGTTTTCGGAACAACTGGAATGAAGAGCAGGTTGTGTTGACCTTGCTTCGAATTTGAGAGTGCTGTGGAGAATGATGAAATAGGCGGCGATATCTTCGACTTGCAGACTCTGGCGATGTGCCCGCGTTTCCCGCAAGCTCGACAAACCAACTCTCTGGCCCAACAGGTGTCGCACTCGTGCTTCCCGCCACAACCCAGGCACTGACGCGCTGGCGCAGTCTTCACTCTGGTTCGCAGCTGGCTGTTGTAACAAGGCTCTCATATGTCATCAATGGCAGGCGCTGGCTCACGGTCCTCGACCTGTAGGTGGATGCTGGAATTGGCTGTTGCAGGCCGCTGTCGTACCTCTCGCGTTGATCTTTCAGCAGACTCAGCGGCGATGGCTTCCTCAAACGTGACCTTGAATGTCAGCGTCTTGAGGGCAAATAAACGTTGCTGTAGTTTGGCATCATGGTGACCGCAGACCAATCGGTCTTGTAGGGCTGTCTCGAGATCGTCGAAATTGCAAGCCCTCACCAACTTCCTCAATGCCGCCACAAATTCGGCTACGGATTCACTGGAGCCCTGCCGCCTCTCGTAAAACGCGTGCTGGGAAGCAATCTCGGAAGGCTGCAGCGTGAAGTGGCCCTTCAATTTCTCCGTCAGCATGGCATACGGCACAGTTTTGATATCATCAGGCGTGACGAGCGAGCGGGTGATGTCGAACACCTCCTTGCCACACGAGCTTAGCAGCGCGGCTCGTTTCTTCGTATCATCCGTCACTCCACCGCTCTCGAGGTGAAACTCGAACCGGGTGAGGTATGCTTCCCAATCTTCAGTTGCCGGCTCGAATGGCTCGAACCGATGCTTGGAGCCCATCACGGTGCCTTCTGGAGCGGACGGCTCCCTCAGAGGCTCATGGTCGATCGGAACTTCCTCCGTGATTCTTCCAGCGGGGCTGCCTACCCGCTAGATCCCATCCTCGTCGCCACTTGTTAAGTATGAGACTTAACGCAGGAGGTAAGTTCAAAGTGATCCAGCTTTATTTAGCTCCAAGGTTTAGACCAGCTAAGGACTAGACCAGCTAGACGAAAGCATCAGTAAAAACAGCGATTTATATACAGTTTTGGCTGTAGTAGCCACACCCACAATTCGCATAATAACCAATAGCAATAATGCATAACCACCAATCACAACTTGAGGATAAGGACCAATCATTTCGTACTTCAATCACCAATCAGAGATGTTCCCTCCATAAGCCCTTTGATTGGGCAATACTTTGAATCCGCATAATGAGCACCTGCTCTGCTTATGCTAGCCTTATGTCTATGAAGACAGAACAGTAAAGTTCAAACAGAAATGATGATTTTATTAAACAGGCACGGTTGGGTTAGGAATATGCAGGGGATGGGAAAACTGAGGTAACTTTTGTTTTATTTACAAATGATGTAGCAATATTCCTTTTTCTGTTTGGCTAGACTGGCAGCTTCAACCTACTGACCAATCCCTCCTGCCTAAACTGACCCTCAGTTCTTGACCCTGTGAAATAAACGGTTTTCAACGTGGCTGACATTTAAACTAAAGTCCTTATTTGGAACTTTTCCTCAAATTTTATGGTACACAGTAAGGGCAAAGAACTGTGTCCCTTCACTTCATAAGTAAACTTGTCTGTTACCCTCTGACAGAAACATTAACTCCAGTTGTCTGGCTTCTGACACACCAGGGACGAAGCAAGGCAAAAAGACTTTTTAAAATTCTCCTCAGCTGGCACTAACCAGTCAGAGAGAAGGGGGGTCCACACAGGAAGCAGCCTGTCAATCAAACTGTGCTTTACAGTGAGGCATTAATTAATTAATTAATTTTAGTTATTTATTTATTTATTTTTAAGAAAAATTATTAACAGGATATAATAGCATGTTCCATATTCAACAACCAATTCTTAACATATCCTTTTCTAAAAATTTTTATCCCCCCTCCCCTGGCTTCCAACGATGCTCCACCCCCATTAACATTTCTATCAATATTCTCTTACATTCAATTCATTTTCAATATTCAATTCATAATTTCCAATATTTTCCTTTTCTATTTTTCACTGTTAGGTAACCTTTCTATTACAATCCTTTTTCCTACAATGCCTCTATTATTAATAACTATCAAAACATAGCAGTCTATTTTTCACATCCCAGTTAAGTTCTAAATAGTCTTTAAAATCTTTCCAATCTGCTAAAAATTCTTTGTCTTCTTTTCCATGAAGTTTTCTTGTCAGCTTGTCCATTTCAATCATAAAAATCAATTTTTTTATTCATTCCCATTTGTCAGGTACCTGCTCCTGCTTCCAAAACTGAGCATAAGTCATTCTTGCAGTTGAAATTAAGTACCATAACAAAGTTCTCTGCCATTTTGACTTCTTCTAATTTAAGTCCTAAAAGTAACATTTCTGGCTCTGTTTTCAAAGTACATTTCAGAATTTTCTCAATTTCATTATAAATCTCAGTCCAAAAAGCACTTGCTTTTTCACATGTCCACCACATATGGTAAAACGAGCCCTCTTTTTTCTTACATTTCCAACATTTGTTAGACATATTCTCATTTATATTAGCAATTTTTTTTGGCATCATGTACCATCTATACATCATTTTATAACAATTTTCTTTAACATTAACACATGTTGAAATTTTGATCGATTTTTTCCACAAACATTCCCATGATGACATTTCTATATCTCTATTTATATTTATAGCCCATTTCACCATTTGTTCTTTTACAGTCTCATCCTCTGTATACCATTTTAACAAAATCTTATAAATTCTAGAAATCATGTTTTTACCTTTTTCTATCCAAATCATTTCAATTTCATTATTTTCTTTTCTAAAACCATATCTCATTTTGTCAGTCTTAAACAAATCATAAATCTGTCTGTAGTTTAGCCAGTCATATTTATATTTTAGTTATTTATTTTATTAGATTTATATACCGCCCTCACCAGGTGGGCTCAGGGCAGTGTACAGCAATTAAATAATACACTTAAAAGTAATGTTAAAATAACAAATTACATATAAATATCATAAAATACCATGTAACCATAAAATGATCAGATGACCAATCTGACTCAGGCCACTGATGGACAATTAACCAGAAAAGTTGGGCCAGAAGAACTAAGGCCAGAGAACCGGGAGGAGGGGGATGTCCACTGCCTCAACCAAATGCCCAGTGGAAGAGCTTCGTCTTGCAGGCCCTGTGGAACTGTAGTAGGTCCTGCAGGACCCTGATCTCACATGGGAGCTCATTAACCAGTTAGGGGCCAGGGCCTTATCAGCCCTGGTCCTGGTCAAGGTTAATCAGACGTCCCTGGGGCCAGGGACCACTAACAGATGTTGATTGGTGGACCTCAGTGCCCTCCGAGGCTCATACGGGGAGGGGTGGTCTCGTAAGTATGCTGGCCCCTGGCTGTATAGGGCTTTAAAGGTAAGTGCCAGCACCTTGAAGCAGATCCAGAATTCAATAGGCAGCCAGTGCAGTTCACACAGAACCAGGTGGATACCAGCCCGCACAGGCATTGCCGTCAACACCCTTGCTGTTGCATTCTGCACTAGCTGCAAATTCCAGAGCAGAGTCAAGGGCAGCCCCACATAGAGTTACAATAATCTAGCCTGGAAGTGGCCATTGCATGGGTCACTGTAGCTAAGTCTCAGGGAGTAAGGTACAGGGCTGTCTGATCTGCCTCAGATAGAAAAGGGCAGACCTGGCAGTGATGGTGACCTGGGCCTCCATAGAAAGGGAGGTATCCAGGAACACCCCCAGTCTCTTCACACTCGACATAGGCACCAATGGAGCCCCATCGAAGGTTGGGAGCCTGATCCCCTGACTCAGCCCCTCGCGACAGGTACAGGACCTCCATCTTAGATGCGTTTAACTTCAGTCGGCTCTGTCGTAACCATCCAGCCACAGCCTGTAACGCCTTATTGAGATGTCCTGGGGCTGTGTTCAGGCGACCGTCCATCAGTAGATAGAACTGGGTGTCATCTGCATATTGGTGACAACCCAGCCCATATCTCTGGATAATCTGGGCGAGGGGTTGCATATAGATATTGAACAGCATGGGGGAGAGGATTGCACCCTGCGGAACACCACATTCTAGTGGGTGCCGCTGGGATAATTCCCCCCAAAGTGCCACCCTCTGTCCCCGACCCTGAAGAAAGGAGGCTAGCCATTGCAAGGCAAGTCCCTGCATCCCAGCGTCGGCAAGGCGATGGGTTAACACCTCATGGTCAGCCATATCGAATGCTGCCAATAGATCAAGAAGAATCAGCAGCATCAAACCGCCTCAGTACAAATGTCTCCAGAGGTCATCTACCAGGGCGACCAGCACCGTCTCTGTCCCAGGGGCAGAGCAGAAGCCGGACTGGAAGGGATCCAGGACCTTAGCTTCATTCAAGAACACCTGAAGTTGTGTTGCCACTTCCTTCTCTATCACCTTAACCAGGAATGATAGATTGGATACTGGATGGTAGTTATTAAGGACTATTGGGTCCAAGGAAGGTTTCTTAAGGAGAGGGTGGACTACCGCCTCCTTGAGTCCCTCTGGGAAGGTCCCAATTGAAAGGGACAAATTAATAATCTCCCTCAAAGGGATCCGCACCTCATTGCTGCAGGCCTTAACCAGCCACGATCCAGGAGGCAGGTAGTAGGCTTTACAGCTATCAAGATCTTGTTGACTTTGTCCTGGGAGAGCAGACTGAAGTGGTCCAATGGGCTTCCTGAAAATGGCCAATGGGCTTCCAGTTCTCTTACTGTATCAATTGTGGGAGGGAGGTGATGGCGGAGTGACAAGATTTTGTCTGCAAAATGGCTCGCAAATGCCTCACAGCCAATAGCCAATTCCCTGGCATTTGGTATGCCCTGAGGCAAAACAGCCAATGTCTGAACAATTCTAAATAATTGGGCCAGGCGAGAGCTAGAAGATGCAATGGAGGCCACGTAGAAGTTTCTCTTTGTAGTCTTCACTGCCATCCCTACGAGTTTGCTACCACCCTCTCCCTAGTTATCTTAGCTGTCATTTTATCTGCCATTGCTCAGGGGTATATCATGGAGCTAGTTTGGTATGAGAGTGAAGAGGGCGCTGGGGAGCCAACTCGTTGATGGCTTCAGAAAGACAAAAGTACCAATCTTCCACCAGCACATCTAAGGAGTTGCCAGACGGACTCTGATCCCTCAGAGCTTCCTTGACCTATTGGGGTCCATTTGACTCCACGGGCGAGGATAAATTCGCTTGCTACCCAAACAGGGAGGGTTAGGGAAACCCAGCCAAGCCTTCGGAGCAAGATGGTCTGACCATGGAACTGACTCAGCAGTAATCCGGTCCACTGTAATCCCCAACACAAAGATAAGATCCAGTGTGTGGCCTGCTTGGTGTTTTGGGGTTGGAACAAACTGGGAGAGTCCCAGTGCCGCCATGGATGACACTAGGTCCAAGGCCTGAGAGGAGGCCGCATCATCTGCATGGATGTTAAAATCTCCCAGGACTAAAAACCTGGGATACTCCAAGGCCCAACTAGATACAGCCTCCAAAAAGTCTGGCAGGACACTTGCTTGTGCGTTAGGCAGACAGTACACCAGCCAAATGGCCAAACTCTCCTCGGCTTTCCCACACTAGACCAACACATTCAAGGCTAGCGATCCTTGCCTCAGGGAGTGGCCTGAAGGAGAAAGCCTCCCGGATGAGTAACACCACACACACACACCACCCATCAATCTGAGACTGGTGAAAGACTGAGAAAGCTGGGGGGGGGCAGTTGACTTAGGGTCACCCAGGGTCCATTCAGGGAGAAGGGCCTGACCACCATGCAGCCAGCTGCACTAGCTGTGTCCCCTATTCAAGAGGCTTCAGGCAGCTGTCATGTGAGTGAACTGGCTGCAGGGGAAAGGAGCAGTGGTGGGCCAGCTATTCGTCCTTTTCCCTCTCCATTGGAGGGGGTGGGGCAGGCCTGGGGATGGAGCCCTGACAAGGCTATTTTTGCCTCTCACTCCACCCCTGGTTGGAGTCTGGGGAGCAGGAGGGAGCAGCCGTCCAAGAGGGCAGCCCACCTCCACCTCCTCGCCACTGTCTCTACCACCTCCAACGGTACCCAGCATGACAGAAATGCAGCCCAAGCCGAGCAGGCAGAGATCAGAGCTGTGAGCATGCCTTCCCTTTGAGCTACACTGAGCCTTCAGTGCTGGTTGGGGGCCGGGGGAGGGGAGGAAGCATCCTCCAGTGCATGCAGCCCTCCCCTGACTCTTTGAGGATACAGCAGTTTCAGTAGTGGGGGGACATGCCCCTCCAATGATTTGGGGTCCCATTCCTGAATTTTGCCCATGGCCCCTGTATTATTCAGATCAACTCTGAAAGTAAGTTTGAGAAACAGCATGCTGGGGACAGGGGAAACCTGTTAAGTGGATGATTAGTGGGCCACATTGTATGGATGCTCAAAACAACAACAGCAATAACAAAAAGAACTGCCAGTATTCTAGTTTGGGAGCAAAGACAGAGAAAAACAGCCTTGTGGAAGCAGCCTAAGACAGAGTGATCCACAGTAATCGGAATCCAAGCCCATAACAGTACCACTGTGATCATGTGTTTGAATGCTTACCTATAACAGAGTTACACCCATATAAACTCATAAATTTAGAACAGTATAAGTATGTTTTAGGGTTGCATTGTAAAGCAATCTATTAAATGTTCTTTATTTTTTTAAAGGAAACTGTTATATCAGTGTAAGCCTAGCTGGAGCAGGTAGAGGAGAGGCAGAATTGCCAGTGTCAGAAATAGGAACATTGCTACTGGCTTTATTTATTTCCTTACTTATTTTACTTTATTTATATCCCACCATTCTCTAAAGCAGCTTATATTTTTCTCCCCTCTTCTATTTTATCTTCACAACAATCTTGTAAGGTAGGTTAGGCTGAGAGTGTGGGAAAGGGCTCTCAGACCTCTGCCAGGGGAAGGGGGAACCCCCACTCCAGGTTGGGAAATAACTGGAAATTTGGGGGGGGGGTGGAGCCTGAGGAAGGCAGGGTTTGGGAAAGGGGAGGGACTTCAATGGCATATAATGCTATAAGAGTCTACCTTCCAAAGTGGCCATTTGCTCCAAGGGAACTGATCTCTGTTGCCTGGAGATCAGCTGTTATAACAGCTGATTGTATCTGCCCCCCCTCAGCCCAGAACCACCCTCCTCCTTTTCCTCTCATTTTCTTTTTCCCCAATCATCTGAGCTGAAGAGGTGCAAAGCAGCTGTTCTGGGAAAGGGAAAATAACTCTTTAAAGGGCTGCACTGTGGACAACACTGCAGGATACTGAGCAGAAATATTCTCACTCATGTCAGGCTGGCATCAACTAGGATCAGGGCCTTTTCAGTGGTAGCTCCGCACTGGTGGAATGAGCTCCCAGAAGACCTCAGGTCCTTGTGGGACCTTTTACAGTTCCGCAGGGCCTGCAAGACGGAGCTCTTCCACAAAGCCTTTAATTAAGGAGCTGCACCCAGCACATTAAGGCCCTGTGCCCAATACCACCACTGACAGCCTGAGCTTCAATGATTCTAACATCAAATACCAACTGCATCTACTAGAATGTTGATGCTACTTTGCTTTTGCCATCATCACTTAAATTGTTTACTAGCACCTTATGTTGTGTTTTTAAGCTTTTACTTATATTGTTTTAGCTACAGCATTTTATGTAAGCCTCCCTGAGCCTGCTTTGATGGGGAGGGTGGGGTATAAATCAAATACATAAATAAATATAAACTCCCTGAATATCAAAACTAGTTTGGTTAAATCTAACGATGGGCACATATTTAAATACGGTCACAGGTGCTAGGTTCCAGGTGTTTGGTGTCATACTTAAATCAAAAGATACTAACTTTCTGTGGCAGGGAAATTTTTGTCACAGGAGTACATTCCATCATGCACACACCTATCTACATGCTGAAAGAGTGCAATTCCAAGAGGAGTGTGCCATGTACTTTTCTGAACATGCAGACTGGGCTATGAATTGTTGGCTACGTGTGCTGCAAGCTTGTGACCAGCACTGAAATGGAATCCCATCTCAGGACATCTAACCCCTCTGCTAGACTGTGTAATCCAACCTGGTTCCAATGCTGCTCTGCTCACATTTCTCACCTTGGTCTTAGAGAGAGGAGTTTTTTCCTAGCAAGAGTAAAGACAGTGAGAATGTTTCTGCTCAGTATCCTGCAATGTTGTTATAAAGTACTGAGACTGAAGCATAGTGTAGTGATTTCAGCTCATACTTTACTTCAGAATTAGGAAAAACTTGAGATACAGTAGCCAGCCAGAGGCCGCTTTAAATACAAGTACAAACCACACCCAGCGCGCACACACACACACACACACACCCATGATAGGATTATATACAAAGTTACTGTAGCCATAGGTTCCCTTGAGGATCCAGGTGAGCTGATAGGCTGGTTCTAGGATCCTTTCCTTCTATTGTCTAGGGATGCAAAGCTAGGCTAGTCTGCCTGGTCACATGGAAAGGCGACCACGTGTGCGGTCACCATTAGTACACAACAGTTGTCCACATA
Organism: Gekko gecko; assembly: GCA_029375565.1. NCBI lineage: Eukaryota > Metazoa > Chordata > Lepidosauria > Squamata > Gekkonidae > Gekko > Gekko gecko. The sequence goes on from JAPDNY010000002.1 coordinate 162,465,690, forward strand.
TGCAGCCCTTTAAGAGTTATTTTCCCTTTCCCAGAACAGTTGCTTTGCACCTCTTCAGCTCAGATGATTGGGGAAAGAGAAAATGAGAGGAAAGGGAAGGGGATGGTTCTGGGCTGGGGGGGGGGCAGATGCAATCATTATTTTATGTGACTTTGAGCAGGCTAGAAGGAGGAAATGGGAGGTGGATTTGGCAACACCAGCAAACAACAGGAATGGATTGTATAAATGCCACCCCACTTGATTTTGGCCCTCTTTCTGCTGCTGAAGTTGCCGTGGTTGGGTTATATTTTCACACTCCCGTCTGGATGCAGCCATAGTTAATCACAGTTGGCTGGATTTGTTTTCCATCTTTAGCTCACCTTTCTACCCCTAAGGCTTGCACATGTACTCATGAAGCTGTCTTATATTCGTAATGTACCTCCCTCTCAGGTCTCTCCTTCTCATGTCCCACTCATGTCACTCTATCACTCTGCTCATGCTGCTAGCCAGCAAGCAGGTGATCAAGGTGCAACATCATCCAGGGCAAGGGGGAATGTATTTTTGCCAAGAAAAACCCAACCTTGCTGTAGGGTTCCCTCACTACTCCCTGACTCTCACAAGAACTTTGGGAGAGGGACTTTCCCTTCATTAGCTGCCACCACACCCTGAAATTCACTCCTCTCATCAATTTGATGCGAGGAGGATCACTGAACAGGAATGTGTGGTAATGTGGAACACTGCTGGGTTTAAAGACAACAATCACAGGGGCCTCTTTATCTCTTAAACAAGTGATGGACACAGGCATAGACAGCTTTAAAAGGGGATTAGACAGATTCATGGAGGATAAGAGGCAGCACCTGGGAAAGGCCTCAGCCTCTATACCCTGTTATTGGCCCTCTAGAGTAGCAGAGGTGTCAAACATTATGAGGGCCAATCTGACATAAATGTCAGTTTGTCTGGCTGGGGCATGTGTACCATAAAATGTAATGCCAGGTAACCAAGATATAAATTTTATAAAGGACACAGGCAAACCTGATTATGAAATAGATTCCTAGCAGTAAAAACAACCTCCCTCTTGGATCACTGCCTTGTCGTGGCGAGGGGGCTTGTGTGGTTCGATGAGGCTGTGGGCTATGCCGTGGAGGGCCACCCAGGACGGACAGGCCACAGCAGAGAACTCAGACCAAGCGTGATCCCCTGGAGAAGGAAATGGCAACCCACTCCAGTATCTTTGCCAAGAAAACCCCATGGACAGTAACAAAAGGCTAAAAGATATGACACCGGAAGATGAGCCCCTCAGGTTGGAAAGTGTCCAATATACTACTGGGGAAGAGCAGAGGGCAAGTACGAGTAACCCCAGAAAGAGTGAAGCGGCTGGGCCAAAGCCGAAAGGACACTCAGTTGTGGATGTGTCTGACGGTGAAAGGAAAGTCCGATGCTGCAAAGAACAATACTGCATAGGAACCTGGAATGTAAGATCTACGAATCAAGGTAAGCTTGACATGGTCAAAAATGAGATGGCAAGAATGAACATCAACATCTTAGGAATCAGTGAACTAAAGTGGACAGGAATGGGCGAATTTAACTCAGAAGACCATTATATCTATTACTGTGGCCAGGAATCCCGTAGAAAAAAATGGTGTGGCCTTTATAGTCAACAAGAGAGTGAGAAAGGCAGTATTGGGATACAATCTCAAAAATGACAGGATGATCTCAGTCCAAATCCAAGGCAAACCATTCAACATCACAGTAATCCAAGTCTATGCCCCAACCACTGCTGCAGAAGAGGCTGAAGTGGACCAGTTCTATGAAGACCTACAACACCTCATAGAACTAACACCAAAAAATGATGTCCTCATCATCATAGGGGACTGGAATGCTAAAGTAGGAAATCAAAAGGTAACCGGAATAACAGACAAATTTGGCCTTGGAGAACAAAATGAAGCAGGGCAAAGGCTAACAGAGTTTTGTCAAGAGAACACGCTGGTCATAGCGAACACCCTTTTCCAACAGCCTAAGAGGCATCTCTACACATGGACATCACCAGATGGGCAACACCGAAATCAGATTGACTATATAATTTGCAGTCAAAGATGGAGAAGCTCTATCCAGTCAGTAAAAACAAGACCTGGAGCTGACTGTGGCTCAGATCATGAGCTACTCATTGCAAAATTCAGACTTAAATTGAAGAAAGTTGGGAAAACCACTAGGCCATTCAGATTTGACCTAGATTGCATCCCCGATGAATATACAGTAGAGGTGAAGAATAGGTTTAAGGGACTAGATTTGATAGACAGAGTGCCTGAAGAACTATGGACAGAGGTCCATGACATTGTAAAGGAGGCAGCAATCACCACCATCCCAAAGAAAAAGAAATGCAAGAAAGCCAAGTGGCTGTCTGATGAGGCTTTACACATAGCAGAGGAAAGAAGGAAAGCTAAAGGCAATGGTAAAAAGGAAAGATTTGCCCAACTGAATGCAGATTTCCAGAGAACAGCAAGAAGAGATAAGGAGGCTTTCCTGAATGAACAATGCAAAGTAATAGAGGAAAACAATAGATTGGGAAGGACTAGAGATCTCTTCAAGAAAATTGGAGAAATCAAGGGAACATTCCATGCAAAGCTGGCCATGATAAAGGACAAAACCGGTAGGGACCTAACAGAAGCAGAAGAGATTAGGAAAAGATGGCAAGAATACACAGAAGAACTATACAAGAAGGACCTCGATGTCCTTGACAACCACGATGGTATAATCACTGACCTCGAGCCAGACATCCTGGAATGCGAAGTTAAATGGGCCTTAGAAAGCATTACTAACAACAAAGCTAGTGGAGGTGATGGTATCCCAGCTGAGCTAGTCAAAGTCTTAAAAGAAGATGCTGTTAAAGTGCTGTACTCAATTTGCCAACAAATTTGGAAAACACAACCGTGGCCACAGGATTGGAAAAGGTCAGTTTACATTCCAATCCCAAAGAAGGGCAATGTCAAGGAATGTTCAAATTATCACACAATTGCACATTTCACACGCTAGCAAGGTCATGCTCAAGATTCTGCAAGCTAGGCTCCAACAGTACGTGGATAGAGAACTGCCAGAAGTACAAGCTGGGTTTCAAAGAGGTAGAGGAACTAGAGATCAAATTGCCAACATTCACTGGATTATGGAGAAAGCAAGAGAGTACCAGAAAAACATCTACTTCTGCTTCATTGACTATGCTAAAGCCTTTGATTGTGTGGATCACAATAAACTATGGCAGGTTCTTAAAGAGATGGGAGTACCAGACCACCTCACATGTCTCCTGAGAAACCTGTATAAGGGTCAGGAAGCAACAGTTAGAACCGGATATGGAACAACTGATTGGTTTAGCATAGGAAAAGGAGTACGGCAAGGATGTATATTGTCCCCTTGCTTATTTAATTTATATGCAGAGCACATCATGCGAAATGCTGGCCTGAATGAATCACAAGCTGGAGTTAAGATTGCTGGGGAAAAGATCAATAACCTCAGATATGCAGACGATACCACTCTGATGGCAGAAAGTGAAGAGGACCTAAAGAGCCTCTTGCTCAGAGTGAAAGAAGAGAGCGCAAAAGTGGGCTTGAAGCTCAACATCAAAAAAACTAAGATTAGGGCATCTGGCCCCATCACTCCTTGGCAAATAGAAGGGGAAGTCGTAGAAGTAGTGACAGACTTCACGTTCCTGGGATCCCAGATCACTGCAGATGGTGACTGCAGCCATGAAATTAAAAGACGTCTGCTCCTTGGGAGGAAAGCGATGGCAAACCTAAACAGCATGATAAAAAGCAGAGACATCACCCTGCCAACAAAAGTCCGCATGGTCAAAGCAATGGTATTCCCCGTAGTAATGTATGGCTGCGAGAGTTGGACTATAAGGAAGGCCGAGCGCCGAAGAATAGATTCTTTTGAACTATGGTGCTGGAGAAGACTCTTGAGAGTCCCTTGGACTGCAAGGAGATCAAATCATTCAATCCTAAAAGAAATCAACCCTGACTGTTCCCTGGAAGGCCAGATCCTGAAGTTGAAGCTCAAATACTTTGGGCACCAAATGAGAAGGGAGCATTCACTGGAGAAGACCCTGATGCTGGGAAAGACTGAAGGTCAAAGAAGAAGGGGACGGCAAAGGATGAGATGGTTAGACAGTGTCATTGATGCAACGAACATGAAATTGAGCAAACTTCAGCGGACAGTGGAAGACAGGAGGGCCTGGAGTGACCTGGTCCATGGGGTCGTGAAGAGTCAGACTCAACTGTGCGACTGAACAACAACAACAACAAGTAAAAACAACTGATTTGCTGGGGAACCCACAAAAGCCTGGTTCTCCCAGATCCCCCCACCCCCAGTTCTTATCCCACCTGCATTTCCCACAGAAGCAGTGAGGCTGGGGGGAAGGCCTGACAGAGAGCCTGTTTCCAAAACCTCCAGGGGTTGCTTTTTGTCCTTCCATGACCCCTTTTCCCTCTTGGGCTGAGAACAGCACTAATTGCTCGGTGGCTGCATACAAACCCTGAACAGGCTTGTTCCAGCTCACAGACCATATGTTTGACACCCCTGCAAGAATAACTGGTTGGTCACTGTGTGAGACAGGATGCTGGACTAGATGAACCACTCGTCTGATCCAGCCGGGCTCTTCTTATGTTCTGATGTTCTTACAAAGTTTTATTCCACAATCAACATCTATAGAAAGTATACAGGCTGCAGAAAGGAGGATTCAGAGTCTAAGAAAGAAAATAAAAAGAGAGATTTCTAACCTATCTTGGAAGCTGGCATTTCCTTTGTCCCCACAAAGGAGCAAATGAATGGATGGTAAATTATTCTCTCTCTCTCTCTCTCTCTCTCTCTCTCTCTCTCTCTCTCTCTCTCTCTCTCTCTCTCTCTCTCTCCTCTCTCCCCCCCCCACACACACACACAGAGAGAGAGAGAGAGAGAGAGAGAGAGAGAGAGAGAGAGAGAGAGAGAGAGAGAGAGAGAGAGAGAGAGAGAGAAGGAGAACAGTGCCTTTTCTCTTTTTTTGCCATCAAGTCAAGCTGACTCCTGGCAACCCCTAGTGTACCTCAAAGTGACATTCAGAGGTAGGTTGCCATTGCCTGCCTCATGACCCTGGTATTGCTTGAATATTGCCCTTATAAATACTAGCCAGGGCCAGCTCTGCTTAGCTTCCGAGATCTGATGAGATCGCGCTTGCCTGGGCTATCCTAGTCAGGGGAAAGAACACTACCTTTTCAGTCTCTTCCTCCTCCCTACAAATGCTCAAATGGTCAGGGAGCCTTCCCAAATACAGTAGCCAGCAGCCAGGTGCTACTCACATTAGAGGGATTCATTATTTTCCCTGCAAGATGCAAAAACATATAAGTTCGAAGTGATGAGGTTTTTGCAGTCTGTCTCTTCCTTCACCAGTTCGTCTCCATAAATGTCAGCCCTTCCTAAGATGAAATGGCTTCTCCTGTTTACATGCATAGCAATACTGAGTTCAGGCTCTTGGTCTATTAAAGTCAGCATTGTCTACTCTGAGTGGTAGTGATTCTCTAGGGCAGGGGTATCAAACTCATTTGTTATGACATAAATGTCACTTTGTTGGGCTGGGCCATGTGTGCCATAAAACGTAATGCCAGGTACCGGATATATAAACTGTAAGGACAGCAGCTGGTAAGCTCCGAATTGATGTATCCTCACAGCAAGGCCTCATGGGCTGGGAGGGGGTACAAAGGAGAACCCGCATGGGTGGACCTGACAGCCAGCAGTGCAGTACTAGGCAGGCACTCCTACGCTGCTTGACTGCTGCAGACAAGGTTGTTCTGCCATGCTGAAGCCACAATTGCGGTGGCTCCACCCACTCTCCCCTCTCTTACACTAGTTGCTCCTCCTGCTGCTAGGCTCACTTTCACTTCAATGGCTGTTGCTAAGCAACCAAGCTTGGTTCTGTCAGTAAAAGGTGGGGGGAGGCCTTTTCTAGGCCTGTTTTGGCCTTTAAGAGAAAATTCATTGGGCCTGTTCTAGGGTTGTCAGCTCCAGGCTGGGAAATTCTCGGAGATTTTGTGGTGGAGTCTACAAAAGCCAGAGTTTGGGGAGAGGCCTCAGCTGAATAGAATGCCATAAAGCCCACCCTCCAAAGCAGTTATTTTCTCCAGGGGAAGAGAGATCTGTTGTCTGGAGTTCAGTTGTGATACCAGGCGATCTTCGGGCTCTACCTGGAGGCTGGCCACCTGAGGCCTGGCAGCACCCTCTAGGTGACTTGATGACACCTGACTGGCATAATAACTAGGCCTGGCTGCTTGCTCCTGTTCACCTCTAACAGCCCCTCTATTTTTTAATATTTAAAGTAAATATTTAGAAGAAGAAGAGATTGGATGTATACCCTGCCCTTCACTACCCAAAGGAGTCTCAGAGTGGCTTACAATCCCTTTCACTTCCCCTCCCCACAACACACACCCTGTGAGTTAGGTGGGGCTGAGAGAGCTCTCTTGAGAACTGCCCTTGAGAGAACAGCTCTGAAAGAACTTATGACTGACCCAAGGTCACATCAGCAGCTGCATATGGAGGAGTGGGGAATCAAACCCAGTTCTCCCAGATTAGAGTCCATGCTCTTAACCACTACTCCAAACTCGCTCTCAACTAAGACAGCCAGTGTGGTGTAGCAGTTAGCACTTCAGAGCAGGGTCTGCCAGACCCAGGTTCTTGCTTTGGAAGCTGAGTGGGTGATTTCAGGCCAGTCACAGACTTTCAGCCTAACCTACCTCACAGGGTTGTTGTGCAGATCAAAAGGGGGAAAGGAGAATGAGATAAACTGCTTTGGTCCCCACTACAGAGAATGACTACTCTTCCTCCTGGGGAACCATTGTTGCCAATCTCCAGGTGAGGTCTGGAGAGCACTCAAAATTACAACTGCTCTCCAGATGGCAGAGATCAGTTCCCCTGGAGAAAATGGTGGACTCTGTCTCATTATACCCTGCTGAGGTAGCCCCCCCAGGATAGCCAGTGTGATGTAGCAGTTAGTGTTTCAGGGCAGGGTCTGCCAGGTTCTTGCTGTGGAAGCTGAGTAGGTGATTTCAGACCAGTCACAGACTTTCAGCCTAACCCACCTCACAGGGTTGTTGTACAGATCGAAAGGGGGAGAGGAGAAGGATGTGAGCTACTGTGGTCCCCACTGGAGAGAAAGACTGTTCTTTTCCTAGGTAGAGGCTGCAGGGAGGGGGGAGGAGATAGAAAGCTGAAGTCAGAGAGGCAAATAAAGGTAGGTTGATGGTTGGCTGGGAAGGAGATAGGGTTGCCAACTCCAGGTTGGGAAATTTCTGAAGATGAGGGGTGGAGACTGGAGAGGGTGGGGTTTGAGGAGGGGTGGGATCTCAGAAAGGTACAATGGCATAGACCCCATCCTCCAAACCAGTCATTTCCTCCTGTGGAACTGTTGTTGCCAATCTCCAGGTGAGTAGAGAAGAAAATAACAACTGTGATGTGTTACGTCACAAAAGTCTCCACAGACTGAAAGTCTCTTGTTCCAAAATTCAGTTAATGCCACCACACAACGGATTATGCATATTATCTCGTTTCGTGTGCACCTTTGTCAAGCAAAATAGTGTTGAACTATCAAAATATCAAGATTAATCCATTTAACAATCTTACAGCTAGTGTCTCTTGGTGAGACTCATTGTATCAATCAGTGTAATTAAGATTGTTAAATGGATTAATCTTGATATTTTGATAGTTCAACACTATTCTGCTTGACAAAGGTGCACACGAAATGAGATAATATGCATAATCCATTGTGTGGTGGCGTTTGAATTACAAGTAAACTGAATTTTGGAACAAGAGACTTTCAATCTGTGGAGACTTTTGTGACGTAACACATCACAGTTGTTGTTTTCTTTTCTGCTTCCTTCCTGTGATCTCTCTCCTTTGTTTGCAGTCTCCAGGTGAGGTCTGAAGTTCACTCAGAATTACAAGTGCTCTTCAGATGGCAGTTCCCCTGGAGAAAATGGTGGACTCTGTGCCATTATACCCCACTGCGGTCACCATAGCAAATTGACACTGAGTGCCCAAGGCTGGGGCACCCACCCAGAGCTTCTTTCTAGAGCTCGTTGTATTTATTTCCACAATGGGCCTTATTCCTAGTCTTAAATAAGATAGCTTGGATTTAAAAGACATATCAGTGAATAATGGGATGTTAGTAGAACTACCAGTGTGTTGAGATGTGTGTCAATGAAGCTTTTGTGAAGTGTTAGAGAAACAGAACGCAATGGCCTCAGTATCTCTCTGCAAATCAGTCAGCATATGACAGTACAATGAATAAATGTTAGAAATAAATTCAAATGTGACTTTTTAGTGTTGGAAAATTGGTAAAATAGTTAAATATTCAGAGTTTGCAATAGATCTGTGTTCACTGGAAAGGAGGCATTTTCTTCTATGTAAAAATCTTAATTTCTGAGGGAAGGGTTCACGGGAAATCTACAGAACAACAAAAACACCTAAGGCTACATCTTTACACTTTAACCACATAGTCTACAACAATAGAGATTCTTCTTCTTCTTGACCCCTGGAAGGAAATCACCTGAATGCATTAATCAATGATTGTGAGAAAACAGACTTCAGTTTCGCAGACTTTGTTTCCATTGGTTCTGTGCCAGGTTTCCTTCCAGGTCAGTCTAAACAATAGTCCATAAGATAAACACACATTAACCCTATGATGACTGAATTTTAGATCTTGCAACACACACATTTCCAACATTTAGATCCTGTGGCATGTTTGGTGGTGGAAAGTGCCATCAAGTCGCAGCCAAGTTATGGTGACCCCATAAGGTTTTCAAGGCAAGAGACGAACTGAGGTAGTTTGCTATTGCCTGCCTTTGTGTAGCAATTGCTGGGTGGTCTCCCATCCAAATACTAACCTGGGATGACTCTGCTTAACTTCCAAGATCTGACAAGATCAGGCTAGCCTGGGCCATCCAGACCTATATCCCACTAAGTTAATCATGTTTAATGTGCAATTGTATGGGCTTTGAATTGCAGCCCTAGAAATGCGGCTTCCAATATAGCTATTTGAAGATATTCCTGTATAGAGTTGAGGAAAATTACTAGAAAGATGAAAATCCAATTTTTGCTACTCCTCTTGTATTTCACAGCCTTTTGGCCTCATTGTTAACTATTTTTATACTCTATATCCTTACATATATGTATGTACACACACATATCTACCACCTGAAAACACATTCTTATTTTTCTTTCTTGTGTGTTCCTGTCCCCGCCCCTGTTCTGCACATGTTTTGCTCCTTCTAGTGGTCGATTTGATATTACATCACGTTATGTCTAGCATAAAAACCTGCAGTTTTTAGCAATGTAATATCAACGCAAATTAAAGCAATGTACCACTAAAGAGAGCAAAACATGAGAAGAACGGAGGGAAAAAACAAAGCAAGAAGGCAACAAGAACACACAAGCTGAGGCTGGGACTGTCCGGTATCCACAGAAGAACCACAGATAATCCAGCATCCTATATTCCTCAGTGTCCAATCACCTGCTCCATAAGTGCCCACAAAAGGGTACAGAAGCCCTGTTGTTCCAACAAGCATCTGCTATTCAAAGATGTGCTGTCTTTGAACCAGAGGCTCCATTTAGGTATTGTGGTTAATCACTACAGATAGACCTATCTTTCATGAGCTAGTCTGCTCTAGGTCTTACTTGGTGTGAGAGCTAACAGAGCTCACCCCCAACATCTGTTTTCAGTACTAAGTCTAAAACCTGAAAGAGAAAGTAAGAATAAGTAAAAATTTCCCTGAGCTGGTGTGAAGTGTGTTACTCTTGGCAGACAGCACACAGTAGGGAGGAGGAGGAAGATCTTCCTGGTCACAGAGAGATGTGTGAGAACCAGTGTTCCCTCTAAGCTAAGTTACTGTGAGCTAGCTCACAGTTTTTCAGCCTCCGGCTCACAGATTTTTGTCTTAGCTCAGGAAGGATAGCTCCAGAGCAAACTAATTTATGCAGTTAGCCAAATCGCTCACTCACAACTTTAATGCCAGGAGCTCACAAAGTAGAATTTTGGCTCACAAGACTCCACAGCTTAGAGGGAACATTGGTGAGAACCCCAACATTGTTTTTTCTAGAAATGAAACACTGGTCTATCCTTTTAAAAAGAGCTCTAGGATGGTAAAGGTAAAGGTTTCCGTTGCTCGAAAGCCAGTTGAATCTGACTCTAGGGATTCGGTGCTCATCTCTGTTTCCAAGCCAAAGAGCCAGCACTGTCCAGAGACGTTTCTGTGGTCATGTGGCCGATATGACTAAATGCCAAGGTGCACGGAACACTGTTACCTTCCCACTGAAGTGGTACCTATTTATCTACTTGCAATTTCTTGCTTTCAAACTACTAGGTTGGCAGGAGCTGGGACCAGAGATGGGAGCTCACTCCGTCTTGTGGCACTCGGGTCTTGAACTGCTGAACTACCGACCTTTCAGTCTGTATTTCAGCCAATGGCAAATTTTGCAGCAGCCATTTCCATAAATAAATGATATGTTGTATGAAGAAATGCTTTTTCCCATCTATTTTGATTCTATTCCCAAATATTTGCATACTGGATTAGTTCTGCATATGAACCTTGCACATCATGCCTGTTCAACACCTTTCCTGCTCTCTTTCTCTTCCCTTTGGGGGTGGAGGAAGCAAGTATTTGGTGGGTGAGTCTCACCCATGGATGGGTGGGCCCTAGGTTGGTCCCTGTTCCTTACCAGATTTGCACTTTCCAAGAACTGCCAATTTTACTTCATACAAAGTGCATGCTGTCTGTGCACAGATCATGTCTACACAGGGGATGTGTGTACCATGCATACCATAATCACAAAGGCTGTGTTTTATGAATACATGTGTTAAAAGACCACAATGCCCTCCATGCTGCTCTTGCGAGATGGGGGATCCCAAGGAACAACATGGGGGGGGGGAGTCAGTGGTCTACAGTAGGAGCAACAGTTGATGAAAATCGCCTCCCCTTCTCCCCACAGAAATGTGAGACTGGATCCAGACTATCAGTGTGTTCTTATGGATAGGTGGTGGTTGTTATTTCATCAGTGTGCATGGCACATTACCGTTATCTCTGCACAGGAAAGTCTTGTGTGTGAAGCTGCAGTGCCTTGCTATGTAGCGTTGCAATGGTAGCTATTTTTTAAAAAGCAACACTTGCTTGTAACTTTCCTTCAGCATATTGAACATTAACAATGTTCTCAGCTTAGTTTTTTTCTGATCAGCATTCTTTGCATCTGGACCTGCAAAACCAGTTTTGCACACTACAGATGCTAACTAAATTGCTTTTTACACCTTCGGGCAATGAAACATCTGCATACTTTGCTTTTCCTAGGAATTTCTGTTCCTGGCAGACACATTACTCATTGCTTCCCTCCTTTAGAGAACAGCCAGATGTACACAGGGGAGGAAACTGTCTGGCATTGGGTATTTGGAGCCAAAGAACTCTAGTGAGTCATTTGAATTTGTGCTGGAGATGAACAAAATATATTCATCCATTAAAACCTGTAAACCAGGAGCTTGTGGGCCTGTGAATAAGCTGTGAGGTTTCAAGACTATTACCAAGGCTTCTGAAAATGAAGAATTTTTGGTAAGGTTTTGGAATTGCCCTTCTGTTTCCAGACTGGCTGTACTACCCATCTGTCTCAGCACAGATCTTCTCACGCTGTCAACAAATGTTTCAGGAAAGTAGCATATTGAGTTGATGGTTGGGTTGGATGCACATTTAGAAAAGCCAAAAATTAATCCAAAATGGCTGAATTCCAGGAAAACTAGCACCCACTCTTGCTTGCAGCAAAACCCTGGTATTTAGTTAAGCTTTTCCTAATTTTTTTCAGCACTGGAGTACATGTCTCTCTTGACTACTTTGTCTGTAGTGGGCAAACTACAGCAGTGATTTACACAACTTCCTGGTACTAGCAATGAGAGCTCAGTTTCTACTCTGGATACAATTCAAACCAGACACTAAGAGTAAGAAGAACATGCATCTTGTTTACACTGCAAGCAAGCTAAGCTCTCGTTCTTCTTGGAATTGTGCAAAAGGAAAAGTGCCTTGTAATGATGTCCTGGGAAGTTAATTCTAACAATGTCGATGGAGCCCCTGACTTGCTTCCTTTTATCAGTTTCTGTGCTTTATTATTTTTTGTCATGCAGCTCTATCATAGTATTCAAAGTCTATTTGTAGATTATACTTATTGTACCACTTTCTTGTAAATTGGACTTGAAGGGGGGGCAGAAAGTAGGTCATTTAATGTTTGTTTTTCATAGCTGAAATAGTAGCCCTTCAGCCTCAAAATGCTTTGTTCAGATCCCTGTGGAATTCCACAAGTATCGAACTTAGCAGCCAGGGAAAATGGGAGCTGAGGGAGACAGGCAAAGGTGTGGTTGAGATCCACAGAGAAGCAAAAGGCACCTGCAGTAACCATGAAGAGGCAAAACACTCTTCTTTTCTTGCCTGCACTCCATGACTTGTCACTGTTCAGCTTCTGTATAAAAGCCTCCCAACCCTCCTGACTGGGACATTAGTAAATATCGCTTCAGGTTCATGCCAACAAACTAGGTTGTGAAGCAAACAGAACCTACAGTGGCAGTGACAAATGTTAAGGAGGGTTGCTTATTTCCTTGGTAAATATCTTTATATGCCTGAATGCTCTTTTCTTAGATCTGGGCTGCATTCTCTGGGGTGTGCTTAGGGATACTGACTGCCACCTTCAAAACTGTGCTAGTCTTTCCTAGTAACCAGGACCACTTCATCATAACAAAATAGTGTTTTTTATCTTCTTAATTCTTCTGACTAAGCAGTATTATTTGTCCTTCGCTCCAATACTTATATATTGAGGCTATTATCTCTGCATATGTGTTAATGCTATATTGACCAAGTTTTTATTTAGGATGAGATATGGAAATATAAAAGTAGCTAAGTAGGTGGCCACTTCTGTATTATGTTTGTATCATGGGCCATGAGAAGCCAAATCTATGGCCATCTAACTCAGTCCTGTTAATGCTGAATGGAGGCAGACCCTGTATCTAGAGTATCTCTCTATAATTACCAGGTCTTAAATGGGATGGATTCATCTCATGGCTCACCTAGTGAGTATTGTCTCCATTTCCTTGTCTTAGTGAGAGGTGCTGGGGAAGGACTCTGGCAGCTCCTAGCTACAATATCTGTGAACATCAAAGTTACCTCCAGACAGAAAGCCTGTTGGATGCAAATGAGTATTCAACATCAAGTATAAAGATGATGGGACTGTAGAATTATACAAAGCACACCTAGTAGCCAAAGGTTATTCGCAAGAACATGGGACTGACTACTTTGAAACTTTTGCTCCAGTTATCAATCAAGCAACATTCAGAACAATTCTTAGTGTCACAGCATCAAGAGACATGATTGTAGAGCATCTCAATATAAAGACAGCATTCCTCAATGGAGAACCATCTGAAGAAATATTTATGGAACAAGCTGAGGGTTTCAAAGTCAAAGGACAAGAAAATTATGTTTACAGACTCAACAAAGGATTCTATGGACTAAAACAAGGAGCAAAGGCTTGGTATGACAAAATCACAGGATGATTGCTAGAGTCATACTCTTCCCTTAAAACCATCAACAAACCATCTAGTTTCTATGGTATGTCAGCTAGGCACATCATGGCAATTAACTGAACCCATAATCAAGGACTTGGCATAGCCATCTAGTCTTCTGAAGGCATTTTTCTCTGGCTCACTTGCAGGGACTTCCTTTGTTAAAATATCTTCAGCCCCATATATTTGCAGTCTGTTCTTTAGGGAGCTGAGCCACCAATTAAAATTATGCTGGGTGAACTTGAGTGGACCTAACCCTCTGGGTTGAGATCTCCAGCTTGGAACATCATCACATTTGCAGCTGATCCAAAAGACATGCTTGGTGTCTGTGAATCACTCATCTTGACTTGCAGGCTTTTAGCAGGCACTCACAGGGTTAATCCTGTGTTCAGAACAGGGATGCAAGAGTGGCTGAAGCAATCAATCAGCTCCTAGTGTTTCCTCCTGTCTCCAGTCTCTCTGGAGGCATGGGTTTCAAAAGCACAGAAAAACTTCAAAAAGGAACAGTTCTCAGCTGCTTCAGTAGCACAGGCAGGCTGACCTAGGGAGATTTCTCTAATCAAGCAAGAATTAGAGTCATTACCCTTTCTCAGCTGCAGGTATGAGTGGCAGAGAGAGTGAAGAAAAACTTGCAGAGGAAAAAAGTGGTCATTTTAAAATGAAGCCTTTCAGATGGTAACTAGCTTAGCCTCTCTCTTTTGATCCATTGAGCATTTAAAAACTTACTTCACTTAAGCATATCAGGCAAAAATCAGTTAACCAAACCATCCTCTGCTACCAGAATATGTTGGAAAAATTGGCAAAAATAGTTAAATATTCAGAGATTGCAATAGATCTTTGCTTCACTGTAGAGGAGGCATTTTCTTCTATGTAAAAATCTTTATATCTAAAGGGAAGGGCTCACAGGAAATCTATGAAAACAACAAAGACACCCAGGGCTCTTTTTGTAGCAGAAACTCCTTTGCATATTAGGCGACACACCCCTAATGTAGCCAATCCTCCAAGAGCTTACAGAGCTCTTCTTACAGGGGCTACTGTAAGCTCTTGGAGGATTGGCTACATTAGGGGTGTGTCACCTAATATGCAAAGGAGTTCCTGCTACAAAAAGAGCCCTGAACACCTAAGGCTACATCTTTACACTTTGACCACATGGTCTACAACAATGGAGATTCTTCTTCTTGACCCATAGAAGGAAATCACCTGAATACATTAACCAATGATTGTGAGTTAATAGACTTCAGTTTCACAGGCTTTGTTTCCATTGGTTCTGTGCCAGGTTTCCTTCTAGGTCAGTCTAAACAATAGCCCACAAGGTAAACACACATTAACCTTATAATGACTAAATTTTAGACCTTGCAACACACACATTTCCAACAGATCAATGGTACTGAGAGTCACTGAGAGGTCCTGGAAGAATCAACAGACTCATATTCCCTGTCTCTGTCTGCTGGTGCAGGTCACCCAACAGGGCAACCAAGGCAGTTTCAGTTCTAAAACCAGACTGGAAAGAATCTAAACAGTTTGCTTCATCTGGGAAAACTTGAAGTTGTCCACCCACTGCCCATTCAATCACCTTGTTCTAGAATGAAACATCTGGGACAGGTTGATCTCTAGGTCCAGGGAAGGCAAGGCTTCTTTAGATGTAGACGCACCACACAATGTTTCTAGGATGGCACAACCACCCCCTTCCTCAAGAAGGCATTAACTTCGGGGCTTCCGGTCTGGGATTCATGGCATCCTAACGTGCTCTGGCTTTGCTCCCAGAGCATACGGAGGGTCTTTATGACAGGGCGGGCTATCCAGCCTGCCGCAGATCTCCCCAGGTAGGGGAGTGACCAACAATGAGCATCGGCCCGAGTGGGAGTTGAGATCGGCTGATAGCGGGGCTTTAAAGAGCGCCGCGACCAGCCTTGATCCCCTCCCCACAGCGGGCACTTCGGGATTTCTCTAAAAGACCCCACTGAGTTGGATTCTCAACATAAGAACCCATGACCCAGATCTCTGAGACATTCTATGGAAACTGATACCAAGGAAACACTGCTATGACAAAACACGGACTTTGAAGGTAACTTTTTAAAATTGCTCACTGGAGACGCGCTGATTCCGAAAATAAGCAACATCCATTGAAGCGCTTGATCGTGCGGTTTAATGTGTACTAACGCCAATTCCGGAAAACGCGGCTGAAAAGCTAAAAAGAGCCAAAAAGCCGGTTTGTTGATCATTCCTGCGGTCGGGATATTGACTCTAAAATAGAAACTAACACCAATTCCCATGAGAAACAACATGGAAAGGTATTTAGGCTGCGACAGAAAACACCAGAACAGGAAGTGACTTCAGACCAGACGAGCAGTGCTTCCTAGAGACGACCGAGGAGGCCAGAAGAAGTGTGCTGAGATTTGCAGCCGAAACGGGAGGAACCAGAAGACAAGGGGACGAATAAGGCTGCCGGACAGGAAGTAAGGAACAGGAAAAGCCACTTACCATAGAGAAATTGCGCCTGCCATTTTGGGAAGGTTGAAACGATTTATTTAAATTGCGGCTAAAAGCCTAAACGGAAAAAAGCGAAAATAGAGCGGTTTAATTGGGCATATAAAGAGCTTTAATTGGATGTAAGTTTTATAATTATTGTAAACAACGGCTTATGACCTCTGGCAAAGACAGAGGGCGAACTCTTGGTCCTCCCCAAAAATGACTGCTAAAGAGGAGAAAAAATTACAGGGCATGATGGAAGCTATGGAAAAACGGATGATGGATGTTATGCAAAAAATGGAAAAAACTCTAGGCAAAGTGGCTGAAGAAGTAGCTGATCTGAAAAAAGATTTGGCTGGAATCACAACAGAAATACAGACGTTGAACAAAAGAATGACTGAGGTGGAGGAGAGAGTGAGAGGAGTGAAAACTGGCGTAGCTGAAGTTTCTAAAGAAGCATCAAAGGCCAATGTAATGGTGGAATACAATGGAATGCTTAACTATCTGAGATTCAGGGGAATCCCTGAAGACAAAAATGAGAATATCCACTCAGTCATGGTGGAAGCTGTTGCAGATTTTCTAAAAATGGAAGAGGAGAAAGTGGCGGTTCACATTGATTTGGTATACAGTCAACTCTGCGATTGCCCAAAAGAAGAAATTACCCAGGGATGTGATTGTCCAGTTTATATCCAAAAGAGTGAAAGAAGACTTGTTTAAGCAACAATTTCAAGAAGACTTCATAATTGACCAAAAGAAAATTATGATACTAAAGGAATTACCCAGAACGGTTCTTCAGGACAGACGACTTTTTAAAGACCTGATTGACAAATTTAAAAAAGAGGGCATTAGATATAGATGGGAAATTCCAAAGGGTGTGAGTTTCACATTTAAGCAGAAGAGAGTCACCATCAAGTCAGTAGAGCAAATGACCAGGTTCATTAAAGACAATTTTAAAGACTCTGATAAATAAATACAAAATCAACATGGAGAGTCAAATCATCTCGTGGAATGTTAATGGACTTAACTCGCCCCAAAAAAGGAAAAATGTTAGATTATGGTTGGAAAAACAAAAATGTGAAATTGTCTGTTTGCAAGAAATACATATCAAAAAGGTTGATGCTAAATTTTTGATCCAAAATAGATTTGAGAAGAATTTTATTCTCTCTCCTCGCAGAAGAAAAAAGGAGTTGTTACATATGTTAAAAAAGAGTTGGAACCAAAAGAATTTTTTAAAGACAAAGAAGGAAGATTTTTGGCAGTGGAAGCTATGCTTCAGAATAAAAAGACTCTAATTGTTAATCTCTATGCCCCGAATGGAGCCAAGGAATTTTTTTTTCAAGATTTGTGGGAACAACTACTTCAGTTAACCTATGAACAAATGATATTGATGGGTGACTTTAATGGCACGGTTAACAATGCAATTGACAGAAAACAAAAAAAAAGGAAATGAAGGCCTAGGTAAACTCCCGAAAGTGGTTTTTCAAATGGCGAAACATGAACACCTGGAAGATGCATGGAGAGTTAGAAATCCAAAAGACAAAGACTACTCTTTTTATTCATCAAGACATGAATCGTTCTCAAGAATTGATATGATGTGGATGACGGATAACTTAATTACACAAACACGCAAAATTGAAATACTACCTAGAACTCTTTCTGACCACAGTCCGATAAAGTGGTCAACCTATGTTAAGAGAAAGAAATTTTTGATGGAGACTCAATGAGGATTTACTGGACAAACAAAGTATTGTGGATAAAATAAGGACGGAAACCAAAACGTATTTTCAACTAAATTTAAATAAAGAAGTACAGACGCAAACGGTATGGGAGGCATATAAGGTTGTGATGAGAGAACATCTTATTGCAATTAAAAACAATGAAAGAAAACAACAACTTAAAATGGATAAAGAAATTTTGGAAAATATCCAAAAGAAAGAAGTAGAACTTAAAAAGAGACCTGGCAAAAAGAAAATTTTGAGAGAACTGAGGATCCTTAGGGAACAATATGATGCGAAGTTAAATAAAGAAGTCTATTGGAATTTGAAAAAATTGCAACAGAAGTCCTTTGAAGGAGCGAATAAATCTGGGAAATATTTGGCATGGCAATTGAAGAAAAGAAGAGAAAATAAAACAATAATCAAATTGAAAGATGGGAATAGAGAAATTATAGACTCAGGAGGAATCCAGAGAGAATTTTATAAATATTATGCTACCCTCTTTCAAGCAAAACAGGTGGACCCACAAAAAATTCAGGATTACTTATGTAAGGTGAATTTGATGCAACCAAGTCCAAAAACAAAAGAATTTTTGAATGCTGTAATAACTAAAGAAGAAATCAGCAAAGCAATAGAAGAAGCAAAAATTTCCAAAGTTCCAGGACCAGATGGATTCTCAGCCAAAGTCTATAAGAAATTTCAAGAAGACCTGGTACCGGTTCTAGAGATGCTTTTAAATGAAATTAGAGAAGGCAGGAATGTACCAGATTCCTGGAACGAAGCAGCAATCACCTTGATACCGAAAGAGGCCCAAGACTTAACTAATGTTAAAAATTATCGACCAATCTCACTCTTGAATAATGATTACAAAATCTTTGCAAAAATTTTAGCAGAACGCCTTAAAGAGTATTTGAAAGGTACTATTGCCAAGGACCAGGCTGGTTTTTTGCCGGACAGGCAAATAAAAGATAATATGAGGGTTGTTTTGGACGCAATAGAATATTATGATAAGCACCCAGGAAAAGAGGTCGGCTTTTTATTTTTAGATGTGGAGAAGGCATTTGATAATTTGAATTGGGAATTTATGTTTAAAGTGATTGAAAAATTGCAGATGGGCATAGAATTTTCAAGAATGATTAAATCAATTTATAAAGAACAAAAGGCCATGGTGATTGTAAATGCAGAATCAACAGAAGCATTCTGGGTCAGAATAGGAACTAGGCAGGGCTGTCCTTTATCGCCATTGCTATTTATCTGGATTTTGGAAATATTGCTGCAAGCGATTAGGGATGATAATAATATAAAAGGTCTTAGTATTAGAGGTTTTTCATATAAATTAAGAGCGTTTGCTGATGATATTATGTTTATTGTTGAAGCTCCTGTCAATAATATGCCGTTGGTATTTGAAAAAGTAAAAGAGTTTGGTGATCTCGCAGGGTTCTATGTAAATAAAAATAAATCGAAAATATTGTGCAAAAATATGATTGCTACAAAGCAACAATGTTTACAAAAAATGACAGAATGTGAAGTGGTTAAAAAGGTTAAGTATTTGGGAATTGATATTACAATGAAAAATATCGATTTGTTTAAGAATAATTATGAAAAATTGTGGGTTTCAATAAGATGTGACTTGGAAAAATGGGATAAACTTAGATTATCTCTTCTTGGAAGAATTGCGGTTGTCAAAATGAATGTACTGCCCAGGTTAATGTTTTTGTTTAAGACAATACCAATTGTGAAAGATGTGAAAGTGTTGGTGAAATGGCAAAGAGAAATCTTTAAATTTATCTGGGCAGGAAAGAAGCCGAGAATTAAAATGAAAATAATGTATGATGTTAAAGACAGAGGTGGCTTCCAAGTCCCGAATTTGCGTTTGTAACATGAAGCTGTATGTAGGTCTTGGTTAACTGACTGGGTTAATTTGGAGAACAGAAAATTATTGGCCCTTGAGGGTCACGATTGCAGATTTGGCTGGCATGCCTATCTTTGGTATGGGAAAAATAAAGTAGACTCAATGTTTAAGCATCACTATATAAGGAGAATGTTGTTTGATGCATGGACCAGATACAGGAATACGGTTCCCGATGAGAGGCCTTTATGGATTGTTCCTGCTGCAGTTATTCATCCTTTTTCAGAACATAAAGGTAATGATTGGCTGAAATACCAAGAGTTGCTTCAAAAGAACATAAGAACATAAGAACATAAGAGAAGCCAATGTTGAATCAGGCCAACGGCCCATCTAGTCCAACACTCTGTCACACAGTGGCCAAAATATACCAGTTGCCATCAGGAGGTCCAGCAGTGGGGCCAGGACTCTAGAAGCCCTCCCACTGCTGCCCCCTCCAGCACCAAGAATAGAGTGCATCACCTGCCCCAGACTGAGAATTCCCATCTATACCCTGTGGCTAATAGCCACTGATGGACTTCTGCTCCATATGTTTATCTAATTCCCTCTTGAAACTGTCCATGCTTTTAGCTGCCACCACCTCCTGTGGAAGGGAAGAAATATGTTTTAAAACCAAACAATGAATTAGCATTTGAGTATGGTTGGTTACAATATTGCCAAATACGGGACATTTACAAAAAAGACTGTAAAGAGGTTGGTTTTAGAGCTAAGAACGATGAGTTTGAAGATATTTGGTTGGAAAAAGGGCGAAAAATGATTTCTAAGTTGTATAAAACCTTGTTAACTGTATATACTTTGGATGAAACTGTTAAAGAGCAAATGATAAAATGGGCCATAAATATGAATAAGGACATTTCAATGGAATCTTGGGAATTTTTGTGGAGGAAAGGTTTTAAAATGTCAACCTGTGTCAATATAAAAGAAAATTGTTATAAGATGATGTACAGGTGGTACATGACACCAAAAAAGATTGCTAATATCAGTATGGATAAGAACTTGAGTAATAAATGTTGGAAATGTAAAAAAATAGAGGGTTCTTTTTACCATATGTGGTGGACATGTGATAAAGCAAAAATATACTGGTCAAGTGTATATTGTGAGATGCAGAAGATATTAAAAATTCCTATTAGGAAAAGTCCGGAGCTTCTTCTCTTAGGTTTGACAATGGAAAAAATACCACAAGAAAAGAGGATATTACTATAGTATATGATCACATCGGCGAGAATGGCTTTTGCGCAACAATGGAAAGCGGATAAGGTGCCAGATATACAGGACTGGTTAAGGAAACTGCTGTTTTTAGCTGAAATAGACAAAATGACGAAAAAATTAAATGGACAAATAGCAGAACAATATTTAAAAGACTGGGAAGGCCTGAAACTGTATATGTAAACTGAATATAAAATGAAAGGGAGAATATACAATCTTGATTCTTATTGAAATTGAATGTGAAATGAAATGAATATTTGATTGTACTGTACTTTTATTTGAAATTATGTTAGAAAGAGACAGGATTCTATGTATTAGAATTGTGTTACCTGGTTTATCAATTGTTACAAGTCTAAACTTGATTACCTTTAATTTTTTTTCTTTTGTTACTAGCAGTATTGGAAACCTATTATGGGGGGAAGGGATATAATCTTCAACTGGAATTGGTAATGGTGTTTAACAATGTTGAATATATTCCAATAAAAATTTTGTTTTTTTAAAAAAAGAAAGAAGGCATTAACTTCTTCTCAGACCAGACAGCCAGCCTCCTCTTCAGTAGATTTAAGTAGCCGAGAAAGGCAAGGGTTATACAAACAGGTGATAGAACTCAAACCTCAAAAGTCCACATTGGAACGGGTGTGAGTGATTTTATTTGCAAACTGCTGAGGAACACTGTCACAGTGGGCCATGGAGCAGTCTACCTCCCCCTGCTGGCCAGATTCCAACAGGCCTCTGACCACCCAGAACAGCTCTACCAGTCTTTACTGTTCCGACCCAAGTGTTGTTTCTTTGCTACCATCACCATGTTGAAGCTTTAAAATGAGTCTGTGTCTTACTGGATTCTTCACTAGTCTTCCTCTGCTGTTGTTATAGTCCTCTGCTTTGTCTTTTCATCTCCTGCAGCCCCTCAGTAAACCAAGGGTCTATCTGTGCCCAAACACATGAGAAAGGGCACCTGGGAGCAATCATGTGAACCACCCAGGTCATTTTCTCATTCCAGATGTCAACCAGGGTATCAACAGAGCACCAGCCATATCAACAGGAAAATCCCATAGAACTGTCAGAAAGCCATTAGGATCCATTTGGCTTCAGTGTCTGATCATTTCAATAGGTCCCCTATCCCTGAAGTGTCTTTGTATCCTGTAAGTCTAAGCCTGACCAAATAGCAACTGTCCATGACAAAGAAACTGTTATTAATCTTTCACCCTCAGATTGCATTCCTTTCACCAGGGAAAAAAACAGGTCAGCAGTGTGACCTGTACAATGTGTAGGAGCAGTTATTACCTGAGACAGGCCCATAGTTGCCATGGAGGCCATGAAATCCTGAGCTGCTCCTAACAAGACAGCCTTGGCATGAATGTTGAAGTCCTCCAGGAAAATCAGCCTAGGGGTCCTTAACACCATCCCCTGAGACAACTTCTGTCAGCTCAGGTAGGCAGACTGTTAGGCAGTGAGGTAGGCAATATGCCGACAGTATTGCCTACTCCAGTACTGTCTGTCAATCCCAACATTAGGTCTAAAGCCTCAAAACTGGAAGTATCCTGGATGAGTCCTTTTAGACTACAGTAATACCACTTCCCTGTAATGTGCTTCAGCTGTTCGGGGCCCTTTCCCTCTAAGTTACTGTTTACTACAAGAAGTTCCAAATTTAATGGATGTACTGAGTGATGGAAAAATCATGGATACAGGGAAGGTCTCTACTAATACCCAGCTATGCTCATCACTAATTTAGAACCACATCACCATCCTTATGTGCCTGAAAAATGAAACCTACCCCACCTCTAGTTGCTGTGTGAATGCCCACTAGCAAACTTTTTTCTTCCTGAGGCTGAATTTTTAGAAAGGAAAATCAAAGCTGGTCTGCCTTTTCTTTTGTCTTTTAAGGTACTTCTGATACAATCGTTCTGCAATCCAAGCACTGCCATTGCCTGTTTGCTCCTTATGAAGGCAACAGAAAACAATCAAAGTCTGAATAGCTGCATGATTGATTAACTCACACTGTCATTATTTCCTCTGATGAATGTTAACTGATCACTATTGCTCTGACTAAATCTCACTATTAGATCAGTCTTCAGCAAAGAAACAGATGAGAGGGAAGGATTCCTGGACATCAGAATTTGTGGGGAGGCTGGGAAACTTTCCTTCTAATAAGAACATAAGAGAAGCCAATGTTGAATCAGGCCAATGGCCCATCTAGTCCAACACTCTGTCACACAGCGGCCAAAATATACCAGGTGCCATCAGGAGGTCCAGCAGTGGGGCCAGGACTCTAGAAGCCCTCCCACTGCTGCCCCCTCCAGCACCAACAGGTAGTTAATTTTTAAAAAAAATTACGGCAACCCCATGGGGTTTTCAAGGCAAGAGGTGTTCAGAGGTGTGTTGCCATTGTCTGGCTCTATGGATGGCCTTCCCTGCATAGCTTTTGAAATCTGAGGAGTCTGGGCAAGCCTGGGCCATCCAGCTCAGGGCTGGTAGTTATTAGGTGGTGACAGTTTTTCCCTCCGGTTTAACTAGGACATGGATTCATCTCTGAAAAAGGAGGCACACATGAAAACATTTTCAAGTATGTTTTTGCAGATTGGTGACACCCAAATAAAATACAAAAATAAATGTTTACAAACAGAATATATTATGGTGTGTTGTGGGGGGGTTTTGGGTTTTTTTAAAAGACCTCTGACCAGGATCAGCTAACCAACCCATTGCCTGAAGTGGGAACCTCAGACCCAAAACACTGAAGCCTGGTTAGTCACAGGATCTGAGCCACAGAAGATACTGCAGCCTGAACCAAAAGGCTGAATAATAGCTAGAACGAGAGAGAGCACAGAGGAATGCCAAGATATCAATAAATCCTTCACAAAGGAAGCATGAAATATAGGTTTATTGGATCAACAGCAACGAGATCGTTCATGAGGACTCTGAAAACCAAGGCCAATACATTTTGTACATGTACTCTATGATACACAAAAAGTGTTTATACAGATGAAATGACATACATCTTGCCATTTCTGGACATATCTGCCTTATAGCTTTAGGCATTTATTGTAGCATTTGCCTGCGAGCTTCTGCACACCCATCTTATAAAAAGTTCTGTCTTGGAAACGGAGCCAATGAACTGGTCACACCACTTAGAGACATTAGGGCTGCACAAAGGAGCTCAGCTTCATATTTCCCTTCAGAATACTGGGAGTGGCTTGTGAATAGCTGGCAGGAGCTCTGTCCTCCTCAACTTCTATTTCCTGCTGCTGGCTGCCTCATTTCTGCAGGTGTTACTTCAGTTCCTGCTGCCACCATCACCACATTTTCTGTGAGCAGCCTGATAGCCCAACCTAGCCTGATCTCATCAGAGCTTAGAAGCTAAGCAGGGTCAACCATGGTTAGTACTTAATGGAAGACCACCAAGGAAGAAAGGGATTGCTATACAAAAGAAGGCAATGGTTTCTTGGATGAAAGATCTAGGAGAGAATGTAGAGATTGAAGAGTGGAATAAGATATGGAAATCAGTTAAGTTCATGAGAGCAGTTACTTACAAAGAAAATGTTTACAAAATGTTTTATAGGTGGTACTGGTCCCCAGATAAACTAGCGAAATGTTATAGCGGTTATCCAAGCCAATGCTGGAAATGTAAAGCCAATGTGGGGACCTTCTACCATCTTTGGTGGAAGTGCGATAAGATACGTAACTATTGGAGAATGGCGCAAAAGATAATTCAAGAGATTTTAGACAAAGAAGTAGTATTAAGACCAGAAACATATCTGTTGAATATAGTGCCAAATGGATTTAGCCAACAGGAAATATACTTAGTATCGTACATAGTAACTGCAGCTCGTTTATTAGTGGCAAAAAATTGGAAATCAGATATAATTCCCTCAAGGGAGGAATTAGTGTCAAAGGTTTTAGAACTAGCACAATTAGACGATTTAAGCATGCGGTTACAGAATAAAAATGAAAAGGTGCACAAGGAAAGATGGGTAAGAGTGTATAAATGGATAGAAAGATTAGCAAATGTATAAGACTCTAAGATTTATGTAATCTGTATGGTGGAAAGTAATGTAAGTTTAAGAAAATGAAAATAAAATAAAAAAAATAAATAAATAAGAAGGCAATGGCAACCCACCTCTACTCATCTCTTGCATTGAAAACCCCATGGTCCTGCTGTTGCCATGAGTCAGTTGCTACTTGACAGCATGCAGTTCTTATAATTAGGTGTAAACAATGGATGCCATAATTAAGCAAATATGTTGGTTCCTGGTGGGATTCCACCAAGTTTACAGGCAGCATTAGGAAGTGACAACTGTACAGAGGGAGCAGCAGGTGATTCCAAAGCTCTGAAACTGTCTTGGCAGCAGATCTGAGCAGGCTGAGTTGCCTCCATTCATAGCACTCATTTCCTCATTTGATTATTACTGTCTACCTAGGTGTGCCCTGGAACCCATAGAAGCCTTACATGTTATTGCTCCTCATGCTTGAATATTTCCAGTCTGTGCACCATGTTTAGTGACCTCTTACAGGAATTATGATGCCTTATTGCCCAAGCTACCTAAGGAGGAAAGCAGAAATGATTATATACTTCAGTCAGCTTGTTCTATAATTTTCTAAAAGAAAATCTGATTTGCACATGCAGACTAATTCAGAAAATACCATATTATCATTGTGAATAGCATGGGCTAAATTCATCATAGGCTAGGCTTGCTTCTGTCTATGGATTAGGGTTCTCAACTCCAGCACAGATAATGCCTACCTTCTATTGGCTAATGGAATTCAGTCTTCATCCATCATAATAAAAATGATTACTGCAGTACAGCCCACCTTTGTATCACTTTGCCACATCACTGCTGAGGGCCATGTTGTAAAGTCATGAAAGTGGATTGGGGGAGGGGGAGAGGAAGCTCCTTTCTCTTCAACTCCTTGGGCAGGGGTACAAATGTCAATAATAATGATCATATATTAGAAAGATTGCTCTTGGTAGCACTATTATCAGTTTATATGGACTAGGTTGGTAGTCTTAATGTTCTGGATTTGGGTAACAAATGAAGTACCCAAATACAAAGAGGGATACAATGAAAGTGATGAAATATTGAATAAATCCAACTGTGTATCTGCGTTAAGTGCTGTCAGTTCACTTCTGCCTTATGGCAAACCGATGAATTAATAACTTCCAAAACATCCTATCCTTAAGAGCCTTGCTCAGGTCTTGCAAACTGAGGGCCATGGCTTCCTTGATTTAGTCAATCCATCTCATGTTGGGCCTTACTTTTCCCCTACTGCCTTCAAGTTTTCCTAGCATTATCATCTTTTCCAGTGAGTCTTGTCTTCTCATAATGTGACCATGGTACAATAGCCTCAGTTTGGTCATTTTAACTTCTAGGGAGAGTTCAAGCTTGATTTGATCTAGTATCCACTTACTTGTCTTTTTGCCAGTCCACGATATCTGTAAAACTCTCCTCCTACACCACAGTTCAAAGGAATCTATTTTCTTCCTGTCAGCTTTCGTCACTGTCCAATTTTAACAGCCATACATAGTAATAGGGAATACTATAGAGAATAGGGAATCTTGATCCTGGTCATCAGTGAAACATCCTTACACTTAAGGATCTTTTCTAGCTCTTTCATGGCTGCCCTTCCCAGGCTCAATCGCCTTCTTCTTCAGATTTCTTGGTTGCAGTCTCCCTTTTGGTTGATGGTTAAACCAAGGAATAGAAAATCTTGAACAATTTCAATTTCTTCATTGTCAGCCTTGAAGTTGTGTAATTTCTCTGTAGTCAATACTTTTGTATTTGTGATGTTCACCTACTTTGGCACTTTCTGTTTTAACCTTCATAAGTAGTCATTTCAAGTCTTCAATATTTTTGCCAGTAAAATCCAACTGACATCCACAAAATAGGGTTTTTTTGTGTATGCAATTTTAATTACATTCTTAATTTTTATTTTGTGGATGTCAGCTCCAACTGACACAAAATAAAAATTAAGAATGTAATTAAAATTGCACAAATAGAAAAATCATATCACATTCAATATCTCAATATTCACGCAATGTAACAATATGAAAACATGCATCAGAGAATACAGGCACAATGGCATCAAAGAACCTCTATAATAAGACTGTATATAGAAGGACTGGAACAATAATGGAACAGAATGAAGCCTGCTATCAAGTAATTTCAATATATAATCTTCCTCAGATCCCAAACATATGCCTCTCTTTTCTGTCTCCTCATTATTACCAACCCATGTGTTGAAAAGCTTTTATAACAAGACCACCAGAAAATACAAGATCTGACCTGTTGCTGGCATACTGGAAAGGTAACATTTCCCCCCTTTTTTCTGGATTTGCGTAAATCATGGCAAATGTGCTAAAGCTTAGATACAGTTATCACGATTCATGACTATGGTTTTATGAGCAGACCTGTCATGAAATCACTGCACCAGGTAGTCTTGGACAAATCCCTATTTTCTAGTCATCTCCAGAGCTGAAAAATTCTCCTCTATTTGCATAATTTAAAACTGAATGAATGAGAGGTAACATCTTCATGTAATTGTGGGGATTAATGAAATATGACTTGTAATAGTAATAAGCAAAATAAGTTCAGGGCTGTTTCTATCTGCCCCTATTTCTAAAGAATGAAGCTTAACTGCTCTTATCTACAGTGGCACCAGACATATTGTATTGGTCATAAAACCATCAAGTCTTTTAAAAGAAAAGTCTAGCTGCAGCTTTGGCCTTAATGATTCTCTCTGGCAGGGAATAAATTTTGTGGGATATTGCTGTATTGTAGTAGCAAGGATCTAAAGCAGGGTCTCTGCCCTGCTGAGCTTCAGGGTGCTTTTGGAATTCTGGGAAAAGGTAGTGGGTACCATCACAAAATGGTTGCCATAAAGCCATGATAAAATGGCTAATTTGGGAGGTTTAGAATGTTGGGAGGTTCTAAGTTTAGTGTTTTCCTACAATGGAGGCAGCTGCTTCTGAATGGGTGGTACCCAGAAATGCTCTCCCATGGCTCTTCCAAAAATGTACTAACTACACTAAGGAAAAAGACATTGTTTGGCTACAGCTAGCAAAGAAAGGGGAAGCCATTTAAGTTACTCAGCATTAGTGGCTTCCAGGGGTCTTTTTGTAGAAAAACAGCTGCAGGAGCTCATTAGCATATGGTATGCTAATGAGCTATTAGGCTATTAGCATATGCCATGCCCCCTGACATCACCGGAAGTGATGTCAGAAGGGGAAGCAAAAGGGGGGGATGCATCTTCTAAAGCCCCCTCTTCCCTTCCCCAGTTGGCCTGGATGGGGGAGCTAAGAGAGAAGGGGTTTAAAGTTTAAACCCCTTCTCACTAGAGTTGGGTCACAGAAGGAGGAAAGAGGGAAGGAAAGAGAGAGAGTAGAGAGAAGAAAAGAAGGAAGGAAAGAGGGAAAGAAAGAGAAGGAAAGGAGGGAAAGAAAAAGAGGGAAGAAGGAGGGAAACAGGGAAAAGAGGAAAAAAGAGAAGAGAAGAAGGTGGGAAAGAAAGAGAGAAGAGAAGAAGGAGGGAAAGAGGAAAAAGAGAGAAGGAAAGGAGGGAATGAAAGAAATTCGGCGGCAATTCGGCCCCATTATATCCTATGGGCCATTGAGGTCAATGGTGAAAACATAGGGTATATTCTGGGGTTTGGAGGGGAGGGGGTTTGAGGGAGAGGCTCCAAACTCACAGGGTAGCTGATGGAGCCTCTCCCCAAGATACCCACCAAGTTTCAAGAACATTGGATTAGGGGGTCCAATTCTATGGGCCCCCAAACAGGTTGCTCCTATTCCCTCCATGGTTCTCTATAGTGGGGGAAAAACTTACTTTTTTCCCACCATAGAGAACAATGGAGGGAATAGGGGCAACCTGTTTGGGGGCCCATAGAATTGGACCCCTAATCCAATGTTCTTGAAACTTGGTGGGTATCTTGGGGAGAGGCTCCATCAGCTACCCTGTGAGTTTGGAGCCTCTCCCTCAAACCTCCTCCCTCCAGCCCCCAGAATATACCCTATGTTTTCACCATTGACTTCAATGGCCCATAGGATATAATGGAGCTGAAATTGACATGCGGCTGCCTGAAAGACTCCCCCGGGATGCCGCTGGGGGCGGGGCTTGGCTCCTGAGCTCCCGGAGCTGTGCTCCGGTGCACTCCCCCCCCAAAAGACCCCTGTTTCAATAGGGCGGCTCTTACCCAATGGTTGTTAAAGTACTTATGTGTTTGGGTTTTCCCATCCCAGATAAAGGCATGCCACTCTAATTGTAAATCATGATTGTCAAGTTTCGCTACTCTTAAATTTTCTAGTGTGATCCATTCTTTGATCCATGTCAATGCTTCTGCTCTGCAATATAACCTCCAATCTGGTAGTGCAGAACCTCCTCTTTAAAATCTTGCAGGACTTTCATCTTAATTCTGAGTCTTTTCCCTTGCCAAATAAATTGTTTCACCAGTTTATCTATTTCTTTAAAATATTGTTGGTTTTTGATTATTGGAATTGTTTGAAACAAAAAAATTAACCTTGGTAAAATATTCATCTTCACTGCAGCTATTCTACCCATGAAAGATAACTGTAAGTTCTTCCATTTTTCCAAGTAATTTTTGACTTCTATTAGAAGTTTTGTGTAATTTCCTTTAAATAGAGAGCTGCATCTGTTAGTCAACTGTATTCCTAAATATTTAATAGTCTTCTGTACTTCAATCCCTGCATCCTTCTGCAATATTTGTATTTTTTCCTTAGTACAGTTCTTTGTTAAGATTTTAGTTTTTCTAAAATTTACTTTTAATCCAGTAAATTGTCCATATTCTTTTATTGCCTGTAACAGTGGGTTAATTGTTACTTGTGGGTCTTCCAATATGAATACCAGATGATCAGTGAATGCGTGCAGCTTAAACTCTTCTTCTTTATTTTTAAGTCCTTTGATTTCACTTTGACTTCTTATCATATCACATAATGTCTCTAAGGCAAAAATAAATAAGAGCGGAGATAGTAGGCAACCTTGTCTAGTTCCTTTCTGTATCTCAATATTTTGTGAAAGGTCTCCATTTACTATAATTTTGGCAGATTGTTTCGTATATACTGCTTTTATCATTGTATAGAAATATTCACCACATTTTGAGATCAAGAGTTGTTCCAACATGAAGGGCCAAGCAAGATTATGTATTTGTGTATATATGTGTGTATACACACACAATTTAGGTTTTTGAACAAACAAGATAGTATTCTAGCTTATTTTTAGAGTTTCAAGTTCTTTTCAGTGAAAGGTTTTTGCTTATTATATATTTCAGCAGTTATACAGAATCTTGAATACAGTTTCTTAGAGAATAGCTTTGTCTTAGTGCTTCTAGGTTTCTCCAGAGATCTAGGTTTCTCCCTTTAGATATTACAGTTTTTCACTGACTCCTGAGGTGTCTAAATTTCTCCCCTTATCACAGACCAGGGTTATCTTGAGCCCATGTGGAAGGTATAAATCTAATAAATAAATAAATAAATCTTCCCAACCCTTTTCACTGGCAGAAAGTTATTCTCCTTGTCCCTAAGAAGCAATAACTCCTTTTACTATTTGATTTGTAAGGGAGTTCTCTTTAGCTACCCAGAACTTCTGCCAAATCCTTTTCCAGTATCTCTTTTCTGTAATAGGGTTGCCAGGTCCTTCAAAGTCCCCAGCAGGAGACTTTGAGGGGCAATACTGGAGGGGGCAAGGACATCCCCAATGTGCTGACATCATACAGAAGTGACATCATCATGTTGGGGGACCAGCTCCCCCGCTTCTTGCCAAAAGCCAACTAGAATGGCCATCTAAAACTGTTGCTCCATGCACCCTGCTTCCTCACTACTTGTCCTTGAAATTAACATGATTTTATTCCCCAAATATGGGGGGAAATGATGGCACAGGACTACAGAAGAATTCAACAAGACTAATACAAAAATTCATTAACAACAAAGAAGGTGAATTAGAAACTACTGCTAACATTAAAGATACGGCCAAAATGGCAGAGGGAAATGATCTTGAGAAACTATTAGACTCAGCTCTTAGAAGAAAGGTTTTTCTAGCACTCGTTGAACAAATGGAAAAAAGGATAAGTGATAAAATACAAATCTCAATGCTGCCGATAAAAGAACAATTACAAGAAATCCAGACAACACTAAAAATAACTACTCAGACAGCAGATGCAGCACTAAAAATGAGTTCAATTGCTAAAAACAACATCAGAGACCTCAAAAGATTTGAGGAGCAAAGTAGAGACATATTTATTAAGATTGAAACTGATCTAAAAAAACTTAACCTGAAAGCGAGAGGAATCCTGGAAGGAGTGGAAGATTCACTTAATCCTACAAATTTTATACAAGACTGGTTAAAATTAGCTATAAGGGTTGATCCTCCCACATCGTTGACAGTAACCAGAGCCTTCAGACTTGGAGCCATCAGTAACCTACATAGGAGAGTCCCTAGAGACTTTTTAATCCAACTCACTGATATGGAGACCAGAGCAAAGATAATTGAAGAAACAAGGAGTAAAGGAGCTCTACTGTGATTTACGCATCTCTGTGTTTCCAGATCTGCCCCAAGAAGCACTATCAATCTGATATTTACTAAAACCAACTACTGCAAAACTTCAAGCCAATAAAATACAAATGACTACCAACCAACAGGTTCCAAGTGATATACCAGGGAAAATTCTTTCAAGCACATGATGAAGACTCAGGGAATAGATTACTCCATGCACTCAAAACTGCAGAAGACAATGACCAAAGGAAATCCTTTAAACGAAAGCTGCTGCAGATGGGGATGCCTGAGAAAATTTCCAAGTTACCAATACGCCTCCTGTCTCAGCCAGATCTGGAAGACATCACAGAAGCTCCTCCTACTCAGGAAATTAACTAATTCTTGTCCTCATTTGTCTCTTTTAATTCAGTATTTTCGATTTTAACTAATTGCCGTCCTATTGATTAATTCTACTTATTGTTACAAGTTGCCATTTAAAACATTTTAGTGGGGGGTAGTGGGTAAGGAAGTGCTTCTGTATAGAATCTCCAACGTGGAGCTGACCTTGACAGCTCCACATACACAAGGCTTCAGGTAAGCCATTCTACTTCAAATAAACACAAAATCCTTAACACTTAATATATACTGTTTCAGAGAGAAAGAGAGAAGAAACAAAGTCCACTAGGCAAAGACGTTTGAAAACAGTTCTCTTATAAATTGTACATAGTCTAAAAGACAGCGGGGGGTTTCTCCAAGTTAAAGAGCCCCAAGCATTTTAACCTTTCTTCATAGGGAAAGTGTTCCAACCCTTTTATCATTCCAGTTGCCCTTCTCTGCACTTTTTCCAGTGCTAAAATATCCTCCAGTGCGGTGACAAGAGAGGAAGTCCTCCGACTGATGGACAATTTAAAAACTAATAAATCACCAGGCCCGGATGGCATTCATCCGAGAGTTCTGAAAGAACTCAAATGTGAACTTGTGGATCTCCTGACAAAAATATGTAATCTTTCTTTAAAATCTGCCTCCATTCCTGAGGACTGGAAGGTAGCTAATGTCACTTCCATCTTTAAAAAGGGCTCCAGGGGAGATCCAGGAAATTACAGGCCAGTCAGTCTGACATAGATACCGGGTAAGTTGGTGGAAACTGTTATTAAGGAAAGAATTAGTAGGCACATTGATAAACAAAAACTATTGAGGCAGACTCAGCATGGGTTCTGTAAGGGAAGATCTTGTCTCACTAACCTGTTAGTGTTTTTTGAGGGAGTGAACAAACATGTGGACAAGGGGGACCCAATAGATATTATTTACCTTGACTTCCGGAAAGCTTTTGATACAGTTCCTCATCAAAGGCTCCTAAGTAAGCTCAATAGTCATGGGATAAAAGGACAAGTCCTCTTGTGGATCAAAAACTGGCTTATAAATAGGAAACAGAGAGTGAGTATAAATGGGAAACTTTCTCAGTGGAGGGTGGTAAGCAGTGGGGTACCACAGGGATCAGTACTCGGTCCGATGCTTTTTAACTTGTTTATTAACGATTTGGAATTGGGAGTAAGCAGTGATGTGGCTAAATTTGCAGATGACACAAAGTTGTTCAGGGTGGTGAAAACCAGGGAGGATTGTGAGGCACTCCAAAGGGATCTGTTGAGGATGGGTGAGTGGGCATCAACGTGGCAAATGGGGTTCAATGTGGCCAAGTGCAAAGTGATGCACATTGGAGCCAAAAATCCTAAATATAAATACACGTTGATGGGGTCTGATCTGGCAGAGACGGATCAAGAGAGAGATCTTGGAGTCGTAGTGGATAACTCGCTGAAAATGTCTACACAATGTGTAGCTGCAATAAAGAAGGCCAACGCTATGCTGGGGATTATTAGGAAGGGAATTGATAACAAATCAGCCAGTATCATCATGCCCCTGTATAAATCATTGGTGCGACCTCATTTGGAATACTGTGTACAGTTCTGGTCACCACATCTCAAAAAGGATATTATAGCATTGGAAAAAGTGCAGAGAAGGGCAACTAGAATGATAAAAGGGTTGGAACACCTTCCCTATGAAGAAAGGTTAAGATGCTTGGGGCTCTTTAGCTTGGAGAAACGACGGCTGAGAGGTGACATGATCGAGGTTTATAAGATTATGAATGGGATTGAGCAGGTTGAGAAAGAAGTACTTTTCTCCCTTTCTCACAATACAAGAACTCGTGGGCACTCTATGAAATTTCTGAGCAGTCGGGTTAGAACAGATAAAAGGAAATACTTCTTCACCCAAAGAGTGATTAACATATGGAATTCACTGCCACAGGAGGTCGTGGCAGCTGCAAGCATGGACAGTTTCAAGAGAAAATTAGATAAACATATGGAGCAGAAGTCCACCAGTGGCTATTAGCCACAGGGTATAGATGGGAACTCTCAGTCTGGGGCAGGTGATGCACTCTATTCTTGGTGCTGGAGGGGGCAGCAGTGGGAGGGCTTCTGGTGCCCTGGCCCCACTGCTGGACCTCCTGATGGCACCTGGTATATTTTGGCCGCTGTATGACAGAGTGTTGGACTGGATGGGCCATTGGCCTGATTCAACATTGGCTTCTCTTATGTTCTTATGTTCTTATCCTTTTTGAGGTGTGGCTACCAGAACTATACACAGTATTCTAAATGAGGTTGCACCAATGATTTATACAGGGGCGTTATGATACTGGCTGATTTGTTTTCAATTTCCTTCCTAATAATCCCCAGCATAGTGTTGGCCTTTTTTATTGCAGTTACACACAGTCTAGACATTTTCATTGAGTTATCTACTACGACTCCAAGATCTCTCTCTTGGTCAGTCTCTGCCAGTTCAGACCCCATCAATGTGTATTTATATTTGGGATTTTTGGCTCCAATGTGCATCACTTTGCACTTGGCCACATTGAACCCCATTTGCCACGTTAACGCCCACTCAACTTTAATTAACACCTTAAAAAACAGTAAAGGTAATGACATGTTCTCAGTTAAAGACATCGCTCAAACTTTTGCATCTTATTACTCAATAACCAGAAAGAGATTGATAATTTTCTGAGTTCAAGCACATCCCTACTGAATTTATCTCAAGCTCACAGAGGCCAGATGGAAACTCCAATAACCTCAAAAGAATTAAAGGACACATTAAAATATCTTAAAAATAATAAGGCTACTGGAGTGGATGGCCTCCCCTCAGAATTCTACAAGATGTTCAACGAGCTGCTAGAAGAACACCTTCTCAACACATGTAATGACATTCTAATGAAAGGAACTGTATGTAATTTGTGGTCTGAATCAACTATCACGGTTATTCACAAAGAAAACAAAGAGCCGACAAATCCTACTTCTTACAGACCAATTGCCCTCCTGAATCATGATAACAATTTTTTTACCACAATCTTAGCCAACAGATTAAAAAAATTCATTACTTTCTACGTTAACCCAGACCAGAGGGGATTCATATCCAACCATCAAATTCCAGATGACATCCGGAAGACACTAGATATCATCATATACAGGAAAAAATCTCAAGAAAAAGCATTAATCTTAGCTTTAGATTTTGAAAAAGCATTTGATTTGGTTGAAACACTGTATATAAACTCACTATTTACAAGATTAGGGTTTGGTATTAACTTTAGGAGAACCATACAAAGCATCTACACTAACAAGAAGGCAAAGATATGGGTAAATGGAACCCGCTCCACTCTCTTCACTCTCACCAGAGGAACCAGACAGGGCTGCCCGCTTTCTCCACTAATATTTGCCTTAGCAATTGAACCCTTGGCAGAAAGATTTCGACAAAATAATGGTTTCAAAGGAATAACCACAAACGATCAGGATCATAAAACGAGCTTGTATGCATACAATCTCATGTTATATATCTCAGACCCCCTGCACTCTTCCTGGACCAATCATCCAGGAATTGAACATGTTTGGGGGGTTCTCTGGTCTGAAAATAAATCTCTCTAAATCAGAAATATATCCAATTCTTATACACCAAGCAACAGAATTCTTTTTTAAAAGAAGAACTTTATTAATAGGATATATTAACACATTCCATATTTCCAATTTTTTTTGATACATCCTTTTCTAATATTCCCTCCCTCCCCCTACCTGGCTTCCAGCGATGCTCCACCACTGCTATCATTTCAAACAATATTCACTAACAATAAAAACTTATCCAATATTAAATTCTTCATTTCTAACATATTCATTTTCCCTGTCTCATCCTTAGGTAACATTTTAACTACTATTATTGCTAATTGAAAACTTTTCCCAATTGAACTACTATTCATTACTTTCAAGTCTTCTAATCTTAATAGTTATCAAAGCAGAGTAACTTTTTTACATCCCAGTTCAACTCTAAATAGTCTTTAAAGTCTTTCCAATCCGCTAAAAATTCTTCATCTTCTTTACTGTTAAGCTTCTTTGTCAATTGGTCCATTTCTACCATAAAAAGCATCTTCTTTACCCAGTCCCATTTTTCCGGTATCTTTTCTTGCTTCCTAAATTGAGCAAATGTCATTCTTGCAGTTGTAATCAAATACCATAACAATGTTCTCTTTGTCACATTAAATTCTTCCATTTTAAGACCTAAAAGTAACATTTCTGATTCTTTTTTCAATTCAAGATCTTCTGAATTTCATTATGGATCTCTGTCCAATCTCTGTCCAATAAGCTGCCGCTTTATCACAAGTCCACCACATATGATAAAATGAGCCTTCTTTTTTTTTTTACACTTCCAACATTTGTTAGACATGTTCTCATTCATATTAGCATTTTTTTTGGGTGTCATATACCATCTATACATCATTTTATAACAATTTTATTTTACATTAACACATGTTGAAATTTTAATTGACTTTTTCCACAGACACTCCCATGATGACATATCTATTTCTCTATTTATATTTATGGCCCATTTCACCATCTGTTCTTTTAAAGTCTCATCCTCTGTATACCATTTTAATAAAACCTTATACATTTTTTGAAATCACTTTTTTACCTTTTTCTGCCCATACAGTTTCAATTTCATTATTTTCCTTCCTGAAGCCATACGTCATTTGATCTGCCTTAAATAAGTCATAAATCTGTCTGTAATTTAACCAGTCATATTTAAATTCCAGCTCCTCCCTAGCTCTCATCACGAAACTGCTCCCCTCTACCTTCAAAATGTCTCTATAAGGTATCCAATCTTCTCCTTTGTGCCTTGAAAGTGGTTTAATTACCTCTGTCAGAACTATCCATAATGGTCTTGCTTCAAAAAAAAATCTTTTATATCTCATCCAAGTCATAAACAGTGATCTTCTTATAAAGCGGTGTTTGAAAAAATTGTCCACTTTAGATTTCTCATACCATAAATAGGCGTGCCATCCAAATTTACGGTCATGACCTTCCAACACTAACATTTTTCTATTGTCCAAATTAATCCATTGTTCAAGCCAAGACAGACACACTGCATCATGGTACAGTCTAAGATTGGGGAGTTGAAATCCTCCCCTTTCCTTTGCGTCACATAGAATCTTCATTTTGATCCTCGGTTTCCTTCCTGACCAGACAAATTTTGAGATCTCCTTCTGCCATAAATTCAGTACTTTACCATCTTTTACAATCAGAATTGTCTGAAATAAGAACATCAAACGAGGTAAAATATTCATCTTGACTACCGAAATTCTACCCAAAAGTGACAGATTCAAAGTATCCCACTTTTTTATATCCTGTTGAATTTTGCACCAAGTCTTTTCATAATTGTTCTTAAAAAGATCTATGTTTTTCATTGTAAACTCAATTCCTAGATATTTTGTTTTTTTCACCACTTCACACTGAATTTTTTCTTGCAGTTCCAGTTGTTTTTCATTTGTCATGTTCTTGCAAAGCACCTTTGTTTTATTCTTATTCAGATAAAATCCAGCCAAATCTCCAAATTCTTTAATCTTTTCCATCAACAACAGTAAATTGAGTACTGGATCTTCTATCAGAAACATGGCATCATCTGCAAAAGCCCTATACTTGTACGTAAAACCTCCAATTGTAAGTCCCCTTATATCCTTATCTTGTCTTACCCTTCCCAGCAAAACTTCCAAAATCCAAATAAATAATAAGAGGGATAGCGGACACCCTTGCCTGGTCCCTTTTTGAACCTTAAAATGTTCCGTCATCTCTTTCATTCAACGATGCATTCTGTTCAGAATATATTGCCCTGATCACATTTAAAAAAGGCTGTCCGATGTCCATTCTTTCAATCACTTGAAACATAAAGTCCCAATTTAAATTGTCAAAGGCTTTTTTGGCATCCACAAATTGAAAAGCAACCTCTTTTTCTGGATGTTTGTTGTAATATTCAATAGCATCTAACACTGTCCTTAAATTGTCTCTAATTTGTCTGTTTGGTAAAAAAAACTGGCCTGTTCTTCCGTTATGACCTCTTTCAAATAATTCTTCAGTCTTTCTTTCTTTTCTTTTTTACAGAAAATTTATTATCAGGATATAATAGCATGTTCCATATTTGACTAACAATTCTTAACATATCCTTTTCTAAATTTTTTATCCCCCCCTCCCCTGGCTTCCAATGATGCTCCGCCCCCATTAACATTTCAATCAATATTCTCTTACATTCAATTCATTTTCAGTATTCGAATCATAAATTTCACTATTTTCCTTTTTCTATTTTAACTATTAGGTAACTTTTCTATTACAGTCTCTTTTGTTGCAACACTTCTATTATTAATAGCTATCAAAACAAAGAAGTCTATTTTTCACATCCCAGTTAAGCTCTAAATAGTCTTTAAAGTCCTTCCAGTCTGCTAAAAATTCTTCGTCTTCTCTTCCATGAAGTTTTCTTGTTAACTTATCCATTTCAACCATAAAAATCATTTTTTTAATCCACTCCCATTTATCAGGTACCTGCTCCTGCTTCCAAAACTGAGCATAAGTCATTCTTGCGGTTGAAATTAGGTAACATAGCAAAGTTCTTTTTGCCATTTTAACTTCTTCTAATTTGAGTCCTAAAAGTAACATTTCAGGCTCTTTTTTCAAAGTACATTTCAAGATTTTCTGAATTTCATTATGAATCTCAGTCCAAAAAGCACTTGCTTTTTCACACGTCCACCACATATGGTAAAACGAGCCCTCTTTTTTCTTACATTTCCAATATTTGTTAGACATATTCTCATTCATATTAGCAAATTTTTTTGGTGTCATATACCATCTATACATCATTTTATAACTGTTTTCTTTAACATTAACACATGTTGAAATTTTGATCGATTTTTTCCACAAACATTCCCATGATGACATTTCAATATCTCTATTTACGTTTATAGCCCATTTCACCATTTGTTCTTTTACAGTCTCATCCTCTGTATACCATTTTAACAAAATCTTATAAATTCTAGAAATCATTTTTTTACATTTTTCTATCCAAATCATTTCAATTTCATTATTTTCTTTTCTAAAACTATATCTCATTTTATCAGTTTTAAATAAATCATAAATCTGTCTATAGTTTAGCCAGTCATATTCGAAGTCCAGTTCTTTTCTAAGTCTCATCGCGAAACTTCTTCCCTCAGTTTTCAGAATGTCTCTATAGGGTAACTAGTCTTTCCCTTTATGCCTTGAAAGTGGTTTTATTACTTCTGCCGGAACAATCCACAATGGTCTTGCTTCGAAAAAAAATCTCTTGTACCTCATCCATGTCATAAATAATGATCTCCTTATGAAGTGGTGTTTGAAAAGATTGTCTACTTTGGATTTCTCATACCATAGATAGGTGTGCCAACCAAATTTTCAGTCATGACTTTCTAGAGCCAACAGCTGTCTGTTCTCCAAATTAATCCATTGTTCCAACCATGCCAAGCACACCGCATCATGATATAATCTAAAATTAGGAAGTTGAAAACCTCCCCTTTCTTTCACATCGCAGAGAATTTTCATTTTGATCCTTGGCTTCTTTCCAGCCCACACAAACTTTGAAATCTCTTTTTGCCATGAATTCAGCATTTTACAGTCTTTCACAATTGGAATCGTCTGAAATAGGAATAACAAACGAGGTAATTCATTCATTGAAATCAATACTCCTCTCATTACCGATTTATAGGCATCCCAAACTGTCTGTATATTGACCTCTTGATTTAAGTTCGTTTGAAAAAAAATTGAGTTTCTTTCCGCAAAGTCTCCACTAATTTCATCTTATCCAATAAATCCTCATTAATTCTCCAATGGTATTGTTTAACCTTTTCTTTTAATGTCCAAATTAATGGGTTGTGATCTGAATTAGTCTTTGGCAAAATTTCCACCTTCGGGGTTTTTAATGCAATTTCACTCGACATCCAAATCATATCTATTCTTGAGAAGGATCTATGTCTGTTGGAATAAAAAGTAAAGTCTTTAATTTTTGGATTCCATTTTCTCCATACATCTTCCAACTTTTCTTGTTCAATCAGTTTTAAAAAAAATTGAGGTAACTTTCCAATCTTCTCATCACCCTTTTGTGATTGTCTGTCCAATTTGTTATTAACAGTACCATTAAAATCACCAGCTAAAATTATCTGGTCGTAATGCACTTGGTCCAATTCCCTCAGCAAATCCTTAAAGAAGTTCTCTTTGGCTCCATTAGGAGCATACAAATTAACAACCAATGTCTTTTTTTGTAATATTCTGATCTCAACGGCCACATATCTCCCTTCTTTATCTGTAAAAACTTGTTTGGGTTCCAACTTTTTATTTACATAAGTCACAACTCCTTTATTTTTTTTTCCTGCCAAGGAGTAAAATTCTTCTCCCAATTTTTTATTAATCAAATATTTATTATCCCGACTTTTTATGTGAGTATCTTGTAGACAGATGATATTAGATTTTTGCTTTTGTAGCCAATAATTCACTACTTTTCTTTTGTTAGGTGAATTAAGTTCATTTACATTCCACGATAACAATTTGTAATCCATCATTGAGTCTTTTTAAATATCTCTGAAGTCTTCAATATTTTCAGCTTTAAACCTATACATATCCCCCGGTGTTTTGATCATATGTCTTTTCAAGTTGTACGTAAAGGACAATCCTTGTGGTATCTCCCATCTGAATCTGATATTCAGTTGTTTCAACTTCTCCACCAACTTCTTGTATTTCTTTCTATCCTGCAAAATGGGCCTTGGGAGTTCCTTCATTATTATTATCTTTTTACCATCAATTTCCAATGACTGGGTAAACTGCTTCTTAAATATATCCTCTTTCATTTTCCTTGTCACAAATTGAACGATTATATCTCTTGGTAAATTTTTTCTTTGTGCATAAGCAGAGTTCACTCTGTATATAAGATCAAAATTCTGATCCAACTCCCCCTGATCTTCTCCCAAGTTATCTGTCAAAGTTGCCATCACTTCGGTATGTATATCTTCGCCCATTTTTTCTTCTATCCCTCTCAGTCTCAGATGGTTTGACATTGCCTTATATTCCACAACTGCCTCCAAATTCCGGTTACTTTGTGAATTCACCTCAATTTTCTTTTCCAAGTCTTGTGTCTTTTCCACCATTTCTGTTGTTTTTGTAGCCAAAGCTTTAACTTGGTTACTTGTATTTTCCACCTCTTTTTTAAACTCTGCCACTTCTGCAAGTACTAACTCTCTCAAGGCTGCCACATTTTTTTCCTGAACTTCTTCCAACTGTTCCAGCTGTTTTTCCATTTTCTCCTCAAACTGCTTGTCCATTTGTTTCATCATACCTTGAATCGCTTCTAGCATGCGCTTCTCCATTGCTTCGATTGCTGCCTGCCATTCTTTCTTGTCTTTGGAAGACATACCTGGACTTGCAGCTGACGCCGCTCTCCCCCTGAGTTTTGATTCCGTTTTGAAAATTTATCAATCCACTTCAGTTGTTTTCGCACTTCCCTTCAAATTCCACTTTGTTCCGCTCTTGCTAATTGTCTATTTTGTCTTAAAAATATGTTTTAAAATTCAGTCCTCCACAAAATGGTGGGCACAATTTCTCTATGGTTTTCTTGGCTAGAGTAGGCTGTCTCTATACTTCCTGTTTCCGGTCCCATGTTAACAGAGTCCCACCGGAAACACTTCCGGTCCGCCTCTCTTTCAGTCCTCCAACACAGTCTCTTGCCAGTCAGGTTTCAGCCGGACACAGTTAAATGTTACACCTTTGTCTCGCAATCTTTCCAGTCACATTCACTCATACGCTTATCACTCAGTCTCTGACTGCAGGAATGTTAAACAAAGTCAATTTAATCCTTTTTTAGCACTTTAACGAACTCTTCTGATTTTAACAATGGATCGATTCTACAGCTTAGAGCCTTGTGCGTTTAACTGCCTTGCTCAAAACTCATTAGATCTTCTCCCCGGTAAGCAAATCATTTCAGTTACCTTAAATGTTTATCTTGGGACTTCGCATTGCTTCTCTTTGATTCCAACGGTAGATCGTTTCTTAAGAGATCGGGAAATGGTGAATTTAAGCTGATTCTTCAGCTCGGCTAGCTTCTTTAGTGCTGATTTGCAAAAGCCCGCTCCTGAGAGGAGTTCAAGGCATAAACAAGCCCCCTTTGGGACTTGCAGATGCCGATCTCTACTCTCACTTGGACCTCGTTGCTTGCTTGGCACCCCCCTGCCTGGAGGATGCTGCGTTGGGCAATAAAACTGCCCAAACTGTCAGAAGAAGCCGCCGTCCACTCCTCTCATTCACAGGAGTGCGTCAGTTCACCATTTTACTCCAACCAGAAGCCCAATTCTTCAGTCTTTCTGAAATTATTTTGGCAAACAATTTATAGTCATTATTGAGTAAAGAAATTGGTCTGTAGTTTTTGACATCTGTTAAGTCTTGTCCTTCTTTTGGAATAAGTGATATATTGGCCTCTTTCCACGTCTCTGGTATTGCTTTGGTCACCTGTATTTCATTTGCTAAAAGTTCCAAGATTGGGGTCAACTCCTCTTTTAATTTTTTATAAAATTTTGCGGTAAATCCATCTGGACCAGGAGCTTTCCCCAACTTAGCATCTTCTATCGCATTGTAGATTTCTTCTTTCTGGATTGGACCATTCAGCATTTCCTTAATTTTGGCTTCGACCTTTGGTATTTCCACCTTGTCCAAATATTTTTTTATTTTTTCAGGATCTATATTCTTCTTTTGAAATAACTTTGCATAATACTTGAAGAAGACTCTTTTTAAACCGTTCATATCCACAATTTCTTTGCCATCCTCAATTATTTTGCTTATTAACCTTTTCTCTCTTCGATTTTTCAGTTGCCATGCCAAAAACTTTCCT
Organism: Gekko gecko; assembly: GCA_029375565.1. Taxonomy (NCBI): domain Eukaryota; kingdom Metazoa; phylum Chordata; class Lepidosauria; order Squamata; family Gekkonidae; genus Gekko; species Gekko gecko. The sequence continues at coordinate 162,508,290 of JAPDNY010000002.1, forward strand.
GGTTTATTTGCTCCTTCAAAGGATTTTTGTTGTAATTTCTGTAAATTCCAATAGAGTTCCCGATTAAGTATCACATTCAATTGTTGTAAAATTTGAATTTCTTTAATAATTTTCTTTTTTCCCGGTCTCTTCTTCAGTTCATTTTCTTTTTGCTGGATTTTTTCTTGCAACTCCTTTTGTTGCTTTAAATTCTGTTTCTTATCGGTCACATTCAATGATATAAGTAAACCTCTCATCACAGCCTTATATGCATCCCAGACCGTCTGTATTTTAACATTTTGATTTAAATTCACTTGAAAGAATGATTGAGTTTCCTTACGCAATATCTCAGTTATTTTTGTCTTGTCCAATAAATCTTCGTTAATTCTCCATTGGAATTGTTTGACTTTCTCTTTTAATGTCCAAATCACCAGGTTATGGTCCAAATTTGTCTTTGGCAAGATCTCAACTTTCTGGGTTTTTAATGCCATATCACCCAACATCCAAATCATGTCAATCCTGGAAAAGGATTGATGTCTATTAGAATAAAACGTAAAGTCTTTAACTTTGGGATTCCATTTTCTCCAAACATCTTCAAGTTTCTCTTGTTCCATCAAGTTAAAAAAAAAAAATTGGAAGCTTTCCAATCTTCTCATCAAACTTTTTTGATTTCCTATCCAGTTTGTTGTTTACTGTACCATTAAAGTCTCTTGCCAATATTATCTGGTCGTAGTTCACTTGGTCCAGTTCCTTCATCAAGTCCTTGAAAAAAATTTCTTTGGCTCCATTAGGCACATATAAATTAACTACCAACGTCTTTTTCTGAAGCATTGTTATTTCCACTCCAATATATCTCCCATCTTTATCACTAAAAATTTCTTTTGGATCCAAATCTTTATTTACGTAGATCACAACTCCCTTGTTTTTTTTCTCTGCCAATGAATAAAATTCTTCTCCCAATTTTTTTATTGATCAAATACTTATTGTCCCGCTTTTTGATATGGGTTTCTTGTAAACAAATGATATTGGATTTCTGCTTTTGTAACCAATAGTTCACTAACTTCCTCTTGGAAGGTGAATTGTCCATTTACATTCCATGATAATAATTTGTAATCCATCATGATTTGTCTTTAAATAGCTCTAAAATCTTCCAAATTTTCTGCCTTAAACCTATACATATCCCCTGTTGTCTTGATTGTATGTCTTTTCGAATTGTAGGTAAATGACGCTGCTTCACTTCCAGATTGGCAAGCTGATGGCAGCCATTTTCCCCTTCTCCTGGGGGAATGGACTGCAGACCAGCGGGTAGAGAGGAAGGGCGATTGTATGCTCTTCCCCAGGGTTCAGGATGAGCCCTGAGTCAGGGGGCACTGAGGTTTGCCACCCCCCCGGCTTCTAGCCTGGGGGTGGGGGCGTCCTTTTGCCATGATGGTCTCTCCACTGAGTTCCAGTAATGGTCGAGGCTTTGCATACCAGAAAACCAAGCGGGCGGTGATCAAGCTTTAATTAAGCGACTGGCTGAATCTATTTATTACCGAAGAAGTGTGAGTACAAGTTAACGAAGCACTAGAGGGAAGAGTATATTCTTGCAAGCATGGGTGGGGGAGACAATTGCAGACCCCTCCATGGAGGACTAGACAAAGGAAACTAATATTGGAGAAATGGAAAATGAAGGGACTGTGATGGAGGAATACTGAGCTCTAAGAACCAAGCAACACACAAGCAAACATTTGGGACTTAAAAACAGCATTGAAAACGCTTTATATGGGTAGCTAGAAATGGCTAGAAGGAAGAATTAGAATCTCCCTTAAAGACTGTTAACATCATAGTAAGAGACTGAGTTGGAATAAAGTCTTCCCCTCCCCCCTCAAAAAAGAAGCGGGGGGGAAAGGGAATCCCCCCCCACATAACAATATAATCATATAAAAATAAAGCCTTTAGGGGGTAGGGGGAGTGAAGAAAATAATAGAAAAGAGAGAAAGCAATGAATGGAAACTTACGTTAGTTTGAAGTGTTTTCTGAGTGTTGGCTGGAAACGATGCAGAACCCTCCTTTAGCAGGCGGAGGGTGGGAAATCCCCCCTCTCGAAAGGCAAAGTGACTGTGCAAACATCTGAAAGCAATCTTTTTAGGCATTGAAGAACCCTTTTCCTTCTTTAAGAAACTCTAAACATCTCTGTAAGTGGTGGTTGTGAAATGTTGAAGGGGGGGGGGAGTTTCCCTCCGCCTAAAAATAAAATAATTTGGAATGAGCTGGAAATAAGACTGACAAATTTAGAGAAATTTTAGAGGCGGCGAAACAATTTGATGGATTTATGGGACCCTGGCGATTTGATAATAAAAAGAAGATAAACAGACCCTCAGGCTCTGGAATGCGTCTTTGGAGATGGCATCTGTAGCGCAGAAAGAATTAAAACGAAACTGAGTCATCGTTAGGAACTCGAAAGTAACTGAGCAACACTGTATTGTGAAGATGGATGGGACAGCACAGCAGCTATGTTCCCCTACGACAAGCGGGGGGGAGGGGAAACTCTCCTCCTAAAAAATAAGGTTACTATATATTTTGATGGGGGGACAAAGCTAATGGAATGTTGGGTGAAAGGTGGTTATGTGTTAACAATATGGATTGTGAGCTAAAGAAGACTCTACAGTGAAGACCCTTTTCCAGAGATGAGTTTTTTGGCAGAGGGGGTATGTTGGGGAAAATTAAGGGAAAGGGTTTATACAGAAATTGATAATGAATGTCTAAATCAATTTTAAAAGCATTTTATTAATTTAGGCTAATTCCATAAAAGGAAGAGGGAAAAGGGGTGTTATATGATGCATATTGAGGTTCCATTTTGTCTGTTTTTCTTTTTTAATAAGAGGGTAAATAGAGAGTTTTTTTCTTTTTTTAAGAGAAACGTATTTAAGCCTAACTTGGATGTTTTTTAACAGCTGCATTTAAATACCACTGGATTGCATGTATTGACTGATAAAAATTTTAAAGAGTTAGATGGGCAGAAAGTAATAGGTAGAAATTACTGTAACGAGATGATGAGAGTGCCTGATGTTTGCATAAAAGAAATTTTAGTGTATTGCAGAAGTATACTCCAAACAGTCTATATGAGCTAGAGCTTCATAAACGATGTACTCAACTGTCACCTTCGAGGTTAACAACTGAGAGTTTTCATTTGTTAATGCCACATTTGTAAGCACTGTATACAATCATCACGTCTTGGACTTTCTTTTCTATCTCCCCCTTCTTGTAGTTGTGTTTGTTAGTACCCCTCCCCCTTTCTGTAGATATTTAGAAAATGCAATAAAAAACCCCTTTGGGGGGATTAAAAAAAAAAAGAATTGTAGGTAAATGACAGACCTTGTGGTATCTCCCATCTGAATCTGATACTTAACTGCTTCAATTTGTCCACCAGCTTCTTGTATTTCTTTCTATCCTGCAGAATCATTCTTGGGAGTTCTCTCATTATTATTATCTTTTTGCCATCAATCTTCAAAGATTGTGTAAATTGTTTTTTTTTTTTGAAGATATCCTCTTTCATTTTCCTTGTTAAAAATTGGACGATAACATCTCTTGGCAATTTTTTCCTTTGCGCATATGCAGAATTCACTCTATAAATTAAATCAGAATCAGAATCCAATTCTCCTTGGTCTTCTCCCAGGTATTCAGTCAGAGCTGCCATCACTATCGTGCGTATATCTTCATCAGTCGTTTCTTCTATCCCTCTTAACCTCAGATGATTTCACATTGCTTTATATTCCATCATTGCCTCAAGTTTGCGGTTGTCTTGTAGAGTTGTTTCCATTTTTCTGTCTATATCTTGTGTCTTTTGCTCCAATTCAGATTATTTTGTTGCCAAGTCTTTAACTTGACTATTTGTGTTTGCCACTTCTTTTTTAATTTCAGCCACCTCTGCTAGTACTAGCTCTTTCAAGGCTGCCACATTTTTTTCTTGCACTTCTTCCAACTGCTCCAGCTGTTTTTCCATTTGTTTCTCTATCTGTTGGTCTATCTGTTTCATCATACCTTGAATCGCTTCGATCATCCACTTCTCCATTGCTTTGATTGCAGCTTGCCATTCTTTCTTTTCTTTCATTGACATACTTGGGCTCGCAGTTGAAGCAGCTCTGTGCCGATGTTTTGGATCTGTTTTGGAGATTTTCTAATATACTTCAACTGTCCTCTAAATGTTCTCTTAAGTCAGACTTTTTTCGCTGCCCTTTAAAGTCAATTTCACTTTTAAAATTGCATTTTAAAATTCAGTCCTCCTCAAAATGGCAGGCGCAATTTCTTTATGGTTTCTTGGGCTAGAGTAGGCTCACTTTAAACTTCCTGTTTCCGGTCCCACATTAACATTGTCCTACTGGAAGTTTCCTGTTCTGCCGCTCTTCCGGTCCTCTAACAAGCACTCTAGCCTTTAGTCACAGTTCTAGCCGGACACAGATTTTTGTAACACCTCAGTCTCGCGATCTTTTCTGTTGTACTCGGTCATGCGCTTCACTCTCAATCTTCTAACCACAGGAATGATAAACAAAGTATATTTTATTCAAATTAAGCACTTTGACAAGCTCTTCAAATTTATACGATGGATCGATTGTTCAGATTTAAATCTTTTGCGCTTAACCGCCTTATTCAAATTTCGTTAAATCTTCATCCCGGTAAGCAAACAGTTTTTGTTACCTTGCATGTTTATCTTGGGACTTCGCATCGCTTCTTTTCACTTTCAACTTCAATTTCTTTCTTAAGAAGTCAGGAAATGATTAATTTAAGCTGATTCTTCAGCTTGGCTGGCTTCTTTAGTGCTGTCTTGCAATTGCCCGCTTCTGAGAGGGGATCAAAGCGTAAACAAGCCCCCTTCAGGACTTATACACACCAATCTCAACTCTCACTTGGACCTTGTTGCTTGCCTGTCAGCCCCCTGCCTGGGGGATGCTGCGTTGGGCAATAGAAATGCCCAAACTGTCAAAAGAAGCTGCCGTCCACCCTGCTCTTTTGCAAGGTGCATCAGTTTGCCATTTTACTCTGACCGGAAGCCATCCTCCGACTGGAAGCCAAGCAACAGAATTCAAGATGCAACGACTACAACCTTTCAAATTGATAAAAGACTCTTGGAGATATTTAGGAGTTCACATCCCAATAAAACTAAAAGACTTATCTAAATTTAACTATCACAAACTACACCTGAAAATTAAATCTGACACAAACAACTGAAAAGCTCTGCAGCTTTCCTTGCCTGATAGACTTGATTTGATCAAAAGTATCATAATCCCCAAATTTACTTTCCTTTATCAGACTTTACCTATCTTTATTACAAAAGAAGAGCTTCTCTCCTGGCAGACAACCTTATGGTGTTTTCTTTGGGATGGGAAAAAATGAGAATTAATAACAGCACTCAGCCTTGCCTTCCCCCTTCTACGAGCATACCAACAAGTGGCAATTCTCTCACAAGTGGTATAAATGCAATATGATGATTGTCAAAAGCACTGAATGCAAATAGAAAGATTCTACACAGCCCCTTTTGACCTTCAGGAAATCTTTTGGATAAAACCCATCCTCAGACCAAAAACCATTAACAACAATGTACTCTGTTCAACAGCTATCAAAACATGGGAGGTCATAAAAAATAAACTTCTTCCTCTAAGGATATCTCAATTATCTACCTACACTTATCAAGATTGGTTTCACCCAGGCGAGACTCCAAATGCCTTCGACGACTGGAAGAAAGCAAATATAGGACATCCCTAAGACTTGGTAAATAAGGGGAAAAGTCAGAGAAAAACAATACTTTGATCAAAAGGTTGGCAAACAAACAGCATGGCATCAATACTTTCAGCTCAGAAACCTTGTGGAGCATCTGGCTGGACTGGGAACTTTTGAAAGACAACTAACCTTGAAAATATCATCATATCATTTCCTAACTCTCCAAAATGCTTACTATCAAATCTATATAACATAATAACTACAACAGACTCACATACTAAATCCAAACATCAAAACAGATGGGAAGAAGACTTGGATGTATAGTGGCAAGAGTCGGACTGGGAAACTGTTTGGGCCTCGCCGGCAAATAACTCTTGCGTATACAATATAAGGCTTCAATTCTTCAAATGCACCTCAACAGCTTCATAAAATAAATCTGAATAACAGCCCCTTATGGTGGAAAGAATGTGAACAAGAGGCGTCTTATCTACATTGCTAGTGGAGCTGTCCGAAGATATCTCATTTCTGGAAGACAGTAGAAAAACAAATCAAAGAAATCACAGCAATAAATATTCCCTTCAAACCAGAAACCTTCCTCTTGAATCACTGGGGCAACTCAATTAATGACAACATGAAAGTAACTATCACAACTCTTCTAGATACAGTGAGTTTGACAATTGCAGCCGGATGGAAATCTACCTCCACACCAACAACCTCTGCATGGCACGACAAACTGTGGGAACATTATATAATGGCAAAAATAACAAATTCGATCCACAAGTCTCAAACAAATGCTACATTTCATTCCAAGTTCGAGGTGACCTGGTATCCAATCTTTTCTTATATGTTAACTCATGATATAATCCCAGCCAATCCTCTCTATCATAAATGGCTAACTCTTTAAAATTAGCTCTGATATACCAGATTGTGCTGTAAACCACTCACACAACACAACACATATATTCAGGCCTTCTGTTAACTACTACATCAACACCAATCTAACACTTTTTACTAACCTCTATAAGCTTATTATCCAAATATCTCAATGCTGTCTATAATACAATACTCACCAAACTTACTCAGAATACTATTCACTACCAGACTTATCTAAAGAGATATCTACTGTATATGTCTATATACTTTTGCCATGTTGTATCAATCAGTGTTTGTTGTTGTAAATTAATAAAATTAATTTTAAAAATAAAAAATAAAGGGTCCCTTTAAATGCCGTTGGAAAGAGGTGGGGAGGGGAGGCCATGGATGCCTGCACTCCAAACTGTGAATTCATGGCTTGGAATGCAGGCATGTGGCCTCCACCTCTTCCCAACAGCATTTAAAAGGACCCTTTAAAGCAGGGAAGAAGCAGGGGGCCACATGTGCCTGCACTCCAAGTCATGAATTCACAGCTTGGAGTGAAAGAGCACCCAGCCATCCCTCTTCCTTCCTCCTTCCTGTGAGTTTTTAAGGGCCAACTGAAGGGCCAGCTGGCTAGCTGCAGGAAGGAGATTTAAAGGGCCAGCTTGCTGGTGGCAGGAAGGAGCCCCCCAAATTGGGAAAAACCTTGCTGGGACTGGGGGTCTGGTACCCCTATGTATAAAGCTGTTCTGTAGCTTTCTTGATTGAGAATCTAAGTTCTCTCTCAGAGTAGTTCAATATATTTAAGACAATGGGATTCTTATTCTTCTCTTTATAGAAATACTTTTCTGACAATTCCCTGACAGAAATCACTGACTCCCAAAGGCTGTTCCCTCAGAAGCCAAATCCTTTGGCTTCTGATCCAGATGTTAGATTTCAGACCAAGACCAAAAGGGAAATCGATTTTTTCCTTCCAGATCAGCTGTTTTATTTCCTCTCTAAGCTGATGCTGGCCAATCAGAGAGTGAGTAGAGCAACCAATCACAGAAGCTTTCTCTCCAGGGAAGATTAACTCTTGAACTCCATGACTCTCTGACACAAGCAGCATTTTTAAAAGCCTGCTTTTCTTTGCAATCCTTCACACCAGGTCGAAGCTCTGATCCCTTCACGTAAACACCCCTACCAGGCAGAAAAGGGGGGGAAGGGCAAATAATTGTTAGTCCACAGAGAAGATAATCCACAGATATGTGCCATGAGACAAAATTTATCTGAAAGGTAAGAATACAGATTATTTCATCTGCTTCAGAGGTTTCCACTCTATTTTAAGTTAGAGCTTTCTTGAAAGAAGTAGTTAAATTAGGCACAGTTCAATAGTTTATCTCTGCAGTATCATAAATCTTTTGTTAGTACTTTGCACTTTGCACCTTATAGTCCATTAATTTTCAGAAATTCTCTTATCGGTGAAGTCAGACGCTGCTGGGAATCTGCCAGCCTTCCAAGGTAAGTTATAATTCCAAGGAGGATCTTAGAAATGAACCAAAAAAATTCAACAAATTGAAAAAGGTCCCAATGGTCGTTATATTTTCCAGAATGGTACACTAAATGGTTCACCTATCACCCTTGTGTCTCTATATGTACCTAACAGAGGCCAGGTTGAGTATACCAAAGACACTCTTCATAAGCTTGAAGCCTTTAGTAATGACCCATGTGTTATAGGAGGGGACTTTAATTACATTATTAACCACAATCTAGACAAATCTAGATTTACTACTACCAAAAAGAAAATGTTACATCAACCCTCTTCTTGCCAAACTGAGCTAGCCTCTATTTTAAATCAATTCAGTCTTATTGATATCTGGCATTTGAGGAACCCAACGGTAGAAGACTTTACTTATTTTTCCAGATTTCAAACCTATACAAGAATTGACTTTATCCTAGCATCTTCAACCATCTCCAACTCCTTTACAGATGCACACACAGGAGCCAGAATATGGTTGGACCACTCTTGGACAGAAACCACAATGGAAATTGGAGAGGACACAACATGCAACTACACATGGAGGTTAGACTCAAAACTTTTATTATTAAAATCTGTTACAGACTCAATAGAAACAGAAATCAAGGAATATCTCCAGCACAATTCAACATGTGGTGTATCTCAGCATTTAGTATGGGATGCTCTTAAAGCAATAGTCTGCAGCAAAGTCATGGCTATTTTATCTACCTTTAAAAAAGAAAAAAATAAATTAAAACAAGAAATGATTAACAGAATCAAAGAACTTGAATATAGACTTTATGATAGAAAGCACACATACAAAAAGCTATTGTTGGAAAGGATAAAGTTAGAATCTATAGAAGTATCCCAAATTAAAAAAAGAATAGTATGGCTGAGGACAGACTAGCAGTTTGCTCCGGTAGCCAGTCATGGCAAAAAAGCTCCGGAATAAACTGTACCGGGTTTTCCCATTCACACGGCTGGGGCTGCTGCTGGAAGATAAGGGGCTGAGCCAGGCGGGAGCGTTCAGACTGCCACGCCGGAGGTGCGCAGAATACTGCACCATTCACCTGAGCCGCTGCTGTGCGGATGTGCACACATGCGCACATATGCCTATGCGCACATGTGCACAAGTGGCCATAAGGGAAATTCTGTGCAAAACAGACCTGCCCACACCACCACCCCCTTTTAAAGGCAATCACCAGCACCCACCCTGTGGCAGGGCGAGACGAGGAGGGCAGGCAGCATGGACGTCGAAGCCACAGCTGGTGCACTCCTACTCCTGGGCCTCAGGGCCTGCATTACATTGCTGCAGTGCCACCAAGCCAGGGTGCGCAGCATCCATGCTTGGAGGGCACTAATCCTGCAGCGGTACAGGGCCTGCAGAGCAGCCAGAATCAGACAGCACTGGAGCATAGAGGCCCGTGCAAGGGCTGGGCTACTCAGGCTGGGTGAAGAGGGCGCACCACATCATTGGTGGGTGTACCCGCGCCCCACCAAGTGGTGGGACACGTTCATCTGTGTAGTGTGGGAAGACGAGCAGTGGCTGAAGAACTTCAGGGTGACAAAGGCCACGTTCCACTGGCTAGTGGACAGCCTCTGCCACCACATCAGTCACACAGACACACCAATGAGGCGTGCCATCTCAGCAGAGGAGCGCGTGGCCATAACCCTGTCGGGCACAAACTGCTACCAGGAGGTCAGCCACCAGTTCGGGGTTGGCAAGTCCACTGTCACGGGAATTGTGGTGGAGGTGTGCGTGGCCATGGACCTGGAGTTGTTGAGCAGGATGGTCTACCTCGGTCCACCAGGAAGGGTGAGTTCCCCCCCAGGGGTGGGTGTCCACAGGCCCCCTTGCAATTCCCGGGCCCCCCACTGAACTGGCTGCCCTGCAGAGGCCTCAGTGTATGCTGACAGGGATGGTAGCCAGGTCCCCCATATCTAGGAGGGGGTAGCTATGCCACAGGGAATGGCAGAGCTGCCATAGCTCCCTGCCCATACCCCCCAGGGGCCCCAGGGCAAACAGCGGGAAATATGGGCACAACTCCAGGAGGCGGTGAGGCAGATAAAGGGTGTGGACCCGGAGGAGGGCTGGGGTCCTCCACAACAGGGGGAGGGGGAAGGGCAATGCCATACCGAGGCCCACAACCGTCATAGATACGGGGGGAGGGCCGTGCAGCACAGTCCGCTTATGTACCATGCCCTGCTGTGCATTTGGGGAGCCAGCATGGTGTAGTGGTTCACTGTGTGGACTGTAATCTGGGAGGCCAGGCTGTGAGTCCCCAGTCCCCCCGGTGTAGCTGCTGATGTGACCTGGGGTCCTTCCCAAGCTCTGGCACAGCTGTCTATGAGGAAGAGCGGCTTCTGTCCGCAACTCTCTCAGCCCTATGTCCCTCACAGGGCGTCCGCTGGGGGGAGGGGGCCGGAAAGGAGAATGTCTGCCACTCCAAACCACAAAGCGAAGGGCAAGGAACGAGCCCACCCACCCTTCCTCCCCCTGGGACAGGGCTTGCGTGGAATCTGTTGCCGCACCACAGAGTGGTAGAGTAGCATTGGCTGTCTGCAGGGAAGGAAGTCCGGTGTGCTCTGACCACTCTGTTGTCCCAGCAGGACGCAGTAACAGGGTCAGAGGGACATCACTGGACATGAATGGGCCAAAGCAAAGGGGTCGCCACCCGCAAGGGGGCACCTGAAGACCGTGGAGGCAACATCCCGAGGTTGGGAGGGTAGGCCAGTGGGTCCAGGGCATCCTCCAGGAAGGCAGTGTGAAGTCAGGGAGTGGTGGCCGAGTGGGCCAGAGGGAACTAGCTGCAGCAGGCAGGGTGGTAGAGCCAGACCCAGGTTCATGAGTCACACAATGGCACTGCAGCCTCTGTGGGCCAAGTGCAGGTTCCTGTCGTGCCACACACTGGGCCCCTGCAGGCACAATGTGCCCGTGTGCCATCAGTGTGTCAGTGGACCAGGGAGGGCAGCTGGATCCTGGGGGGGCGGGTCAGAGACCTCCTGTCCTAACCCAAGGCCTCGTTGCCCCACAGGTCATGGATGGGTTCGCAGCACTGGACTTCCCCCAGTACGTCAGGGCCGTGGATGGCTGTCACATCCCTGTCAAGCCACCGCCCGACCTGGCACATGACTTCTTTAACCAGAAGCACTTCTACTCTGTCATCCTCCAGGGGACTGTCGACCATCGGGGCAGGTTCACCAACATCTGTGTGGGCCACGCTGGCCATGACCACAATGCCCATTTGTTCTGCCAGTCACACCTCTGCAGAGCCATGGATGCAGGGGGTTTCATCCCTGGGAACCCCACATCCTTCATAGAGGATGTCCTGGTCCCCCCCATCCTTGGTGATGCCACATACCCCTCCAGAAGATGGCTGATCACCCCGTACAAGGGTGCCTTGAACCACCGGCAGGCCATGTTCAATAGGGCACATGCCCATGCCAGAAACATCATGGAGTGTGCCTTCGGCCACCTGGCACTGAAGCTGGATGTCCGGGAGGCAAATTACACTCCAGTGGTGTCAGCCTGCGTGACTCTCCACAACATCTGTGAGGAGCGGGGCCATGCCATTATCAGGTGTGAGGCGGATGAGGAGCCGGCCCAGGCCCCAGGGGTGAGGGCCCCCGTGCGGAGGCTCGACATTGCGAATCGGGCAGAGAGAAGCGTGGTGAGGGAGGTGCTAGCCACATGGCTGATGAGGCAGCAACGATAATGAGGACACGTCGGCATAGGTCGCTTGTGGCATTTCAGACATGGGACATTGCACCCCCTGGCAACTGCCAAGGAGTCCCCACCACCGACCAGCGCCCAAGCACCCATCAATGCGATGGGCCTAGTAAAGATGATGAACCACTCTGGCTGTGTGTGTGTCCCTCATTCCCTAGCTGGGCACCAGGGCCGTGGCTGGGTGGAGGCAGGGTCCAACAGGGAGGGCCAGCTGTGGTTGACCCCACCAATGGGATCCCCACTGGCTTGCCAGCCAGGTCCCAATGGGGGTCAGTGCCTATGGGTAGCTGGTGGGGTGTGGATCAGCGTCCACTCTCGGTGGTTGGGGAATGGGATGCTCCCCCTGGGTGGTGGGGGGATATCCAGGGGTGACAGCGGAAGGCCATCCGGACCTGACCTGGGTATGGCAAGAGGCTGGGGCGACAGCCAGTCTCCAGAGTACTGTGGTCAAGGGCAGCTTCCAAAGGTACTTCCTGACCCTATGGAGGAGATCCCAGGCCCCATTCCGGCCAGAAGCCACCGACAATAGCTGGGAGTGAGATGGGCAGAGTAACACAGACTAGGACAGCCACTCCCTAAGGTCGAGGGCTGGAAAGCAAGAGCCAGCCCTGGGCGCCCATGGCCCACCCCCGGGCTCCAGGGGCATCCCCAGCTGGTCATGCAACCTCGCCAAGGAAACCGCAGTCCCCGTTGCAACACATGACAGCATTGTGGGACCCATCGTGATGCTGCCAGCAGATGGGGGACAGAACCACATGCCATGTACAGTGTTCTGGGCATGTTGTCCCCCCCTCATACATGTCAGAAGCCACATGGTCAACGTCCGAGACGTCGGAAGGTGAATAAGGGGCCCCTCCTGCCACAGAAGAACTGCCTGACATGGTCTCTGGGAGAAAACTGTGCAGACCATGTCTGCCCTGTGTAGCTGCCCAAGCTGTGTCCGGTGGAGGTGGCAGAGTAAATACCTGGATGGGAGACACCCCCCCCCCGGAATACCAGCCCTTGGGAGGCAGGGGAAGGCTGCCTCCAGGGCCCCCGTAGGGGACAGTCAACATGGGTCACCATGATATCCAGGAGAACACACATCCACACATCCGTCAAATGCAAGGCACCCCCTGAGCAAGAGAGTAGCCATGCAGGATCAGACCTCTGGGGTATCATAGCCCTCAGTAAGGTTGCACTGTTGGAAGTGGCAACTGACGATGGACTGACAGAGGTCAGCAGGCTGGTGGAGTGCATATCTAGTGTCCTGCTGGAATCTGACGTGGGGGAGGACACCAGTATGCACCTGCCGTGACCCATGTGTAAGGGGGGGGAGGTATGGCTCCAGACCCATCGAGAACACCGGCAAGACAGGGGCTGCCTCTGAAGAGAACCCTTCCCTCTGAGCCTCCAGCTCAGACTGCTCACTGGAAGCCCGGGTGGGATGGCTCCAGAGACCTCCAAGGCTGTCCTGGAAAGAGCTCTGTGAGCCCCACCAACCCCACTGGCATCACATCCCCGGGTCACTTGGGCATGCGCATGGGAGCGTCCCCGGACAAACGCGTCCCCGCCTAAACACCTCTCCATGCTGTGTCAGCCATCAAAGGAAAGTTCTGTGGGTGGAATCCCCATAGCCGTGCTGTTGTAAGGGGGGGGGGGAGAGTGCAGTGTACAGTGCCACCTGGCACTGAGAGCCTCCAACCGTCGCTGCCCCGGGGACACTTGGGCATGCACATACCAGTGTCCCCGGCCAAATGCATCCCCACACAAATGTGTCTCCGTGCCCAGCCAACGTCGCTGGACAAGTGTCACGCCGCCCGGACACCTCCCTGCCCTAATGCCTCTCCAGGAAATGGAGCCCCCTCAGCTCGGTGTTTACTGGATGGATGAGGAGGTGGAGCTCCTCCTGAGGGCCCTGCACGACTTCAAAGCTGGCAGGAGGGTCATGGCCAGCACCCATCTGCAGACCCTGGGCCTCTTTGGTGGGGTGGCTGAGGTGCTGACCCAGGCAGGCTACCCTCAGTCAGCTATTCAATGCAGGGCCATATTTAAATGGGAGAAGGCCAAGTTCTTTGAGGCCCTGGAGGATTGGGACGGCATCCCCCCCATGGAGAGTGGCCCCCCCATTTCCGTCTCCTGCAGGCCTTCTGGGAGCAAGGAGGCCAGCCGTCCTGGAGGCAGCGATGTGTCCCAGGTGAGCTGGTTGCTTTGAAACAACCCCTATGGGGAAGGGTGGGTGTGCTTTGGGCCCTGTAGTGGGGGGGTGACATCCGGGGTGTGTGCCCTGGTGAATACCAGTGGTATGCCTGGGAGACAGCAGCCAGGAGAGGGGCAGATGGCTGGCTGCCTCACTGGACATGTGGTCCTCGCCGCCCCATGCAAGTGCTCAGCGATCCAGCTGCAAGGGGCAACAGGAGCCCCTTCCCCACCCGAAGACCAAGGGACATGGCATGTGGTGGGAGGGGGTGGTGGCCCTGGAGGGCAGTAGACACACGTGCGGAGCAGAGGGCCCTCTGTGGCTGGGGGCCACAGGGTCGGGATAGGCTGTCTGGGGCGGTGATGGTCAGCATCACTGGTGCTTGGGGGTGCAGCAGTGTCAGAGGGCACCACGTGTCCTGCCCCCACTGCAGGACCTCCTGGGACATGTGGACGCTGTGTACTAGAGTCTGGGACATGAGAGGCCACTGTTCTGATCCAGCACCCACCTCCCAACTGTTCGGATGGTCTGGCCCAGTCACCACATGGCATGCACATCGGCATGGCAGCTGTCAGCATGGGCTGTGGGCAATGTGCCAGGCATGGACTGGGAGCTGAGATCCATGGCACACCATCGTCCCCTGCAGCTCCCCATGTGGGGGCCGTGGCCCTGGCCTGACAGGGGATGACAGGGGATGCCTGCATGGGGAGGGGGGCCCCACAGGGAGGGGGGGAATGGGGGCCCAGAAAACTGGACGGATGCCCAGGGGCATTGGGCTGGCTGTCGTGCCGGGGGCTGTCGGTCACACTGCCATGGTGCCTTGGCAGCCATGCCGCAACCTCAAGGGCACATGCCGCACCCGGGCCCATTGGCCACCACATCCCACACCCCTGCTGTCCCCTCCACCCCTTCATCGGATGTCTGATGCATTTGAGGGGCCAGCAGGTATGGGTGGGGGAGCCTAGATGGCCTTCCCAGAGGGCTGCCGGTCCAGCGGGGGTGGGGTTCCCCTGCATCCAGGCTGTGGCCACGGTAGGCAGCGATGGCAGCAGATGGCGACCCATGCTGGCGGCCCATGCTGGCACCCCAGCACAAGGGCCCCCACCACCTGGCAGCTCAGGCCAGCATGCTGGCACCCAAGGGCACCCCACACTGGATCCCCTGCAGCCGGTCCAGGCATACCTTTCCCCCACACACAGGTCTCCATTCCCATCCCCGTCAGCGCAGACACTGGAGGCCAGCCGAGGAACCTCCGCCCGCCTCCCAGACCTCCTCTAAGGATGAGGCCACTGCTGCACCACCGGAAGCTCAGCCAGGTAGGTGGCGCCAGCCGTTGGGGCACCATGGGGGTTGGCAGTTGCAGAGGCCCTGGATGCTGTGGCCGGAGTCCCATGGGGCTTGTGGTGGTGAGATCAAGGGCACGGCGCCCCACCAGGACCCCCCTATGGCCCGCCCAGCCCATGCTGTCCCTGCCCTGGCCCCACCCGTGCCTGGGGTGGCAGGGCCAGGGGCGGGCCCCCAGGGCCTGTGGTGGTAGAACGTGGGTGCCAGGCAAGGCCAGGCACCTGGCCTGGCTAAGGACTAGGGCTAACCACTCCCCTTGCCCCCCCTGTAGAGCCAAGGGGACCCACTGCAGAGGAGGGGGGCATCATCCTCCAGACCACTCCGGAGCCCAGTGACGCTGGTGAGTCCCATGCAGTGGCCGGCCCTCCAGGAGGCCATACTGGCACAGCCCTGGAAGTGCACAGCCATGTAGGGGGGGTCGGCCACCTGCACCAGTGACCCCTCCCCGTGGTGTCGGGGTGGCCTGGAGTAGACTGTGGGGAGGGGGGCTGGGGGTGTGCTGGTTGGCAGCAGCAGGCGCCCTTTCCTGGGCTCCAACTGCGGCAGTGGCCTGGGCCATCACCCATAGAGCCCGCAGGCCTGGTGACATGCCTGGTCCCTGGCACGTGCGGCTGCTGGATGCAGGACCAGAGCTAACAGGTGGTCCTGCTCCTGCTGGGCGTGTGTGTGTCTGGGTTTCTGTATGTGATGTCTGGGGGTCTGTTTTCCAGATGCAGCCCCTGTGGTGGGGGGGCAGTACGTCCGAGGCGCCTGTCACGGTCGAGTCCCAGTCGGCCTCAGATACCGGTACGTCTGTGCTCTAGCGGCCTGCCATTACTGACATGGGCCCACCCATGTCCTTTCAGGGGGTCAGGAACCAGGTCCCGCTGGTGTCTAGGAAGTGGAGGTGGCCGCCAATGCACCCACGCTGGCCTCACTGGCGGCACGTCTGACGGTCCTTGCGGAGCAGACAGAACACCAATGTGAGTCTGCCATGGTGGCATGTCCAGCCTCCTCCATGAGGGGCCTGGCCACAGTGGCCACCAGTGGCAGGCTCTGCAGGGGGGGCAGTGCCAGACCCCAGGGGTCCCTGCTGCCACCACACTGGGCTGTCTGGCGGGGGCGCTCATGGCACGATGGGGTGGCTGACCTGACCCATGTTTGGCTTTCCCCACAGTCGAGTGCATATCGCTCAATATCCAGCAGCAAGGCATGCAGAGAGATCTGCAGATGCTCCTTGCAGCTCAGGGCCATCAGCCCAATACAGAGGACACAGATACCAAGGTCCTGCCCACCGACAGCAGTCACGACGGATGAGGGGGCCACCCGGGGAGCCAGATGGTCACTTGTACCCTCACTGTCCCTAGCCCGTTCCCCCCAAGGATGGGACTGACACAATGGGCCACATATGTGTGCTCATGTTTATTCACCCAGTTTCCCCCACACCACAGTTGAGTGTTACAATAAATGTTGTTTCGTGCTCCCACCACCTGTGTATGACGTCCTTCCTTCGGGGATGCGTGATGGGCTTCCGATCCCCCGCTTCTACCGGTGATGCCAGTTGCCTGCACGGCCAGTCCTCGGCACACTGGACCCAGCAACTTGGCAGGAACACCGGCCCCCTCCTGCCGCTGGCATGGGACTCCAGAGACCGGGCAGGGTTTGTGCACGGGGCTTAGCTGGGTGGTGAGTAGGGGGCCCTCATCTGGCCCCAGGGCCTTCCGCTCCGGCGTGTTGCCCTTCCCCTCAGGGCGCTGCCACAGCCAAGACTGACAGCCCTCCCAACCCCCCTTTGCTGCCCTCGACCCTCCATGCTGCAGCAACATTCTGGCCCTGGAGCCACAACACGTGGCTGAGCCACGGATGTGGCTATCCGCATGAGGGTGTCCAGTGTTGCCTGCAGGAGCTCATGCATGGTCCAGGTGGTTTCGCGCTCCTCCTGCCGTAGGCTGCGCATCTCCTCAAGGAATTCCTGGTGCTCCTGGGCGCCACTTGCTAGCAGGGCCTCATGGTGCCGGTCTGCCTGGTCCAGGAGCCGCTCACCGACTCTCTGTAGGGCTGCGACCCGCTGTCTCCTTGCCTGGATGACCGCCATCCTGGAGTTGGGGGACAGTTGAGCGAGGGGGGCACGGGTGGCACATCTGCAGACAGGGGGAAAGGGACCCTTGGTCATCGCGCCTGCAGTGCTGGGTCACTGTGCCCCAGGGGGTGCTGTCCCTGTGGCCCACTGGCCTGTGGGAACGAAAGCCCTCCTCAGGGAGCCACAGCTCTTGGGGCCAGCCATTCACAGGGGCTGCCCCTGGTTGCCACAATGTGCCGTGCCGTTTGCCCTACGCCTCCCCATGCACAGGAGCCCGGCACGCCCACTCACCTGCCGCGTCCCAGCTCCCGCATCGGGGGGCCCAGTCCCTCTCCAGGCTGCGAGCTCCTGAGGGCCCTATGGTGGTGTCAGGGCGGGGGGAACAACAGGTCAGTCCCTTGAGTGCTGGAAGGCCCTTTTCCAGCCTCCGCCCACCCCCAGCGGGGGTGGTCCACAACCGGTTGGGGGGCAGGCCCCCCTGGGACCATAGCAATAGGCCGGCAGACCTGTCTCAACTCTGGGACAACTGGGGACGTACTCATTGCCAGGATCTTCTGGGACCCAAGGGACTGTCTGCCAGGGCCCCCCACACACACAGGGGTCTGGCGCACTCACTCACCTGCTGCGTCCTGACTCCCTCTCCGGGCTGCGAGCTCCTGAGGGCACTATGGTTGTATCGGGGCAGGGGAAACAATGGGTCAGTCCCTCAGGCACTGGGAGGCCCTCTTCCGGCCTCTGGTCGTCCCCTGGCAGGGGCGGTCCACAGCCGGGGGGGGCGGGCCCCCCTGGGACCATGGCAATGGGCCGGCAGACCTGTCTCAGCTCTGGGCCACCTGCAGGGGTCCTCCGTGGCCTCCACCACGGGGCTGACTCCCCAAGGGCCAGCAGCCGGCGTGTACTGTGGTGGCCATGATTCCCCAATGGGCAAGCTGCCAACTCCTGACGTGGCCAGGGTCCATGTCCTTATCTGGCTGCGGCTCCTCCTCCACCACGGTCTTGTTGTCGGGATCCTCCAGGTCCTCTTTTGCCGGCTCGAGGGTGTATACATGGGGAAGGATGGGGCAGGCTGCAGCTGCTTTCCTGGGGGGGGGCAATGTGGCCCGCCCTGGCATGGCCACCATCGCCTGTGTGGGCACCCCTTCCATCTGCCTGCGGAGGTGTGTGGCCCGTACACGGCAGGTTTTGCCACTGCCCAAGGGGGTGCTGGCCTCCCCACACCCTCTTCACCAGCAGAGGTGGGTAGACTGGGCAGGGGAGGATGACCGTGGGCTTCGACCCCACCCCTCGCTTGGGGACTCCCCCTGGCTGGTAACCTTCTTTTCCTTCCCCTGACCTCCCCACGACAGGCACCCTGTGAGCAATGCTCTCTCCACACAGCGGGGTCCTGTGGGTCAACCTTCTACTTTCTGCGCTACTGCCATTACAAGTGTGCAGAATCAATCTGGCTGCTGCATACAGTACTGTGGCCTGGGGCTCTGATTCCTGCGGCAGGACACCAATCCATGTGTTGCAGGCTATGCTGCTGTGAGCCACTCAGGGGGACTGCTGGCTCTGTGGTGGGGGGGGCGGGAGACCTCTGACACGTACCACCCTTTGCCACACCCAGCTGTGCCGGAACTTGTAACTGACCCAGGGGCACATTGACAGGTCCAAGGGGAGGTGTGTGGACGCACACTGGGTTCCCCTAGACTGCAGGCCTCACAGTGCAGTACTAATGCAACCCACCGCACCCACACATTCACCATGTGGTTGGGTGGCAGGACCTGTGTAACGGGAGACATGCCTGGGCCAGGATTCCTGGTCATGTCATGGACTCTGTCCCCACCACCGGCGTCTGCACATTGCAGCTGCATCCTGGCATATGGGTATCTGAGCTCCTGGATGGGCAGGGACCTGTGCTGGGTACTCCTCACTTACCTGGCACCAGCACCTCTGGGGCTTGCTCCTCCTCCTCCTCTGGCTCCAGGCTGAGGTGGAACCCTTCATCTGGGCCTGTTGCTGACTGGCTCTGTCCGGTCTCCTGTGAGCTGCTTCTGGATGGGCGGGTCTGCAGGGGGAGGCTGTTTCGGACCCTCCGACTGTGGACAGTGCCATCTCCCTGGAGAATCCTGTCCAGCTCTTTGTAGTAGGGACATGTTGTCTGGTCATTTCCAGAGGTGCTGTTGTGTGCCACTGCATGCCTGTACACTATGCGTATCGATTTGGTTTTCGACCGGCACTTATCTGCCGACCGGTTGTGCCCCAGGGCGACCATTTGTTCTGCCATTTGTTCAAAGGTGTCCCTGTTCCTGTGGCTCTCTCTGAGGGCCTCCTGTAGGGTCACCCCACACTGCTAGCAGGTCTAGAGTCTCTCCCCTTCTCCACGATAGTCCTCGAACACCAGCCATGTTGCCTGTTGCTCGGGTGGTCATGGGCCCGGGGTTTTATGGCTTCTGGGGCTTGGTTGTGCACTTGTGTGCATCAGCGTGTTTGTGCGCATCAGCGCATTTTGCAGAGTAGTGTTCATGCACATTCCCTTGCGGTGCAGGCGGCACACAGAACGGATGCAGTTTTCTCTCGGCTTATCGGCTGCACGTTCAGACTTCCCAGAAGCAGAAAAACACGCAATACACACAGACTTCTTCATTTGCTACAGGATTCCTAAGGTATCTTTTTAATCCGGTGGTGAAGCAGAACAGCATGGGTTGGCTACGGGTGGGGGACACCAGGCAGATGTGCCTGTGTGAACGGCCAATTTACTCCAGGATTGAATCGTCGCTGGCCTGGGTCCCTACCGGGGCTAATTGCAAGTCTGAACTCAGCCTATATGTCAAACAAAAGTACTGGTTCAAAACACCACAATCAATTAAACTATTATCTTGGAAATTTAAGAAAAGAATATCAGATAATGCCATTCATGCAATTAGAAACAAGAATGGTTAACTGAAGCATAATAACAAAGACTTTTCTGAAATTTTCTTAGACTACTACGAGATCCTTTATAAATCTGACTCTCCATCCCCAGATGCTATAAATGGATTTTTGTCAAAATATCCTCTTCCAAAAAATATATCACCTCAACGTAAAAAGTCACTAGAGGAACCTATTTCAACACAAGAAATCTAAGCAGTAATCAAGTCACTCAAATACAACAAATCTCCTGGTAGAGATGGATGTACTGTGGAGTTCTATAAAAAAATCAGTTTCTTATTAGCAGACCCTCTAGCACAGACTTGCAATCAAGCATTGAAAGAAGGAATCGTACCCCCATCCTGGAATCAAGCGAAAATAGTGCTCATACCTAAGCCAGATAGAGATTTAACAATGACTAGCTCCTACAGACCTATTTCATTATTGAACCAGGACTATAAAATCTGCCCGGTAACAATGGCATTCCGACTCAATCATATAATTGAATCCTATATCAACACAGACCAAACTGGATTCATCCCTCATAGGAAAATCACTGACAACACACAAAAAGTATTAAATGCTATCCAATACTGTCAAAAACACTGCAGTCCTCTCTTATTTTGTCAATTGATTTTGAAAAAGCTTTTGACAGAGTCAAAACTTTAAATTCTGTTTTGACACAAATGAACTTTGGACCCAAATTTTTGAGTCTGATCAAAGCTATCTATCACTCACCATCTGCCTGTATCCAAACAAATGGAATCCGCTCAGAAGACTTAAATTATCCAGAGGTACCCGCCAAGGTTGTCCAATCTCACCATTGCTATTTGCAATAGTCGTTGAACCGTTAGCACATGCCACCTGCTCCAATCCGCAGATTCATTGCTTCTTGATAGGAAACCACCATCTAAAACTCAGTCTTTTCACAGACAATTTGACACTATTTTTAACACATCCAGAAATACACTATTTTTAACACATCCTTGCCTGAAATACACTCTCTGCTTCATTCTTTTGGAGACATTGCAGGATTAAGGGTTAACCACTCTAAGACTATTCTCTATCCTATCCATCTGTCAGATAACCAGAGAGAATGTATCAAGCAAAATTACAACTTCAGTTAGGTGAAGAGTTGTTGGAAATTCCTGGGGATTCTTATTCCCCTCAACCTATCTGACTTGCTCAAATTTAGCTCTTGCAAAAACATTAGAAGATCTGCCTAAATCTACTTCATCGCCTCTCCTGTCTTGGATAGAAAAAATACAAGTTATAAAATCCTTCATTTCCCAAAAATTCTTGTATCTCTTCAGAGGTATACCAATAATAATCCCGTACTCATTACTCAAATGCTGGCAATCAAGCATTTTGAAATATGTGTGGAACAAATCATTGCACAGAATTAGCTTTGCAACATTACGAAGAGTACCTAAAGAGGGTGGATTGTCCTTACCGGATCTCACTTTATGGATGGAAATGGATGGAACTTTCCTACCTAAATTCAAGATCATTTCAGGAGATTCTCTGGGATAAATACCCCCAGAGGCCAACAAGCTTATATGACAACATATTTTTATCCAACTCTTTGAAAGTGTGGGACAAATTGAAATCAGTATTAGCTCCACATCCATCCTTACTTACCAACTGTATAGGTCAATCAGGGTTCAGCCCTTGCCTTTCCAATACCTCTTTTAAAACCTGGAGAGACCATAGTATCCTATGTTTTAAGGATATAAGTAACAATTTTATCCTCCTAGGCAAATCTGAAATAGAACATAAATAAAGTTGTGTAATTAACTGGTTTGAATATCTCCAAATAAGACACCTCTGGAAGACTACTATCAAACCTGAGGAAACCAGGCCTTTTACTCTTTTTGAAAAATCTCTCTCTATGGATGTTAAAACCTGCAAAGGTATTATTTCAATCCTTTATAAGGAGCTACTATCCCACTCCTCTAAAGAACCAACATCATATCAAGTTGCCTGGAACTTAGATTGTATGATATCACCAGCTGACTCTTTTTGGCTCAAAATTTGGTCATCGCCCAGTTTGTCATCTCTATCTTTAAACATAAGACCCCAAGCCCTCAAACTGATACTAAGATGGTATCACACACCCGTTAAACCACACTATATTGATAAGAAATACTCACCTTTATGCTGGCATCCTGCGGCAAAATAGCAAACTACTACCATTGTTGGTGGACCTGCAAAAAAATTAAAACATTTTGGGTTACAATTTTACAGACCATTAAGTTAATTACTAATATTGATTAACCTTACTCTCCTGAACTAGTATTGCTTGATTTATGGGATGGTATTGTGATTCCTAGAATACAAAAAGAATTAATATCATCGTTGTTAATGGCAGCCAAATCTGTTATTACAAGAAACTGGACGAGCTCTAATTCATTAACTCTTCACCAATGGTACATGCAGATATGGGAATATTATACAATGGGAAAATAGCTATTTCCTTACCTTCTGCTAGTACTTACAAAGCTCAATCCCTCTTTTATTCCAAATGGCTTCCATTTCTTGAAGCAACTTATGTAAATACTATTGTCCCCACCTGCACCATACCTAAAAGGTATTTGGAAATTATCTCAACGTTTTGATGATACATGATAACCTGGTCAATTGTTATACAATCATATACAGTACCATTATGACTCTGAAGTATATACTGTGAATGTAAATTATTAATCGTAACTGTTTCTCTTTTTTTCAGTATACTGTTATGTTTCTCTTGTTCAGAATGCATTTTAACTCCTTTTGTGATTATGCTGTTAAAAAGTTAAAAAGTCTATCCTGGTGTGAATATGCCTAGGGTGAGATAAGTCTGGAGCTTTTAAAAGTGCTCTGGTTCAGGTCACCATTTCCCTGGAATCCCCACTACCATCCATTCTGATAAATTCACTTGGTGAACTGATTCATGTCAAACCCTGCAGCATCCCTACAAAAGTTTGTTCTATCAGTTTCATGAAGTGGGCTGGGAAACAGTTTTATGTATAAAAGACAGAGTGAAGGAAAGCCAGCTTAACATAATGAAGTTCTTAAAGAAACACAACAGCACCCAGTAGCAGTGATGTCATACAGAAGCTAAAATCAATAAACAGGGAGTTAAAATTCCTGCTGCTGCACCATTTATTCTTGCTGAACTCCTCTGGAAGGTCTCCAGAATATTGATGGTGAAAAGGCACCAGGAACCTCTATGAGGGCCTTAATTTGTTCTTATCTACACTCCACTTTCACATCTGAGTCATCAGAGATAAGAATGTCAAATGAGAAAGAAAGCCATTAACTTCCTAAGAAAATACATGTGGAAAATCTTCATATTCCTTACCAAAAGCAAGCTAGAGGCTACCCTCATCTAAATGTTTCTTATTTAGATATTCCAGGTGAACTTAGCCATCTGAACCCTTAAGTCAGCAGGGTAGCCTTCCTTTCATCTGAAGTGTTTGTACCTCGGCATTTAGTCATGCTTAGCCACATGACCATGGAAATGTCTTCTGACAGTGTTGGCTCTTCAGCTTGAATGAGATGAGCACCACCCCCTAGGGTCGGATTCGACTGCCTTTCAAGCAAAGGAAACCTTTACCTTTAACATCTTGTCAACCCACAAGGCTGCTTACAGATATGATAAAACATAACACCCGAAGACTATCTGATCCAATCAGGCTTATTATGAAAAGTAAAAAAACAAACAAAATGGCTATTCTCTGTTCTGCACACCGAGAAAAGTGCCCCCGCCCCAATTTGCAATAGTCTTTCCCCATTTCTGCACTCCAACTTGGCCCATCCACTGGGGATGTATTGAGTCATATTACTTTACTGGTATCTCAGTATTCCCTAATCACCTCCTTTCACAGATCTTGGCCTTCTCAGACTGGATGGTGGCAATCTGTGTAGTAGTTTCATTTTGGGGGGAAACATGCCTGGAAACAAATGGGAATTAAATAGAGGCCAGCAAGCTCATTTTCAATCTCAGCCGCGGCTGTAATAAGATTTCAGAGGGTGTCTCACCCATCAGCTCTTCACAGCAGCTGTCTGTTTCCACTTGGAAAACACTGTCCACTCTCCCCTCTCCTGCATGCTTCTGCCTGCCTACTTGAAAGAGCCTTTGTATTTTCAAAGCCCTTCTGGAAAAGCACAGACTGATAAACTACTTGAGTATTCCTTCCCCCACCCCGTTTATCTGAATGCATCAGGCAGAGAGGAGCTGAAGGTTTGATTCAGCATGCAGTGCCCTCTGGCAGTGGAAGCTTGTGGGCTGTGAATTTACACCAGTATAATAAAGATGGGGATCTGCCCTGATGGGGATCTGACCTTGAGGGCTCTTTCTGTGCCATTTTCTCAGAGGAGTGAGAGCATGGCCTGCGACTGTGGCCGCACTTCTGCACTAACAGGTCAGAGCCAGGTCAGCTGCAGCAAGAGAGGGTGATGTGCCCTCTGGAACTCGGGACTATTACTAGAAATCTGCTTTGTAAGAGAGAAGAGCTTAATGCAAGCAGGGAGTTCGCCTTGAAGCATTTGGAGAGAGGTCCAACCCTCTGAGAGAAGGCCATGTGTGTGTGTGTGCTAAACATTTCAGCCAGTGGTACCACTATTAACGCTCATATTACACAATAATACAGAGATAATTTAAATCTCTTTAATCAGTGAGGAAAAGAACTAAAAACTGCAGTATTCCTTGAGTGGGTGCACTTTAATCTCTGCCTGAATCACCAAAAAGCAGCTAAGCTTAGCCACTTAAGACTTTTCCAGGTGATTAATATATAGTGCATCAAATGCACAGTTGTTGCTCATTGTTGCAGGAAATCCTGATACTTCCCTCCAGGAAACATATCCCAGGCTGTGATATTTCATTTTCTCAGTACACAAATTGCAGTGTATTGTTTCTGGAAAAATGCAATTATCTCCCTGATGAATGGAGGCATCACAATTTAGACTAGCTGCTCAAGAATCAGGCACAGATACTACCCATAATATCACTGATAGCATTCCAAATCCTAACACTTCACTAAAGTAAACTGAAACAGGCTCAATTGCAAAGTATAAATACCCTTTGACAGTTTCTTCCCTCCACCCACTGACATATAGACACACAGATGCACAATCCTGTCCGGAGTTGGGGCGAGCAGTGGAGCAATCCAGGTGGGCAGTGCCATGGCAGCTGGAGAGGACAGGCCTGTGCCTGGAGTTGCCCATGCTGACAACCCCCAGGATGGGAAAGGCAATGGGCGGGCATGCAGAATAGCAGATAGTCCTGACACCTGGGCTTCCCAGGAGCCCATCTCTGCCAGGTCTGGAGTGATGGTGGAGCCCAGGTGTCATTGGGCAGCAGCAATATCTGGAAGATGGGGTGAGCAGGCAGCAGAGAGGCAGACCATGGTGCCACAGCAGGCTGAGACACAGCCTGGCTCCAGGAAGAAGACAGCAGTAGCAGCAGAGGAGGTGGCCCCAGCAGCAGGGAACAGATGGGAGCTAAGAGTAGCTTGTCCAATGCTCCCTGCAGCCAGGTCAGAATAGCCAAGGGTGGGCCAGGCACAGAAGATGCTCAGGGATAGTTGGTGGGGATGGTGCCTGGGATGGAGTCAGCAGGCTCTGAGACAACCCTGACAGCAGCAGAAAGGACAGGGAAGCAGCCATTCACTGGGGAAGGGAACAGGGTCAACAAGTGGAGGGAAGAAATAAAATGGGACTCCTGCTGACCAGTGTTCCCTCTAAGCTGAGTTAGTCTGAGCTAGCTCACAGTTTTTTAGCCTCTGGCTCACACATTTTTGTCTTAGTTCAGGAAGGACGGCTTCAGAGCAAACTAATTTATGCAGTAGCCAGACCACCTGCTCACAACTTTAATGCCAGTAACTCACAAAGTAGATTTTTTGCTCACAGGAAGAGAGTCACTGAATCCAAGTCATAAAGGAGACCAGATGGCTGAGAGAAGGAGCAAGTTGAAATAAATTTCCCTCCCCTATCTTTCTGAGGCCTTGAGGGACCCCTTTTGGAGTTGAGGCACCACAGCGGAAGGTGGCCCACCCCAAGGGGGGACAGGCAGGGTGTGACAAAACCTGACCCTCCACTTGCTAGTCTTTGGCTATTCCTTTGAGGTTTTGCATAGATTTCCTGCCTGGGATCAGAGTGACAAGGTGCTTCTCCAGACTCAGTCCTGAAACTAATTGCCTTCAGCTTCTCTCTCAGTCCCAGTCCTGCAAACTGAGGGCTCTGTTTTTCTTTTGCTGGTGTGCTGATCTATGGCTGAGTTCAAACTGGCAGTTTGAAGTGGGAGCCAGTCATGGCAAAAAAAACCTGGAACAAACTGTTCCAGGTTTTCCCGGTTACATGGGGCCGACTAATGCGGGAGCATACTGGGAGGAGGCGCACAGGAGTGTTCAGACTGCTGGCCCAGAGGCACGGCTGTAAACGGCTTTTCCTGGTAAATCGGCTGAATGCCTATGTAGGGCTCGGATGGAGGCAGAGCTCCCTGGAGCAGCGCTCCGGCAGTGAGGCGCCAGGGGGACGGGCACATGGTGAAGCCCCACCCTCTACTTTTGGCCACCCTCTGCCTCCAGCCCTCATTCAAGCCCAGGAGGAGGCAGAAGATGGACGTGAGTAGGCTTCCTCCCTGCCCGGCCCCTGCTTCCCCTGCCTGGCCCCTGCAAGCCCCCCCCGCACTTCATGTTCCCAGAGCCACACATAGCCGCATGCTGCAGGAAAGATTCCTCTCAGTCCCTGCTTGCCTCAGGCCACTCCATGCGGCCTAGCAAGCCCCCACCCATCCTCCATCTTCCTGGACCCACATGGAGCCATGTGCTCTGGGAAAGATATCCCCCCATTCCCTGCTAGCCTCAGGCCACTCCATGCCTCCCCCACCCTCCATTTTCCCGGAGTCACGCAGAGCCACGCACTCCGGGAAAGATCCCCCTCGGTTCCCTGCTTGCCTCAGGCCACTCCATGCGGCCTAGGCAAGCCCCTCCGCCCTCCATCTTCCCAGAGCTGTGTGCTCTGGGAAAGATCCCCCCCCCAGTCCCTGACTGCCTCGGGCCGCTTCACAGCGTCCCAGGCAAGGTCCTCCCCCTTCCCGGTCCTCCATCCCATCCTATGCCTGGGGCAGTGTTGCTCTGCATTCTTGGTGCTTGGGGGCAAGAGTAGGAGGGCTTCTGGGGTTCAGGCCCCACTGGTGGACCTCCTGCGGACCCCTGGTATTTTTGGCCAATGTGTGACACAGGGTGTTGGACTGGATGGGCCACTGGCCTGATCCAGCACGGCTTCTCTTATGTTCTTATGTCTGGGGCAGTGATGGTCTGCATTCTTGGTGCTTGGGGGGTAAGAGTGGGAGGGCTTCTGGGGTTCAGGCCCCACTGGTAGACCTCCTGAGGGCCCCTGGTATTTTTGGCCGATGTGTGACACAGGGTGTTGGACTGGATGGGCCACTGGCCTGGATGTTGGCAGCCAAGCACTTTATAAGAATCCCTTGTAGATCGCTACTCTCTTCCCATTTTACAGATAAGGGACTGAGCGGGACTGGCAGCTCAGTCCTACACAGAGAAGCAAATCTTACTGAGTCCAAAGAAATTCTCTGTCCAGTAAGTGACCTATTTAAAATAGCAGGCCAGCTTGCCCAATGGCCTTGTCCAGGCAGACCTTAGACTTGAACCCAGATCCCTATGATCCATCCATTCAGATTCCCCAATTTTTACTATGCCCAAGATACTGCAGCTGCATAATGTGGTGAATACTTTGATCCCTCCTCCCTAGCATGGAGGAGAGGAAGTCATGGAGTGGAAAAGAGGTTATTGGAGACAGGCTTAGCTGTCAACTAACCAGTCTAGGGTTATGTCAGGAAAAACCTTTCAGTTGGATGATAATATGTGGCTAGAGATCTTTCTAAGGCTTGAGTGGTATGGCAAACAGATAACATACTTTGAGTAAATACTGAGCTGTCCTGATGAATGATCTGAGGCGAGGCATGAGAGTAAACCAGTTTATTTCTGAGACTGCTTTGGTTTTCCAGTGAACATACTGAGATCAAGATCAGTGTTCCTGCTTGCTGCGTAGTACCCTTTGTCATGGAGATAGCCTGAAACAAGCTTTCTTGTTCTCATGTGAATGGCAGAGAAGAGCTAGTTTCATTGCCAAGATGGATGGGAAACAGAAGGGCTAACAAATACAGAAGCTTGGTGGCAGCCTCAGAGATGGTAGATGGTTGATTGCTCACTGCACAGACCACCTGGTTAACACTAAACTTTCTCTATGCAGTTGTATACAGTTGCATATGATCACCGAGTATGACATTGACCTATGATGTCTGAAATGGCATGAAATTAAATTGCAAAGGCAAAGAGTGCAAGAGGTTTCTAAAGCGGTTGCATGTAAGTAGATACCTGATTTTTAGAATAAAGTTCAACCACTCTAATCCACATGCCCTACTATTCTTCTGAATTCAGTGTTCAGTATCTTCATCATAGAAAAGCCTGCATTGACTACATTTGATGGAAAAGAGCTACTTTTCCAGTTTCGACACAACAGTAATCACCTACATGAGTGACATGTACAGGAGTAAAAAGATCTTCTCAGCATCACTTGTGAAAACAACCTTTACTGCTATGCAGCAATTCAGAGGAACAGGACATACGATGTGCTCTTTTACCATGTCTTTCTGCCTAATTAACCAGTCATTCACACACCTGTGATTGTTTGCATACAAAGTAGCTGAATTTTACAAATGTACTGTTCATGTTCGCATAGCAGCTGTCTGAATAGCTGGACTCTCTGGTGAACTGATTTTTTTTGTTACATCTGCTGCTCATGAAATGCTAGTTTATTAAAATCTTAGATCATTCTTTGATTAAACAATCTTACTTTATTTACACCAAAGATCTTTGGAAAGCTAATTCCCACTTCATAATTTATTTACTGCTCATTTGATATGGATTTATGCAGACTATTAACGACATGAAAATGTTCGGGGAGGGGAGGGTTTTAAAGCAACAGCTGTGCATAAAAGAAATCTAGGTTTACCACAAAACAAAATGAAACTTCATTCCATAGAATATACAAGAATTTGTCTCAACACCAAGTACTTGGGTTTATACCAAACATAAATGTTTCAATATGTAGAAAAAGACTTTGAAGTACATGCAAATTGTGAGATGACAATTTCACATATATCTATTCCTTTGCTTGTACTGGCATTAGGAAGCTGCCTCCAGTAATAATTCCCCAGCAGACTGGTGAAAAGTACCTCAAGTCACAGCTGACTTATGGAAACCCCATAGGTTTTTCAGGGCAAGAGACGAATAGAAATGGTTTGCCATTTGCTGCCTCTGTATAGCAACCCTGGACTTCCTTGGTGGTCTCCCATTCAAGTACTAACCAGGGCTGACCCTGCTTAGCTTTCAAGATCTGAAGAGATCAGGCGAGCCTTGGCCATCCAGGTCAGAGTCCCCAGAAGATTACATGCAATGAAACAGATATATGTGACTGTGCAATTGTCAAATATCAGTGGTCCATTATTTGTCCTACTTTTAAAATCATCATCACCATAATTAACATCCCTCACTTCCTCTAAGGCACCCAGGGTGGCATACATTGGATTATCCCCATTGTATCCGCACAGGAAACCTATGTAGGGTAGGCTGAGAGGCAGAGATTGGCCCAAGGTCACCCAGTAAATTTTACAACTGAGCAGGGATCAGTCTTTTCCTGTACAACAGAACATTCCACATAGGAAACTGATAATAGCTGAAGCAGCCTTGAACGGACTGTCTTTCAGGTACTGGTAATTCTGTGCCTTCCTAGAGTTTCAAATGATTTTGTTGTTGAAGGTGAAAATAGATGGGCTACTTTCACATTTACGCCTCACCTTCCTAGGCTGGTGTTCTGACACCAATCTTGTGCTGTTATATTTGGGTTCCCACTTCAGAAGAACATTTTATAATCTTGAAAGCCACTTCCATGATGCATTTTTCTTTTGTCCTGGGCATCATTAAAATATTCAGAGACCTCACCTTGTGAACAGGTTTGCAAATGCAGTGGGGCTTCCTGCTTCCCCCATATGATGCTCTTCCTGTGCAAAACTAACTCTAAAGGATCTGAGGACCTTCCAGAGAAGATTTTCAAGGGCACAAAGGTGCATCATATGGGGTGGGAGTGGGGATTTGCAATGCACGCCATGTGCACATAGAACTTGCAGCAGTACCTTCCACTTACCCTGCAAAGTGCTATTTGCTGAATTAAAAGAAAAACTAAATCTTTTTTTAAAAGCCCAGCATTCATTCCACATCTTAAAGTACTAATGAAACTCTTGACCTGACCTGACCAGTAACAATAACAAAGATTATAGGTTTACAAAAAAGTTGGATCATGGACTGAAATAGCATTTTTGGATTGATTTCCTCTGAAATCTAATTTAGTGATAATTAGATATTTGGGGAGGGGGGAGAGGGAGTAAAGGCTGGTTACTGGAAGACAGAGGGTCATTCCCAAGTTGCTTCTGCTTTTTGTCAAAGGCTGTCACGCGGAGCTTCTAAACTGTGTTTAAATTGTTTTTCATGTTAAGTATGCCCCTAGTTCTAGATAATTTGCACATGTCCACCAATCCTGACCTTGCACTGTATGATCCAAAACCTGCTGATTTCCCCTGAAGTCCTCCCCACTGCAAAGCAGGGTAGAGAGTCCAGTAATGGAAAACAATGAGTTCAATCAGCCAGGGGCAGAAATTTATTACTAGAGCCTACCCGTGTCACTCCCTTTTGTTGCTACCTGGCGCTTATCTCAGACAACATTGGTTTATGCTCCGATTGTGCTTATTTTCAGGAGCTTGGTGTACTTTGAGAAAATTGTATTCAGGAATGTCTCTCTTATGGTTCTGCTAAGGCTGCAGCAGTATCTGTCATGTTTTGTACCATGGCAGCTAATATGCACTCCAGTGCCTGGGGAAGTACTGGCTGGGCTCTGCCTTGTTTCCCAGGAAGTCGCTGTTCCTTCTCATATGATCAGCCACTGCCAGGGCTCCTGTCAGGTTAAAATCAAGTAGATCCAGTCATTCTTGCACAAAGAAAGGTTTATTGGATTATCTTGCTATAAACCCACAGTAGGAAGTCATTGTCAGGAATAGGGGGCAAAGCAAAGCAAGCTAACTTATAGTGTGATGCAATGAAGCGCCTAGCAAATAAAACTTGAGCACTCGCGCGGGAACTCCCGGCGGGAGAAATACTTAATGAGCGGGAGACTACTCCCCCCTTCCCTTGCCTTCCCAGGACTGGAAAATTCTCAGCGAAACAAGAATAGTCCAAAGCCTACATTCAAGGCCACCGTGATAAGGAAAAGCGGCAGGGAAGAAGCTCCCACGTTTCTGCCTGCATACCTACGCAAGCGCATAGCGGGATAGGAAAACATACAACAATGGATTCAGTGAGAAACATCAAATGCATTTTTCTGACATTCTGCCCTTCCCAAAATACCACCCACCCACCACTCAGGAAGGAGAGAATGTGGGCCCCCAGGCTTGTTAGGGTACCGAGCGTGAAAGCTTCTTAGGTGATCAGGTGCATTGATATTTGAAACTTTCACCCATTCCCTATGTTGGGGCCCGAAGTGTACCCATTGGACCAGGTACAGGAGTTGTCCACGTAGAATCTTAGAGTCTAGGATATCCGCAATTTCATAGTGCTCCTCATCGTCAACCATCAGAGGGGGGAGGTTCCGGCAGCGCAGGTTGCCATTTAGTCGGGGGTAACGCCGGTTTGAGGAGGCTGTAATGGAAAATTGGATGTATTGCTTTAAGAGATTTAGGCAGATCTAGCTGTACAGTCACTGGATTTATACATCTTAGCACCTTGAAAGGACCAATATATTTCCAAGCAAGTTTTTTGGACTGCTGCGTCAGCTTCAGATTCTTTGTTGACAGATAGACAGAGTCCCCTGGTTTCAGATTCCAGCCCCCTGCCCTTTTTTTATCTGCTTGTTTTTTGTACTGTAACTTGGCTTCATTCAAAGTCTCAACAATTAGGGGCCAGGAATCGCGGAAAGTCTTACACCATGCTGAAGCTTTCCCCACGTTTTCACCAGGCTTCAAGAAGGGGAGAGGGGGCTGTCATAACCCATGGCAGCTTTGAATGGTGACATCTTTGTTGAAGCGTGCCATGAATTGTTGTATGCAAACTCCGCTAACGGCAGTAAATCAACCCAATTGTCTTGTTGATAATTAGAAAAACATCTCAGGTATTGCTCTAATGTCTGGTTTACTCTCTCTGTTTGCCCATCGGTTTCAGGGTGATAGGCAGTACTAAGAGCACGTTCAATACCCATTAGGGTCATTAGCTCCGACCACAACTTAGAAACAAATTGACTCCCCTATCGGATATTATTTTGAGCGGCAATGTATGTAGTCTGGCAATGTGTTGAAGGAATGCTTTGGCTAAAGCCTTGGCGGTTGGCAACCCGGGGAACGGTATAAAGTGGGCTTGTTTTGAGAACAAGTCCACTACCACCCAAATGACCGTCATATGTTTAGAGGGGGAAGATCAGTGATAAAGTCCATCGAAATTACTTCCCAGGGTCGGCTCGGGGTAGGTAGAGGCTGTAAGAGACCTGGAGGTTTCCCCGGCCTGGCTTTACAACGGTTGCATGTTGGGCATGATTGTATATAGAGCGATAAATCCTGTTTCATTCGGGGCCACCAAAACCCACGTTGCAGAAGTCTTAAGGATTTCACAAATCCAAAATGCCCCGCAGATTTAGAGTCATGAACTGTCTGCAACATTTGGGATCGGGTAGCTTCAGGAACAAACATTTTATTTCCCTTAAACCAGCAGCCGTTTGGACCACATCTCACATCGTCCCTGACTTGTAACTCACTTGTTTCTTGTGAGGTGATGTCAGTGAGAAATTGTTTTTCCCAGGGGAATGTCTGGATAGGGCTCTTTGATGTTTGCTTGGCTTTACGGGTTACAACTGCACCAACCAGTTGTTCTGGGGTGAACATAGACTCTTGTACCTCCACTCTCTTAGAGAAATGTTGGGGAAGGCGGGAAAGAGCATCCGCCAAATGATTAGCCTTCCCTGGTAAATGGTGGAGAGTGAATTGGAATTTGGAGAAAAACTCAGCCCACCTGAATTGTTTAGCATTTAGATTGCGGGGTTTTCGCAGTACCTCAAGGTTTTTATGATCAGTCCATATTTCAAAAGGTACTTGGGACCCCTCTAACCAGTGTCTCCAAGTGATCAATGCTAAACGTATAGACGCAGCTTCTTTGTCCCAAATAGGCCAGAATCTCTCGGTATCATTGAATTTTCTTGATACATAAGCTAGGGGTTGTAGTTGTCCCTGAGCGTTCTCTTGCAAAATCACCCCACCCATAGCAGTATCCGATGCGTCTACCTGGACCACGAATTTTTTTGTCTCATCGGGGTGTGCTAGTATCGGCTCCGACGTGAACAGTCGCTTTAATTGTTCGAACGCGTCCTGACACTGCGGGGTCCAGTTCAAAGGGGCCCCTGGCACTGAAGCCTTGGATCCCTTCCCCTTAGTCTTTAACAGTTCAGTGAGGGGAAGGGCTACTTGGGCAAAGTGTGGCAGGAATTGACGGTAAAAGTTGGCGAAACCGAGAAAACTTTGGAGCTGTCGTCTGGTTTTGGGGGCTCCCACATTACAACATCCTGGACCTTTTTTGGGTCCATTTCCAACCCCTCAGAGGATATGCGGTACCCCAGAAAGTCAATACACTCCTGGTGAAATTCACATTTTGACAATTTAACAAACAATTTGTGATCTAATAGCCTTTCCAATACTTTTCGCATGAGACTGATGTGGGATTTTAGGTCCGGGGTATAGACCAAGATATCATCCAAGTAAACGACCACCCCCTTGAACAAGTAGGGGTGTAGGACCTCATTGATTAAGTTCATGAATACCCCTGGTGCCCCCTGCAAACCGAATGGCATAACCCGATATTCAAATTGCCCCAGCGGGGTATTAAATGCAGTTTTGTATTCATCCCCCTCTCTGATGCGAACTCGAAAATAGGCATCTCTCAAATCCAGTTTAGAAAACACTTTCCCTTTTGCCACCTCTGCCAATAAGTCTTTGATAAGAGGCATCGGGTAGGCATTGGTTGCAGACACTGCGTTAAGTCCCCGGTAATCCGTGCATAGTCTGAGCCCACCATCTTTCTTTTTACAAAACAATACAGGCGCTGCGAAAGGGGATGATGCTGGCCTAATAAATCCACGAGCCAGGTTTTTATCAATAAAGCGGCGCAATTCTTCTTTCTCACTGGGACTCATGGCATAAATTTTCCCTTTTGGCAATTTCTGTCCCGGAAGAATCTCAATAGCGCAGTCAGAGTTACGGTGGGGAGGTAGTTCATCAGCCTCCTCCTCCTCAAAAACCCTACTCAAATACTGGTAATCCTTAGGGATGCGGTTAAGGTCCTCCATTGCTAAACAAGCGCGTGGAGGTTCATTGCAGGGAGGATTTCCCCACCCTGGGTCCCATTGGTGTTCTGTACATTTCGGTGAGATAAATTGAACATTCCCTTCCTCCCATAGAATGTAAGGGTTATGTCCATGTAACCAAGGGCTACCCAACACTAAGGGAAATTGGGCTTGAGGAGCTATCACAAACGAACGTAGCTCCCAGTGGTCGCCAATGCCTATTCTTAAAGGGACAGTCTCAAATCGGCATGGCTCTTTCATTGGAGACCCATCCATTTGTGTGAAAGTTATTGGGTCTTTCAGGTGGACCACGGCTGCCTCCAACCCTACAACCATAGACGGGTTGATGAGGTCCCTCCCACACCCTGAGTCAATGAGGGCTCGAACCCGAATGTGGGTCATCATGGCTGGGTTCATTACTAGGACAGTCACAAAGAAGAGAGAGGGGTAATTGCTCACCAATTTAGGCGCCTCAGGTGTTGGGTCCTGATGTGTAGCGCCATTCACAAACAGGACCATTTCATTTCCCTGCATCTCATTCTCTTCCTCCAGCAACAAAGTATCCACTTGGTCAGGACCCGCGAAAAGAGCCCGTGTATTGCGTGGTTTTGCAGTGCCTTTCTTTGGGGTAGGGGTTATCCATCTTCTGGGCTCTTCTTGTGGTAGAGCCCGGTTGGGGTCTCCTTTCGGGCAGGCGGCGGCGAAGTGCCCTTTCTCCCCACACCGCAGGCAGAGACCCTGTCGCATACGTTGATCTCTCATTCCACTTGGGGTAGATACTGGTTTGGGTCTGGCTTGGCCCGCCGCCGTACTTGGACGGTTGTTACCGAACGATAAATCCAGTTTCATCATACGTAGGCGGCTCTCGGCTTTCTCGGCTTCCTCCATCCAACCTTGGAGGGTGCGGGGTTGCTGAGAGCTGAGGATGTTATTACGAATGTCCACAGCTAGACCCATTCGATATTGTTGGGCCAAGACCGCATCGGTCCAGTCCCGAATTTTCACAGCATGCCTTTGAAACTCCCTTGAATACTCTCGCACTGAGAGTTTGCCTTGTCTGAAGGTACGAAGGAAGGCTTCTGCTTTTTCGGCCGCCCCGGGTCCTCGAAACGGTTTCTCAGAGCCCACATGAAGTCATCTACATTCCCCAACTCCGCAGCCTCCAGATCATGAAGAGCTACATACCAGCTGGTAGCACTCCCTCGAAATCTGGATGCGATAAACTCCACCTGTTGCTCTTCATCTGGGAAAACATAGCCCCATCTTTGCACAAATTTCCCGACTTGCAATATGAAAAAGGACACAGTCTCTGGATCTCCATCAAATGTGATCTCAAGCATGTCCTTAGGACGGATTACTGGGGGGCCGGCGCCATGACCGGGATCGGCTGCATGAGAGGTGCTGGGGCAGGGAGTTGAGGCGGAGGCACAGCGGGCGGCTGGAGTGGCCCTGGTTGGCCTGGCCCTGGTCCTGGTGCTGGAACGACTAGTGGAGGTGGGGCTGGTGCCGGCCGGCCCGGCCCTGGACCCGGAGGTGCTGGTTGGCCCGGCCTCGGGCCCGGAGGAGCAGGAGGTGGTCGTCCCGGTAGCAGTGGTGGTGCCGGGGCTGGTGCCGGTCTAGGCTGTGTCAGCGGATGAGCCCGAATAGCTTGGTCCATCATCTGTGGTAGGGATTGCATTAGCTTGCTCATATCCCTTACCAGCCGTCGAGTATCCTCTTGGATAGAGTCCATGCGAGCATCGGTGTCTGGCCCAGACCCAGTTCTAGGAGATCCTCGAGGTACCCTCCCTTGGGGAAGTCCAAAACTACTTCTAGGATCCAACAAACTGTCTCGGCTTTGGCTTCCCGGCATGGTCCAAGTCGACTGGGTAGTATCCAACAGGTTCTTAGTCCAATCGCGTGACCTACGATAGGTCACCCCTTTGTCCCATGGCGTTGGGACTCCTGGCACATAGGTTCGGGGAATCGCTCCTCCCTGACTCGGTAGTTGCCCAGCCGGGCTATAGACTGGGAGAGCGTACTGAACCCCCAATGTGCTGATTAATGGCGGGGTCGCTAATCCGGTTCCCGATTGTGATA
Source organism: Gekko gecko (assembly GCA_029375565.1). NCBI lineage: Eukaryota > Metazoa > Chordata > Lepidosauria > Squamata > Gekkonidae > Gekko > Gekko gecko. The sequence goes on from JAPDNY010000002.1 coordinate 162,545,035, forward strand.
CTGGTGCGACCAAAACCGTAGTAGTAGTCACTGGAACAACGGTGGTGGTCGGGAGGGTGACCACTGCAGCCGCCGATGTAGTAACAGGCACCGTGGCTCCTGAAGAAGCTGCCACCGTCGCTGCTGCACCCGTGGCCCCTGGAGCAGTTGCCGCTGCCGCTGCGCCCGTGGCTCCTGGAGTAGCAGCCGCCGCAGCTGCGCCCGAAGGAGTAGTCGCTGGGGCTGCGCCCGTAGCTCCCGTACCCGCTCCGCTCATCTTGGTAGACGGCGGAAACTGACGGTAGTGGGAATGATGGATTCCTGACAATTTCTGTCAGGTTAAAATCAAGTAGATCCAGTCATTCTTGCACAAAGAAAGGTTTATTGGATTATCTTGCTATAAACCCACAGTAGGAAGTCATTGTCAGGAATAGGGGGCAAAGCAAAGCAAGCTAACTTATAGTGTGATGCAATGAAGCGCCTAGCAAATAAAACTTGAGCACTCGCGCGGGAACTCCCGGCGGGAGAAATACTTAATGAGCGGGAGACTACTCCCCCCCTCCCCTTGCCTTCCCAGGACTGGAAAATTCTCAGCGAAACAAGAATAGTCCAAAGCCTACATTCAAGGCCACCGTGATAAGGAAAAGCGGCAGGGAAGAAGCTCCCACGTTTCTGCCTGCATACCTACGCAAGCGCATAGCGGGATAGGAAAACATACAACAATGGATTCAGTGAGAAACATCAAATGCATTTTTCTGACAGCTCCCTTGTGCCAGCCTATTCATAGGAATTTCCACAAGGATTTGAGAGAGTAGCTTCTCTCACACCACACTTGTCAGTGGGGTACAATGATCAAAGATGTAGTGATCTTTGAATGACACAACTGTAGTTGTACCGTGCAAAGGTTAAAGTTGCAGAAGATGCACAGCAATATCGCCCAGGACAACTATTGCATTGGTGCTGAAACCTGGTAACTTAGCTAGATCCTATAAGCTCCTGTGCTGAAAAACAGCATAGTCCAATCTGAACCTCCTCACCCAAAGCAGATTCTTTTCAAAAAGAGGCACAATTATTCACTGGCTAGCCTCCAGATGCTTGTCCAGCAGTGTTTTTGTTCTTAGAGTTAAACTACACTGCTGCCATGACTGTTCAGCCTGCATTTTATTTATTTATTTATTTATTTATTTATTAGATTTCTACCCCGCCCTCCTGCCAAAGCGGCTCAGGGCGGCTTACAAACAATTTAAAACCAACATACAATTTAAAATCAGCAGTTACAAGGTATAAAATACAGTTCCATACAATTCCAATAAATACAGTGGAGTAAATAAAAACAGCAGCATCCTGTCCTATTATATAAAAGGGTAGTGGTCTGGCAAGATTCTATGCTTGGCAAAATCAGTTCGCTCCCTGATATGTCATTCAGAAGCTGTCCCTATCCACTAGCTGCGTTGCCCGAGTTCTCTCCCACCCACTGCAGCCTAGGCCACTCTTCTCTGATTGGGCCAGCATTTCAAGCTCCTTTGCATATGGAAGCTGATTGGACTTCACTCCATTCTGCACCTCAAACTCCCCCCCCCCGCAAGACAGTTAGAATTGTCAGTTGTTTATGCAACCTGTTTTATTCTGAGGTAAAATATGTCCTCACTCACAACACTTCCCCTTCAAAAGAAACAAATCCAATAACACAACCATGCCATGGCACAAAAAAGACAAATCACACCACAAGCAGAGTACCACAAGGCAAAAAAAAGCTCTGGTACTAATTCAAAGTGCTGGGGATGATTTTTTTTCTGGGAGGGGATGCTGTGAGTGTAGAAAATGATTTATCAACACAGTAGTGTTTTGGAAAATCTTTAGGAATTGTTTGGTGCCTTTACCATAGGGCACCCACCCAGAGCCTCTGGCATCTTCTCACTCTGCTGGCATCAAAACCAATTGAAGGCAAAATAGAGATATGGAGACTTTCCCATCCTCCTTCGCATCAATTTGTCTTTGTTGGCAATGGCAACCCTAGGCCTGCCAGCACTCTCAGGGTGACTTCATGCCTCCTGACTGGCATGGCATCACTAGCCCTGGCTGTTTGCTCCTGTTCATCAGGAGCATCCCTATGGAAACTGCTTGGGTGATTTTGGACCAGGCACAGACTTTCTGCCTAACCTACCCTTACAGGGTTGCTGTACAGATCACAAAGCCGAAAAGAGGAGGCTGCTGAAAAGGGATGAGATAAATTTGCCAACTTTAGGTATGGAAATTCCTGGAAATTTGAAGGGTGGAGCCCAGAGAGGGTGAGGTTTGAGGAGGGGTAGGATCTCAAACAAGTACAGTGCCATAGACTCCACCCTCCAAAGCAGCCATTTTCTCCTGGGGAACTATTGTTGTCAATCTTGGCCTAGTGGCCATCAAACCATTCTCTTCAACCCCCTGCTGTGCAGCTGACTTTCCCCTAGGGTTGCCAATCTCCAGGTGGGACCTGGAGATCTCCCGCTGTTACAATTGATCTCCAGATGAGAGAGATCAGTTTCCCTGGAGAAAATGGCTGCTTTGGAGGGTAGACCCTATGGCATTATACCCTGCTGAGTCCTTCCGCACCCCCCATTGCTGCCATCCACAGGATCTACCCCCCAAGTCTCCAGGTATTTCCCTGCTTAAAGCTGGCAACCCTACTTTCCCCTCACTGCCTGTTGGTAGGCAACCAAGCTTGGTCCTGTCACCTGTTTTGGCCTTTGGGAGAAAACTCATTGGGGCCAGTCCTGATAGGGTTGCCAACTCCAGATGGGAAATCCCTGGAGATTGAGGGATGGAGCCTGAAAAGGGTGAGGTTTCAGGAGGGGTGAGACCTCAGACAGGTACAATGCCATAGACTCCACCCATCAAACTAGCCATTCCATCCTGGGGAACCACTGTTGCCAATCTCCAGGTGGGGGCTGGAGATCAATCAGAATTACAACTGCTCTCCAGGAGGGGGGAGGAGGAGATGGAAAGCTGAAGTCAGAGGGTAGATAACGGTAGGTTGACAATTGGCTGGGAGGGAGGGTTGCCAACTCCAGGTTGGGAAATTTCTGGAGATTTGAGAGGTGAAGCCTGGAAATGGTGAGGTTTGAGGAGGGGTGGGGTGGGGTCTCAGACAGGTACAATGCCATAGACTCCACCCTCCAAACCAGCCAGTCCCTCATGGGGAGCCATTGTTGCCAATCTCCAGGTGAGGGCTGGAGACCACTCAGAATTACAACTGCTCTGCAGGAAGGAGGGCAAAAGTCAGCTGAAGTCAAAGGGGCAGATAACAGTAGGTTGATGGTTAGCTGGGAAGGGGTTGCCAACTCCAGGTTGGGAAATTCCTGGGGATTTGAGAGGTGGAGCCTGGAGAGGGTGGGGTTTGAGGAGAGGTTGGACCTCAGGCAGGTAGAATGCCATAGACTCCACCCTCCAAACCAGCCATTTCCTCCTGGGTAACAATTGTTGCCAATCTCCAGGTGAGGGCTGGCAATCACTCAAAACTACAACTGCTCTTCAGGTAGTAGAGATCAGTTCCTCTGGAGAAAATGGTGGACTCTGTCATTATACCCTCCTGAGGTCACCACAGCAAATTCACACTGTGTCCCCAAAGCCGGGGCACTCTCCCAGAGCCTCTTTCTAGAGCTCATTGTATTTATTTCCACAACGGGCCTTATTCCTAGTCCTGTAATAAAGTGCTAGTGCGACCGAACCGGTGCAGTCAGTTCTTATTTTGTTGAATCTGCCATGATCTCAATTGCACCTTGAAGCCTTACATTCAACACCTGCAGCTGGAACTCCCAGCTTCTACATGCAGAACCCTGCCTACCCTGACAACCCTGGGAACATGATCCACTAAGCCAGGAGCTGCCACCCCCACTCCCCAGTCAGTCCAGCACAATACCACGAAGGAGAAGAAAACACACCTCCCTGAATGACTAATCCCCTCACCTCTCTCCAATATCATCTGGACCAAGTCCCCAGGACCAAGTCTTCACCAGAAAAGTCCTCTTGCAGATAGCAATCAGATCTGATCAGATCACTGACAATCACACAGCCGGAATCCTACCATAGACCACACAGTAGGCTCCCTATGTCTACTGGGTCATTCTGTGGAGCTGACGCACTCGTTTCTGGGTCCGCAGAAACCAGCTCAATACCCACCGTATAACCTAAATATGATAATACTAAGCCACTCTCCCAGATGACCAGACCATTAAGCCCTTTATTGGCAGAAGTCACAGATCATATAGCATGGAGTTGGGGTGTACAGGAAAGCACTTAGCTGGCAAAACAATAATTGTCTTTTTTATTATAGCCCTAGTAACTAGACCCATGGGAATCTTTTTTATTATAGCCCTAGTAACTAGACCCATAGATGTTAACCGAGTCATAGTTACATGACTTTATTCCAGTCAGAAAGTACAATGGCTGTGTTATTTTGATTTTTTGTATCCTGTTGATGCAAATTTGTTTTCTCTTTAAATCTCTTTAAATTATAATAAAATAATTTTTTTAAAAGAAAGAAAGAAAGAAAGAAAGAAAGAAAGAAAGAAAGAAAGAAAGAAAGAAAGAAAGAAAGAGAAAGAAAGAAAGAAAGAAAGAAAGAAAGAAAGAAAGAAAGAACAATGGCTAACTAGCTTGCTTAAAGAAAAGTATCTTTCTGGTACACACACACACACACCCCGGGGAGAAATGTCGCAATCAAATATTTCCAACTCTATGTCAATCTGATCAAAGTGCCACTGGGCAAAATACCTATTAGGCAGTCCAGGCCCATAGCCATGAGGGGGTGCTTTTGAGGGTGGTGTCCCACATGGATGACCCCCAGCCCTCCCTGGGAGGATGCCAGACCCCCTTCCTCCCCCTACTCCTGGGAGCCCCATCAGCAAAGATACACACATGCCTGCCTCCTTGGGTCTCCCTCAGCAGCAGTGTGATGGCTGGGCTGGCGCAGGCACAGTGAGACACCAGGGTGGGGGTGGGGCCCACCCTGGAACCTCACTGAACCTGTACCAGCCAGCCAGATATCACGCTGCTGCTGAGAGAGAGCCGAGGAGGCAGGCAGGTAGCCAGGGCAGTGGGCGATGAGCAGAAAGAGGCATCATGATGGTTCCTGAGCCTCCATGGATGGGGATGGGGAAGAAGAGCCAGCCAGCCAGCCCAGTCATCACACTGCTGCTGAGGGAGACCCAAGGAGGTGGGCAGGCAGGGCAGTGGGTGGCAAGCTGAAAGAGGCATCATAATGCCTCTTTCTGCTTGCCACCCGCTGCCCTGCCTGCCTGCCTCCTCAGCTCTCCTTCTCCCTCTCCATTCCCAGCATGCAGGAAGCTCCTCAGCCTCTGTGAAAAGGCAGGGAGAAGGAGAGCCAATTGCTTCCTGGTGATGTCACAAGTGACATCGCCACATAAGGGGCACTTACTCCCGTTCCCCTGCCTCCCGCTGAAAATTTTCTGGCTATGGGGCTGGGGCAGTCACCCCAGTGACTTCTGCTTCTTACTTAATGAATTGTATTCTGAAAGCTGACAACTCATTCAGCTCTAATTCCTGCCACCACCCCTTCTCCTTCCTTCCTGGTTTGGAAACCATTCTGCTGTAAAAGCTCCTCCTGGGCATGCCTTTTCCCTCAAAGCCTCCTCTGCCCCAGTCAGAAGATTTGTTTCACACCCCACCTGAACTTCCCCCATGTCTTTCCATGCTTGAGAAAACTAAACATTCTTTTTCCGCTTTGCTGCTTATAACAAGAGCTGCCTCTGTTAAGTAGGCAGACCCTCTCTCTTTGCTGAGGGGTTGTTTGGAAATGAGCACCCCTCACTTATAGCACTCCAGGAGTCCATATGCCAGGCAGGTTGGATTGAATGTACACAAAACGGATGCCAAGATGGCAAGCTTCACATCACGACGGGATTCCCCTTTGGGCAAACCAGGCTCTCGCCTAGGGTGCGCCGACCTCATGGGCACCAAATGGTGCCCCGCTCCCCCCCAAAAGTGCCCCCCGCCGCCCTAACTGGGCGCCCACCGCCGCCGCTTCTGAAAAGCGCCCGGCTAGGGCACAAGTTGCCCTCCCCCTCCTCCCTGGGGGGGAGGAGGATGAGGTGGCCGGTGGCAGCCACCGGGATCTCCCCACTGCCACTGCCACCGCCAAGTGCCCAGCTAGGGCACAGGTTGCCCTCCCCCTCCTCCCTCGGGGGGGAGGAGGAGGAGGTGGCCAGTGGTGGCCAGCGGGATTTCTCCGCCGCCGCCAAGCGCCCAGATAGGGTGCAAGTCGCCCTCCCCCTCCTCCCTTGGGGGGAGGGAGGAGGAGGCGGCCGGCAGCAGCCAGCAGGATCTCCCCGCTGCCGCCGCCTCCACTGCTGACAAAAAACGCCCAGCTAGGGTGCAAGTCACCCTCCCCCTCCTCCTTGGAGGGGGGGGAGGCAGTGGCGGCCAGCGGGGACTCCCCGCTGCAGAGCACCCAGCCGGGGTACAGCTTGCCCGCCCTCCCCCTCCTCCCTGGGGGGGGAAAGAGGGGGGTCAGCATGGCTGGGTCTCCAGGCCCAACCGGGAGGTTGGGATCTGCACCCACCTAGGGTGCAGAAATTCCTGGAGCCGGCCCTGCCTCACATACATGTCTCGGCAAAGACCCTGGAAGGCATAAGATCCTGGTCTGACCATGCTACTACCCCTCCCCTCACCCTAAGGTCTGCATACACTGGAACAATAGATCTGCCTTGCCCCAGAACTAACACTGCCCACCTGGATCATTAATCCTATCCACCTTACACCATCTCCCCTTCACCCACATTTCCCTCACAAAAGCATCCCCTATCACAGGCAGGTTTCCCATCTCACACAAAAGAAGGGTAATCAAGTAGTATTTTTACTATTTGATTAGATCTATAAGTTTGAACTGTTACCTTCCATTCCAATGTATTTGAAAACATGTGCATGCACATGAATGCTCATACCGTGAATAAACCTTTGTTGATCTTAAAGGTGCCACTGGACTCAAAATTTGTTCTATTGTTTGATTAGTTTAATTAGAAAACCATTAGCACTTGAAATCAATGGAGGAAGCAATCAGAGCCTCAATTCAATCTTTATTTTACATCAGGAAATCCTCCCAACCATCTCCTGTCTCTTTTGTCTATTCCTGAGAACGCTATTCAGCGTTTCCCAACACATTGTTGTAAACTCATCAACGCTTTGTTTCAAAGGGCAAACACATCACCATGCCCTCAGATAACAATTCGCTCTATAACTGGACACACTCAACCCCATTGGAGTTTGTGTGTTTTGCTGGATCCAAACTGCACACCCAAGGCACTGGTCACCTTGCTCCTCAACGGACCTCTGATCTCTGCTCTTTAAGACAGGTACTTATCACCCCATCCCCACCTATTTCCTGCTACTACCTTTATTTCTGTTAGCCTTGTGGGTATGTTTCATAGAATGCATTTACCTCTGTATGCTTGCAGTTAATTTCCTCTTTCAATAAAATAATATTCTTTGGTTAAGCAACCAACTGGTTTATTTCTGAGAGTTCTTCTAAGGGAAAAATCCCTGTAAAACATAGGTGAAGAATCTTGCTAGTTACTTTCCTCTCACAAGCTCTTTCTGTCTCCTTGCTAATTCCCCAAACGGAACAGGAGACAGTGCCCCTTTTGGACAACACATAGCATTTGAGGTAACACCCCCATTATTACAACTTGTACTCAGCTTGGATCTTGACTGCATGTCTTGAGAATCTAGCTCACCTGCTGTTTTCAGCCCTGCTCCTCATACTTTCCCTTATCAGCTTGAATAATGGTCTGAATTTGTTGCCTGGATTCTTGCTTAGATTTCTTACCTAGATTTGGAACTCCAGGTCTCTGAGTTTGTATCTGTCTGAAGTCTGTCTGGATCACTGGATAACCAGACACACATAGGGCACACTTTTTAAAATACCAAATTGCACATGAGCATACCTTGAATAAACCTTTGTTGGTATTAAAGGTGCCACTTGACTCTAAATTTATCCCTTGTAATTGCATGTGATATTCCCTTTGGCTGATTTTAAAACCCTAACCTGAAGTTCCTTTAGAACAGACAGGTGGTAAAAGAAAGTTTTCTTGCTTACATTTTTCTGCTCCAGGTAGGAAGTGGACCTTATTCACACAGACATATGTCTAGAATAAACATGTTTTAATGAGCACATGCAGTAAAAATACTTGACACTTGACAGAGATGTATTTTATTTGCAAAAAATGGTTATAGAGAGGTCTGATATGGATTGGGACAGCAGATCTGGGAAGTAAACTCTCTGCCTCAGTGTCTTCTTCATTTGGAAACAACTCTCTTTCCAGGCTAGAGCAAGATAATTCATGCCATAGTATTCCCCATTATGATGGATGGTGTGGAAGTTAGACAATGAAGAAAACTATTAGGAAGGAAGTTGATTCATTTGAAAGGTGGTACTGGAGGAGAGTTTTACTAAGAAATGTTTTGCAGGCACAAACATTTTACATACAAATTATGTGAAAAGTGCTGGTTTCTCCAATGACTGCCAGATGTTGCACAAATTCCTAGAATCACAGAACGTACAAGGCCATGGTATCTCAGATATTTGATGTAACACCTCTGGGACGATGGCTGTTTGGGCTAAACACTATAGCAAAGAGCAAATCCTAAAATAGAAAAAAAATGGAAGTAATAGCAAAGGATGAGAGCCTCATTCATTTTGTTCCATCTCCTTTGAACCACTTGTGATGATGAGTGACCTCCCTTGGAAGACACAAGTAGAAAACATGGTTTTATATCTTAAGAAAAGGCAATAATACTTAGTGGCTGTAACACAACCTTCTCAATGCCCTGCTCTTCAAGAGTAATATAAAGGAAGTTCCTCTTGAAATGGCCTGCAATGAGTTTTTAGCTCTCCCAAGGGAAAGGATAGAAGTCTCATCAACTGTGTCATCTAAAAGTGGACTGGACAAAGCCCTAGAATAATATCTTGTAGTAAACAACCCTGCATTGCTTCCCAAGAGACTGACAACATGAGAGCTTAGTTGCTCTTTTAATTCCAGATCCTAAAAATAGCAAGAAGCCCTGTAAACTTCCAGCCACACACTAACTTTAAGAACTATAGAAAGCTGAGAAAGAACTGAAAAGATATACTATGAAATCAGAGGATTTTTTGTTACAAGGCCAAGATAAGGAATAGATTTGGAAAATAGAGATGCTATAAAGTACAACACACTAGTCAGCCAGGCCATGGAAGAGGTCACTAGAATCCTGCATTAAAAATAGTCCAAATTCCATAGAAAACATCAAAACATTTTGCAAATGTGTATAACATAATCTAGGCACTGATTTTGGTTCTTTTTCTAAACAGGAAAAAAAATCAGTGCCTAGATTATGTTATACATATTTGCATAATGATATGTATGAATACTGTCTATTTTGAAATGCTTGCTAACGATGTGGGATGGAAGCTTTTTATTGGAGGAATTTAGGAATAGAGTGATAGGGAGGGGTTTTGGAGGAAGCGATTCTTGTGATGACACTCTTTCCAGCCTCTCCTGATCTTAGTTTATGAAGGTTGCTTCAGGGTTTGTGTATCTACAACAGCTGTCATGTGAAGGCCACTTTAATTCGGTCCACATAGTGTATCATGTAACTGTTCAGCTGCTTACTGCGTCAACTAAGAGGAGTTCTCCATGCCCACACAAATGGCGAAACAATGTGGTCTGTGTGGGGGGGGGATATCACTTAAATCACATCATGTTAAATTGTTCTGCATGGCTGCCATCACCATATGAACAACCATTTAGCTATAAAATGCTTACAATGCTCATAATGTCATTCACCACATGATGATGGCTGCCATACTGAGCCATTTAAAACAACTTTAATGCAGTAGCTGAAATCTGTCCACTGGTATGTATGCTACTATAAAATATTGTTTTGCAGCAGGCATGGGTAATTTTCTGAAGGGATTTTTTTCACAGCTGCCATATTTTGTTAATATTTCAAAGACAGTGGAATTCCTGGATGCTTGCTAGCTCTTGGTAATTTCCATGACAATGAATAACAACTCAGTTCTACTGTTCAGAATAATCTCCACACCAGCCCACTTAGCTACCAGTGAGAAATGCAGGGACATGCTTGGTGGACAACCTGCACTCTTCTGTTGCTATTATTGGTGGTGGAAAGTACCATCAAGTTGCAGACAACTTATGGAGACCCCATAGGATTTTTAAGGCAAAAAATGAACAGAGGTGGTTTGTCACTGCCTGTTTCTGTGTAGGGACTCTGGACTTTCTTGGTGGTCTCCCATTCAAGTACTAACCAGGGTCTGCCCTACTTAGCTTCCAAGATCTGACAAGAACAGACTAGCCTGGGCCATCCAGGTCAGGGGCTGCTATTATTACCTTCTTATAAGATTAACTTCCTATTCTTACGAGGTAAGTGCTCACATCTTGTAGCCATTTGCTGCCCACTTCCCATATGGGTTCAAAACATAAGAAATGCAATGTCAAAAGCTATTTTTTAGTGATCAGCCTGGTATATTAGAATTTATTAGTCATGGCTCAAGCTTGAGGCCTGGATCTCAGCTCTCAGGTTTCCTCTTGCCTGATACAGCATCTAGAACAAAATGATATTAGATGCATGTGAGAAAGCCAAGGATCTGGATCCAAAGAACCACATGATTTGTTTTGCTTACTCAGAGAGGTTTGTATTTGTGTTTCTCATACCCTTTCATACTACCTGGAAAACCTCTTTGGAGACTGAGAAGAATTTCAGAAGCAATTAGTGATATGAAAAGGGGGTAGTGCTGGTCTGTGGCTCAAAGGGTGGTGGGGGGGGGAACCATTCTGCATGCCCCTAAAGTGCCCCTTTGCAGAGTTTAAAAATACAGCCACTCATTCTTCTCCTGGCTTTTACCTGCAACATCTCCCTTGTTTTGGACAATGTACCTGCATTAGTTCCATCAGCAGAGGATGAAAGTAATCTTCAGGCTGGTTAATCAGGAAAGAAACAAAATTGCAACAAGAAGCATACTGTGTCCCCAGAGCCTTGGTATAAGTAATAAGAGTGATGCAGCTTCACAGTACAGTGCAGATGCAGTATGATTGGCATTGCATATAAGTTTAAGGGGTTTTCCAAATGAAAGAAGAGCATCTTGTCAGAACTTTGCTCTTACAGAATTTCAACAAACCCAAGGGAGCCAGCCACAAACTTAAATGGACCCAGATTTCTTGCACTGAAGCTCTGTTCACATGTTACAGTAAACGCATGTACATCTTGCATGTACATCCAAATGTCTTCCAATGCATGTGCACTTTATGGAGCTGTGGTGGCTCAAGTGGTTAAGACGCTGAACTGCAGGCTGTGGAAGGTCAATAGTTCAGCAGTTCGAGACCCGGGTGCTGCATGATGGGGTGAACTCCTGTCTCTAATTCCAGCTCCTGCCAACCTAGCAGTTCAAAAGCAAGAAATTGCAAGTAGATAAATAGGTACCACTTCAGTGGGAAGGTAACAGCGTTCCGTGCACCTTGGTGTTTAGTCATGCTGGCCACATGACCACGGAAACATCTTTGGACAGTGCTGACTCTTCAGCTTTGAAACGGAGATGAGCACCGCAACCCTAGAGTCAGATTCGACTGGCTTTCGAGCAAGGAAACCTTTACCTTTACCTATGTGCACTTTACATATGTAACTGGGGACCAGTACCTGGGTAAATGTGTGGTTGCAGTCACAGGTTCAGCTGTATGTGCAGTTAATGTAACATGAATGTTATTTGACACATGTATCAAGTGTAAACTGTACAAGGATCGTACATGTGTTCACTATAACTTGTGAACAAGACTTGTATAAACATGCTACATGGCCACAGGAGGGCCTCAGCAATTCAGAGGAAACCTCCACTCCTGTTATTTATTTTATTTATTGTTCTAATTATTCATTCATTGATTTATTTTGTATATTCTTATTAAACTTTTCTCCCTGATGGGTCCCAAGACCAGAGCTATATGTTATGAAAGACATGCGGTTACCCTATCTTTCCACAAAATCACTGATGTGACATCATCACATTGCAACTTTCCCCACTTCCTGCTCCATTGTATTGGGTCTACTTGTATGTGCATGGGAGAGGGACAGAACTCAGAGTATGATGACATCATGTCAGACATTTTGTATTAGTAGATGCTAGGGAGAAAAGGCAGGGACATGGGGGCACTGTTTCTAGCATCAGCTATGCATTTTCCATGACATCTGGTTCCATCCATATACTGGAACTATTAACCTATTATTATTATTATTATTATTATTATTATTATTATTATTATTATTATTATTATTATTATTATTATTATTATTATTTATTATTATTATTATTATTATTACTATTACTATTATTACTATTATTAATAATATTAATTAGAAGCGTTACAATGTTTTGGGTACCTAAAATAATGTACCTATTTCAAACACTACCAATGGGAGTAAAGGAAAATAAAATTACCCTATGGAACAGAACACTAAAAGAATGGATATTTGGCAATAAAAAATGTAGGTTTCATAAAAGGATAGTGTACAGTCACAAGTCAGAACTTGGATAGGGAGTTCCAGACTTAAATAAGTATTACAAGGCATTCCAACTCAAATTATTACTAGAGATCGGAGAGGAAAAAGAACTGAAATGGGTTAGATTTGAGGATGAGATTAATAACAATATAGGAAGACTAGGTATTTTTTACAAAGCTAAGGCTAAAGATCTAGAATTAACAATAGGGCCGAGAAGATCAACATTAGAAGTATGGAAAAAATGGCAACCACACTGGCTAGGAGGACCCTATAGATGGGCGCCACTAGAAACCATTATAGAAAAGGAGCAAGAAAAAAAATGGTAGGAAATTTTAAGGTCTAAAGGATACCATAGAGTAGAGGATTTGTTTAGAGGGAAAAATCTTAAACCATTACAAGAAGTAATAGAAGAGACAGGCAAGCAACACTGGCTAAAAATAGCAGGTCTTCATAAAGCAATAAAGGAGATTAATAAAAAAGAAGAATTGTGGATAGACGAACCAATGGAAGAAATATATAAAGAAAGGGCTGGGAGGAAACAAGGTCTAGTAGGGGAAATTTATAAAAATATGATATTAGATAAAGATAAAATGATAGAATATTTACAAAAAGTCTGGAGTAGAGAAGGACAGATATCAGAGAGGATGGCAGAAAAAATTATGAAAGGAATGGACAAAATCAAGTTTTTCAAATTTAAAGAACTGGAGCACAAATTTCTTACAAAATAGTATAAGATGCCAGCCCAATTGGCTAACATGATTCCAGGATTAAGTTCTCTTTGTTGGCACTGTAGGAAATCTAAAGGCTGGTTCGCACACATGTGGTGGGAGTGTAGTGAAGTAAGGTATTTTGGGAAAGGAAGAAAAAATTTCACTCTATCGACTTCCTCCTCACCACATTTAATTTCTAGGGCTGCCATGCCCCCCACAGACAAAGATTTCACCTGCCCCATGATCCTGATCCAAACCATGTGTTTAATTTTATAATTTTATATTTGTACATGCATACATAGGTGTACCAATAAAGGATACAGTTCGTTTTCCTGATGAAGTGGACTGTAGTTCTCAAAAACGTCATATTACAATAAATCTTTAGTAAGTCAATTAATAAGAAATCTATTTAAGTTAACCCTTGTACTTTACCTAGCACAAAAGCAGGGACAAACTGATGATTTAGTGGTGATGGATGAGATGGTGCTGGATCATTGGGACTGATTTAGCTCACTTATTTCTAAAAAGATTATCCTTGTCATTTGTCATTGTTGGGCCCTGCTCTGTCCTGCCCTGCCTTCCCCTCCGGAGTCTTGCCACCATCTGCTGTCACTTGTTGAGGTTCTGAGGAGCAGTGAGAGGTCTCAGAATGGGGGGGAGAAGGTTGCTTCAGCACTTCATCAGTGCTCTTTCTCAGGGTTTGGAGGGGCTGGGCATACCCAAGCCTGGACAGTCCTATAACATGAAAATTATGTCTACAGTAGTAAAGATGCATTTACAAAGGGTATTAGATGTCCCACCAATACAACAACAACAACTCACTGCCTGAATAGTGCTTAAAATGTAATTAAATCTAATCAAGCTGGGCTAGCCTGCTCTCATCACATCTCAGAAGCTAAGCAGGAAGGGCCCTGGCTAGTATTTGGATGGGAATACCAGGGTTGCTACACAAAGCCAGGTAATGGCAAACCACCTCTGAATGTCTCTTGCCTTGAAAACTCTATGGGGTTGCCATAAACCAGCTGTGACTTAATGGCAAAAAAACAACAAACAAGGTGGGGGAGAAGTTCAAACTTCTGTTCTATCTTAAACATTACAACAAAAAAACATTACTCTACCATGCATGCAGCCCTGGATTAACCATTGAGCAAAATAAGAATGTGCTTAGGGCACCAAGGGAAGGGGGGCACCCCAGAGTTTTTCCCCCTAGTTATCATGCCCTTAACTCTTTCATTGCCACATGAGTTGAGTAGATTTTTTTGTAATTGTTATCTGCCATGTTCAACTTTAATCTGCATTATTTAAAAAAAACATTTTCTTTGACATGGTGAGCACTTATTAAGTCTTAATGTCTTGTCAGTCAAGCAATGGAAGGACCGAGGGTTACCACTGTTGGACTGTGTTTAGGGCATCAGTTGGCCTTAATCCAGCTCTTCATGTATGTAAAAGGTGGTGGTGTGGGAGAATCCTTTTACTACTTTGATAGATCATGGAGAAATATTAATTCTCCCTCCATTCATACTATTAGGAAGGGTTTGCTGCTATACTACTATTAAGTATGTTCTAAATTGCCAACCAGAGATGAGAAGGAGTTGAGACCAAGACTGTCAAATAAAGTGTATGTGTGTGTGTGGGGGGGGGTTAAAAGCAAAGAGAGAGAAATGAAGGCAGATCATGGAATGAAGAGAGCAAATGAAGCAGAAGCAAAATGTGGGGAAAAGGAAGAGAAGTCAAGAAAAGAGGAAACATTATTTTTTATTTCCTACAACACACTGGCAGGGAAGATCTTGCTGAGCAAATAAAACAGTGGACCTAGGTGGAAGGAAAGAAAGAGGGAAACAGACCTCTAGAAACAAGAACCTTGTTAGGAGGCTGCAGCTTAGCAATGGCTCTAGCAGCCATGAGCTATGCTGGATGGTCTAACTTGCTCCAGTGCTGGTTTGGTTGATGGGTTTAGCAGGATACACAAATGTTTTCATCCTCATAATAAACTTTGCAGGAAGACACAGCAAGCCAGAGGTGGAGCAAGTACTTTTTATTGTGCTCTGCTTTCCCTGAATCCCTAGTGGTCACAGTGCAGACCTACATTAGAAGTAAAAGTAAATCGAGATGCATTGGGATTGCAGCATGACTCTGGCTTCAGGGGCACTCCAGTTTACTTGGGCCCCTGGAATTTTGTCCCCTCAGTCCCCCCCTTATGGCCTTGTTAATTGTATAAACTTCTATCTTGTCCCTCTTAGTTATATTTTTTTCTAATCCTATAAAGTATGAACAACACCTCATCACTATTGGAGATATGTCAGTGCTGATATTTGGGTGTAAAAAACCCATGTGTCTGGAAAAGCTGACAATGGAATTATGTTCAGGAACACTTGTGTGTGGGTCTCAGCAAAAAGCTAATTTGAGAATATAGGCCAGCAATTATTCCAGGGTCTTTTTCCTGTCTCCATATACAAGATGTTTCATATGGCCCTCACAGCTACCATTTCGTTTGTGGGTTTTCCTCATGTCATCTCAAGCTGAAATGACATGATCAATGCACTTAATTCTAGGATGTCATTGGGAACTGGACATATGAAATCAAGGCCTTTGTTCACAATCCATGTCATTCAGGCTGAAACAGCAGTCTACTCCTGTCTTTGATGGTATGCCAAAAGAGGCCAAGGAATCTTATAGAATTGCACTAAACTCTGAAGATGCACACTGTTTAGCCAGCAGACCACTCTAGTATTTAGCTAAGTATAATAATAATTTATTCATTAAAAATTGGAGTGATTTTAGGCTTCTGTTTGTACCTGAGTTCTTGCATGATGGCTGCCACTTAAATACCTCTCATTAAAGTAATGATGGTACTTTTAAAAAATCAGACAAAAACTGTGCCACAGATGCTCATTTCTTTATAACCATAATATCTGAATACAGTAATACATGCTACCTGGGTTTACCTTTGCAGACAATATGGAAATTCCAGCTGGTACAGCTGTTTAGTACTGATATGTACATGATATAGATAGAGAAGGACTATCAAAATGATTGTTGTGTTGAGTATCTTCCCTAGGATAAAAAGTTAAAGCATCTGGGCTTTGAAGCTCAGACTAAGGATTACCATGGGACACATGGTGTCTATGTCTGTGACTGAGTTCAGACAGGCAATTTGCCCCGGTAGGGACCCGGGCCAGCAGCGATTCAATCCCACAGTAAACTGGGTGGTCACACAGGCACATCTGCCTGGCGTCCCCCACCCGTAGCCAACCCGTGCCATTGCGCTTCACTGCCGCGTTAAAAAGATACCTCATGTAACCAGTAGCAAATCCCAAAAGCGTGCATGTGTTGCGCGTTTCTCTGCTTCCAGGAAGTCTGAATGCTCCACTGATAAGCCAGGAGCAACCCGCGTTAGGCAGCAGTGGTATGATTGGCCATGCTACGCTCTACTGCCCAATGCAGTGCCGGCGCTGCGGGTAATGCGCACATACACCCATACAACCACAGCCGAATTAATGGGGAAACACCGAATACAGCGTACCTCGGGGGCAGCAGTCTGAACGCTCCCGCCCGCCTCTGCCCTGTATCTTCTGGTAGCAGCCCAGGCTGTCTGAATGGGAAAACCCGGAACAGTTTGTTCCGTGGCTTTTTTGCCACGACTGGCTACCGGAGCAAACTGCCAGTCTGTCCTCAGCCTGTGTGTGTGTGAAGTGCAATCAAATCCCAGCTGACTTATGACAAGCCCTCAAGGTTTTCAAGGCAAGTGATGAAGCAGAAGTGGTTTGCCATTGTCTTCATCTGCAAAGTCTTCCTTGGTGGTCTCTCATCCTAGTACTGACCCTGCTTAGCTTTCTGAAATCTGATGAGAGTGGGCTATAGTATACCATTCCATACACTGCACATGGCATAGGTTTATAAAATTAATTATGAAGTGGAGAAAGTAGACAGTGAGAGCTTTTTCTTTTGCTACCATAATACTAGGTCTAAGGATCATCCAATGAAAGTCACACTAATCACAATAGAAGAGATATAGGCAAGTGCTTATCGCTTCCCTTAAAATAAATGAGACTGAAAAATGGCTGGATCTTGCCATTTAGTAACAAATTACCTTTGGCTTTCCTGTTTTCCAGTCTGTGGGGAAAATAATACCAGAAAAAAGAGGAAAATATTACTGTATAAACAAACTGCTTATAAATTAGGACTGCTTAGTTCATGGTTTCCTTTAAGGACGATCTAAAGGCTAGTAAATTTAATCTGGGGAGGCGAATCTTGCATCTTATATTGTACACCAACCAGTATATCATATTTCCAAGCCATTGTTTTATTATTATCTCGGAAGTCAAGAGCAAAAAAATGTATATGTGTATGATGCTTTCCTGATTCTAGAGGGGTAAAGCTCAGTTTCTAAGAGACAGGTAAACTTAACTCCAGTCTTTGTCCTCTTTTGCTTCCTGCTGATATACACATCACACACTTTTCCAAGGCACATGGTTGTGGGCAGGGCTATTTTTCAGCAGGAACGCAAAGGAATGGAGTTCTGGCTGGCTTCCGAGTTGGTCACGCCCAGCAGGAACTCATTAGCATAATAGGCCACACCCAACAGCAGAAACTCATTAGAATTGGCTACATTAGGGATGTATGGCCTAACATGTGAAGGAGTTCCTGCTACAAAAAAGCCCTGGGTTTTGACAACAAACAAGGTAAATAGAATAAGAAGCAAAAGGTGGGTGTGGTTGGATGACCACACTTCTGGTAACATGGGGGTGTGGCCTAATATGCTAATGAGCTGTACTGTCAGTTGTGTGGTCTAATATGCTAATGAGTTTCTGCTGTTGGGTGTGGCCCATTATGCTAATGAGTTCCTGCTGGGCTTTTTCTACAAAAAAGCCCTGGTTGTGGGTACACAGTAAACACATGCAATCATGATCCTGAGGTGCGCAAACAGTGGGTGGGAAATCTTATTTGTATGTGATCTCTGAGCATTTCCTTATGTATAAAAGCTGGTTTTATAGGCTGTTTTCTCAGGAACATGCTTTTTGTCTGTGTGTACTTTGGTTGGCAATTATCCATGCAAATTAGGTGTGGAATTGCCTAACATTTTGATAACTAGGGTGCAGCACTGACAAGGGGAAAAGAAAAGATTATTATATAGACATGGCCACATACTGCAGTGATGCTGTTTCTGGAACAAAACGCTGCATTTGGGTGAGTCATCCACCACAATTCCACCATAACCCACAGTGCCAGCATGCACCCATTCATGCTGTTTTGTGTTGAATGGCAGAATGAGATTGCTTAGAAGCTCACTTCTGACACTGTTTGTGTGACACAGTAAAATATTTATAAGCGCTGAAAAAGTGGGGAGTTTGATAGAACAAACAAGGGGAAGATAGAGGAGGAATTTGAGGAGGCAGCAGGGAGGAGAAGGAAAATAATATTGCTCAGCATCAATTCAGAACACTGAAAGAACTGAATTTGTCTATAACACTAAAATGTTCATAGCCCTGGACATTCCAAAACCCAAACAACATTCCCCCCTCCAAAGTTCTCTGCAAAATATACTGCTGTGTATGCTGGTTATCTGTAAAACAGTCCAGATTTCATATTGTTATGCGCTCCGTACTTCCCCAAGTAATAAGTCTAGGGGTAGTGCCAGGGTTTATTTCTTTTGGATGAGAGAGAGAAACCACTAGAAACTTAGGTTGTCCTTGCAATATCTATTGTTATATATAATACATAAGCAGAGACCTTTGGAAGTAAGCAGACTCCTCAAAACAGGCAGCAGAATGACAAATCCTGCTTTGGATTTTCAAAGAGCAACTGCCCCTAAACATGCTTCAACTTTAGCTAATTCCTGCTAAAGATTCACTGTGGTCAAATATAAACTTGCTATAAATTATTTTCTCTTCACTTCCTACTAGATGAAAAATGTCATCAACAAAAAAAGCAGCGGAAAACAGAATCCCAGCTGTCAAGGAACACTCTTGTTCTTTTGGTAAGTCTCTGAACATCCATTAAACTTCAAGAAAAAACCATTTATAAGCATCAATCTAGTCAGTCCCATAACCATAGTAAATAAATAATGTTTGTGTTGATATTTGACATCTGACATCATTTTTTGAATAATCATTATTAAATAACACAATCATCATTATTTGGTAAGTGATGTTTAGTATGTTTATTAATGTTCTCTTTTTGATTTCTCCCATATTTAATACCCCAGCAAACAGGTATGAAGGACAGAACTATTTCTGGTAGCAACAGAAAGATGGCTCCGCATCTGTTCCATATTTCTGTGCTGGGGTAAAAATATATATATACTAGTGAAACCATTCCCACATTACAGGAATCCCTGGACAGGAATGTGGCCTTGTGTCTCTGAAGATGCCCTGATGTCAGTCTGATATCAGCTCTGATAACACAGTTAGAAGCAGGAGTTTTGATTTGGTTTTTTCTGTACAGTAGCAATGAAGTGTGGCAATTAATGAACTATAGTCAATCACATGCAACAGATGTCTTTTGTAGCTGCACACACATCCAGGTGGTGAATCAGAAAGTCCTAACCCTGGTGATAATAAACATCAAGAAACTATTCACCTCCAGTTCTAATTGGAATGCACTGGAATTTTGACTACAGCTTGAGTTTCAAGGAAAGCATTTGAAGGCGGGATATGCATTTGGAATGTTTACATTTTGCTAAGCTTTTCATTTAGACTGAGAACATTCTTCTCCTCAAGCCTCATATCCAACGATTACCAGCTTCTGCACCATCTTTCTCTACTATCCCCCTTAACTTTTCTCTTGCCAAATGGGCCAGCTGAAAAAAGGCCCCCTTATAGCAATAGACTTTCACTGAAGAGCTATTAGGCCAGCAGCTGCCACAGCGTGGTAACCCAGGGGCCATTTCTGCACAGGTTATCTTCCTAGGGCTGCCAAACTCCAGGTGGTGGCTGGAGATCTCCCACTATTACAACCAATCTCCAGGTGACAGGTATTTGTTCACTTTGAGAAAATGGCTGCTTTGGAAGGTGGACAGTATGGCATTATACCCTATTGAGGTCCCTCCCCTCCTCAAACCCTGCCCTCCTCAAGCTCTGGCCTCAAAATCTCCAGATTCTTCTAGGGTTGCCAGCAATGCTCCCTCTAAGCTGTGGAGTCTTGTGAGCAAAAATTCTACTTTGTGAGCTACTGGCATTAAAGTTGTGAGTGAGCAATTTGGCTAGTGCATAAAGTAGTTTGGTCTGGAGCCATCTTTCTTGAGCTAAGACAAAAACGTGTGAGTTGGAGGCTAAAAAACTGTGAGCTAGCTCACACTAACTCAGCTTAGAGGGAACACTGGTTGCCAGTCTCCAGGTCCCAGCAGCAGTTCCCCCACTTTTGGGGGCTTCTGCCTGCCACTGGCCAGCTGGCTGATGGGGAAACCCCACCCCCAAACCGCCACATCCAGGTGTGACATCCTTGACATGATGACGCCACCTGGAAGTGATGATGCTCTATGGTAAATTTGGTCTAAAACCATAGAGTTTTGCCCTTAAACCAGAGTGTCACCATGTGATATTGCTGATGCAATGATGTCACTTCCAGGTGACATCATCACATTGGTGACATCCCAGAACACACCCCAAATCCCCCCAGTGGCATGGCGAGGGGGCCTGGCAAACCTAGATTCTTCCCATCCCAGAGCTGGCAACCCTATATGTAAAGTACTGGGTTCGCCGCATGGTGTGATGGTGTGACACATTTATTGGTACTTCACAATAAGACTGCAAAACGGCCCTGCAAGGCCAACTATATACACACCCACCTGGCACCCCTACAGCCCCATTGGGGGGTTCAAATTTCCCGCCAAAGTTGCTATTGGTGAATGCTGGGGGGGGGGACTAGGATCCGAGGTTTTCAGTTTGGAAAAAGAAACACCATCGAAACGGTAGACCATTTCGAAGACCACCGTCACAACAAACAACAGTATAGCAACAACGTTAAAGGAAAGGAATAACATTATAGCAACAACGTCAAAGGAAAGAAACAACAACCCAGTGAAGCAACAATAACTTTATTGACATTCCAATATATGTTTCAAGTTTCAATATCAGTATAAAGTTCTTTGTAGCCTGTTTTCGCGGTTGTCTATTTGTTGTTGAGTTCTTCCTAAGGGAACACCAGTCGCTCTGATAAGAGTAGAAGCTGGTTTGCCTTCCTTAAGGGTGCGGGTGCATCTTGCGGTTCTAAAATCTTGGAAGAAAATCAGAGTTGCTAGCACCGACTCTTTTAGCCAACTAGCCTTTAGTTCAATGCTTTCCATAGACTTAGATCGTTCCTGTTTCCTTAATAATTTACTATTGAGATATTCCATTCCTGACGACCTTTTTAGTTCTCCAATAAAAAATTCAGATCTTAGAGAATGGATATTTATGCATGATGCTCTGTTAGACAGACAGTCAATTTTAAAATCACAGTCTGCTACCTGGTTCGAATGATTTAAGAATGACCATTTTAGATCATCCTACCTGGTTAATATAGATAATCATAACCTCAGAGCAGCTTTTACATCCCTGCATTTTGAATCAATGCCTACGGCTGTGTTAGCTGAACGCTATAGTAGAACACCCAAGGAACAGCGCTTATGTATTTGTGGTTCTTCTCTGTTATTGAGGATCTTCCCCATTATATCCTTGAATGCTCTTTGTATATCCAACCTAGGTTAAAATTTCTCTCTGGTATTTTATCAGTTTTAAGCTTTTATTCAGTCCCTGAGAAGATTGTATTTTTGTTAGCTGATTCTAATGCCAATATATCCTATAGAATAGCTCTATTTGCCTTGGCTGCGAAGAAAATACGGGCCAATGCTGTTCTTATGGGAAATAGTTAATATTGATTTTAATGGGTATGCTGAGATTTAATTAACTGTTCATAGCTTCGATTTTATACCTTTTTAATATTTTAGACTATACTCAATTTGATACAATTATCTATGTCTATCGTATTTTTCTCTGTTGGTATTTTTTTATTGTAATGGCCCATGGCTAAATACAATAAAATCTGTACTTCTGTGCAGAGCTGTGACTGGTTATGGGGTTCAGTGTCATCCGCTGTGTCAGGAGGAAGCAGGCTAGCCTGAATTCCCAGTCCCCATCCATTATCCTGCTGAGGGCTTCCTTCGCGGTGTGCACCATCCTCTCTGCCTGTCCGTTGGTCATGGGGTGGAAGCATAGGTGTCAACTTCAGGGAGGCTTGGGGGCTAAGGCTATCCCTGAAATTTTCCAGGGGTGACTGAGCCCCGCCCAGGGCAACCAGGCTCACAAGAGTTGCTGCCACCCCCCTGTCAGGCTCAATAGCAAGTAGATCCAGGCATTCTTCAGGTAAAGATATGCTTTATTGGAATACAATGCTGTTGCCCACAGTAATACCGCTATTGTCAGGAATGGTGGCATGGAGTCAGTCAGACATTGATATAGCATGATGCAAAGCCAAAACTAGCAAATGAACTTTTAGTGCGCTTGCGGGAAACTCCCGGCGGGAGGATTACTTAATGCTCGGGAGTACTACCCCACCACCACCTAGTCACGTAGGACTGGAAAATTCCCCAGACTGAGGAATGCTCCAAAGCCTATTCTTCAAGGCCGCCATGATAAGACGAGGCAGCAGGAGAGTATTCTCCCACATTGCAGCTGGCATTTCTACGCATGCGCAAAAGCAAGGGACAAGATAGTAAACACAGAACAATGAACATAGTGTAAATGATAATACAGAGCTTTAGCCCTCTGACATTCTGCCCCCCTAAAACCCTCCCCACGCCTCAAGTGGGAACATAGTCTGGACCTCCCGGTTTTGCCAGGAACCTGCGGTGGAATTGACGAAGGAGATAGGGTGCCCTGATGTCAGTGACTTTTACCCATTCTCTATGCTGGGGACCAAAGTGAACCCATTCCACCAAATAGTGGAGCTGGCCTCGTATCAGTTTAGAGTCCAGGATGTCAGCAAGTTCATAATGTTCAGTGTCATTCACAATCGGGGGGGGGCGGCACCGGTTGTTCAGGACGCCACTTGTTCGGGGGTGCCCCGGTTTCAGGAGGCTGAAATGAAAGATGGGATGAATGTGTTTAAGGGTTTGGGGTAAATCCAATTCCACAGTCACATCATTGATACACCTGGTGATCTTAAAAGGACCAATGTATTTCCAGGCTAGTTTCTTGGAGGGCTGGAGAAGGCGCAGGTAGACAGGTACACAAAGTTTCCAGGCTGAAGATCCCAACCCACCACCCTCTTCTTGTCAGCCTGTGCTTTGTAGGCAGCCTTCACAGCCTCTAGTGCCTAACAAAAGAGTGGCCAGGAGGCACTGAGTTTCTTGCACCAGTCTGCAGCCTCCCCCACCATTCCTGATGTCGGTTTGAGAAACGGTAGAAGAGGGCTGTCATATCCCAAAGCGGCTTTGAAAGGGGAGACCCCAGTCGACGAATGCCAGGAGTTATTGTAGGCAAACTCGGCTAGGGGGAGAAGATCAACCCAATTGTCTTGTTGGTAATTAGTAAAACAGTGTAAGTATTGCTCAAGACTCTGATTAACTCGTTCAGTTTGACTATCAGTCTCTGGATGGTAAGCACTGCTCAGGGCGCGTTCAATACCCATTAAAGACACTAATTCAGTCCACAGTTTAGAAACGAATTGTGTGCCGCGGCTGGATATTATTTTAGCTGGCAACATATGCAATGTCACAATATGGTGGAGAAATGCTCTTGCCAACAACTTGACTGTGGGTAACCCCTGGAATGGAATGAAATGAGCTTGTTTGGAGAACAGATCCACCACCACCCAAATCACCATCATATGCTTGCTTGGGGGTAAATCAGTAATGAAGTCCATAGAAATGACTTCCCATGGTCTCTGGGGGGGTTGGTAATGGTTGCAATCATCCAGGGGGTTTTCCCCCTCTTGGCTTGCAGAGGCTGCAAATTGGGCAGGAATGCACAAAGGTGGACAAGTCTTTTCTTATCTGGGGCCACCAAAAACTCCGTTGTAGTAAGTGCAACAATTTGACATAGCCAAAATGTCCTGCAGGCTTTGTGCCATAGACTGATTGCAACACCTCCTGCCGCTTCGGGTACAAATAACTTTTCTCCCTTGTACCAGCAACCATTTGCACGGCGTTCTAGGGACCCTTGGGACTGCAGCACCTGTGTCTCTGGTTCAGTCATAGCCTTAGCAAATCGCTCTTCCCACGGGGCCCCTTGGCACGGCGGAGATAGGTCTACTTGGCTTTGCTTTCGAGTAACTACCACCCTGCTTAACTGGGAGGGGGTAAAGAAGGATTCTCAAACCTCCACCCATTTGCTGTCATGCTGGGGCAGGCATGAGAGAACATCGGCCAGGGGGCTGGACCGCCCTGGAAAGTGATGAAGGGTGAATTGGAACTTCAAGAAAAATTCAGCCCACTGGAATTGCTTAGCATTGAGGTTCTGCAGTTTGCATAAAACCTTGAGATTTTTATGGTCCGTCCAAACTTCAAATGGGACTCAGGCCCCTTCTAGCCAATGCTGCCAAGTAGCCAGGGCTAACCGGATCGAGGCTGCTTCCTTGTCCCACATGGGCCAGAACCTCTCAGTATCATTAAATTTACATGAAACATAGGCCAGGGGATGTAGTTGCCCATCGGGACCTTCTTGCAAGATTGCCCCCCCTCCCATGGCGGTGTCAGAGGCATCGACCTGCACCACAATTTTTTTGTTTCATCGGGGTGTGCCAGAACAGGTTCAGTGGTGAATAAACATTTTAACTCGTCAAACGCCTCTTAACATTTAAGGGTCCAGTCCAGTTTTGCCCCGGTTGGAGGGCCCCTGCCCCTTTCCCTTTTGTCTTTAGGAGGTCAGTGAGCGGCAGGCTCACTTGGGCGAAATGGGGCAGAAATTGGCGGTAGAAGTTCGCAAACCCAATGAAACACTGGAGTTGTTTCCAGGTTCTTGGGGGCTCCCAGTTTAACACATCTTGGACTTTGTTGGGATCCATCTCCAGACCCTTCAGGGATATATGATATCCCAGAAAGTCAATGCAGGTCTGATGGAACTCACATTTAGAAAGCTTGATGAACAGTTTGTGCTCCAGGAGTTTTGTGAGCACCTGTCTCATCAACTGGACATGGGATTCCAAATCAGGGGAGTACAGTAAGATATCATCCAAGTAAACAACCACGCCCTTAAACAGGTAGGGGTGTAATACCTCATTGATCAAGTTCATGAATACTCCCAGAGCCCCCTGGAGCCCAAATGGCATCACTCGGTATTCAAACTGTCCCAAGGGAGTATTGAAGGCCATTTTAAATTCATCCCCTTGCCTGATGCGCACCCAGAAATAAGCATCCCGCAGATCTAACTTTGAAAAGATTTTGCCCTGTGCCACCTCCGCAAGGAGGTTTTTGATGAGGGGCATTGGGGATGCATTAGTTGCTGACATTGCATTCAGCCCCTGGTAGTCGGTACAAAGATGAAGTCTCCCGTCCTTCTTTTTACAGAACAATACAGGGGCTGCGAACAGAGAGGAGGCAGGCCGGATGAAACCACACGCAAGGTTCTTGTCGATGAACTCCCACAACGCCTCTTTCTCCGTAGGACTCATGGCATAAATCTTCCCCTTGGGCATTTTATGACCCGGGAGCAGCTCAATGGCACAGTCAGAGTTGCGGTGGGGGGGAGTTCATCTGTTTCCTCCTCCTCGAAAACCCGGGATAAGTTTCTATATTCCTCGGGGATGTGAGCTAGTTCCTCAGCAGTGAGACAAGCTTGGGGGGCTCATTGTCAGGAGGGGTACCCAGGCTGGATCCCATTTGTGCTCTGTACACTTTGGGGATATAAAGCGAACAATGCCTTCCTCCCACAGGATATAAGGGTCATGTCCGTGGAGCCACGGGTTGCCAAGGACAAGAGGGAACTTGGGTTGTGGAGCCACCACAAATGAACGGTGTTCCCAATGGTCACCAGCCTCAACTCGCAATGGCACCGTCTCAAACTTACAGGGCTCTTTCATGGGCGACCCGTCCATCTGTGTGAACATAATGGGGTCTTTCAATCTGACTACCACTGCATCCAGCCCCGATACCAGGGAAGGGTTGATGAGATCCCTCCCACATCCCGAGTCTATAAGGCCACGCACCAGTATGTGGGTCATCATGGCCGGGTTCATAATGATTACAGTCACGAAAAAGAGGGAAGGATAGTTGCTCACCACTTTAGGCACTTCGGGAGATGGGTCCTGCTGTGCTGTGCTGCGCCACTTACAACAGGACCGACTCGTTTCCCGACAGCTCAGTCGCCTCCTCCTCACTCAACTGTGGTTCAAAACTCTCAAGGTGTGTGTAGAGAGCCTGTGGATTCTGTGGTTTTGCAGTTCCCCTCTTGGATGGGGTTGCCAGGTGCCGTTTGTCCTCCTCACGAGGTGGGGCCTTACCACTGTCTTCCTTGGGGAAGGAAGCAGTGAAATGCCCCTTCTCTCCGTACTTCAGGCAAAGCCCCTGTTTCATGCATTGGTCCTGCAGGGTCGCTGCTGGTGGGGTTTGCTTACCCTTTGGTGGGGAGAGGCGGTGGGGCAACTAGTGCCCAGCGAGATATCCAGCTTCATGGTGTGCAGCCGGCTCTCAGCCCGTTCCACCTCTTCCATCCAGCCTTGTAAGGTTTGCGGTTCTTTGGAACTCAGGACTTTGTTGCGGATATCTACTGCGAGCCCCATCCGATACTGTTGGGCTAACACAGGGTCCGTCCAGTCCCGGATCTTCGCGGCGTGCTTCTGAAACTCCATGGAGTATTTGCGAACCGTGAGGAGACCCTGTTTGAAGGTATGGAGAAATGCCTCTGCTTTTTGGGCAGCTGCCAGGTCTTCAAAGCAATTTCTCAGGGCCCACATGAATACATCCACACTCCCTAATTCCACAGCCTCTAGGTCATGCAGGGCTACATACCAGCTGGTAGCAATTCCCCTTAACCGGGAAGCAATAAAATCCACTTGCTGTTCCTCATCTGGGAAGAGGTGGCCCCAGCATTGAACAAATTTCCCCACCTGCAGACTGAAGAAGGATAAACTCTCTGGATCTCTATCAAATGTAATGTCCAGGAGATCCTTAGGTTGTGGCATCAGTTGAGGAGCTATCGGCCCCAGCGCTGGTAGGGGACCTGGGGGAGGCTGCTGGGGTCCTGGCGCTGGTACCGCTGGTGGCCTGCCGGGTGGTGGCTGCCCTGGGATCGGTTGTCCAGGAGGTGGCTGGCCTGGAGGAGGCTGCCCCGGTGGCAGCTGGGGTCCGGGTCCCGGTGGCAGCTGGGGCCCCGGCACTGGCGCCGGGATTGGGGCTGGCACCGGCGCTGGCACAGGTTGCGCTGCCATATGGGCCCGAATGGCCTTGTCCATCATGTTTGGTAGGTTCTGTATTAAATTTCCCATGTCCCGCATGATTCTGCGGCAATCCTCCTCTAACGTGTCAATTCGAGTGTCCACGTCCTTGCCAGGACTGGACCTACCGGCCCCTGGGGAGTCCGCCCCGACGCCATTCTGAAACTCGTGCAGGGGTCCAATAGGCTGTCCTGGCTCTGGCCCCCAGGCAGTACCCAAGTCATCTGGTTCGTATCCCGTAGGTTCTTCGCCCAGTCTCGAGGCTTCTGTTGAGTGACCCATCTATCCCACGGGGTTGGAGCAAACTGGTAGTGGGCCCATGGAATGGCACCGCTGTCCCTCGGGGTAATTCCTGCCAGGCTGTAAATCGGAGAGATGGCCGTCATTGCTGGAACCCCCAGGGTTGTGATTGGTGGGGTTAATGGTCCTGCCGTAGTCACTGGTGCCGTTGTGACCGGAGTCGTGGTGACTGGGGTCGTGGTAATGGGTACCATGGTGACGGGGACCGTAGTAACTGGAATCACAGTAACAGGAACCGTAGTCGCAGGAACCGTCACCGGTACTTCTCCGGGGCCGCTCATCTTGTCCCAGAGAGGTGGGAACCGGTAGGAGTTGTAATGATTCCTGACAATTTCTGTCAGGCTCAATAGCAAGTAGATCCAGGCATTCTTCAGGTAAAGATATGCTTTACTGGAATACAATGCTGTTGCCCACAGTAATACTGCTATTGTCAGGAATGGTGGCATGGGGTCAGTCAGACATTGATATAGCATGATGCAAAGAAAAACTAGCAAATGAACTTTTAGCGCGCATGCGGGAAACTCCCGGCAGGAGGATTACTTAATGCTCGGGAGTACTACCCCCCCCCACCTAGTCACGTAGAACTGGAAAATTCCCCAGACTGAGGAATGCTCCAAAGCCTATTCTTCAAGGCTGCCGTGATAAGACGAGAAGGCAGGAGAGTATTCTCCCACGTTGCAGCTGGCATTTCTACGCAGGCACAAAAGCAAGGGACAAGATAGTAAACACAGAACAATGAACATAGTATAAACGATAATACAGAGCTTTAGCCCTCTGACACCCCCACACCACCCTCAACCCATTTTGAAAGTGGAGGGTTTTCCCCCTCAACTTTCTGAGACTTTGTGTGGGGTGGGAGGAAACTCAGGGCTTGCTTCCTGAATGCTAAGCCCCACCCCCAGCTCCCAGAAACCCTCAGTTGGGCCTGATGGAGCTGGGGGCTGCACATGTTTTCAGTGCTTTCACCTTTCCTGTGGCCTTGTGCCACTGCTGTTGTTTTCCAGCTCCCTGCAAGGCGAGGAGATGGGGGAGGCTGGCATCCATTGAGGTTTGCCAGCCTTGGGGCAGCTGGGCACCCTGCGACCTAGTTCTTCTGTTTCCCACACACACACAAGACTTGCCTTGCAGAGCCATGCAGGGAGGTCAGGGGGGGAGGCTGGCATCCATGGAGGACTGCCAGCCTTGGGACGGCTGGGTGCCCGGGCACCTTTCCTGTGGCCTCATGCCACTGCTCCTGTTTTCATGCTCTCAAGTTCGCTACTTAACCAGAGCCTTTTATTTCCTCCGAGAGGAAAGACGAGCTCTTCTGAGTTCTTTGTTGAGCTCCACCCCTTCTCTTGACGGAGAGAGGATATTAGGAAAGGCAGGAATCAGCAGTTTACATCACTGAAATCACACACACACAGCCCACGCAGAGGGAGGAGGAGGAGGGCAGGTGAAACCTCCAAGAGTTTAAATGCATACATTCAAGACCAACTGTTTTTAGTTCTGAATTTCGGCTTGGCCACTTGTTAGCCGCCCTGAGCTACCGGATAGGGCAAGGTATAAATCTCAAAATAAATAAATAATAAATAAATAAACTCTCTCCCGAACTCCTGGATAAATTATGGAGAGGGATTTCTATTTGGTTTCTTTTCATCTCCCTCCCTCCCTCCCTCCCTCCCTCCCTCCCCCTTCCTTCCTTCCTTCCTTCCTTCCTTCCTTCCTCTCTTCTCATCTATTTGCTTTCTTTCCACCTCTCGCCTCCCTCCTTCCCTTGTTAAAACATCCCTAGTTAGGATTGCCAGCTTCCCCCTGGCCACCTCTGGGGGATGGGGGGGAAGGGTGGCCCAATACAGGTTGGGTAACTCCTGGAGATTTGGGGATGGAGCCTGGGGAGGACTGAGATCTCGATGGGGTACAATGCCATAGAGTCCATCCTCCAGAACATTCATTTTCTTCATGGAAACTAATTTTTGTAGTCTGAAAATGAGCTGTAATTCCAGGGAATCCCCAGGTCCCACCTGGAGGCTGGCACCCCTAGCTCCAGTGCTGAAACTGGAAGCTCTGGTTCTTCTGTGTGAGATGGTGGATGTGGACCACTAACATTAGCTTGCATCTGCTGAATCACCCTGCTTCATGTAGGATGCACAACAGCCAGGTGGAGGAGGGGAGAGGTGTATTTTTGTTGTTGTTGTTCAGTCGCACAGTCGAGTCCGACTCTTCGCGACCCCATGGACCAGATCATGCCAGGCCCTCCTGTCTTCCACTGTCTTCTGAAGTTTGCTCAATTTCATGTTTGTTGAATTGATGACACTGTCTAATCTTCTCATCCTTTGCCGTCCCCTTCTTCTTTGACCTTCAATCTTTTCCAGCATCAAGGTCTTCTCCAGTGAGTACTCCCTTCTCATTTGGTGGCCAAAGTATTTGAGCTTCAACTTCAGGATCTGGCCTTCCAGGGAACAGTCAGGGTTGATTTCTTTTAGGATTGAGTGATTTGATCTCCTTGCAGTCCAAGGGACTCTCAAGAGTCTTCTCCAGCACCATAGTTCAAAATAATCTATTCTTTGGCGCTCGGCCTTCCTTATAGTCCAACTCTCGCAGCCATACATTACTACCGGGAATACCATTGCTTTGACCATGTGGAATTTGGTTGACAGGGTGATGTCTCTGCTTTTTATCATGCTTTTTAGGTTTGCTATTGCTTTCCTCCCAAGGAGCAGGCGTCTTTTAATTTCATGGCTGCAGTCACCATCTGCAGTGACCTGGGATCCCAGGAACGTGAAGTCTGTCACTACTTTTATGACTTCCCCTTCTATTTGCCAAGGAGTGATGGGGCCAGATGCCATGATGGGGCTGGATGCCATGATGTTGAGCTTCAAGCCCATTTTTGCGCTCTCCTCTTTCACCCTGAACAAGAGACTCTTTAGGTCCTCTTCACTTTCTGCCATCAGAGTGGTATTGTCTGCTTATCTGAGGTTATTGATCTTTTCCCCAGCAATCTTAACTCCAGCTTGTGATTCATCCAGGCCAGCATTCTACATGATGTACTCTGCAAATAAATTAAATAAGCAGGGTGACAATATACATCCTTGCCGTACTCCTTTTCCTATGCTAAACCAATCAGTTGTTCCATATCTGGTTCTAACTGTTGCTTCTTGACCCTTATACAGGTTTCTCAGGAGATGTGTGAAGTGGTCTGGTACTCCCATCTCTTTAAGAACCTGCCATAGTTTATTGTGATCCACACAATCAAAGGCTTTGGCATAGTCAATGAAGCAGAAGTAGATGTTTTTCTGGTACTCTCTTGCTTTCTCCATAATCCAGCGAATGTTGGCAGTTTGATCTCTAGTTCCTCTACCTCTTTGAAACCCAGCTTGTACTTCTGGCAATTCTCTGTCCACATACTGTTGGATCCTAGCTTTTAGGATCCTGATCATGACCTTGCTAGCATTTGAAATGAGTGCAATTGTGCGGTAGGTTGAACATTCCTTGGCATTGCCCTTCTTTGGGATTGGAATGTATACTGACCTTTTCCAATCCTGTGGCCACGGTTGTGTTTTCCAAATTTGTTGGCAAATTGAGTGCAGCACTTTAACAGCATCTTCTTTTAAGACTTTGAATAGCTCAGCTGGGATAACATTACCTCCACTAGCTTTGTTGTTAGTAATGCTTTCTAGGCCCATTTAACTTTGCATTCCAGGATGTCTGGCTTGAGGTCAGTGATTATACTGTTGTGGTTGTCAAGGTCATTGAGGTCCTTCTTGTATAGTTCTTCTGTGTATTCTTGCCATCTTTCCCTAATGTCTTCTGCTTCTGTTAGGTCCCTACCTTTTTTGTCCTTTATCATGGCCAGCTTTGTATGGAACATTCCTTTGATTTCTCCAATTTTCTTGAAGAGATCTCTAGTCCTTCCCATTCTATTGTTTTCCTCTATTACTTTCCAGTGTTCATTCAGGAAAGCCTCCTTATCTCTCCTTGCTGTTCTCTGGAAATCTGCATTCAGTTGGGCAAATCTTTCCTTTTCACCTTTGCCTTTTGCTTTCCTTCTTTCCTCTGCTATTTGTAAAGCCTCATCAGACAGTCACTTTGCTTTCTTGCATTTCTTTTGCTTTGGGATGGTGGTGATTGCTGCATCCTGTACAATGTCACGAACTTCTGTCTATAGTTCCTTAGGCACTCTTTTTATCAAATCTAGTCCCTTAAATCTATTCTTCGTGTCTACTGTATATTCATTGGGGTCAAATCTGAATGGCCTAGTGGTTTTCCCAACTTTCTTCAGTTTAAGTTTGAATTTTGCAATGAGTAGCTCATGATCTGAGCCACAGTCAGATCCAGGTCTTGTTTTTACTGAATGGATAGAGCTTCTCCATCTTTGACTGCAAATCAATCTGATTTCAGTGTTACCCATCTGGTGATGTCCAGGTGTATTTTATTTGGGTCTATATATCCTTGAAAACAGTTGTTTTTTCATGGTAGTGGGGGAGTGCTTCAACCACTCCTAAGCTCTTCTTTCAATCTCTGTTTCATTTTTAAATTGTAAGCCCATCTGCATGAACAAGATGGGGGGGGGATGCAGATCAGAGGCCTTTTAAAATTCCCTTTTGATCTGTGTGCAGCCCAGAGATAACATTGGTAAGGGATGTGCCCTCTGTGTTCATGCTCTTCATTTTGTTGTTACTTAAAATGGTGTGGTAGTTTCAAAGGGGCAACCAACTGAGATGTACTAAAAGGAATGTCAGGACTGCCCATTGGAAACAATGGGAGAGGCTTGAAGGCCCTTTGGAGATAATGGGAGCCAGGAATGCCAATTGACTTGCATGAGCTCTGCTGAAATACATTGCAGCCCAAAAAAAGTTGCAAAGAAAACGCAGAATGGTTTTTCCAATAAGGTTTTTGGGTCCAGATAGGCTATTCTAGGACTGTAATGACAGTTCCCAGAATGGAAAAACAGTCCCTAGCAATAGAATCTCTGCTGCGTTTTAAGGTGGGGTTTCTAAGCAGTGTGCTAAGAAGGCACCTGTTCATGGGGTTAGCCCAGCCCAGGGGCATTGCTAGGGGAGTTTCCAGGGGTTCCCAGGCCACCCTAATTTTCTGGGGAGCCCCTCCCTAAATGCCACATAGTTCCACCTCCATGGATAGGGACAATGTTCTGTGATGTCACTGGCTCCTCCCTATGATGTCATTGGTCCCAGTTCTTTTAATGACTTAGCAATGCCTCTGGCCCAGCCCCAGCCCCCCCTGGGAAATTGGAAACTCTACACCCTTGCATGGAAGAGGGCAGATCAGATATGCCAGATCAGTTTCCATTTGAGGAAGTCCTGGAACTCCGCCGACAAGAAAGCTGTCCCATTGTCGGAGACTATCGAGTCCGGCAGGCCATGTGTAGCAAAGATCTGGCAGAGTGACCAGATAACAGCCTTTGTGGAGGTGGTAGAGACCGGGCTGATCTCCAGCCACTTCGAGTAGAAGTCTACCATTACAGCAGCCTGCAGAGGAGGATCCAGAAGGCCTTCGAGAAACTGGACTCCAGGCACGGGGGCAGGATTGGAGTCTGTGGAGGGCAGCGGCAGCTGGCTCAGGGCATTGGCATGTCCCATCACCTTGCCTGGGCAGTGTTCCAGTCGGTACTGGTAGCCAGCGAGGAACAGGGACTACCAGAGGATGCGGGTGACAGAACTTGGGGCGTCTGTTTGTCCGCCACGAAGAGGCCAAGGAGAGGTTTGTGATCTGTCACAATCGTGAAGGGGTGCCTGTAAATGAAGTTGTGAAACTTCTTGACCCCCGCCACAATCACCAAGCCCTCCCTGTCTATTTGTACGTAATTGTGCTCTGCTGCCATCAGGATCCTGGAGTAATAAGCCACTGGGACTTCCCAGCCATTGGGGAAGATGTGGCCCAAGACAGTGCCAACACCGTAGGGGGAGGCATTGAATGCTAGGACCACCGGCAAGGACTCATTAAAGTGCGCCAGCTCGTTGTTTGAAATCAGCAGCGCCTTGACTCCATGGAATGTTGCTGCTTCCTTCAGGTCCTAGGACCAAGAAGCCAACTTGTCTAGGAGGCAGTGGAGGGGCTTGACAACTGCAGCCTTATGAGGTAGAAAGGCAGGATAGAAATTTATTAGTCCCAAGAACGCCTGTAGTAACACTTTACACATGAGTGCCAGGGCCTCCACAATGGCCTTCACTTTGTTCTTATCAGGGTGGAGTCCAAACATGTCGACCCTGAACCTCAAAAAGTCCACTTCCGGAACCCTGAGGAAGCATTTCTCCCATTTCACTTTGAGGCCCGCAGAGTTGAAATGGTGTAGGACAGCATGGAGGTGGGAAGCAAAGTTGTTGGGAGTGACCATGGCGATGAGGACATCATCGAAAAATGGCATTACACCAGGGATCCCTTTTAACAATGAGTCCACTAGTTATTGAAAGATCCCTGGGGCCACACTCACGCTGAACTTCAGCCTTTTAACCTTAAAAGCCCCCTGGTGCATCACTATCGTCTGGGCCGTGGCTGTGGCCTCATCTACCAGCAACTGTTAATGGGCCTGTGCCAGGTCAAGTTTGCTGAAAATCTTAGCCCCTGCCAGAGATGCCAGCACATGGCTCATGACTGGGACCGGGTAGGAGTGGTCATGGAGGGCCTTATTCAATGTACATTTATAGTCTAAGCAGATGCGGATGTTGCCATTCAGCTTAACAGGGGTAACAATTGGTGTCTCCCAAAGGGTGTGCACTACTAAGCGGTCCAGCTCTGCATTGATTTTGGGCCGGAGGGCGAGCAGAGCTGTACGGAGTCACATATGGAGAGGGGCCACATTGGGGTCTAGTTGTAGAGAAACCGGGGGCCCCTTATCCCAAAGCCCCACCAAAGACTGCAGGGAACTCCTTGCAAACCTCTGCAAAGTCTCATGATACACATTTATTGACCACCCCCAATTGTGATGCCCAATGGCACAAACCAAGCCAGCCCCAAAAGACTAACAAGGTTCCCGTCTACCACAATCAAGTCCAGAGAACCCTTGAAACCCCGGTACTGTACCCTGAAGGTCCCCATGCCCCGGATAGGAACCGGGTTCCTCTGAAGTCCACCAAACTCAGGAGTGAGGGATGTAGGTGGGGTCCCCCATGGGGACAGAGTCTGTTCAGCGTGTCCACCGAGATGATGGACGCCGCCGACCCCAAGTCTACTTCCATAGTGCATGGGGACCCCTCGATCCTGACCTGGACCTGGATCTTTGGGGTGGCAGACAAGTTGAGGAGGCGTAATACCTGCAATGATGGCTGGTCGGTGAGGAGGTAGAGGTTGGAGGTTTTGGCAGCAGTTTTGTATGTGGCAGTGGCCTGGCGTCATGGCAGAGCAGGCAGCTGCTGGTACTGGCTTCCTTTGAACCAGCAGATGTGGGCGAGATGACCCTGTTTTCCACAGGTGTGACACATGGCATCAAGGAACCAGCATGTTTTCTGCTCATGTGCCTCCCCACAGCTGGTGCACGGGGCATGTCCGGTGGCCTTTCTGGAGGGTCCCGCAGCGGCAGCTCCCAGTGGTTTCCAGTGAGTTGGTTGGTGGACAAGATGGTTGTCCTCCTCATTTTCAGGTACCGAGTCTGGAAGTACAAGATGTGAAGCGGCCAATGGTCGATCGTGATGCAAGGCTTCGTGGGCGATGGCGAGTTGTAGAGCCTCATCAAGCTTGATGTCAGTGGTGCTGATCACCTTCCAGTGAAGTTTGGCATCACTGATGCCCCAGGAGAACTGGGTGAGGAGATTTTCTTCGACCTTGTGAAGGCGCACTCCATGGCCAGCTGGCGTAGTGCTGCCAAATATGCACCCCTGGAACTCCATTTGCTTGGCGAGTGCCATCGGATTGGGCGTGAGGTACTTCATCAGCGCATTGATAATTTCCTCGTAGGAATACTCGAGGATGGCCTTAGGGGCCAGGAGGCTCTTGGCTAGCCTAATGGTGGCTGTGCCACAGGAACTTAGGAGGAGGTTCCTTCTCTTTGCCTCATCGGTCACCTCATGGTATGCAAGGTGGCATGTAAGCTGGTCTGTCCACAAATCCCAGAGCTTGGGATGTGTGGGGTCGAAGACTTCGATGTTTCCCTGAGCAGCGGCCATAGTCCTAGCGCAATGCGGGGAGTGGAGACGGGAAGAGCCGGGCATGTTGTGGTGCTGCTCGGGAGCAACACCGGGCACAGTGGCTTCTCCAAGGTCGGTGCTCAGGGCTGCACTAATAGGAGAGTCAGGCCTGCTCCAGGGATCCCACCTTCATTGCCACTGTAAAGTACTGGGTTCGCTGCATGGAGGACGTGGACAATGACATGCAGTGTGACGCGTTTATTGGTACTTCACAACAAGACTGCAAAATGGCCCTGCAAGGCCAACTACATACACACCCACCTGGCACCCCTACAGTCCCATTGGGGGGTTCAAATTTCCCACCAAAGTTGCTATTGGTGAGTGCTGGGGGGAACTTGGATCCTAGGTTCTATTGTTCAGAGGAGCAAAGCTCCACACTGTAGCTGCAGACCCCTAGTGGCGGCCCATGTACATAATACTATATGTCCCTGAAAAGTACTGAGACTGAAGCGTCGGGTAGAGTGAAATCAGCTCATACTTTTATTTCAAGATCCGGAACAAGACAAAGTAGCTGGCTAGCAGGCCAGCTTATATGCCCCAAGGAAGACACACCCCACACACCCCAAACACCCATGACTGGTCTGTTTACGGTAATTGCATTAACCTCTTGGATCCTAGTTCCCCAATTGGAGGGGACTCAGGATCTGAGCATCTATTGTCCTCAAGGTCCAAGCTCAGGCACTTGGCCTAGCCGCATGTCAGACCGGTTAGAACCAGTTGGAGCACATAGTCGGCTTGGGTACATTACACCCCTCCCCCCTTGGTCTGAAAGACACCCGCAAACAAAGTCCTTCAGATATGTGGGCAGTTTGCGCTCTTGGGTTGAGCAGCGGGGTCCCGATGCTGCTGTAACTGGAGCCGCCGCTGATGTTCTCAGCATAGGGCTGTCCAAAGGCCGGAACAATGCTGACAAGTCCCTGGGGTTGCCCTGTGGGGTCCAGAGACTGGTGGGCGAGTGAACTGCCCAGTTCATCCGGCAGTGGGGCCAGGATCACCACCCGGCCTCCCCACATCAAGAACCCTTTATATAATGATAGTTTGTCCTTTCTTGTGATGAACAGCATAAACTCTGGGCCTTCTTTGGCCAAAGGCCACCCCCTCCCCACCCAGTCCAGGACCCAACAGAGGACTTTATCCTAGGCCAAGAGGTGGGCCACCTCCCGCACATGGACCAGACGGTTGGGAAGCAACTCCAAAAGGGCGACTGTGTGGGCGGGAGCAGGGTCAGGGTCCATAACCAGCAGTGGCAGGCAGCTGAGGGCATCAGCATGGCCCATGGCTTTCCTGGAGCGATGGAGGAGGGTGTAGGTGTACCCCGCCAGGAAGATGGACCACCAGAGGACCCTTGGGGAGACCATATGGGGCGTCTGACAGTCTGGAGCCAGTAGACCCAGGAGAGGCTTATGGTCCATCAACACCGTGAAGGGCCGACCATATAGATAGTGGTGGAATTTTTTAACACCTCCTTGTCTATCTGCACTCCGCAGAAGACAAAGTCCATGAATAGTAGGTGACTGGGACCTCCCAGCCATCTGGTGACCAGTGGCCCAGGACCGCCCCGACCCCATGGGGGGGGTGTCGCAAGTGAGGACCACCAGGAGCACCTCATTGAAATGGTGCAGGATGGAGTTAGAGGTGAACAAGTCCTTGACCCCCTGAAATGCCGCCGCATGCTTGGGTCCCCAGGCCCAGGTTGCCTCCTTATCTGCTACAGTGGCTTTCAAGAGCAGGAAAGCATGGTAGAAGTTGAGCAGGCCCAAGAAAGCCTGCAGTTCTGACTTGGAAGAGGGGTGTGTGTGATAGCCCGCACTTTATCGTCCGTGGAGTGGATTCCCTGCGCATCCACTGCAAACCCCAGAAATTCAATGCGGGGCACCCCAAGGAGGCATTTTTCTTTCTTCACTTTGAGGCTGGTGGAGTCGAACCTCTGGAGCACTTGCTGGAGCCGGTCTACGAAAGTTGTGGAGTCCTGCGCCGTTATGATCACATCATCTAAAAAGGGTTGTACTCTTGGAATGCCTTTAAGGGAATCCATAAATGACTGAAAGATTCACGGCACCACACAGACCCCAAACTGTAGCCTTGTTACTCGGAATGCCCCTTTGTACGTTGCAATTGTCTGCGCCTCGGTGGCAGCCGCGTCCACCAGCAGATGCTGGTAAGCTTGCGCCAAATCCAGCTTCCCAAAGACCTTGGGCCCCGCTAGGAGGCCAAAATGTGGCTTACCACCGGGACCGGGTAAGCATGGTCTTGCAGGGCCTTGTTGATAGTGCACTTGTAATTGGCACATATCCTTACATCACCGTTCGGTTTAACTGGTGTGACGATGGGGGTCTCCCAGTGCGCGGACACGACTGGTTCCAGCACCCCTTGCTCAATGAGGCAATCGAGCTCAGCCTTTATTTTTGCTCTCATTGCTAGGGGGGGAGAGCTGCGCCTTAATGCGGATGGGCCGTACAGTTGGGTCAAGGTCCAGAGAAATGGGGCCCCCGGTGTACCACCCCAGAGTCCCATCAAACACCCTTGGAAACTCTCTGCAGATTGTTTCTAAATCTGCCGTCTGGATCTGGTTGATCCCTGATATCTTGAGCCCCAGGGGCACAAAGCAGGATAGGATAGGCCCAACAAACTACTGAGGCCCTCTTCCACCACCAACAGGTCTAGGAGTCCCAAGAACCCCTTAAACTGGACCCGGAACTTGCCCCAGCCGTGGACCACCACAGGGTTCTTTTTGAAGTTCCGTAATGTGAGACCCTGTGACTTGCACAAACAGGGTCCCCTCTTTGGGCACAGGGAATGGAGCCGGAGTCAATTTCCATGGGACAGGGGGACCCCTT
The DNA here is from genome assembly GCA_029375565.1 of Gekko gecko. Classification (NCBI taxonomy): domain Eukaryota; kingdom Metazoa; phylum Chordata; class Lepidosauria; order Squamata; family Gekkonidae; genus Gekko; species Gekko gecko. The sequence goes on from JAPDNY010000002.1 coordinate 162,583,870, forward strand.
GATAAGGACAGTCACATGCACCTTGTCCGGGCCATCTGGGGGCAAGTTACATACCATTTGTTGGTGGTGGACTGAAACGGTGTGAAGATCCAATGAGTCGAGCTGTGCCATGGATCTCTGGCATTGTCCTTTGGAGAGGTAAACCTTGGTGATGTGGCTGGTCTTGTGGCAGGTACGGCAGATGGTGTCCCGGAATCTGCGAGACCAGCGCCCGTGGGGTTTGCCACAGCTGGCACAGGGTGCGGATGTGGGGCTGGCCTTTGCTGTGGCGGTTCCCGGGGTGTGTTGGGAGTGCTGGGCTGGGCAGTGTTGAACCTGTAGGACCTCCTCATCATAGGAGACGTCAGACCCTCCAGCCGCTTGGATGCAGTGGACTGCCTTGGTGCGGCGGTCTTGGTGGGCCTTCTTGTACACCATGACCTCCCGGATCAACTTGTCAAGATCCAGGTCGTTTTGGCTGACCAGCTTCCTCTGTAACTTGGGGTCTCATAAGCCCACAAGGAACTGGTTCAGCAGTGCAGCTGTCAAATCGGGGAACGAACATCTTGTGGCGGCCCGGTGCAGAGCCGCAAGGAAATCAGAGGCAGTTTCATCAGGACCTCGGACCTTCGCAAAAAAGTCCATCCTTTCCACACATTTTGTGGGTTTAGGGGCCAGGTGGTTGGTCAGTGCTTTGACCAGCGTGGCGTAGGAGTCATCTTTGGTCAGCCGAGGATGTATTAAGTCTTTCAGCAGGAGGTGGGACACCATCCTGCAGTGCCATGACATCGTGGATGGTGAAGTGGCTCTCCAGGGTTTCCAGCCAGGTCTCCCTTTGGGTAGGTTGGGAGATGTCAAAGGCTGGAAGGCTCTCGGAGGCAGCAGCCATCTTACGGGTTCCATGTGGATGCTCGGGAGCGGTGGCGTCGGAATGAGGAGCGATGTGGTGCTGTGCACGTGGTCTAGAAGCAGTGTGGGAAGCAGCAACTGGAGATGCTGGCGTGCAGTGTTCTCCGTGTTGGCCTTGATGCGATGCTCAATGCGTGGTCTCTGTTCATGGGAGGTAGAATCCCATCCTTGTCGCCAGTGAAAAGTACTGAGACTGAAGCGTCAGGTAGAGTGAAATCAGCTCATACTTTTATTTCAAGATCCGGAACAAGACAAAGTAGCTGGCCTTGTTATATGCCCCAAGGAAGACACACCCCACACACCCATGAGTGGTCTATTTACAGTAATAGCATTAACCTCTCAGATCCTAGTTCCCCGACTGGAGGGGACTCAGAATCCAAGCATCTATTGTCCTCAAGGTCCAAGCTCAGGCACTTGGCCTGACCGCATGTTGGACCAGTTAGAACCGGTCGGAGAACATGGTTGGCTTGGGTACATTACATGCCCCAAGTTCAGTTATTTTGGAAAGACGGTTCTCTTTCCTGCTTCTCCACAGCATCATGCTGTATTTGTACACCACTGGCTTTTCTCTGATCTTTCTCATACATGCTCTAATAAGAAGTTTGGGGGAGATTGCAGTAAAGTCTGAAGGCCCCTGCGTGGGTGAGAAAATTAGAATTTTTCCACCCACGCAGCCACCATTTTCTCTAACCCTGTCCCCATAGCAGCCATTTCCTCTCCCTGCCTCAGGAGGAGAGGGGCATTTTAAAAAGGAAGTCTCTATTCCTTTCCATTGTAGGGATATAGATGGAGATGCATATCTCTGCAATGGAGAGGGCTTGAGACTTGTGTTTTTTAAATGAAAGCTGAGAATTCAGAGAACCTGGCACACATATTGGAATAAATTTATATTGATATAACTGTATTCTAGTGCCATTAAAAATGCAAAAGCCCTGGTGGCCCAAGGGAAGGGGGGTGGCCACTGCTAGGGGACTTGAGGCAGGGAAATGACAAGAAACCTGCCACACCAGCAATGAGGAAACCACGCAAGCCCATCCCTGTGTGAAATCCTGCCACAAAGGAAGGGTAGTGGAAGGACATTTCTCAACAGGGTATCATAGGTATCTTGTGCTCATGTTTCTGTCATTTATAAGAAGGTACAGGAAGATTGAGCAAACTTCAGCAGACAGCAGAAGACAGGAGGGCCTGGCGTAAACTGGTCCATGGGGTCGCGAAGAGTCGGACTCGACTGTGCGACTGAACAACAACAACAACAGGAAGATGGGGTTGCCTGAGGATGCTTATTTGAAGGAGGTGGAGATAGGGATCAGAGCTATGGGTCGAGCTGAATGACTACCGACTACCTGGCAAATGGAGAGGAAAGGGAAGGATTTGGAGTCAATGAGTGCTGGTAAACATCTTGAAACTAGGGTTGACACATTTTCTTCTGGCCAGGCTCTGGTGCATCCAGTGAGTACAGCTTTCACTAGCATGATGGTGCAATTATGGGAACTCCTTCCCCTGTTGATTTTTTGGTAAGCTATGTTACTATTAAGGCAAAATGAAATGGCAACTTGACTTGAGGGAAGTAGTCTGGTGAGAGCAGGCCGGGTGTTGGATTGGATGACTGTGAAGCTCATCAATGACTTAGCATAGTTCTAGATGTTCAAGAGAAGACAGCAGGGAAGCAGGGCTGGAGATATCGTGGAACTTGCACAAGTATTCTTGTCCCTAAAGTATCCTTTGGATATGGCTGACAAACTCAAACAATCCATGATTTCTCAGTATCGCTCCTTCTGGGTGAGAAAAAAAAAAATCCATTCAGCTAGTTATTGTATGATTCGGGCCCCGGGTTCTGTACTGGGCTATCCCGCTTCCGGCTCCACACTTCGACTTGGCAGTTCAGGCAAAATACATTTTATTAACAAAACAGCAAAAGCGGGCAATCTTAATTGACAAAGTTCAAAAGAACAGGGAAAGTCCAAACTGATTGCCAAAACATAAACAATAGTTAAAAACGGCCAAAACTTACAGAAACTCTAACAGGCAGGGGATGCTCTGCCGAAAGGATGCGCACCTTTTTCCTCAGCCTCCTTTTCCCTTTTTATCTCTTCAAAGCCCCGCTAAGATGCTGCCCCACCCTCTATCTAATTCAGCTGTTAATTAAGGTATCTCAGCTATGCAGCTCTTGCGAAGCCGAGCACCAAGCAGTCCCTGTAATGACTTGCAGGATTGATCCTCCCCCTTCTGCCGTCCTTCAATTATGTTGCGTTGGTATTTTACTCATGAGTCAGTCTCTTCCTTACACCCCCCCCACGCAGAAAGAGAGGGTATGTCCATCTCACTTTCTGCGAGAGAAAATAACGAAACATCAGTTCGGATCAATTCCTGTTATTCCCCGACTTATCTACTAATCGTGATCTATCCCATTAATCTGCTTCGGCAAAACATCTTGAGAGGGAGTCAGCTAATACATTTTCTTTTCCCTTAATGTGTCTAACCTCGAATGAAAAATCCTGTAGGGATAATGCCCATCTTAGAATTCTAGCATTAGTTTCTTTCATCCTGTTGATGAAAACCAACGGACTATGATCCGTCTCCAACTGAAAGTGTACCCCCCTTAGGTATGTTTTAAGCTTGTTTAGCCCCCATACCACTCCCAGAGCTTCCTGCTCAATGACGTTGTATTTCTTCTCCCTGGGCAGCAGCTTATGACTCAGACATACTACTGGATGGAGACAGTCATCGTGCCCTTTCTGCAGTAAAACCACCCCCAAGCCATACCGGCTGGCATCTGTACGCACTATAAACTCCTGGGAATAATCTGGCGGTTTAAGGATTGGGGCTTCTGCAAGCCTGCTTTTTAATGTGTCGAAAGCTCTTTGACACTCAGGTGTCCAGGGTATTCTCCTAGCTATCCTTTTCTTACATAAATTGGTGAGTGGTGCTGCTTGATGTGAGAAGTTAGGGATAAACCTCCTATAGAATCCACTCGCTCCTAAGAAACTCAGTACCTGCTTTTTGGTGGTTGGAATTGGCCAATTGACAATTGTGTCTATTTTTGCCTTGTGTGGTGCTATCTTCCCTCTCCCTATTTGATGGCCCAAGTAGACAACTGAGCTATTGGCTATTTGACATTTTGAAGGTTTAATGGTTAGTCCTGCCTCTTGGATTCTCCGCAATACAACTCTTAGATGGTCTAAATGCTGTGACCATGATAAACTGGTCACCGCAATATCATCCTGATAACTTCCTGCGAAATCTAATCCCTGTAGCACCTTGTCCATTAGTCTCTGGAACACCTTGCTGGCTGAGTTAATTCCAAATGGGAGCATGTTAAAACGGAATTGCCCCATGAAACATGAGAAGGCTGTTCTATCCTTAGCTCTTTCTGTTAACGGTAACTGCCAAAACCCGGATGTGAGGTCTAAGGTGGTAATATACTCTGCACTCGCAATCCTTTCCAGGACCTCCTCTATATTTGGTGCTGGATATTGATCAATTTTACACAGTTGGTTTAACCTTCTATAGTCTACGCACAATCGATATTCTAGGGGGTCTTCTTCATGAAGCTTCTTTTTGGGAACTATTACGAGGTTGCTATTCCACTCCGAAGTGCTCAGTTCTATGACTCCCATCTCGAGCATTTTCTGTAGCTCCTTTCTCACTGCCTCCCTCATTGGCCCTCTGATATGGATTGCATTTGATCGTGGATGTTCCCCTGTATCTAAATCATGACTGATCAAATCAGTTCTCCCTGGGCAGTTTGTGAACAGGGTTGCAAACTCTTGTAACATTTCCTTTAATTGCCTTTGCTGTTCTACTGTCAGTGTCTCATTAATAGGAATTTCTGCCAATCCCTCTCTCTTTCCGCTCTCTGCCACTAAATCAGGGATGTCATAATCTTCCTCCATCCAACTTTCCACTGACAATTGTTGTACTTCTCGCCTGACAAATTTTTTTAGCCAATTAATGTGAACCAACAAGGTTCCTCTTTCTGGGTCCTCCACTTGATAGTTTCCATCACCACAACTCTTCACTACCTTGAATGGGCCACTCCACCTCAGATCTAATTTCCCCAGTCCTTCTGGTTTCAGCACCAAAGCTAGGTCTCCCTCCTGTAGCTGCCTGAATCTGGCTGATTTATCAAAGTACCATTTCTGCCTTTGCCTGGCCTCCACCATCACCTCCTGAGCTGTTTGACTTACACTCTGCAAAACCCTTTGCAAGTTTGCAAAATACTCTGCGGCTGGCTGTGGCATCTCTGAGGTCCGTATCCTTTCCCAGTTTACTCTCAACAGCTCTAAGACTCCAGGCAGCTTTCTCCCAAATACCATCTCATTCGGCGAAAAACCTCCCAACGAGGGGTGTACCGCTTCCCTATATGCGCTTACCAAGAATGGAATTAATTCATCCCAGTTCCTTTGATGTTCTGCACAGAAAGCCTTTAACATCCGGGTAAGAGTCCCGGAGTTCTTGTCTGCCCTGCATTATCAATCCGAATGAATGGCTTCAGTTCTGCTATAGGAAATGGCAGGGCTCCCGTGAGCCACCCCCAGACAAAGATTCTCTCTGACCCCTAACATTCAGAAGAAGGTGCACAAGATGCTTGATGGAAATAAGTATGTGGATAGTATCTCCCAGCAATGCCTCCCCTAGTACCCATGCTCTGTGGGTACCCTGGGCCCCCGGCCTTTTGTGCCCTTAGTTCATTCTTCTTGGTAGCGCTAGGAAATATGTGCTATTCATGTTCATGTGCAATTCACAGTAAAAGATTTTATTGCAGCAAATGAAATAATGAGTTTGTAATCACTATGCTATCTCTTTGAATTTAGGAGCTCCATTAGGGCTGCCTGAGTAACAGGACAATTATTTAATTATTGAAACACATACTGCAGATTGTCCATTGAAACTGGGATTTTGCCCAAACAACCCAAGGACAAGTTGTGGAGTGTTGTGTGTGTGTGTGTGTGTGTGTGTGTGTGTACAGGGGGGGGATGTTACTGAGGCCTCTGAATCCATGGGAAGCTTTGGAGTGGAGCTGAGAGGAAATTTCCTGAGGAGACAGTTTAGGTTGGGCTTATTATAGGATGAAAAAAAGGACCAGTGAATGAATGTGTGTGTTTGTCATATATGCATGAGGGGGAGGTATTTGTGAGTGTGATACATGAGCATATGTAGTAGGGAAAGGAGAAAAATCTGTAAGAAATGAAAAAGATGTGAGGCTGTGTAGCTATCCTTTCTTATATCACAAAATATTGCTTTAATACATCATAGACACATTCAGAATATCTCCCACTCCCCAATTTATGTTAATTATGAGACTCAACAAAGGATTCAGCTTCAAGTGATTTCAGCTTTATTAAACAGCAACTGTAAGTCAGGAACACAGACAACAAGGGGAGCACAGCTCCTTCTTTTAAACTCTCCCGGGCTGTCAAAGCCACACCCATTACAAGTTAAAGACCAATCAAAATACAGGGATAAAGGCCAATCAGGACCGTTCCCTCTTTGCAACAATATAACTCAATGATTGGGTAATTACACAGGTTTCGCAGAAACTGACCAATAGCAATGCGACATCTGAAGAGCCACACTCAGACTCAAGCTTAACATGTGAATAGATAGGAGCGATTCACATTCAGTACATAACAAATTCCTCCCCCCTAAGATGGAGCATTACCCTGCCAAACATCATCTTTCAGGTGGGGGGGCACCTCGGCTTCAGTTCGACCGGCGCAGCGGTCTCTGCTCCGTTGGACTTGGAGCGGCACACTCTTCTGGAGCCCTGGTAACCTCTCTCGCAGGAGAGACAGGAGGAACACAAACAGGGATCACAGGCTCTGGAGTTGGGGTCTTCCCAGACTCTGAGTCCCCTTCTGCAGCACTCACCTCCTCGACGGGAGGCCCCTCCTGCTCGGGGACCAGCTCAGGTTCAGGCACCGACTCGGCGCTGGAGTCTGCCCAATGCTCCCTGATCTCATCTATGTGGCGGCGAATTTCCCGTCCGCTGGGAAGCCGGACCACATACAGCCTGGACCCTGCAGCTTTAGTGACAATGGCCGGTAGCCACCGATGACCTTCCCCGTAGTTCCGGGCAAAGACCTTGTCCCCACACTGGAACAGTCTCCCCTGTGCTGGTTCCTCAGACCGTTGCTTGGACTGGTCCAAGTCAGGGTGCAAATGGTCGAGGAGGGTAGATACCTTCCGGCCCATCAAGAGTTCAGCTGGGCTCCGCCACGTTGCCGAACATGGGGTGATGTGTTGCCTCAGAAGGAAAGAGGCCAGCTTCTGATTCCAGTCCCCACACGTCAGGCGCCCAAGCAATTCTTTTGTCGTCCGAACCATACGTTTGGCGTGTCCGTTAGAGGTCAGATGGAACGGGGCCGACATTACATGGCGTACAAGGTTGTCAGCCAGGAACCCCTCAAATTCTGCTGAAACAAACTGTGGCCCGTTATCGGAGACGACACAGTCTGGCAGCCCATGCGTGGACAACAGCTTGCGCAGGACATGAATCACAGCCCCAGAATTCGTTGATCTCATATTTACAACCTCCAACCATTTGGAGTAAGAGTCTACACATATGAAAAACATTTGCCCATGGTACGGGCCCGCAAAATCAATATGGAGGCGGGACCATGGCCTCCTTGACTTTTCCCAGGGCTGGACAGGAGCATGAGGTGGTTCTGGCCGGGACTGTTGGCAGGACATGCAGTTCTGAACCCAAACCTCAATGTCCGCATCAATGTTTGGCCACCACACGTACCCTCTGGTGAGAGCCTTCATATGAACCATTCCTGGATGGCTCGCATGCAAGGCCTCCAGGACTCTTTCCCTTAGCTTAGAGGGAATAACAAATCTACTTCCCCAAAGCAGACAGCCCTTAGTCACAGATAATTCATTTTGGCAGGAAACAAACGGTTTGAAATCTGCCTCCACTTTCCCGGCCAGCCACCCCCTCCACACCCAATTGAGAACTCGAGCAATTAAAGGGTCCTTTGCCGATGCAGCGGCAATGTCTGTGGAGGTGACCTGTGCCTCCGAAAGCTCTTCCAGCGCCAAAACGTCCAGTTCTGGCTCCTCATCAGAGTCAGTTAGTGGTGCGGGGCAGTGGCTAAGGGCGTCTGCGTGCCCAATAGCCTTTCCCGGACAGTGCTCCAGCTCGAAATTATATGCCGACAGAAAAACCGCCCACCTTAGCATCTGGGGCGATAGAATGTTCGGTGTCGGCCGGTCTAGCAAGAAGATGTCCAGGAGAGGTTTGTGATCAGTCACAAGGAGGAACTGCCGCCCATAAACAAAGTCATGGAATTTCTTTATTCCTGCTATTAGGGCGAGGCCCTCCTTGTCGATCTGGGCATAGTTCTTTTCTGCCTTAGTGAGGGATTGGGAATAAAATGCGATCGGTGCCTCAGATCCGTCTGGCATCAGGTGGCTGAGAACAGCACCCACCCCATAAGGAGACGCATCAGCTGCAAGCACCAGCAGTTTGTTTTCATCGAAGTGCATCAGGACTGCACTCGATGACAAAAGTTCCTTCACTGAAGTGAATGCACGCCTCTGCTGCTCACCCCACTCCCATTTAGTGTTCTTGTGGAGCAAAGCGTGCAGAGGTTCAGCGACCGATGCCTTGTGTGGCAGAAAGGCACCATAAAAGTTGAGTATTCCCAAGAAGGACTGGAGGTCTTTCTTGGACTGGGGTGGAGGCGCGTTTTGGATTGCCACCACCTTGTCGGGTGAGGGGTGGACCCTGTCTGCATCTACAAGGAACCCCAAGAACTCAACTCTTTTTACCCCAACACATTTCAAATGCTTAACCTGCAGCCCGGCATTTTTAAAATGACTCAACACTGCTCTTAAGTGAGCCATCAGTTCATAATAATCTGTGTCTGCAATTAAAACATCGTCGAAATAGGGCACAACACCAGGTAGCCCACGCAGGAGCCCCTTGATTAGCCCTTGAAAAATGCCCGGGGCGACATTTACTCCAAATTGTAATCATTTTACCCTGAAAGCCCCTTTATGGGTAACGATTGTTTGGGCTTCAGCAGTTGCGTCGTCCACCGGCAACTGCTGGTAAGCTTGAGCCAGGTCAAGCTTGGCAAAGACTTTTCCCCCTCCCAGTGACACCAGTACGTGGTTGATTACTGGCACCGGATAGGAATGCTGCTGCAGAGCTTTGTTAACTGTACATTTGTAGTCTGCGCATATTCATATAGACCCATCGGCCTTGACAGGCGTCACAACTGGAGTCTCCCACTTCCCATAGGGTACCGGTTCAAGAACACCCTGACTGACCAATTTATCTAACTCTGACTCAATTTTTGCTTTGAGCGCGAGCGGGACCTTCCTATACTTCAGTCGTATTGGACAAACTGACGGGTCCAAATCAAAAGAAACCGGGGGGGCGGTGTACATGCCGAGCCCCTCACCAAACACTTCAGGAAACTCGCTATACAAATGAGTCCTGTTTATTTACACAAATTTTGTTGATACCAGTGATAGCGATCCCCAATGCCTCAAACCAGTCGAGGCCCAACAGGCTAACCCACTCACCCTCTGCCACCAGGAGAGACAGCTCAGCCTTACGGTCTTTGAACTCGACGTGGAAGGTCGCCTTTCCCACCAATGGAATGCGCCGTCCCTGGAAGTCAGTCAAGCGGGTCGACACTGGTGCCAGATGGCGGCAGCTTCGCCTCGGGAACAAGCGTTGCCACGTCTCTGTAGAGATGACGGTGACGGATGATCCGGAGTCTACCTCCATGACGCAGGGAACACCGTCCAGATGAACCGTCACATAGATTTTCTTGCTGGGCTTGCCTCCAGTGGTCAAGATCGTTGATGGGCAGCAGCAAGAGTAGGTCTGATGACAGCCAGATGCCTTGTTGTCATTTCGAACATGAACCCTGGGGTCTGCACGTCGCGAAGACGGTGGAGATCTTTTGGTGGCATGACAGACTCGGGCTAGATGACCCCGCTTGCCACAGGAGCGGCAGATCAGCTCCTTGGCCCAACAGAGGTCTCTGTCATGCTTGCCTCTGCAGCCGGTACAGGAACGTGTTACTGGCGTCTTCGGTCTGGTCCGCGGTGGGCATGTCTCCCTGGTTCTGCATACGCCATCAGCCTCGCCATCGGACTCACTGGTGGACTGCTGGTGGACCGCAGGCTTTTTACTTGCCGGTGGCGGTCGTTGTTGCACCTCTTGGGTAGATTTGTCGGCAGCCTCAGTGGCGACGACCTCAGCGTAGGCCACAGCATACGTAAGCTCGGAATGGGTGAACAGGCACTGCTGGAGGCACTCGTCCTGAAGGCCGCACACCAGTCGGTCGAGGAGGGCCTCTTCCAGGTTGGTGAAACCGCAAGGCCGGGCCACCTTCCTCAAGGCAGTGATGAATTCAGCTATCGATTCAGCCGGGCCCTGGCACCCCTTGTAAAAAGCGTGCCTGCAGGCTATCTTTGACGGCTGTGGCACGAAATGGCCCTTGAGCTTCACCGTGATATCAGCCCATGTCGCTGTGCTAAGCTCAGTGGACGCAACTAGGGACCGAGCGATGTCGAAGATGGCCTTGCCACAGGAGCTCAGTAGCGTCGCCTTCTTCCTTGCCTCGTCTGTGATCTGGTTTGCCTGGAGGTGAAACTCAAACCATGCCAGGTAAGAGTCCCAGTCCTCCGTTGCTGGGTCGAACGCCTCGAACGCCGGATCTACGGCCATCTGGGCTGACGGTGCTGCCACTACTGCTCGTGGAGCCTCAGCCGACTCGACCGGGTGTGTGTCCTTGTCCGTCGTTGCTGTCTCAGTTCAGCAGGGCTGCCTACCCGCTCTAGTATCCCACCTTCATCGCCAATTGTTAAGTATGAGACTCAACAAAGGATTCAGCTTCAAGTGATTTCAGCTTTATTAAACAGCAACTGTAAGTCAGGAACACAGACAACAAGGGGAGCACAGCTCCTTCTTTTAAACTCTCCCAGGCTGTCAAAGTCACACCCATTACAAGTTAAAGACCAATCAGAATACAGGGATAAAGGCCAATCAGGACCGTTCCCTCTTTGCAACAATATCACTCAGTGATTGGGTAATTACACAGGTTTTGCAGAAACCGACCAATAGCGACATCTGAAGAGCCACATTCAGACTCAAGCTTAACATGTGAATAGATAGGAGCGATTCACATTCAGTATATCACAATTTATAATCCAGTTCTGCTGTCTGAAGAATGTGTAGCAGGTAGAGTACACAGTGCACAATAGAAAAGGACTTTAATGATTCTGAGCTCAATTGTCTGCTGAGTTCACATATCAAAGGCAGGAAAATCACTAAAATCAACTAGAAAAGCCATTTACCAGGAGTGGGAAGTGTGACTTTATTTAGGGAGGCAGCCTGAACCATCTCTTGTATCCAGACACAGCAATTCCAATCGGCATGAGGTAGTTGTAGAACATTAGGAAGTCTTACCCATACAAGGCAGTCAAACATTGCAACAAACGTTTGTGTTGAAACATCACCTATTTTCAAAACCTGTACTGCAGTCTTAACAGTCCTTGCTGTTGTGTATTAGAATGTGAATCTATGCTATACATTCCCATGTTAAGCTTGATTTCAAATGTGGCTCTTCAGCTGTCGCATTACTATTGGCTGGTTTCTGAGAAACCTCTGTACAGAACCAGTCATCTTGTAAATATGTATCAAAGCAGGAACAGTTGTGATTGGACCTTATATCTGTATTTTCATTGGTCCTTAACTTATTCTGGGAATGGCTTTGACAGCCCGGGATAGTTTAAAAGAAGGAGCTGTGCTCCATTGTTTTGTGGTGTGTTTGTTGGTGTGATCTGAGTTGGTGTTTGCTGTTACGAATAAAGCTGAAATCACTTGCTGAAATCAAAATGTTGTTGAATTCCATACTAAGTTTTCTGCTCACGCAAGGCACTTTTGTCAATGGAACACAACTTTCCTGCCTCACCTTCTGCACTGCAACCCATTGATCTCCCTGAAATGCTGCCACTGGGAGGTAAGAGACCCTTGGGAATAGCAGGAGAGGCAAAAATGGAGTCTGCAGCAGGAAGGGAGGAACTGGTAGAAATTACCCTTCCCCTTTCATTGGTGCAAAATGTAGTCTGGATCCAACCCATGGTCTTGTGTTCAACTAATTTAAAATGGGTGGGATCTCATAAATTTGCAGCCATTCATGGTTCACCATGGTTCAACAACACAAGATTCTATTTTACACTGCAAATAGCCCCAAGGCTGCTCTTCATCTTCACCAACAACTGTGCATAGTTCTACATCTAATGCCAGAATACATCAGTATAACTATTCAGAAGATTGAACACGTGGAGCATAAGGGTTAACAGCTATTTATATGCACCTACTACCAAGAATGCTATGGATTCTACTAAGGCTCTTCCTCAGAAGTAGAATAGAGCAGGAAGTGGGCTATAAAAATGCTAAATACAGTTATGGGAGTAGGAATTGGGTAGTAGCTAAGATGATGAGCTACGAACACAGAAATCCACAGTTCAAATCAGGCCCCTGAGTCCCTCTTTTTAATGAGGGGGTAACAATACTCGACTACCCAACAGGGCTCTTGAAAGCATTACTGAGGCAGTATACATGGAATGCTTTGAATTGTCATAGATCACAGTATATAATTATGCATTGTTAATACGTGTTGATATTATGTTCACAGCATATTATTTGTAATAACAACTATTAGTGGCTTGAATCCAGGGAACTGTGAGCGGTGGTCCACTCGTACAGTAATGTTTTCCTGACCTCTTCCTGCCATACAGGCCTGTAGCCAGGATTTTGTAATCCAGGGGGGCTTTAAATAAGTCAGGGGGCACTGATGTCACAAAATAAAATATAAAATTAAAATAATTTTTTAAAAATCACTTTTGCAGCATTCACTCTCTGCCTGCCTATGTGGGGAAGCAAACCACACTTGGGGAAGGGGTAGTGGTGGGGAGTCCTCCGGGTGGCCCAGAGAGCTGGTGGCCTTGGCAGGAAGTTATGGGGCCAGGCCCTGAAATGCCCCATTGTAGATACGGGCCTGCTGCCATAGCCTTTGTATCTGCAGAAAACCCTTCCTGAGGGTCAAGGAACCCTCTAAAGAGCTCACAATATAACAGAGGGGACTTCATCTGGGGAGGGGAAACTGGTACAAATCAGCGAGTCTCTTTCCGCTCATTTGAGGGGCTCTTTCAATACAAGTCATTCTTTATACATTATAATTCCTACTATCTGTTCTGATAATTCATTACATGCTAGCATTTATCTTGTGGTACATGTCACCACTGTGCTTCCACTGTGTCCCAGTGGTCAGTCTTTCTTAGTATTCCTGATCACGAGATTGTGTTAATTCTTCCCAGAGTCACACATTCCTTCTTTCCTGGGGATGACATGAGCAAACTTTAGCATCAACTTTCAAAATCGCACAATCTCATGGAACAGCTTTGCTGCACAAGTTGCTTCCATATTCAAGTAATGGAAAATTACTATCAGATAATAGTTTCAAAAAGCCTTGGGGAAAACCAGCCTGGGGTTACCATCTAAAGGAGATTTCATGCAATAAGAGAAAAAACAAACCTGTGTATCAACAATGACCCTGTGTCATTGCTCCTTATGGTCAGCCATGGCATTCAAATGACATTCCTGCAGCTGGTGTCTAGAAACTGCACTGATTGCTGTTGCTAAGAAGCACTTTAAGCAGGAAAGCAATTACCCATGCATACTGTTTTCATTTGAAATAAATGGGAAGGAATTCTTGGGAGCATACTATACATTCTGTAAGGCCTCATCGACTGGAATGCTGGATAGGCCACTATTTGCTTGCCTGTCACCACCCAGAGGACTGGAAACCATCTACCCCAAGAAGCATCACTGGCTCTTTGCATCAAGGCAAAAGTGTTATTCTGGCTATTTGCCAGTTAATCCCCCCAGATCAGTACAAGACTCGCTCATGTGATTGCAGCACTGATCTGTATTATTATGGGAATAAGTCAAACTGCCTCTCCCCAGCCATAGATTTCCTTTTGTATGACATTCCTGTGGCTTAATACAATGGCATACCTACAGATTGTCTGTCATCCGTTCAGGGACTTGAATGAGGAGAAGAGAAAGCGCACAGCAGTGGCCATGTCAACCATGGCAACTTAAAGAACAAAGAAGTCTAGTTTGGCATTTCACTCAATCCACTGCTGTTCTGTTCATTTTTCTTACCTGATAGCAGTTTAGGAATAAAAACCTGTTCCATAAGACAATCATAGTCCATCAGGTGGCTGCAGGCAAACAGAGGGAGGCAAAGGAAAATAGCGATCTCAGTACTTGGGGGAGGGGTGAGAATGCTAAACCAACATCAGTTTCTGCTCATACTTATCAAAGTACTCATCTAGTTTATATATATTTTAATTCTGCCATTCCTCTAAGGAACTCAGGGCACCATACATGGTTCTCCTCTCCTCAATAACTTTGTGATGTAAGTTAGTCTGAAAACAAGTGATTGGCCCAAGGTCACCTAATGAGCTTCATGGAAGAGCATGAAGATTTGAATCCATTTCTCCCCAATTCTAGCCTAACCACCACACTGTATACATCCAACTGGTTCAAAGGAGCAAACATGGATGCAAATCCAGGGCTATTTTTGGGCAGGAACACACAGGAATGGAGTTCCGGCTGGCTCCCAAATTGGCCACACTCAGCAGGAACTTATTAGTATAATAAGCCACACCCAACAGCAGGAACTCATTAGGATTGGCTGCATTAGGGGTGTGTGGCCTAACATGCAAAGGAGTTCCTGCTACAAAAAAAGCCCTGGGTTTTGACAATAAACAAGGTAAACAGAATAAGAAGCAAAAGGTGGGTGTGGCTGGATGACCACACTTCTGGTAACATGGGGGGTGGCCTAATAGGCTAATGAGCTGTCCTGTCAGGGGTGTGGCCTAGCAGGCTAATGAGTTTCTGCTGTTGGGTGTGGCCTATTATGCTAATGAGTTCCTGCTGGGCTTTTTCTACAAAAAAAACCCTGTGCAAATCCAAATGGAAATGTGCATTGTCTCCACATGCGAAGCCTACTTCTATTAAGGGGTCTCCTTTGGACTCTGTCACTCGTTCTCAAAATAATTCAGGTTATCTATATTCCCATTTTACAGATGGGAAAATAATTGGAGACAGAAAGGAGGGGTCTTGCACAAGATATATCCAGAGAGCACTTTTTTTACCTATACAGGCATTTCAACTGAGTCTACAAGTGCAGGTCCAACTTTCGGCTGGCTAGCCTTAGCCTTGGGGTGGGGTGTTGGTGGTGCTCTACCCATCACTATTGCGTTGTCTAAGCACATAGTATGCAACCGGCACTTGGCTTTCTCCGCCTCCTGCATCCAGGCCTGCAGGGTTCTTGGATCCATGGAACTCAGAACATTATTCTGGATTTCAGACGTCAGCCCCAGCCAGTACCGCTGAGCTAGCATCGGGTTGGACCAGTCACGGATTTTGGCAGCTTGCAGTTGAAACTCCGCCGAGTACTCCCTAACTGTTAACTTGCCTTGCTTAAATGTGCGAAGGAATGCTTCCGCATTCTCGGCTGCGGTGCGGTCCTTGAATCGGGCTCTCAGCACCCACATAAATGCATCTACACTCCCCAATTCCACTGCATCCAAGTTGTGGAGACTCACATACCAACTTGTTGCCACCCCCCACAGCCGAGAAGCGATAAAGTCTACTTGCTGCTCCTCATCCTGGAACAAATTGGCCCATCGCTCCAGGAACTTCAGCACCCACACAATAAAAAAGGAGAGGCTTTCTGGATTGCCATTGAAGGTAACATCCAGTAAATCCTTGGGGTGCGGCTGGGCCAGTGGAGCCACAGGGACTGCAGGTTGTGGAATCAGTGAGGGGGGCGGCAGCGGTGGTAGCTGCGGCGGTACCAGCGGGGGAGGACGTGGTGGTGGTGGAGGAGGAGGCAGCGGCAGAGGCAGCTGAGGGACCGGCTGGCCTGGGGCTGGCCCCGGAGGGGGGAACCACCAGGGCCCCTCGCTGGGCAGCCAGTTGGGTCTGCACTGCTTGGGCCACTATCCCTGGTAGGTTTTGAAGTAATTGTCCCATGTCCCACATTATCGTGCAGCAGTCCCATTCCAGGCCATCCAGCCTCCCATCCACGTCCCTTCCCTTGCTCAACAGAGACCTCGCAGGGGCCACGATGGGTCTGCTCGGGGTCATCCCAAAGCTCCCCGAGCTCAATCGGGGGTCGTACACACTGTCCCGACTCTGACTCCCTGGCATCGACCAGGTAGTTTGCATGGAGTCCCCCAGGTGCCGGCTCCATTCCTAGTCCTTACGGCGGAAGGTTACGCCCGTTCCCAAAAGCACAGGGATGAACAACACCACTGGTCGGGGGGTGGCTCCGCCGCCAGTAGACAACAGCCCACCTGGACTCGCCATTGTCAGCGGGGCCATCGTTGCTGGCACTCCTGTTCCTGTAGTCGTCAGGGGGTCCAGGTGCCGTTGTTGTGGGTACCGTGGTGGGAACCATAGTAGGCACCCCAGCACCACCAGATCCGCTCATCTCATCATGGAGAGACTTGGGCCGATGGATGTAAAGATGATTCCTGACAATTCTGTCAGGGTCAACAGCAAGCAGGTCCACACACACTCTCCAAGGAAAGTTATGCTTTATTGTAATACTGTTCCGTTGCCAAGTATTGTCAGGAATAGTGCTTATTGCAAGGGACTCAATACATATACCCTGATGCTTCCTCTAGCTAAGTGAATGAACTTCAAGTGCACGTGCAGGAATCCTCCCGGCAGGACATTACATCATAAACGGGAGACTCTCCCCACCCCCTGAGAGCAGAAACATTCATACTGATAATGGAACTCAAGCTCTCCCTTCCCGTCAAGGTTACACTGATAGCGCTGTCTGGCTAAGCCAGTTCGCATGGGCAAAGGAGTGCCTCCCTTCTGTTACAAAGGGTAGCCAAGCAAAGCAAGGATGTGTGCATGCATAGAGGTTGGGGATGATAGAAAACAACAAAAGTATGGCAGCTAGCTGACACCTACTTCTATTTTCCTAGGTCCTTCTGCCAGCCCACTCCCCAGCTCAGGACAGCTTAGCCAAAGGCAGCCAGTTGCCATTAGGGCCAGAACAATTCAACCCTGGCTACTAGAATCTCCATTCTTACCAGTAGCATCAGCCTTTAGCACATTGCAACATCAGAGGTTGGTGATTAGCTTTAGACTATGGATGGTGAGGGGCCAGTCAGAAAACTAGGTCCTGTTTCAGTCCATTAGTGATTCAAGCTGCCTAGGTAAAGGTAAAGGTTCCCTTGCTCGAAAGCCAGTCGAATCCGACTCTAGGGTTGCGGTGCTCATCTCCGTTTCAAAGCCGAAGAGCCAGCGCTGTCCGAAGACGTTTCCGTGGTCATGTGGCCGGCATGACTAAACACCAAGGTGCACGGAACGCTGTTACCTTCCCACCGAAGTGGTACCTATTTATCTACTTGCAATTTCTTGCTTTTGAACTGCTAGGTTGGCAGGAGCTGGAACTAGAGACAGGAGCTCACCCCGTCATGCGGCACCCGGGTCTCGAACTGCTGAACTACTGACCTTCCACAGCCTGCAGTTCAGCGTCTTAACCACTTGAGCCACCGCAGCTCCATTCAAGCTGCCTTCTCAGGTGTTAATACACACTGACAGAGAGCAAGCTTGCTCTTTTGAGAAAAATCTCAAAATCTCTCAGCATGACCCAGAGTGCTGTTATTTCAGCATGACCACATGTTGTTTATATACACTTAGTGTATTCTCCAAATAGATATATGCATGACCCGCCCCCTGCTGCGGACACCTGCACTGGGAATGCAAAACTAGGCATGCATGGAGGACAGAGGAGAGTGATATTTGTATTACTCTTATTAGTTAATGTTTGTAGAGCACTCAGTGGGAGTCTCAGCGCTGAGTAAGACACATATGCATGATGAAAGCAAGATCATGGAGTGAAATTAGCAACTTTTGGTATCTACAATAAAGTTTTCAGTGAAATGGTACTGAGTACTCTGGAGTTGTGTTAACAGTGGGATTTGTGGCTTCAAAGATTCATGTGATCTCTCCAGAGGGTCGGAAATAATTTAGATGGAAATTAATGACAAAAGCATTCTAACATCTAAGACTGTGTACAGAAGAGGAGAAGTGAGAAATTAAGTTTGGGTTTAGGTCTCCAGAGTTTGGGTGTTCAAAGGTTTTGTGGTAGAACAGACTGGCACGCTGCCTTTTGTCTCGTCTTTCATGCCTCCATTTTTGAACTACCTTCACTGTAAACATGCAGTTCATAAATCTTCAATTTGTTAAAATGGCTTCTGAAAAAAACAAAATATGGCCATAAGAGATGTGAATGATATATAACTAAGAGTGTCCAAGCACCCGCTGGTTCAGATCATGTTCTAAGTGCTCACTGGGAGCTGAGAACCAATTGTTTGGTGGACAGTTGAGGGTCCTCATGAGTAGCTCAAACCTCTTCATGGGGTTGCTGTCTGCATATAGATAGAAAATATGAAGCTCAGCAACCTCCACCCACTAATCCCCAGGTGCAATAGGGAGCAGATACTGCTGGGGATGACCCTGTTTCAGAACATGAAGTGATATCATGATGCAGTAGGAATTTTTAAATCTCTATGATAAAGCCTATGGAAGTGATGTCCTGACACACTCCAATGAGCAAGGGCAGGAGACGAGGAGCATCACCACGAGGTCCCCCACCACAGCCTGATAAGTGACAGCACTATCACCCATCTAAATCTGCCACTCTGCGACCAATTGTTTAATGGAAGAATGGGGGAAAAAACCATACCAGTCAGTCATATACAAATAGATGCTGTGTGATTTCCCCTCCCCCCCAAGGGTCTTATTGCTTGGTTTTCATCTGCTCCTGTCTGATCAGTGTGAAAGACTGCTGATCAGTCTGGATCTGCAGCATTTCCCACATGCACATTTTCACACAGCTTATGGGAATTGTAGTTTCCCACCATCCAGCATCATTTAATTATCAGATCCAACCATCCATAACATGGAGGAAAACTGACTGCACCTACTGCACAGGAGCAAAAGTGGAAAAGCAAAAGAAAATGAAACTCCACAACCAAAACAATGCACAACAGTGAAACGAGGAGAACCCAGGGTGACCTCATGAGTGAACACAGCTGTCCAAAACTGTATGTTTGCCTACTGAACATGTTCTCTGCAGAAGTCCTCAGCATCCCTTATATATAACTCCCTCCTCTAATCATCTTCCCTAAGCTGATTTAATTAAATCCAAAGGCAGGTTCCTGCCATGATGGATGGAAGGGAGGGCGGTGGGCTATGAATACAAGGGAGGGAGGTGGGCTAATGGCGCCTTGGTGGCGTGACAGGCGGGAGGTTGGAATCCGGGGAGTAGCTGATTTACACCTCGGGTGTGAGAATGGAATGTGGCTTTTATTGCTATTATCTCTGGCAGCCTAGACGTTCTGACCTTGGCAAGTCAGGCTGCCTGCTTCCCTATCGCTGGCATAGATGTAGCAGCTGTGGGTAGCAATGGGGCGATGGGAAATTCATTAGCTTAGTAAGTTTCGATTTCCCAGGTGCATGTTATTCATATAGTCGGAGAAGGGGGGTCCCCATTCACCCCCTTCCCTGTATAACCGCTTGCTTTCTGTAACCAAGTCATTCTGAACAAGATACCTGTACCAGTGACCTATCTATTGCAGCTTAATAAATGCTAACCTTGCTTGCATCATAAGGTCTGGTGTTTGCTGACTAAGTTAGGACTTCTGACAGTTTGTTCAGAATCATCAATTACTTTTGGGACTGGTCCTAAACCCGCAACTCCAAAATGAGTGGCGGAGAAGAAGACACTATCCCAATTGAAGAAGATGAAAAGGAGAAGAGACCTCCCGGGAAAGACGCACCCCGAGAGACCCCAGACACACATGTGCCGAGACACTGGGGTCTGGAGTACGACTTTGGAGGGCCTTATGGAGATCCTTATGGGGCAGCCTATGGGGGGTGACCACCCGAGTTGGACGCAGACGTGACTGGGTGAAACCCCTGGCTGAGACCCACGAAGCGTGGTTCGGGACCCCGCGAGCTTCCATGGGGGTGAGCCACCCCGAAAGGTCGGTCCGGAAACTAATCACGGCGGAAGCCTTGGAGGAGACTGGCCGCGATTCAGAGACCATGGAAGGCGCCGTGGTGAGGAGGAGATGGACTGAAGAACCCAGCCAAGACCGCCTGATGCGCTTCCTAGACGAATCCCTCGCACGCATCCCACAGATGATCGCAGAGGGCATCCGGGAAGAACGCGAGCGGCAAAGGCGTGAGGAACCACCAGCCCAGGTCCCTCCTGATCAACGGCCGGTGCCGGACCAAGGCCAGGGGAACGTGCCAGCCGGGCCGGTGGATCAACCAGCGGGGCCAGGACCGCAGGGGCCGCCGGGGCAACCACCCCCTCGTCCTTGGGGGTTCTTGCCGCCCAAGCCCACAGAACTTCTGGACGCTGACTTCGATGGAGACCCCGAGAAATTCCCGTTCTTCCTGGTGCGAGCCGAAAAGTTTATCGAGACCTGGGGCCATCTGTTCCAGAGGGAAGAGCGGATGGTCGATGTCATAGCAGCCCACCTGAAGGGAGCGGCAGCTGACTGGTATGTGGGGCTTCATCAAGTCGACGGGCGCGAGCTGAGAGAGATCGACTCTTTCATGTGGGCCATGAAAGAGCAATTTGAGGATGTGCACTCCACCAAAGCAGCGAAGGCAACGATCCGAAGCCTCAAACAGGGAGCGCGATCGGTGAGAGACTACACCTCGGAGTTCCGCAGATGTGCCGCCAAACTCCGAGGGGAAGGGAACCTCGTGGATTTCTACAAGTGGGGACTCAACGCAGAAATCCGCCGAGAAGTCACCAGAAATCAAGATCCGAACACCCTCACCGGATGGGTTCAGGCAGCCATCACGATGGAGAACCGCCTGAAGACCATCAAGCTGGACGATGCTGCAGCGATGGCTAACAGGGGCCCTGCGCCGACTGCGAGAGGGAAACCCCCGGCACCCAACCCGAAACAGAGGGATGGCACAAGGGAGCTCCGAATGAAGCAAGGTCTTTGCCTCAAATGCGGAGAAGGGGGCCATTTCGCCGCGAACTGCCCGTCTTCAGCTGCAGCACCCGGAGCCCCGAAGGGAACCAAGAAGAAGTTTGACACATCCACGCCAAAACAGGTGGCGAAACCGAAGGGGGCAAGGGCTCTGCAAGCCAAGCCGCTCAGTGAAGCATCCGACTCATCAGATGGCGAGACCGTGCCGCAGGGAAACGACACGGACCTGCTGTAAACAGCGCTGAACAGCAGGTCCCACCTCCCCAGGCGCAACTCCCGGTGAGCAAACCCCCTCTCTTTTCTTTCTCACGGTGACTCTAATGGACCCGGGTCTATTGACCCATGTGAGAGTACGTGCTCTCATAGACTCTGGGTGTGGGAGAGACCTTATTAACCCCACACTGCTAACGGGACTTGGGGCGAAAGTTGTTAAATTAACTGACCCCTTGATTTTTACGCAAATGGACGGGTCCACAATGAAAGAGCCTTGCAAATATGAGACTGTTCCCTTGCGGGTGGGACTCGGGCAACACTGGGAAGAGAGACCTTTCGTGGTCACCCCTTCAGCCAGATTTCCCTTGGTCCTAGGGAGCCCATGGTTCTTTGATCACGATCCTCATGTACTGTGGGGGAGGGGAAGGTCAACTTCATCTCCAAGAAGTGCCAGTCCCATGCATGGAAAAAGGAGTGGGGACCCATGTTGGGGGGCAACTCCTAGTAACGGCGGGGGTGGCAACCGCAGAACTGGAAGGCATTCCCCCGAATATCACGACCTCGCTCCCGTGTTTGGAGAAGAGGAGGCTGACGAATTGCCCCCCACAGAAACTCTGACTGTGCTATTGAAATTTTACCCAACCAAAAATTACCGAAGGGAAAGTTGTATTCTATGAGCCCTTCGGAAAAGGTGGAACTGAGGAAATTTATCGACAAGAACCTTAGTAGGGGCTTTATACGGCCAGCATCCTCCCCGTTTGCGGCTCCCGTGCTTTTCCGGAAAAAGAAGGATGGGGGATTACGGCTCTGCACTGACTACCGCGGCTTGAATGCAGTGTCAAATACAAACGCTTACCCCATGCCCCTCATAAAGGACTTACTGGCGGCCGTGGCTGGGGGAAAATTTTCTCTAAACTAGACCTCCGGGATGCCTATTTCAGGGTCCGCATACGAGAGGGGGATGAATTTAAAACGGCGTTCAACACCCCCCTCGGCCAGTTTGAGTACTTAGTCATGCCATTCGGACTCCAGGGGGCTCCTGGAGTCTTCATGAACTTGATCAACGAAGTGTTGCATAAGTACTTGTTTAAGGGGGTCCTTGTTTACCTTGATGACATTCTTTTGTACTCCCCCGACCTTAAATCGCATGTGAAACTGGTGCGGGAGGTACTACAAACGTTGCACAAGCATAAACTGTTTGCCAAACTGTCCAAATGTGAATTTCACAAAACAGAAATCCCTTTTCTGGGCTACCGTATTTCTCAGAGAGGGATTGAGATGGACCCTGACAAGGTTAAAGATGTTGTGGGGTGGGAGCCTCCAAAAACAAGGAGGCAACTCCAGGGGTTCCTCGGATTCGCGAACTTTTATAGATCGTTCCTCTCGAACTTTGCCCAGGTGGCCCTTCCCTTAACTGACTTACTAAGAACCAAAGGGAAACCACCCGAATGCACTCAGCCTGGGGCCAAATTGGAATGGTCCCCAGAATGCCAGCGGGCGTTCGACAAATTGAAAGCCCTTTTACGTCGGAACCCGTGTTGGCCCACCCGAATGAACTTAAAAAATTCATTGTTCAAGTTGACGCCTCCGACGTTGCAATGGGGGGCGATCCTGCAGGAGGGGAGGATGGCAAGTTGCACCCCCTTGCTTATGTGTCAAAAAAATTTAACGATACTGAACGGAATTGGAATGTGTGGGAAAAAGAAGCGGGATCGATCCGCTTGGCGTTGTCAACCTGGCGCCACTGGTTGGAGGGAGCGCGGGTCCCGTTCGAGGTCTGGACTGATCACAAAAACCTCGAGCTGCTCCGCTCCCCCCGTTCCCTGAACGCCAAGCAGCTCCGCTGGGCTGATTTCTTCTCCAAATTCAATTTCACACTGCACCATTTCCCGGGGACATCTAACTCACTGGCCGATGCCCTGTCACGCCTCCCTCAACACGATAGCAAAAGGGAGGAGATTCGTGACTCGATTTTTACTCCTGCCCAGTTGGGAGGAGCGGTGACTACTCGGAAACAGGCCAGTCGTTCCCCCCCACCGGCAAATCCTCCCCCCAATGAATGGGTGGCGAGATTTTCTACAGAACTCTCGCAAGCGGATAGGGAGGAGGTGGAGGGGGAGGAAGGAATAGCCAAAAATGAACATGGCTGCTGGACTAAAAATGACAAGCTCTTTGTCCCACGGTCTCTTAGGGGGGAGGTAATGGGATGGGCGCATGGTTCTAAGCTGGCTGGTCACACGGGGTTTGTGAAATCCCTCCAGCTCCTACAGAGACAATTTTGGTGGCCGGGCCTACGAAAAGATATGTCTCTCTTCACGTCAGCCTGCCAAACGTGCTTGATGAGTAAACCTCGGCCCGGTAAACCCCCAGGTGCCCTACAACCTCTCCCCACCCCGGCTCGGCCGTGGGAGGTGATTTCTATGGACTTTATTACAGATCTACCCCCAAGTGGGGGGAAAACAGTCATCTGGGTGATAGTGGACTTATTTACTAAACAGGCGCATTTCGTTCCGTTTGCCTCCATTCCCTCGGCTAGGAAATTAGCCTCCGCTTTCTTGCAACACGTTGTGAGACTCCACACCTTACCTGCTAAGGTGATCTCGGACAGAGGGGTTCAGTTTGTTTCTAAGTTCTGGAGCGAACTTATGTCATTGCTTGGAGTAGAGAGGGGGGTGAGCAGCGCCTACCATCCTGAATCGGATGGGCAGACTGAACGTGTGAATCAGACTCTGGAACAATACCTGCGGTGTTTTTCTAACTTTCAGCAGGACAATTGGCATTCTCTCTTGCCTTTGGCTGAGTTTTGTTATAATAATACTCAGCACTCGTCGACGGGGATGTCCCCGTTTAAAGCAGTACATGGATATGATGCCCCGCCTTTGCCCTTTTTGACTTCTCCCGACCTCCCGGCGGGAGACGCTGGAGACTGGTGCAAACAACTGCAGGAGGCGTGGGGCTCCTTGGCTAAAACTCTGGAGGAGGCTAAAGCCGCGTACAAACTCCAGGCGGATAAGAAACGTAACTTGGCTTGGATTCCGAAGTGCGGGGAGTTTGCTTACTTATCCACCCAACATTTGCGTCGCATCCAGCCGAGTCGCAAACTTGGTTGGAAGTATGTTGGGCCGTTTGAGATCATAAGAGTTATTAACAATGTGACTGTTGAACTTGCCTTGCCTAAATCTCTAAAGTCTGTTCATCCTGTTTTTCATGTGAGGCTTCTACGCAAAGCGCCTGAGGAAAACAGCTGGAGACCGCAACGGCCGACCCCTCCTCCGCTGCTGGTGGGAGGGGAACCTCACTACGAAATATCGCAAATTCTGGACTCTAAAATCTCTCGCAATCGCTTGTTTTACCTGGTTGAATGGATTGACTTTGGGCCGGAACAGAGGGAGTGGGTTCGGGCGGAAAATGTTCTGGCCCCCCGGCTTGTCAAAGCGTTTCACAAGTTGTACCCCCATAAACAGACGGGGTAGGACTATTTTCGAGGGGGCTGCATGTCAGGTAGCCCTGCCATGATGGATGGAAGGGAGGGCGGTGGGCTATGAATACAAGGGAGGGAGGTGGGCTAATGGCGCCTTGGTGGCGTGACAGGCGGGAGGTTGGAATCCGGGGAGTAGCTGATTTACACCTCGGGTGTGAGAATGGAATGTGGCTTTTATTGCTATTATCTCTGGCAGCCTAGACGTTCTGACCTTGGCAAGTCAGGCTGCCTGCTTCCCTATCGCTGGCATAGATGTAGCAGCTGTGGGTAGCAATGGGGCGATGGGAAATTCATTAGCTTAGTAAGTTTCGATTTCCCAGGTGCATGTTATTCATATAGTCGGAGAAGGGGGGGTCCCCATTCACCCCCTTCCCTGTATAACCGCTTGCTTTCTGTAACCAAGTCATTCTGAACAAGATACCTGTACCAGTGACCTATCTATTGCAGCTTAATAAATGCTAACCTTGCTTGCATCATAAGGTCTGGTGTTTGCTGACTAAGTTAGGACTTCTGACAGTTCCCCTCAATTGTCCTCCATGGGAAGCCATATGAATGTCAGGAATACATGAAGCTGCCTTATACTGAATCAGACCATTGGTGCAACAAAGTCAGCATTGCCTACTCAAATGGGCAGCAACTCACCAGGATCTCAGGCTGAGTTCTTTAACATCCTTTACTACTTAAGCTTTTCAACTGGAGATGCTGGGGATTGAAGCTGGGACCTTCCATGTGCCAAGCAGATGCTCTACCACTGAGCCACAGCCCTACACATGTCACCCTGTGATAGGCACAGGTTGGAGAGGGAATCCACTTATCTGAGCCCAAAAGGTGTACCTTGTGAGGAAAGCTCTGAGGTGCAGCCAAAAGCAAAATGGTACACAAACAACTCTGAAAAGCCTGCTCAGGGAAAGGAAGGGCAAGTCTCAGGTGGAGACAGTGAGGGCTAGCAACCCTGGAGATAGGCAGAGCTAGCAATAATTAGCAGCAGCTCAAAGTCGGTGGTCAGCCAAGCCCAGGGCAAGGCTTAAAGGCAGCAGCCAGATACTTACAAGGATTGGCTGATGGAGTAGTAAGGGGAATTTATGAGCCATGAGGCAGGAATGGTGCTGTCAACTACTTCTTTGCACTGTCTGTATGGAGGCCTTAATAAATGACTGACAGAAGCTTGGGGAAACAGGACCAATGGAATCCAGACCCTTAAACAGCTGGCTACAGGCCATACTGCTACAGGCTGCCTGGGAGATGCTGAGTCCTGCCACATACCCACTTTAGTCTACACCTGTCATGAGACTCCTAAGCCTCCTTTACTGGCACATCAATAACTTCTTGGACAATTCTCAAGTGGGGTGAGTTCCCTATTTCCAATGCTTCAGTCACATTAGGACTATAAATAATTTGTCCTAAATTGACTCAAGAAACTAGAATTCCTGTTTTCAGATACCAGATTACACAAGAGCCATGAAACAGGATCATAGCAAGGGCTAGGAGGCAGTGTGGCAAGCATTTTGAATGAGGTCATCATAGGGTTGCCAGGTCTGGGTTGAAAAATACCTGGAGACTTTGGGGGTGGATCCAGGAGAGGGCGGGGTTTGGGGAGGGGAGGGGCCTCAGCATGGTACAATGCCATAGAGTCCACCCTTCAAAGCAGCCATTTTCTCCAGGGGAGCTGATCTCTGTCAGCTGAAGATCAGTTATAAAAGCAGGAGATCCCCAGGCCCCACCTGGAGGCTGGCAACCCTAGGTCATCAGCAAGTAGCAGTGGGGGGGATCTGAATTCTATACCTGTTCAGAAACTATTTGATGATCTTCAGTCTAAATCCTGACCTAACACCAGCTGATTATGTGAGGCAGTGTGCACAGTTCTACTCATTTGTCAAGACACTACTAGGAGTGACATGTATGCAGAGAGTAGGAACATGGCAGCAGATTAATGAACTTTAGAGGCTCAGGCCTTTGAGCTCTATCACAGTAAACAAATGCACCTCATTTGTCATCTACTAGATTGGGGGAATAAGTAAAATAAAGGTTTTATGAGACTATTGAAGTGCAAAAGATTTTTGGTCCAAATGGAACACGTCTTCCCCTCTACCTCTTATAGTTATATACTACTTGGTACCCCTTCAAGGCCATATTCTATTGCATCAAACCAGACCAAGCAAGTTTCCACTTCCTCTCATTAGATCTAAACACTCAGACCACAGCCTCTCGAAGCTCCAAGCAAATTACTTCCTAGGACAGTGCATGTTCTATGAACCATGGAGAGGCCACCTCAATCAGCCTACCCACTGCCAATGACCTTCACCACATTCCTAAAGGTTAGATGAGCATATCAAAAGGATCATCACACTGTAATTGAGGCTACTAGGCTGACCTAGCAAATGGTTTTACAAATTTAAAGTCCAGTGGTACTTTTAAGACTAACAAAGATTTATTCAAGGTATGAGCTTTCATGTGCATGCACACTTTTTCAAAAAGTTCAAATGGTTGACACTCAGTTGGCCTTTGACCCATTCACACGCAAGAGTTTAACTATCTGGAAAAATCCTAAGATTAGGATAGGGAACAAGGATGTTGGGGGTTTTTTAAAAGTTTTTTTAAACAACAACAAGAACAAAACACTGGCTATCTAGTTGGTCTAATTTCCTATATCAGTTAATTGGACAAAATGATAGTTTTTAAACTCTTCAACATTCTGCACAGAAACCATCTCTCAGCTACATCTAGTTTGCAATATGTTCAGCTAAAGCACTGGTTCCCAAAGTGGGCAATGCCACCCCCTGGGGAGCACTGGAATGATCCAGGTGGGCTGTAGGAGCCTTGGGCGCAATTGGGGGGCATTGGATAAAAATAAGGGGGGTGGAAGCATAAAGAAAGAATAGTCCAGAACCTATCTACAGCAGCTTTTTCCTGCCTTCTCCTGGTCTTCCCTGGGATCAGGGAGGGAGGTGGAGGTGGAGAGGGGTCCCCGCAGCCATTCACAGCCATGCATTTGCAAACTGCAAGTTCATGTGCACCCTTGTAAGACTGGTGTTGCTACTGGGCTATTGTGTGGTGGTTGGTGCTGGCCTCTGGCTTCAGACCAACAACATCTTTCTTTACTTACAAAAACATCTTTCTTTACTATGTACAAACTTGTCACTACATCTTTTTGTCCACTTCTTGAAGGTAGATTTCCAGGGGGGCACTGAGTATTTTTTTTTCTGAAAAGGGGGCAGTAGGCCAAATAAGTTTGGGAACCTCTGAGCTAAAGCATTGTCTGAACTCTGTTTTTGGTCCGGAGGCTTTTGCAACTTTGTAACATGCCCCCAGTTTCTTTCTTTACTCAGATCCTCAGAAATTCTCCCTGGATGTACTATCATTATATACTTTTTTTTAAGGTGCCAAACAAGACACAATCTAGATTGCACCCATTCCCTGTGGAACTTGGAAATGAATACTCCAATCCACTTTTCCCAATGGCAAAATGCTCTTAAATCCATTAAATCAGCTACCCAAGGTTTGCATCTAAAGTTTATTCATTAAAAAAAACACCCACATTTTTATGAGTATACTGATGTCCTGCTAGATTTAACCATCTGGGTTTTGCTGAGAGTGATGTCTGTTGACACTGTCAAACTCCTAAAGCTAATCTGGTTCACATGCTCTTGGATGCCCTAAAATTGCACATTTCTGGCACAATGTTATATATCTTGAATCAATCTCACCAAATTATGCCCCACAGCTAAAAATCTCATCCTAGGCTATATACCATCCCTGTGGGCACTCCCCAGACATCAAGTGCTATGGATTCAAAGAGCAGCCTTGGTTGCCAAGCAGATTATCTTGCAGCACTAGAAATCCTATATTTCTCCCTCTGTGGATGATTCAACAAACAATATGTCAGATCTCTATACAAGGGAGAGAATTGCACGTAACAGTTGAGAAGCTCCTGAGACCTTCCATCTGACAAGATTTCCTGTATCTCTTTGAGCAGTGGTGGTTCACCTTCCGCACTTCTTGTTCAACTAGATCCATAGTGTTGCCTCTTACCCCACCTCCCCACCCCTTCTCATTCTCTCTTTTTCTTGGTCTCTCCTCTCAGATGCCTGACTGTGTGCAGCTCTTATTTTGTTTTTTTCTTGGTGGGGTATGTTGGGGAAGAGGGTGGGTGGAGGGAGGAAGGGGAAGTAGTAGCATTACAGGGAGTTTGTTGCTCTATTTACCATCTTTACATGAAGTAATTTCTTGCCCACAGACTGCCCCCTAAGCTTAAACAACTTCTCCCTTGCTGTAAGCCAAGCCGCCAACTCTGTTCTCATATATACTCCTGTAACAATGCAATCACTGTATCTAACAACACCAGCCATACCATCTCAGTTTGATTCAGTTGCTCATCTTCCAACATTATATATGCCATCAAATGTCAGCAATACCCTTCTACTGCCTGCATCAAACAAACAGGCCATCCCCTATGCAAAACAATAAATTGACATAAATCTGATATTAAACCCAGTACTCAGAAACTAGTGGGAGAACATTTTTAAACTTCCAGGACATTGCCTAAGAGTGACAGTGCTCTTTAAGAAAAGCTTCAAAGGGAGATTACAACAGGAAACTGCTGAATTAGAACTAAGCAGTTCATGACAAATGATCCCTCCAAGCAAAATAGGGACATAGAATTCTTATCTAATTACAGATGCTAATTTTCTGCATTTCGGACCTCTATCCATATCTCCTAGTTCTAACCAAGATGATTACATTTGCATGCTGACTTCAACTGTCCCTTCTTTGCAACACTCATCCCACCTTCTTAATAAGGGCTGATGGATCGCATTCTGTTTATATATGACAAATATGAGCTTTGATTTGCAAAAGTTTCTGCCCTGAAAATTTCTGTTGATTGTTAAGGTGCTACTGGATTCAAATTTTGTTCTGCTGCATGAAGCAGTGAGTGATGGGAGGCACATCCAAATATTACATCCAGAACAGGAATTTACTTGACATGGGAAAGTGATTTTCGGTATGATTTTCACAAACATGTAAAAGCATTCATAGGCTACATGGCTTCTATGAAATTGGGTTTACTCCTCTGGGTACTCAGCAGCTCTTTCCTTGAACCCCAGTGCCATTTGAGTTGCTTAAGAAGTAGAACAAAAAACACTCCATAAAATTTAAATCTTCTCAAGATTGACTAGTTTGCTTCAGTATCCTTCACTAAATAAGACCCTTTTGTGTCCATGGATTGGCCATAGGGACTTTTTGTTGTCTTCTCTGGATTTTTTCCTCAGGAAATTTCCTTAGAATTCTCTTCCAAACAGGTTTTAAAAAGTTCCAATCACCTCCTATTCTGCCCAGCATACATAACCCTGGGCACAACTTACAGATAATAGTTCAGATAAAGCCTGCATTCTTTATTTTCAAAGGCACTTGAGTGCCAAGAGCCAGACACTTGCAGCAGATAGGAGGCAAATTTTTGGGAAGGTTCCTTAGCAGAGAGGTAGAGTGCATGCTTTGCATACCTGAGGACCTGATTCAGTCCCGAGTATCCCTAACCAAAAGAATCTCTGGTAGCAGGACCAGGAAAGACCTCTTATCTCTAAGGCTTTGGAGAGCTGCAGCCAGTCCTGGTGGGCTATAGTAGACTAAGCAGGCTAAAGATATGTCTCAGTATAAGGCAGCTTCATATGCGCATATGATTGGCTCAGGCCAACCACAGGTTATCAATGGATTGTCTAGGATGATGATAATATGCATAAGTAGCCCTGAATCGCCCAGGCTAGTCCGATCCTGTCAGATCTCAGAAACTAAGCAGGGTTGGCCTTGGCTAGTATTTGGAAGGGAGACCTCCAAGGAATACCAAAGTCATGATGAAGAAGCAGGCAATGGCAGACAATCTCTGAAACATCTCTTGCCTTAAAATGAGTCTAGCTCATCACCTACTGGCGCATAACACTAAAAAAGAGCTAGAACTTCTGGCTGCCAGACAATGTTAGGATATCCTGGCTACTCTACACACAGTGCTATACACTAATTAATTAATTAGCCCTGAAAGCATCACAGCCCATCATACTGTTTATGTCAAAGCTTCCCTATCAGAAGAAGATCAGAATATATTTTGCCCAGCACTTCTTTCAAGTGCCATCACTGTGCCAGAGATAAATGAAAACTATGCAATGGAAAGCAACCTGCAAAGATAGTATGCACACCCAGAGAGCCAAAAGGGTGTCATCGTATTAGCCACTGATTGCAAGGACCAGTGCTGAAAGAGAAAAGAACAGGCAGGCAGGATCAAATACAGCAAGGCAGCTTGTTTTGCAGTACAGCAACACAGTGACATCAATACAATATGACAGGCTACGTAAACTGAGCTCAATAGCCTGCAGTGGTACAGTACAACAGAGTAAGCAGAGTTCATTTGGAGGGTGAGAGACTGAATGAATGTCTGGGTAAGGTGCTCTGGGATGTGGCTATGTTTGGTCACTTAAAAGTAAATAGCTTTCCAGCTCTATCCACCTCGATCTCCTTCAAAGGAACAAATCACTTTAGAGGGGGATTAGGTGAGAGATAGAAAGTAGAAATGAAAGAGTAGGGACAGAGCCTGAGAGTCAGCCAAGGACACAGCAAACTCCCAAGCTGAAGCTACCAGCCTCTCCCTAATTAGAGGTAACATAACCCCTCTGATTTCATCTTAGGTTTAAAGAAATGCACAGCAAGGAGCTAAAGACTTTTATGGCTTCTCTGGCCCTGGGACAATGTACCCAATGGAACAAGGAGAGTTTGTCTACACTTACAAATTATGGAAAAGAACCAGACAGTGTCTGATTGCCGTGATATCAGAACTGGGGCCTGGCAAGTTAAAGGGAGATGGCAAGGGGCCTGGCCACAAAGGCCTTTAATGGCCATTACTCACCCTTTTTTATTTTCTCCTTCAATTAACTCTTCTCTACGTACCTACAACCTAGAAATAAGGAAATGTAGTCAGTTTAATCTGTTGTATATGACTTGGAAACATTAATTCCAGTCAGAGTCCTAGATATTATGTGTTTCTTACCAGCGCAATTGTAGTTTCTACTTAACTGAGAAAAGTTCATCAACAGTCAGTGGAATACCTCCACAGATTACCATATATAATTTCAGATTCAACTAATCTCCAAAATTTGGTCACTGTTGACACATACTAATTTGTGATGGCATCGCCAGACAAATTTCATAGGTACCTAAAAACTCAGAAAAACAGCAGCAAATATCGATACATACCTCAGTGTGAGTGTGAGAATTCTCTGGTGTATGTTCAGATTATAGGGATATATATTTTTCATTTAGGCATTCACAGAATTCATTAGGGAATGAAAGATTTTAAAGAGTCAACTATCTTTGGATGATTATGTAGGAACAATGGGGAGTTCATCAGATAATGAGGGTGTAGGTGCTTTCAGATCCATATGAATACCAGTGATGTCATAACTGTGTGCCAAAAGTGCTGGGACCTAGTGTGGAGACCCAGAACAAGAGACCCAGACCAATTCAGATTAAAACTGCTGCAGGCTTTGGTGAGTCTATATTAAATTCTGCTGCAGAACCCTAGACCCACTGTTGAATTCCAGATGTTTCTTGAATTCAGTGGCAATTCTATTCACAAGATTGTTAGTTTCCAACTTAACATGTAAATATATATGCCTGTGCTAGAGTTAAAAGGTCAAGGTCATCTGAAAGACACATTCATCATGAATTTCTTGGGTTTAATTTTAGCTGTTGTCTATTTTCTTAGTCACACCTGTGGATCATAAAACTTGTCAAGCTGAAGCCCCTTCAATTATCTTACTTTGTGGTCTGAGCATCGCTTTTCATCCTTAAATGGATGCTTCGAACTTGACCTCATAAAACTTACTGCAAACCCTTCCTGGACATTTGGAAGCAACTTCCTCACCCAACACCACATATTTTGAGGTTGTTTCCTTTAGAGTTGGTAGACTTCCGCTTCTACTTCTGATATATATCAGCAGCTGCACAAAACTGGATATGTTTTCCATGAAACTCATCAATTCCTCAATGCCTGTCTTCCTGTGGGGAGGCAAATGGAAATAAGAATGGGTACTGAACATTTGTATGGGGGCCCAGCATGCACCTGAATGTTCATTCATCTCCCGGAGTAGGGTGATTGATTGCAGAATGGTAGGGAGTTTAACTCATGAGCTATATTAACTTCAGTTGAGATTCTCCAGCTAAAGATGGTCTCAGAATCAAGTAGCCTAATGTAGAAGCCTCCAGTAGCTCACATTGGCCTTCCATTAGCTTCTCCCTGTTTATTATTCTGGGGCTTCATCTGAAACAAATCTGAAACAAAAAGTGCAGTCCTACACAGAGGTACACTCTTGTATGACCAGTGCCTTCAATCAGCTTAGAAAAGTATGAGTCTTCTCAGGACTGCAATATAAGTTACCGTTCTAATTCTGAAGAAACCTACAGGAGATAGAGGAACCATGATGGTTTGAAAGATTAATGTATGTGGCTTCAGAATCTGTGGGATGTACATCCCCAAATTTGACAGAATTCAACATTTAATGAATCTAGCTATATGCCATTTAAATATACATGGAAACAAAGAATGGGACAAAAATAGTTTTACATTTCAAATATTTGCTACAAGGTCCTAATTACTAGTAGACTCTCCTCAACTGCAGACATCCATAAGTGAAAAAAAAATCAATATGAGAGCAGACTTTACTCTTTTTCTTTCTTTGCCATCAAGTCACAGGTGACTTGTGGTGACCCTGTAGGGTTCTCAAGGCAAGAAATGTTCAGAGGTGTTTTGCTATTGCCTGGGTCTGTGTAGCAACTCTCGTATTCTTTGGTGGTCTCCCATCTAAATACTAACCGGGGGGGACCTTGATTAGATTCCGAGATCTAATGAGATTAGGCTGCCCTGGCCCATCAGTTAAAGTTCTGACGCCGGAACACTTTCATTCCAGAGAATTGCCCTAGCAGAAAATGAGGGGTACATTGCTGTATAGTGAATTTTAGCAAGCATCTGGCCATTAATGGATGCTCACAGGAGGTAGAGGATGTTGTAAGTTTGAAAAGGCATCCAAAGATTTCTGCCTTTCACCACATGTCATCTCAGTTGTTACAACATTTGCTTTATGAGTACCAGAAGCATTTGAAATCTGAAACCAAAGCTGTAGAGTTTACACAGCATTTGGGGTGTCTCCTGTTTGGCTCCTTTTCATTGGCTCTCTTTTTTGTGTCACACATTAAGCATTTGGTAGGGTAAGGGTAGAGATAAACGTTGCAACTCCTCCTGACCAGTGGCCTAGTGACATTAGTTGGTCTCTGAACTGTGCTATTTTGAAAGGACATTGGCAGACTTTTCCTGTTACACTTTAAATTGGTAACTTTATACCCAGTCTCCCTGGACCTAGATCACATCACAGCAGCTGGCTGTAAAGCCATTTAATCTCTTGGAAATTGCTCTGGTTTTAATCCATGAGTCACAACCATATAAAATTATGGCCAAGCAAAATGCTTTGAACATTTTCTGTAGTGCATAAAGACCAGTCGACACCTGAGTCAATATATTCAGCAGACCAATCAAGATTGAGGTACAGGTCTAAACTCCACAAAGAAGATCATAGGAGGAGGCAGTATCAGAAATCTAAGTCAAAGGTATTCATAGTGAAAATGTCATTATTTTGCAGATGCAGGGAAAAGCCTTGACTCTTTCGCCAAGAAAGAACTTTCCTTATTTTATTGGCTGTGGTCCATCTTAAATATTTAGCCACAATTCTACCAATTCGCTGACTTCTGCAATTTATCCACAATATCCAAAATACAATTTGTTTAAAGGAGAGAATGAAGAAAATTATCTACTTAGTTCATGTCTAAAATCAGTATGACCTTTTTTGCAGGTTACATAGAGACATGAAACTATAGAGGTGTAATAATAATCAGGATACTTTGGTGGCTTCCATTTAAATGAGATGTGGTAAGGAAGCAATTCAAACGGTAGTTGTGTAATTATACATACATAAGCATATATTATTTTCATATCTCATAACTAGCCCTAATCTCTGCCCTAATTTCTCTGACACAGGAAGTTTTTTCTGGATACACTCAGATTAGAAAGAAGTCCCACATTTTCTTAAAGTGGAAGGATTAACTATAGGAACAAGCTGAGCAGAATGATAACTGATACATTATTACTTCTGTGTTTCAGTGCAAAACTAAATAGGTAACAGTTTCCCTTGCTCAAAAGCTAGTCAAATCTGACTCTAGGGTGCAGTGCTCATCTCTGTTTCCAAGCCGAAGAGCTAGCGCTGTCTAAAGATTTCTCCATGGTCATGTGGCTGGCACGGCTAAATGCCAAAGCGCACGGAACACTGTTACCTTCTCACCGAAGCGGTACCTATTTCTTGCTTTCGAACCGCTAAGTTGGCAGGAGCTGGGGCCAGAGATGGGACTCACTTTGTCACGTGGCACTAGGGTCTCGAACTGCCAGACTACAGACCTTCCAGTCTGCAACTTAGCATCTCAACCTCTGAGCCACCACAGCTCCAACTAAATAACACACACGATTCAACTCAATGGGCATGGGTAAAATAATATCTGGTACCTTACAATCATATTAAGGCTGTTTTATATCTACATCCATTTGTTGCATCAATCACATTATCTGCCCTTCACTATTACGCCCAGCCACAGAAGACATCAAAACCATGTTATGAGAAACAGATTCAAAGGCAGCACAAAATGCCACCACGAACTTCCACATACTCCAGATGAAGATTCCCCTGACTCTCCTCCTCCCATGACCCAGTGTAAACACTACAGAAAGACAAATACTAGGATGTGTTATGCTTCAGGAACATACTAGAATGTTTCCCCTTTAGTTTCCCCCATCCCCCGTAGCTCTGGCAGCAGTCAACAAGTGGTGTTTTCCTGGGTAAGGCTGTCAAGTATAACTCAGTGACTGCTCCCACAGTGTGCAAGACAGATCCATAGTGGGCAGGATAGGCATGTGTTCTTCCATCTGTTCCCTCTCCTGTTGTGACATCTGCCTCATCTCCACCTGACTGGAGGGGAACAGGAAATGAACGGGAAGGAGCAGGTGGGAGAAACTATGGCTGTGTCACATGAGCAATTTTCCATGGCAGTATATCAGATTTAAATAAGCCACTTGAGTTTGGGAGGAACACCTTGCGTCGATCACATATTAGCCACTAAGCCAGAATCATAGTGCCACAGGCCCGTGGTCAGTCGTTCACATCGGTGGGATTCACTTTCCTACACTTCCTCACCCAAACACCGAGCTTTGTATGCGCATATGCACTTCTATGCAGGAGTGCCACAGGCAGCCGATGGGGGCACTGAAGCGCACCTCAGAATGGGGCTGGAGGGGGGAAAGGGACAAGCCAGAAACGAAGAGGAACAATCACACTGCTCATGTGTTTCCATGGTATGCCCGGGTGGTCAGACACCCGGAAATCCACTGAAATATACTGGGTTCAGACGCATTCAAGTGATCAGCTCATATTTTATTAGTGATTCAGCAAGAGAAAGAAGACTGACAATCCCTGGCCAAAGCTGAGTATTTATGCCTGAAAAAAGTTACACCCAAAACACACCCCACTCCCAACGATAGGCTATTTACCCTCTATTGTTTCCCAATTGGTTTACTCCAGGATCCCTGTCTCCCTACTGGCCCATTGTAGGATCTCGTCATGCATCCCAAGCTAAGTCCTTTTGCCAGTACAGTTCAGGCTCAATACATAACACCCCTCCCCCCCAAGTTCAGAGCCTCTTTGTTATGTATTGCTATACATAAATGTAGGAGCTTGATTCCAGCTCCCATTAAAACCTGGTATCCTGAAGCCTGAAATCTGATTGGACACTCTGCGCAGCTGTCCAATCAAGATACAAGATATGTACAGGAGGGAGAAGATGTGATTGGACTTTATGTATATATTTTGATTGGTCCTTATTGCACAAATGGGCGTGGTTTAGCAAGCCTGGACTGTTTAAAAAAGAGCCTGCTGCTCCCCAGTTTTGCTGTCGTCCTATCTTGTTCTTACTCTGTAAATAAAGCTGATTTCATTGTTCAATGAGTTGCTGCCTGAGTCTCATATCTAACACTCTTCAACTGACAAAGTCTTTTAAGTATGCTGGTTGGCGCCGCTCGCGGTTCGAGTGGCGTGGTTCCACTGATGGGGCTGTGGGTTAAGGAACCTTGTTGGGGGCTTGACCTGCCACTGGACTGGGAGAGGGTGGTGGCACCAGAACGTTGTCAGGGCCACCAGTGGTGGCTGGCACTGGTGTTTCGCTAGCACCCTCCAAAAGCTGATTTTCAGTTGGGCACTGCCAGTGGGCATGTTCTCCTCGGGCATTGGCTCCTCTGGGCTTAGCAGATCCTCATCACTGTCATTTGGTGTGGGTATCCCAGGTTCATCGGGAAGAGAACAACTACGGAGGTGGTCTATGTGTCGGCAGAGCTTCTGGCCATCTTCTGTAGATACCTCATATGATAGAGGCCCGGTGACCCTGCTAACCTTGGTGGGGACCCAAGCTGGGCTGCTGGATAAGTTGTGTGCATTGATGGGGTCACCCAGGAAGAACCCATGGGGAGCGACTTGATTCTCTGGGGCTGAACTGTGCTCCAGAGTGCGGTCTGGGTGCAATCGATTGAAACGGGTTGTGAGGCGCCTTCCCATCAGGAGTTCTGTGGGGCTGCGGCTGGTTGGTTGTGTTTGGGGTTACCCTCTGTCCAAAGAGGAAGGCCACCAGCCAGTAGTCCCAGCTCCCCTGGATGATCCTGCAGAGGGATTCCTTAGTTGTCCTCACCATCCGCTCTGCCTGGCTGTTGGTTGTGAGGTGGAAGGGAGTGGAGTGAATGTGTCGGATGGCATAGTATTCTGTGAATTCCCGAAACTTGGACGAGGTGAAAGCCGTCCCGTTGTCCATTACGACAGTATCTGGTATGCCATGTGTGCTGAAGACCCGCCATAGGGCATGAATTGCTGCTCGGGATGATGTGGAGGGGACCAGCACAACTTCTAGCCATTTGGAGTAGGAATCCACCAGGATGAAGAAGATCTGGCCCTGAAATGGGCCCGCAAAGTCGAGATGTAGGCGGGCCCATGGCTTGTGGGAGGATTCCAGCCAGGACTCTTGGCATGTCTGGCAGCATTTAACACAGTCAATTTTGCTGTCCATGCTGGGCCACCAAACATAGCTGCGGGCCAGCACCTTCATATGCATGATTCCCAGGTGCATATCATGTAAGGCTGCTAGGACTCGCTGGCACAGTGGAGTGGCCGTGACCACCCAGCTTCCCCACAACAAGCAGCCCTTGTGGGCCAACAGTTTGTCCTGGTGTGAGGAGAATGCAGTGAACTCCGGGCCCACCTGGCTGGTGGGCCAACTCCTCCCCACCCAGTCCAAAACGTGGGAAATCACATGGTCCCATGCGGTATGGCGGGACACATTGGGTACCTGGATGGGACAGTTGGGCAGGTCCTCAAGGAGCAGGATCTGGTGTGCACGCGCTGGGTCCAGGTCACAGGAGGGCAGCGGGAGGCTGCTGAGGGTGTCAGTGTGACCTATAGCTTTTCCAGGCCTGTGGAGGAGCACATACTGGTAGCCAGCTAAGAAGATAGACCATCAGAGCACCCTGGGGGACAGCATCTGCGGTGTCTGGCGATCTGGGGCCAACAGGCCTAGGAGGGGATTGTTGTCTGTCATGATGGTGAATGGCTGCCCGTAGAGGTAGTCATGAAACTTCTTTACACCTGCCACAATTGCCAGCGCCTCTTTGTCAATCTGTGTGTAGTTGTGCTTGGCCAAAGACAAGGTGCGGGAGTAGTAGGCCATGGGGGCCTCATGGCTGTCGGGCAGCTGGTGTCCCAGGACAACCCCAACCCCATACGGGGAAGCATCGCAGGCAAGGACAACAGGGAGTGTTTTGTCAAAGTGTGCTAGGACCGTATTGGAGGTGAACAGGTCCTTGACAGCCTGGAATGCAGCGGCATGCTTCTGGCCCCACACCCAAGGAGCCTTTTTATCGAGAAGGTGGTGCAGGCGCTCGGCGATTGCAGCCATATGGGACAAGAAGGAATGATAGAAGTTCAGCAGCTCTGAGAAGGCCTGGAGTTCCGGCTTAGAGGAAGGGGTTGGAGCATTAACAATGGTGTGGACCTTGTCGGGTGTAGGATGAATGCCTTGAGCATCAACCAAGAATCCCAGGAACTCAACTTGCGGAACCCCTAGGAGACATTTTTCCCACTTAGCCTTCAGGCCGGCGGTGTGGAAACGTTGCAGGACAGCATGCAGCTTCTCGGCGAAAGTCTCAGCCGTGGGTGCAGCAATCAAAACATCGTCAAAGAACAGCTGGACCACAGGGATACCTTTAAGGAGACAGTCCATTAGTTTTTGAAAGATCCCCAGGGCCATGCTGTCCCCGAATTGCAACCGCCACACCCAGAACACACCCCTGTGCATCACGATTGTCTGGGTCTCTGTGGTGGCATCATCTATGGGGAGCTGCTGATATGCCTGGGCCAAGTCCAATTTGCTGAAAACCTTCGCACACTCCAAGGATGCCAAAACATGGGTGACTACTGGAACAGGATAAGCGTGGTCCTGCAGGGCCTTGTTTATGGTGCACTTATAGTCCACGCAGATACGGACATCTCCATTTGGCTTAACTGGGGTGACGATGGGGTTTCCCAGAGGGCATGTGGCACTGGCTCTAGAACCCCCCATGCTACCAGATGGTCCAGCTCTTCGTCTATCTTGGGCCGCAACACAAACGCCTGGCCTTCATACAGATGGGGCGCATAGCGGGATTGAGGTCTAGGGAGACCGGTGGACCAGTGTAGCGACCAAGCATCCCATAAAAAATGGCCAGGAACTCATTGCACACATTACTGAAGTCCATAGGCCACATGTGATGCACCCCATCACCCCGAACCCCAGGGGAGCAAACAACGACAGACCCATTAAACTAGTAAGCTGCCCTTCCACCACCAGCAAATCCAAAAGTCCTTCAAAGTTCTTATACTGCGCACGGAACTTGCCCCACACTTTAATGGGCACCAGGTTCTTTTGGAAGTCTCTGAGGGTGAAGCTGGTGGGTTTTAGGTGGGGACCCCCTTGCAGGCAGAGCCTCCTGAGAGTCTCTTCAGAGATTATGGAGATGGAGGACCCTGTGTCCAACTTCATTTTGCAAGGGGCCCCCTCTATTAACACAGTTACTTTAATTTTGTTAGGGATGTTTTGGGTCAAGTGAAGTACCTGGTGTTGGTGGACGTCTGTATAGTGGAGCTCTGCGGATTCCTGGTGAGCGGTTGGATGACGCCGGTTTCCTCAGGAATGGCAGGCACATGTGATGTGGCCTTGTTTTCCGCAGGTTCGACAGATTGCATCACGGAAACAGCTGGAATGGCGTTTATGCTCTTCACCGCAGCTGGTGCAAGGCGCGTGAGCGATGGCCTTCGCAGGCTGTGGGGTAGGTGCAGACAGTGGACGCGAGTCCCGGCAAGCCAGGCTGCATATCTGGAGTATTTCTTCCTCATCTGAGGCATCAGAGACCAGGGATGTGGAGGCCTGATGCATGGAGGGGGGCCTGGCGATCCTGCTGTGACTTTTCAAAACCCATGGCCATGCATAGTGCCTTGTCCAGTTTGAGTTCAATGAGTTTGCGGCAGAGTTTCTGTTCTCAGACGCCCCAGATGAATTGGGTTAAGAGGGCATCCTCGAGATCTGGGAACTTGCAGTTGATGGCCAGCCTATGGAGATCAGCCATGAAGTCGGTGGCCACTTCACCGGACTTTTGGTGGCGCGCCAAGAAGTCCATGTGCTTCACCATCTTAGTTGGTTGAGGTGAGAAATGGCCTGTAAGGGCCTTGACGAGTTCATTGTATGTGGCTTCTTCAAGGGTTTTAGGAGGGATGAGTTCCTGGCCTAGTTATAGCATGGCAATGCTGCATGGATCACTCCCTCATGGATCACTGCCTTGTCGTGGCGAGGGGGCTTGCGTGGTTCGATGAGGCTGTGGACTATGCCGTGGAGGGCCATCCAGGAAGGACAGGGCACAGCAGAGAACTCAGACCAAGCGTGATCCCCTGGAGAAGGAAATGGCAACCCACTCCAGTATCTTTGCCAAGAAAACCCCATGGATAGTAACAAAAGGCTAAAAGATATGACGCCGGAAGATGAGCCCCTCAGGTCGGAAGGTGTCCAATATGCTACTGGGGAAGAGCAGAGGGCAAGTACGAGTAACCCCAGAAAGAGTGAAGCGGCTGGGCCAAAGCCGAAAGGATGCTCAGTTGTGGATGTGTCTGACGGTGAAAGGAAAGTCCGATGCTGCAAAGAACAATACTGCATAGGAACCTGGAATGTAAGATCTATGAATCAAGGTAAGCTTGACGTGGTCAAAAATGAGATGGCAAGAATGAACATCAACATATTGGGAATCAGTGAACTAAAATGGATAGGAATGGGCGAATTTAACTCAGAAGACCATTATATCTACTACTGTGGCCAGGAATCCCGTAGAAAAAATGGTGTGGCCTTTATAGTCAACAAGAGAGTGAGAAAGGCAGTATTGGGATACAATCTCAAAAATGACAGAATGATCTCGGTCCCAATCCAAGGCAAACCATTCAACACCACAGTAATCCAAGTCTATGCCCCAACCACTGCTGCAGAAGAGGCTGAAATGGACCAGTTTTATGAAGACCTACAACAGCTCATAGAACTAACACCAAAAAATGATGTCCTCATCATCATAGGGGACTGGAATGCTAAAGTAGGAAATCAAAAGGTAACCGGAATAACAGAAAAGTTTGGCCTTTGAGGACAAAATGAAGCAGGGCAAAGGCTAACAGAGTTTTGTCAAGAGAACATGCTGGTCATAGCGAACACCCTTTTCCAACAACCTAAGAGGCGTCTCTACACATGGACATCACCAGATGGGCAACACCGAAATCAGATTGACTATATAATTTGCAGTCAAAGATGGAGAAGCTCTATCCAGTCAGTAAAAACAAGACCTGGAGCTGACTGTGGCTCAGATCATGAGCTACTCATTGCAAAATTCAGACTTAAACTGAAGCAAGTTGGGAAAACCACTAGGCCATTCAAATTTGACCTAGATCGCATCCCCGATGAATATACAGTAGAGGTGAAGAATAGGTTTAAGGGACTAGATTTGATAGACAGAGTGCCTGAAGAACTATGGACAGAGGTCCATGACATTGTAAAGGAGGCAGCAATCACCGCCATCCCAAAGAAAAAGAAATGCAAGAAAGCCAAGTGGCTGTCTGATGAGGCTTTACACACAGCAGAGGAAAGAAGGAAAGCTAAAGGCAACAGTGAAAAGGAAAGATTTGCCCAACTGAATGCAGATTTCCAGAGAACAGCAAGGAGAGATAAGGAGGCTTTCCTGAATGAACAGTGCAAAGAAATAGAGGAAAACAATAGATTGGGAAGGACTAGAGATCTCTTCAAGAAAATTGGAGAAATCAAGGGAACGTTCCATGCAAAGCTGGCCATGATAAAGGACAAAAAAGGTAGGGACCTAACAGAAGCAGAAGAGATTAGGAAAAGATGGCAAGAATACACAGAAGAACTATACAAGAAGGACCTCGATGTCCTTGACAACC
The DNA here is from genome assembly GCA_029375565.1 of Gekko gecko. Taxonomy (NCBI): domain Eukaryota; kingdom Metazoa; phylum Chordata; class Lepidosauria; order Squamata; family Gekkonidae; genus Gekko; species Gekko gecko. The sequence goes on from JAPDNY010000002.1 coordinate 162,626,179, forward strand.
ACGATGGTATAATCACTGACCTCGAGCCAGACATCCTGGAAAGTGAAGTTAAATGGGCCTTAGAAAGCATTACTAACAACAAAGCTAGTGGAGGTGATGGTATCCCAGCTGAGTTATTCAAAGTCTTAAAAGGAGATGCTGTTAAAGTGCTGCACTCAATTTGCCAACAAATTTGGAAAACACAACAGTGGCCACAGGATTGGAAAAGGTCAGTTTACATTCCAATCCCAAAGAAGGGCAATGTCAAGGAATGTTCAAACTATCGCACAATTGCACTCATTTCACACACTAGCAACGTTATGCTCAAGATCCTACAAGCTAGGCTCCAACAGTACGTGGATAGAGAACTGCCAGAAGTACAAGCTGGGTTTCGAAGAGGTAGAGGAACTAGAGATCAAATTGCCAACATTCACTGGATTATGGAGAAAGCAAGAGAGTACCAGAAAAACATCTACTTCTGCTTCATTGACTATGCCAAAGCCTTTGATTGTGTGGATCACAATAAACTATGGCAGGTTCTTAAAGAGATGGGAGTACCAGACCACCTCACATGTCTCCTGAGAAAACTGTATAAGGGTCAAGAAGCAACCGGATATGGAACAACTGATTGGTTTAGCATAGGAAAAGGAGTACGGCAAGGATGTATATTGTCACCTTGCTTATTTAATTTATATGCAGAGTACATCATGTGAAATGCTGGCCTGGATGAATCACAAGCTGGAGTTAAGATTGCTGGGGAAAAGATCAATAACCTCAAGTATGCAGATGATACCACTCTGATGGCAGAAAGTGAAGAGGACCTAAAGAGCCTCTTGTGCATGGTGAAAGAGGAGAGCACAAAAGTATGCTTGAAGCTCAACATCAAAAAAACTAAGATCATGGCATCTGGCCCCATCACTCCTTGGCAAATAGAAGGGGAAGTCGTAGAAGTAGTGACAGACTTCACGTTCCTGGGATCCCAGATCACTGCAGATGGTGACTGCAACCATGAAATTAAAAGACGCCTGCTCCTTGGGAGGAAAGCGATGGCAAACCTAAACACCATGATAAAAAGCAGAGACATCACTCTGCCAACAAAAGTCCGCATGGTCAAAGCAATGGTATTCCCCGTAGTAATGTATGGCTGCAAGAGTTGGACTATAAGGAAGGCCGAGTGCCAAAGAATAGATTCTTTTGAACTATGGTGCTGGAGAAGACTCTTGAGAGTCCCTTGGACTGCAAAGAGATCAAATCATTCAATCCTAAAAGAAATCAACCCTGACTGTTCCCTGGAAGGCCAGATCCTGAAGTTGAAGTTCAAATACTTTGGCCACCAAATGAGAAGGGAGCATTCACTGGAGAAGACCCTGATGCTGGGAAAGATTGAAGGTCAAAGAAGAAGGGGACGGCAAAGAATGAGATGGTTAGACAGTGTCATCGATGCAATGAACATGAAATTGAGCAAACTTCAGCAGACAGCGGAAGACAGGAGGGCCTGGCATAATCTGGTCCATGGGGTTGCGAAGAGTCGGACTCGATTGTGCGACTGAACAACAACAACAATGCTGCATGTGCTGAGCAGGAGCAATTTTTTCTTGTCAGCGTCATCTGTGCCTTGGAACCAAACACAGTACTTCAGCAGCTCCACCCATACTTCCCAAAGCTCAGGGTAAGCAGGGTCGAATGCAAGAATGATTCCCAGAGTGGCAGCCATGACCCATGGAGCAATGAGAGGCATGGAATCCTGGAGATCGTTGTGCAGTGCGGTGCTGGATGCTGAGTCAGGGTCGCTCATCGGGATCCCACCTTCATCACCAGTGAAATATACTGGGTTCAGATGCATTCAAGTCATCAGCTCATATTTTATTAGTGATTCAGCAAGAGAAAGAAGACTGACAATCCCTGGCCGAAGCCGGGTATTTATGCCTGAAAAAGATTACACCCAAAACACACTCCATTCCCAAAGATAGGCTATTTACCCTCTATTGTTTCCCAATTGGTTTACTTCAGGATCCCTGTCTCCCTACTGGCCCATTCTAGGATCCTAGCAATCTATTGTCATGCATCCCAAGCTGTCCTCTTGCCAGTACAGTTCAGGCTCAATACATAACACCCACCATGGAAGCGTCTCACCAACATAGCCACTGGAATTTGCCAGTAGCTATTTAATCCCCATGGGAGTTGTTTGAGTGCAAAGGAGGGAAGACTGGGGCACGGGAGCCAGATGTGTGCATTTGATCACGCCCATTTGGTCCAGAGGGGAGGGGTGGCTATGTTGGGCCAAACTGCTTGTGTGACTGCACCCTATGTCTGCCTCTTCTCCTTCTACATCAGGGTTCAGATGAATTCAAAGGTATATGAGAACTTTTCTGCATGCTCAGCTTATTCCTGTTTTTCTTGGTGGTTGATCCACAAATATTGGAATCTGTTTGGGCACAGTTCTTTTGTACATCTGCCCTCCTTCTGAGACATCCAGCTACCTCCCTGACTTGAAGCTACCACAATTCCACCATGGCCCCCCCCACCTCACATGTCCTGTTACATCACAACCACTTTGACTCAAAGACACCTAAGACCCTTCTACTTGGAACACCAACTGCTACCTGTGCTTCCTTTGCTTGTGCTCCAGTCTGAAGTAATTGTTCCTGCCTGACTACAAATTCCATATCGACAGCTTCCCAGACAATTTTTGAAACCAAGAAGGAGTTTTTGCCAAGTCTCCTGGAATCTCCAGGAATCTCCAGTATTACTTCATGCTATCACCTAGAACTTTATGCTATCACCTTCTAGACACCTTTGAACTGCCATGCAAGGCACAAATTGTGTTATGCCTCCCATTTGCATCAGACATATGGGAGGGGGGAACCTCAGCAACTTTAGAACAATTTATCCAGCGCCTGCATTTCAGCACAAATTGTTTGTGCTGCTATTCATCTGAACCCTGAACTATAAGTCCTGGACTCAGCTGTGCATTCTAACACAAAATTGCTCCCACTTCTGAACTCTAGGGAGGGGAGTGACTGACAAGCTTCCCCATTCTTCTTCAGCAGCAAGCCCTTCCCCTCTTCCATCATCAGGAATTTTTTCCTCTCTTTTCATGTTTTTTTCTTCATAATCAAACCTCTTCCACATTATGTATTATGTATTTTTTTTCAAGAACACAGATTGCCTGTGTAAATGATTCTTTTTTTATTTGTAATCATTGATCTCTTACCCCTTGTATTCTATATCAAATATTTTAGTACTACAGTATCCATTGTTCTAATTCACTGCCATTTATTTCATTATCTTGTAGCCTATTCCAATTACCATCTTTATAATATTTTTGATATTCCATAGCTTTATACTTTGCTTATTTTTAAAAAAATAATAATAGCTTTAATCCATTGCTTTATTACATTTTTGTGCTTGGGTAATTTACTTACGGTTTATTTTTCCTTTTTTTTATTGGCTTACACATTTTTAATAGTTTGTGATCTCTTTCCAAATACCTTCTTACGTTTGTCTTACACCTCACTCTCCTCTCTGTCTAGGAGACATCTTTGACATATAATGGAGTAAAGCCGCCAGACTGAGTCATGACAACTTCACTGGGGGGGGATTGTTAGGCCTTGACCTCCTCCTCATTTCAAAGAATGAGCTTGGTACCTATAAACCTTCCCTCTCTTGGCATCTCACAGGGTCAGTCATTCAAGTCTCATCCCTGGTCTGCAAATAAGAGATCAAAATAGATCCTAAAGTTACATGGAATGGGTGCCATCGAATACTGACCAGAGGCATTATCTGAAAGCTGATCCTAAAGGTGTAAAGGTCTGGTTTCTGGCAGTTCTCTTCCTGCTTTAAATCCATCAATGTCAAAGACTGATTTTCTCAGAAAAGGACAGTAAATTTAACCAATTCCCTACCTTGCCTGACCTTCCCTACCTGACCATCCTAAGTAAAAACCTAGTAAAAAACATTTTAATTCCATAATCCTTTGTGTAATAGTTGTCTTGTTTTTGCAATTAGAGGTCACCAAACACAATAGACATTTCACACAAATAGACATCCCTATTCTACCACCACCTGACAATGGACATAGTCTGCGCAAACAAGGAGTTTGGTATGACGAAATGGGGGAATATAACACCACTACTTTTTAATTCCATCAGGTGGCCCAAGAGACAGCTATTGATTGGTGGGACTGGTTCCCAAACTTGAGTGGATGGGTACAATCATTATTGTATTTTCTTTCTTTTTTTAAGTGAATTCATATTCTTTTAACAACCTCCTGTGCAGTTAAATGTATTCCTTCTTTATTTTTTTTCTCTGACCCAAAAATGGGGGACTGTTGTAAGAGAATTTTAATAGTAAAAGGTTTGGATCAGAGAACTGAACCCTTTATATACAGAAATCATATAGCTGTTTCTGTCCTTTCAGTTAGCAAACAGCTTTCACCACACAGGGCAAGTCTCCCAAAATGCAATGCATGTATCTTTGTTTTATAAGGCATATTTTTCTGTATACAGAAGAGAACTCATATTCTTTTCCCATAGTTTTTACACCCCCACTTAGGCTTCAGCAGACAGCTGTGTCTTATCTCACACTGCAAATACAAAAAGAACATTCTGATTTCACGGCTGTCATTTAAAATTGGAAGGGCTATCTTGTGTTATTTTGTAAATAAAATATAAACCCTGGAATGTTACGACATCTCCTTGTGAAATGGTCCCAAGATTTTCAAAAGCACTTGGTCATTAACATTTGTAACAGCCTGTGCAAAAATCTTTGATTAATTCTGTATAAATTGGAGTCCTTTGGGGCAGTTCGGCACTGACTTTTGGGATTCAGTGAGACTCTTTTTCTCTCCTGAAGGCCACTGGTCAGTCCAGGAGCTCCTGTGAACATGCTTTGTAGGAGAAATCTTTGCCAGTTTATTTGCTTGCTCATGATCTCTTTAGGAAATAAGACTTGTATTTTTTAAAATTCCAGTGAAGCGTCTAGCTGGCGTCTTGCCTGGAGAGTGCTGATACTAGTTAGGTTTAATAAGGAAAGTTTTGTTTTTCCTTAAAACAACCTTGTAATGGTCTTTAACTAGCCTTAAAAAGTTTCACTCATTCATTCTACCTTTGGTACAGGGCATCACCTAGGTGGAACGAACCAAGGGTGAGTCAGTCACTCACATGCATGTACACATGTAGGACCGTTTCCCACAACAGTGAGAAGTCAGTTTATTTTTTCCCACACATGCCCTAAATAATTAGGATTTCCGAGGGAGGGTGCTTGTCCTCACTGGTGGCATCATTGAGGGTATCACATCAACCCCCTTTAATGTTTTTGATGCATGCTTATACTGAGATATAGATATACTATTGTAATCAGGGCTCTTTTCGTAGCAGGAACTGCTTTGTGTATTAGGCGACACACCCTTAATGTAGCCAATCCTGCAAGAGCTTACAGTAGCCCCTGTAAGCTCTGTAAGCTCTTGGCTACATTAGGGGTGTGTCACCTAATATGAAAGGAGTTCTTGCTACAAAAAGAGCCCTGATTGTAACTATAGATTTAGCAAGTTATCTGAAGAATGCCTTTCCCCTTATATCTCCACAAGGGAAAGGACTAGAGACTTGCTTTGAAAAAAAATGAAACTGGAAATTCAGAGAAACTGCTAAATCCGTCATTACAATATTATATTTATATAGCAATATTTTAGTGATTTTTAAAAAATCAAAAATGAAACCACTCATCTTCAGGTTGGGGGGTAAGTGGAGGAGAAGGAATGGTTTGATGATGTTGATAGTCCAAGTATAAAAAAGTGGGCTGGAGGTGGGTGAGAGTGGGTAGGACAAAGAAAACCAACAGAATCAGTATGCACAAGGGAAAAGGTGACCTAAAATTGGCTTCCAGAAAAAGATCAGCATAAAAGTGGTCTCAAAAGAACTGGAAATACCCCCACCCTGGGAGGGGAGAACCAAAGCAAAAACTAAAGGCTCAAAAATATGTGTGGAAATCAGGTGATACACTGAAACAGCATAGGGCCTGAACCGACCAAAAAAAAGTGCAGAAAGACCCTGAATGTTCTCCAGTACACAGCCTAGCAACCCTATCTCTGGGCACTATTCCCCCCACCCCCCCCGTAAAGCAGGATATATTTCATGCTTATGGTACCTGTAGGAAGCATGCTGATGGATATGCCCCCTAAAGTACTATGTGGCTGTCAAATAGCATTGCTGTTACCAGATTACAACTATTTTTGGAAAACAGTCCCATCCCTCCTCTGTTGAAGAACATTAGATTTTTTTATTTATATTTTTGCCAATTATTATATTTTCTTTCAGAGTACTTTGCACATTTTTAGTTCAGTGTAAAAAATAATAAGAGAGTGAAGCTCAATAACTGGGTACAATCCTTAGGGAGAATTTTCCTCAGCTTTGTATTTGTCACTGTTTATATGTGCGGCAGCTGTGAACTTATGCTTTAGGAGACCATTTGCAGCCTCTGAGTGTTCTTCTGTTTGGCCACAGAGCTGACTGTTTTGTTACCAGTCCTTTCACTTCTAAAATGCTTATCTCTTCCTCCTTCTTGTCTTGGGCTAACAATAGAAGAGAAACAAAAATCATTCCATTGAAATAATTTGTCTTGTTGACACCCTTTTGCTCCTGAGGCCTAGAAAGATCTGGCAGTGGATCGGCTTTTTGAAATTGTGGTGATGGTTGTTATATTATGATATATGGCAATGTTCAAAGGCAAAGTGGTTGGTCACATAAAATCTAAACCAGGAAACAAATTCCTGGGGTCACGTTTGGGCTTTTGTATTCTTACCAGCAGGAAGAAACACTATCTGGACTACACTGGGGCTCTGAAAGGGTTCCCTGTCCCAGGTTTCACACAGCATGCCGTGTGGGCAAAGATCCACTCTTTCTCATTCCAATAATTCAGTACATACATTCTTAACAAAACAGGCCAATATGCAACAGTAACAATAAGCAAATACAGAACACTTTGAGGAGTGCTGTCCATTTTGTTTATAATTCAGATTAATCAGCATGAACTGCAGATAAACTAGCTCATAGTTAGATTCAGGTGGGTAGCCATGTTGGTCTGAAGCAGCAGAACTTTGGTTGGTTGGTGACTTCTGTTTCAATGTATGCAGGGGTCTTTTCGTAGAACAGCTGCAGGAGCTCATTAGCATATGGTATGCTAATGAGCTATTAGGCTATTAGCATATGCCACGCCCCCTGACATCACCGGAAGTGATGTAATAAGGGGAAGCAAGGGGGGGGCATCTTCAAAAGCCTCCCCTTCCCTTCCCCAGCTGGCCTGGGTGGGGGAGCTAAGAGAGAAGGGGTTTAAAGTTTAAACTCCTTCTCATGAGAGTTGGGCCACAGAAGGAGGAAAGAGGGAAGGAAAGAGAGAGAGTAGAGAGAAGGAAAGAAGGAAGGAAAGAGGGAAAGAAAGAGAAGGAAAGAAGGAAGGAAAGAAAGAGAGGGAAGAAGGAGGGAAACAGGGAAAGGAGGAAAAAAGAGAAGAGAAGAAGGTGGGAAAGAAAGAAAGAGAGAAGAGAAGAATGAGGGAAAGAGGGAAAAGAAAGAAGGTAAGGAGGGAATGAAAGAAATTTGGCGGCAATTCAGCCCCATTATATCAAAAAAAGTTATTTTTTTCCCACCATAGAGAACAATGGAGGGAATAGGGGCAACCTGTTTAGGGGCCCATAGAATTGGACCCCCTGATTCAATGTTCTTGAAACTTGGTGGGTATCTTGGGGAGGGGCTCCATCAACTATCCTGTGAGTTTGGAGCCTCTCCCTCAAACCCCTTCCCCTCCAGCCCCCAGAATATACCCTATGTTTTCACCATTGACTTCAATGGCCCATAGGATATAATGGAGCTGAAATTGACATTCGGCTGTCTGAAAGACTCTCCGGGACGGCTGGGGGTGGGGCTTGGCTCCTGAGCTCCGGAGCTGTGCTCCGGGGCGCTCCCCCCCAAAAGACCCCTGAATGTATGTAAAGAAGTGTTCATACACATAAAAGCTTATACCGAGAATAAAACTTTGAAGCTCATAGTTAGCATGGCTTCAGGACAACTATTCTGGCTTGGATCCTGCAGAAAATTACTGCAAACAGAAGGCTTTCCATCAGTGAAGTGCAGCCTTCTCAATTCTGTCCTGTTGTGCTGTCCTCCAAATGCTGCTCCTGGGGAACAGTCAGGGGACACCCAGGAACAACATGAGAGGGGAGTTAGAGATTTAAAGTGAGAGAGGAGAACTGGAAAAATGGTCTCTCCTTCCATCCACAGAAATCTATCCACAGAAATCCATCTAACCCCTGACTGCATGATTAGTTTTAGTTAAGCCTATAAACTTGCAGCACAATCCTATGTAGAGTTATGCCAGTTTAAGCCCATTGATTTTTTTAAAGAAATCTATCAGACCTCACACTGTCTAGTATCTGTGTACTGCAGCCTGCTAGGTGCTTGAAACACATCCCCTTGGTTTCTGTAGTCTGAGAAGGCAGCAGTTAGAAAGGTATATTAAGTGAGTCCCTCTCCCTCATGAGTTGCTGTATATGACTGGTGATTTGCTGTAAACTTGGTTGCTTACAACTTGAGCAGATCTGATTCAGACTAAACATGCTGGGTAAACTGGTATCTCTGATTCATTGGGCCCTTGATTTTCAAATAGTCAATACCTGCCCCCTTTCCAACATCCTATTTAAGGGAAACTATCAGATTCCTGTATCCTTTCCATTCTGCAGAAGAGACACTGCATTTAGGGCTTGGGTCAGAGATCTTCACCAAAACCATCACAGGAGATCCTGTATGGTGTTGATGTAATTAGATCTTTTATAACACTGTCCTGAGTTACACTTTTCTAAGCTCACTGAAATCAAGGAGAAGGTACATCTTTGCTTAGGACTGCACAGAGAGCAATCCTAAGCAAGTCTGCTCAATAGGCTTACTCACAGGAAAGTGTTCTTAGGATGACACTGGAACAATGCAATCTCTCCTTATGTATAATTCTGTTTTCGAGTGGCAACATTCCATGCGCTCCCTCAGCTGTTGGCCCACCAGCCGTCACTCAAGACTACTTGTGTGCCATTGGCCAGGTGCTGGGTCTGCTCCTCTTCCCTGCCCACTTCCCCTTTAGCCACTGTGCCCTGTGTCACGGGTTGGAGTGTGGGCGGAGTGAGAGAGGGATAGTCCAGGTCCAGTCCAAGGTCGAAAACTGGGAGGCAGGAAAATCAGGAGCCAAGTAACAGAGTCCAAGATACAAACTGAAAGTGTAGTCATTCAGAGCCAGAGTCGAGGGAAGCAGGAGCCAAATAAAAGAGTCCAGAGCACAAACTGAAAGCATAGTCATCAAAGCCAGAGTTGAGGAGCCAAGAGGTCAGAGCAGGAAACAGGAACCGGGGTGAGGTGGGTGCAGAGCATCATCAAGCTGACTAGTTGCTGGCACGAGGAACCGACAAGGAGTGGGGAGCTAAGTATCCCTCTGGGGCTGTTGTCAATTAGCAGCCAGTGTGTGTCCCGGCTCCTGTTAGAACTCAGGGCTGAGGGACTGTCTGTTGAGCAGGTGTGCCTCTCGCCACCAGGATGCCAAGTCCCACCAGCGCTGGTCTTGCAAACAGCCCACAGGGGGGGGGCAAATCAAGGGGACTGTCTGATGTGCGTTGTTCCACCCAGCTGTTGCCAGAGTGGGCTCCATGGCTTCATTGGGGTCAGGTGTAGATTCTGCTGGAGCCGGGAGCTCATCCTCAGCAGTACTCGGGACTTCTGCTGGGGCTGGGAGCTCATCCTCGGCAGTAGTCATGACACTCTGTCAGAATTACTGGCAAATGGCTTTCTCTCTTGACAAAGATTCTTTTCCTGCTTGCCTCCTGTGTGGGACTAACTTTCCCCTCAGTGGCTGTTGGTAGGTGTAACAAAATGGCAGTTACCTGTGTTTGTAAGATGGCTGTGGTTCTTTGTTTAAAATGTCCCCCCATTAAGGTTTAATTGACCGGTAGTTCCAGAGAGGGACCTGCAGGGGTGTTACTCACTGGGTTGAATGAGACTTCCTCATCTGCTAGCCTACAGTTCCCAGCTGCCCCAAGGCCAAAAAGTGCAGGAAAACAGGGACTGTCCCAATGGGAGGGGCGGCATCAATACAGATTGCAGCCCATCCAGTGAGGAGGCAGTCTTTGTCCTTGGGAGGCAGCAGAAATTCAGCCACTCCACAGTCTGTTGGACTGGGGAATGAATGGAAGTTTCCCTGCTCTCTTGGATGAGAGAGAGGCTGAAGTACAGCCAGAGGCCGGTCCAAGGAGAGATCCTATCCTGAGCCCACAACCTCCAGAGGTAGCAAGTATTGTGTGTAAGGAAAGAGAATCGTGTTTAACCCCTGTTGATTTATGCCCTGTTGGTTCATAGTGTGTGCTTATTCCTACAGCGTGTATGTGCACCATAACTGTGTAAATAGTTAAATAAATTCTTTCATTTGGGCTAATAATCTGTGTTGTGCTCTGACCACATAGTCTCCCCCACTCTGCACAATACCAAAGGGAGGGGGTAGCCCAGGGAAGCAAGGAAAGGCCAGACCATTGGGTTGCCAACTTTCCAGGAATCCCCCAAAGATTGGGGGATCTCCAAATAGTGAGATTCAGCAAGAGGGGTCTCACTGTCCCTCTAAAAAGGCAGTGACAATTCCGTGAGTGGTGGCAGCAAATGTTAGGAGTGAGATACGCCCACGGGACGAGGGTGGGAGGCAAACAGCTGAGTTGTAAACTGGACCCCGTTTCGCCACAGTAGGCAACCAAGCTTGGTTCAGACAAAGGAAGGAAACCCTTTGCAGGCCTTTGTGATGAACTCATTGGGGCCAGTCCTGACTAGCGTTGCCAGCTCCAGGAAGGGAGATTCCTGGAGATTTCCTTGTAGAGTCTATGGAAGCCAGGGTTTGGGGAGGGGAGAGGCCTCAGCTGAACAGAATGCCATACAGCCCACCTTCCAAAGCAGTTATTTTCTCCAGGGGGAGAGAGATCTGTTCTTTGGAGTTCAGTTGTGATACCTGGTGATCTTCAGGCTCCACTGGGAGGTTGGCTGCCCTAGATGTAGCAGTCAGTGCTTCAGAGCAGGGTCTGCTAGATCCAGGTTCTTGCAGTAGAAGCTGAGTGGATGATTTTGGACCAGTCACAGACTTTCAGCCTAATCTACCTCACAGGATTATTGTGCAAGTCAAAAGGGGGAGAGGAGAATGATGTAAGCTGCTTTGGTCCCCATTGCAGAGAAAGACTACTTTTCCTCCTGGGAAACCATTGTTGCCAATCTCCAGGTGAGGGATGAAGGTCACTCAGAATTACAACTGCTCTCCAGATGGCAGAGATCAGTTCCCCTGGAGAAGATGGTGGACTCTGTGGCAGTCAGGGCTTCAGAGCATGGAAGAGGCTGCAGGTGTGTGTTTGGGGGGGGATGAAAAGCTGAAGAATGAGGGAGAAATAAAAGTAGGTTGATGATTGGCTGGGAAGGAAATTGGGTTTCTGACTCCAGGTGGGAAATTCCTGGAGATTTGAGGGATGGAACCTGGAGAGGGTGAGGGTTGAGGAGGGGTGAGACCTCATACAGGTACAATGCCATATACTCCACCCTCCCAACCAGCCATTCCCTCCTGGGGAGCCACTGCTGCCAATCTCAAGAGGGGGTGGAAATCACTCATAATTACAACTGATCCCCAGTAGGGAGGGGGGAGGAGATGGAAAGCTGAAATTAGAAGGGCAGATAATGGAAGGTTGATGCTTGGCTGGGAAGGAGATAGGTTTGCCAACTCCAGGTTGGGTAATTCATGGAGATTTGAGGGGTGGAGCCTGGAGAGGGCGAGGTTGGAGGAGGGGTAGGACCTCAGACAGGTACAATGCCATAGACTCCACCTTCCAAACCAGCCATTTCCTCCTGGGGAACCATTACTGCCAATCTCCAGGTGACGGCTGGAGTCACTCAAAATTACAACCGCTCTTCAGGTAGCAGAGATCAGTTCCTCTGGAGAAAATGGTGGACTCTGTGTCATTATACCCTGCTGAGGCCACCATAGCACATTGATGCTGAATGCCCAAGGCCTTGGCATTCTCCCAGAGCCTCTTTCTAGAGCTCGTTGTATTTATTTCCACAACAGGCCTTATTCCTAGTCCTATACAATTCCATTCTATGCCCATTGAAATCACTGAAATTAGGCTGGAGTGACTTTGCATGGTTAGTGAACTACTTTTTAATATGGTTGATGTAACATCTACATATTGTGGATATAAATGGGAACTGCCCTTGGGTCATTTCTCTTATTCATCTCAAGGAAGTCACTGAAAATGAGAATGAAGATGGCTTATCATCTCCTTAGGCCATTCTAGGGTTGCCAGCCTCCAAAGCCAGTTTGGTGTAGTGGTTAAGTGCGCGGACTCTTATCTGGGAGAACCGGGTTTGATTCCCCACTCCTCCACTTGCACCTGCTGATGTGACCTTGGGTCAGTCACAAGCTCTGGCACAGCTGTTCTCTCAAGGACAGTTTCTGTCAGAAGTTCTCTCAGCCCCACCTACCTCACAGGGTGTCTGTTGTGGGGAGGGGAAGGGAAAGGAGTTTGTAAGCCGCTCTGAGACACCTTTGGGCAGTGAAGGGCGGGGTATAAATCCAATCTCTTCTTCTTCTTCCTCTTCTTCTTCAGGTAGGGCCTGGAGATCTCCTGCTATCACAACTGATCTCCACACAATAGAGATCAGTTTCCCTGGAGGAAATGGCTGCTTTGGAGGCTGGACTCTATGGCAATGTACCTCCTGAGGATTGTCCCCTCCACAAACCCCACCCTTTCCAGGCTTCACCCCCCATCACTAGCCCAGAGCTGGAAACCCTGGGCCATTCCTTTAGATATCCCCTAGAGACCCTTTATACTCTCCCCTACCTTTTCAAGAAGTATATAAGATGATTTAACCTGTGGTGCCACCAGTACACTGATAAACATCAGTTTTGTCTTTCCTTTACATCTGACATGGGACTTATCTTAATATTTATTGAAGTATCAGTCAGGGTCAAGGATTGTATGTAATAGTTGTTTGAAGCTAAAGCAAGAAACGACTAAAGCAATAAAGCTGACTCCTCCTGTGAGAAGGTGGATAAAGAGAGAAAAGCACATCATTGATAGTGTGAGTGTTCTCTGGTTACTTAGGTTTGTTACTTTGGGCTCTAGATTCAATTGCTGTGCATGGAATTTCAGATCATAGAATACAGTTAGAAGCGTTTTTCACCAGGACAATCTGGGAAAAGTTTAACTCTAGCTGTTAATCTCTCCACAGCAGACTGTATTAATGTGCTTAATGAGTTTTCAGGGACCACAGCAAGTGCATTTCTCTAGATAGGGGAAAGCTTTCTGATCAGCTGGATCGTTGAGAACACACTTCATCAATGCCTTTCCACCCAGTGCAGGGTCCAGTGAGAGCCAGCATAGTGTAGTGATTAAGAGTGGTGGACTCTAACCTGGAAGAACCAAGTTTGGTTCCCCACTTCTCCACATGAAGCCTGCTGGGTGATCTTGGGTCAGTCACAGTTCTCTCAGAACACTCTAAGCCCCAACGACCTCACAAAGTGTCTGTTGTGATGATAGGAAGGGAAGGCAATTGTAAGCCACTTTGAGATTCCTTTGGGTACAGAAAAGTGGGCTATAAAAACCTTCTCTTCTCCTTCTCCATCTCCTTCTTTCCCAGCACAAGGCCCTACATTTCAGGCTTGTGATGGTGCTCAGGTATGTTTTCATCAACTCTCTTGCTGATAAAAAATTGTTTTTTTAAAAAAAGTGAACCTTTGTTGCCTTAAGACCGACAACTGAAATGCACTTTACATGAAGATGTCCTTTAAACTTTAGCAAGTGAAATTTGGCAGCGACTCACATCTTGTTCAGGCTGTTGCTGGAAAAGCATTATTACTAGGCTCCCTGTTGCCTTGAGAAACAATGCAAAGTGCTGGTGTGGATCTGTAAAACCACAAACATCCTGGGCCAAAGGAACACTTCCTTCCTTACTCACTAGTATGAGCGCTCAAGTCAGCTGAAAACAGCCCTTTAAGTATTCTGGAATTAATAGTTCCATTGGTGGAACAGGAAACAAAATACAGATACAAAAAGCTACTGGGATTTCCTACAACTCTGAGGCTTTGTTCCCTCATGCCTCATAAGGCCCAAACTATAAAAACAGTCCTGCTGGATCAGACCAGCGGTACATCTTGTCTAGGATCCTGTTTCAGACAGTGGCCAACCAGTCACTCTGGAGGACCAATAAAAAGGGCAAACAGCTGCTTTGGAGGGTAGACTCTATGGCACTATGCCCTTCTAGAGTCCTTCCCTTCCCCTCTAATGTTCCCTCTAAATTTTTTCCCTACTTAGCAGAGCACTTCACATCCTGAGCAGAATATAACTGCTGTAATCTTAAAATGAACAACGGGCAATGCAAGACCCTGCATGCTCCAGATTACTGCTGAGTGGAGATTCCTGTGTTAATGAGCGGCTGCTCATGCACACATCTTAGGGGAAACACTGCTCCTGTCCCCTGGCTTTATCCCCCACATCTCCAGGAATTTCCCAAATTGGAGTTGGCAGCCCTGTACTAAACCAGTTTCTTTAAAATGGTGCAGGTATCTGTTGTTTAATTCTGGTATGTGCTGATGGCACAGTTATAGTCTAGTGAGGTGTGTTAACTTGTAACTACAACTATTAACCATATATATATATATATATATATATATATATATATATATATATATATCCTTATAAATATTTATCTTTTGGTTTCGCAAGATTCCATGCACTCCCATTGGCTGTAAAATGCCCTCCCTCAGCCATTGGCCCATCAGCTGCCACTCAAGAGTACTCGCGTGCCATTGGCCGGGTGCTGGGTCTGCTCTTCTTCCCCACCCACTCCCCCTGGCAGACCAGCTCTCTCTCCTGAGGAAGACAGTTCTCTTGCCTCCTGTGAGGGACTGTCCCCTCAGTGGCTATTGGTAGGCAGCCAAGCTTGGTTCTGTGAGTAAAAAAACAAAGGACTTTCAGCATAACCCCCTCCCCCACCCATAACCCCTTCCCCAACGGCCACTTTCCTGTCAGAATAAATGGAAAAAGGCTCTTTCTCCTGCTTAGCTTCAGCATGGCTGGCTGGCTAACGAGATGGGCCAGCAACCATCAAACCATTTTCTTCAACTCCCCACTGTGCGACTGACTTTCCCCTAGGGTTGCCAATCTCCAGGTGGGACCTGGAGATCTCGCACCATTACAATTGACCTCCAGATGACAGATATCAGTTCCCTGGGAGAAAACGGTTGCTTTGGAGGGTAGACCCTATGGCATTATACCCTGCTGAGTCCTTCCACACACACCCCAAATGCTGCCCTCCACAGGATCCACCCCCCCCCAAATTTCCAGGTATTTCCCTAATCACAGTTGGCACCTGTACTTTCTCCTCTGTCAGTAAAAGGCCCTATCCACATCTATGTTGGCCTTTGGGAGAAAACTCATTGGGCCCAGTCCTGATCAGGTTGCCAACTCTAGGTGGGCAATTTCTGGTGATTTGAGGGATGGAGCCTGGAGATGGTGAGGTTTGAGGAGGGGTGGCACCTCAGACAGGTACGATGCCATAGACTCTACCCTCCAATCCAGCCATTCTCTGATGGGAAACCATTGTTGCCAATCTCCAGGTGGGGGCTGGAGATCACTCAAAATTACAACTGCTCTCTAAGAGGGAGGGGGGAGGAGATGGAAAACTAAAGGCAGGTTGATGGTTGGCTGGGAGGGAGATAGGGTTGTCAACTCCAGTTTGGGAAATTCCTGGAGATTTGAGGGGTCGAACCTGGAGAGGGTGAGTGTTGAGGAGGGGTGGGACCTCAGACAGGTACAATGCCATAGACTCCACCCTCCAAACTAGCCTCCTGGGGAACCACTGTTACCAATCTTGGGGGTGGGCTGGAGATCACTCAAAATGACTACTGCTCTTCAGGTAGCAAAGATCAGTTCCTCTGGAGAAAATGGTGGACTCTGTCATTATACCCTGCTGATATTGCCACAGCAAATTGTCACTGAGTGCCCAAAGCCGGGGCACTCTCCCAGAGCCTCTTTCTAGAGCCCGTTGTATTTATTTCCACAACGGGCCTTATTCCTAGTGTGTGTGTGTGTGTGTGTGTGTGTGTATGTATATATATATATATATATATATATATATATATATATATATGTATGTATATAAAATACCTAGTGTACTGGCACTTTGCAGCTCTCCCATTGGCTGTGCTGTGTGCTCCATCAGCCATTGGCCTGTCAACTGCTACTCAAGAGTACTTATGTGCCATTGGCTGGGAGCTGGGTCCGCTCCTCTCACCTGCCCATTGCCAGCTTGGCCACTCTTCCCTGTCTGAATAAACTGCCAAAACAGCTGTCTCTCCTGATGAAGACACTTCTCCTGCTTGGCTCCTCCATGGCTGGCTGGCTACTGAGGTGAGCCACTGGCCATTAAACCATTCTCCTCCTACTGTGGGGTTTATTTTCCTCTCTGTGGCTGTTGCTAGGCAACCAAGCTTGGTTCTGTCAGTAAAAAGGCAGGGGCAGAAGACCGTTTCCAGGCCTACTTTGGCCTTTGTGGGGAACTCATTGGGCCAACAAAACCAAAAAAGCTGTCAATGGACACTATGCAACAAGTGAAAATAATATCATAATATATTAAACATCAATATAAACAATATAGAAAAGTGCAAAGAAGGGTCCACAAGTAGCTGCAGTTGATGAAATTCTGCGTGCTTTTGTTTAGCCTGCCCGCTTCGAGCTGACTATGTTTAAACTCAAGAGTTGAGAATATGACTTCTGTGAAGCTATTGCTATCCTGTCAGTATATTTAATGATGAACAAACAATAGAAGGCACAATTGTTGGTGTGGTCTTGTTCAGAGGAAGTCCTCACGAAATGAAATCCTATTCCAGAGAACTTCATCAACTGCAGCTATTTTTAGACCCTTTTTTCCCCTTTTCTGTATTGTTTATAAGATATTGATGTTTGATATATTATGATATTATTTTCACTTGTTGCATAGCGTCCATTGACAACTTTTTTGGTCTTGTTGGTTTATTTCATGGGAACTCATTGGGGCCAGTCCTGACTAGGGTTGCCAGCTCCGGGTTGGGAAATTCCTGGAGAATTTCTGGTGGAGTCTACAGAAGCCACAGTTTCGGGAGGGGAGAGACCTCAGCTGAATAGAATGCCATAGAGTCCACCCTCCAAAGCAGTTATTTTCTCCAGGGGGAGAGAGATCTGTTGTCTGGAGTTCAGTTGTGATACCAGGTGATCTTAAGGCTCCACCTGGAGGTTGGCTACCCTAGGTATGGCAGCACCCTCTGGGTGACTTGATGACACCTGATTGGCATGATTTAACTAGGCAAGGCTGCTTGCTTCTGTTCAACAGTAGCAGCCCCTCCAGGACAGCCAGTGTGGCATAGCAGTTAGTGCTTCAGAACAGGGCCTGCTAAACCAAGGTTCTTGCTGTGGAAGCTGCGTGGATGATTTTGGACCAGTCACTGACTTTTAGCCTAACCTACTCCACCAGGGTGTTGTGCAGATCAAAAGGGAGAGAGGATAATGATGTAAGTTGCTTTGGTCCCCACTGCAGAGAAAGACTGTACTTTTCCTAGTTAGAGGCTGCAGGGAAGGAGAAGGAGATGGAAACCTGAAGTCAAAGTGGCAGATAAAGGTAGCTTGATGGTTAGCTGGGAAGGAGATAGGGTTGCCACCTCCAGGCTAGGATTCTCCTGAAGATTGGAGGGATGGAGCCTGGAGAGGGTGGGGTTTGAGGAGGGGGTGGGGCCTCAGACAAGTATACTGCCATAGACTCCACCCTCCAAACCAGTCATTTCTTCCTGGGGAACCATTGTTGCCAATCTCCAGGTGAG
Source organism: Gekko gecko (assembly GCA_029375565.1). NCBI lineage: Eukaryota > Metazoa > Chordata > Lepidosauria > Squamata > Gekkonidae > Gekko > Gekko gecko. The sequence continues at coordinate 162,644,062 of JAPDNY010000002.1, forward strand.
GGATGGCGATCACTCAGAATTACAACTGTTATCCAGATGGCAGAGATAACTTTGCCTGGAGAAAATGGTGGACTCTGTGTCATTATACCCTGCTGAGGTGGCCCCCCTATGACAGCCAGTGTAACATAGCAGTTAGCGCTTCAGGGTCTGCCAGACTCAGGTTCTTGCTGTGGAAGCTGACTGGGTGATTTCAGACCACTCACAGACTTTCAGCCTAACCTACCTCACAGGATTGTTGTGTAGATTGAAAGGGGGAGAGGAGAAAGACTGTACTTTTCCTAGGTAGAGGCTGCAGGGAGGGGGGAGGAGATGGAAAGCTGAAGTCAGAGGTTGGCTGGGAAGGAAATAGCACTGCCACCTCCAGGTTGAAAAATTCCTGAAGATTTAAGAAGTGCCACGTGGAGAAGGCGGGGTTTGAGGAGGGGGCCCCTCAGACAGGTACAGTGCCATAGACTCCACCCTCTAAACCAGCCATTTCCTCCTGGGGAACCATTGCTGCCAATCTCCAGGTGCGTGCTGGAGATCACTCAGAATTACAGCTGCTCTTCAGACGGCAGATGTCATTGATGCTGAGTGCCCAAGACTGGGCCCAGAGCCACCCAGAGCCTCTTTCTAGAGCTCACTGTATTTATTTCCACAATTGTCCTTCTTCCTACTATGTGTTATAAATGTGTTTTGGTAAGTGGAAGCTCCTTTCCTTAGAACCCAAGACTGGAGTGCATGAGCTCAATGTCCTTCCCAGCTCTGTGATCACAATATTAAATGAAACAGTTAACAAATAGGTAGGTAAGGAAAGGATGCATATGGGATTGAAACAGGGTCTGCAAAACTGCTGGAGACAGCTCTAAAACAGCTGATAAATGGCAGGACTCTATTGTTGCTGGACTCAGACAATAAACAATTTCAATACACTGCCCAGCAAGGAGCCCCAGGCACAATTCAAGACAGTACATATCACTTAGCAGTGTAATCTTTTTATACAGATGAGTATCCTGTAGGCAGTCTGATGACCTCTGGGTGGGGAGAGAAGATCCATCTTCAATTGCTTGCATGTGCTACTTCTCAGGGCAACTGTATATTGACTAATTAAATAATTCAGCCGCCTGCCTTGTCAAAGGCTGTTTTTTCCATTTCAATTGCTAGATAAGTAAATAGGTGTCCAGGGCTCTTTTTGTAGCAGGAACTCTTTTGCATATTAGGCAACACACCCCTAATGTAGCCAATCCTCTAAGCGCTTACAGAGCTCTTCTTACAGGGCTACTGTAAACTCTTGGAGGACTGGCTACATTAGGGGTGTATCGCCTAACATGCAAAGAAGTTCCTGCTACAAAAAGAGACCTGGTCACATAAAGGGGATTTTGGTCCTGTTCTTAATTTCTTCGGAAGAAACTTCTCATCAGCATGTGCAATAAAATGCAAGAGCAAACTGTGTCTGTAACGTTGAAAGGACTTCCCACACCTTAAGAGAGCAGGAAGCCTGTACAGGGAGCTCTCCACACAGGAGTGAGGCTGGTTGTTTGCCTTCTTCAATTTAGTGCTGCATGTGTTCTGCTCAGGTGTACAGAATATTCAGCAGTGGTTCCTCCTGCAGTTACCAGCATAAGCCTTGCACACTATTAAAGCAAACCTAATGATTATGTGCATTTATATGTCAACAAGGAGCAAGCTTGAGGCTTCTGGCTTGCTGCCAACATAGCCCAAGGTGCTGTAAAAACTGGCCTTTTCAGAATTAAGGACCAACCCTGCCAAGATTTACTGCTGTGTGTCTTATTTACTGCTCTGAACAATGAGCAGAGTTGCTGAAGTCAGAGAGACATCTTGTAAAAATTTACAGAGTAAGAAGCATGGCTGCAATCTGACCTCCTAGCAGCTACTACAACCACAGTGAGGCTTTTGTGTCTCTCTGTGCAAGTGGGAGCTAAACGAAATCACGTCCTAACAACACTGGATTATTGCCCAAGGTGCCAAATGGCTAGTTTCTGCTTCTCCCAATGATGGTAGGGATAAATATAACATGAAAAGGATGGGGGGAAGGACTGCACACACACACACACACACACACACACGAGAGAGAGAGAGAGAGAGAGAGAGAGAGAGAGAGAGAGAGAGAGAGAGAGAGGGAAAAATCCATTGGTAGACAGAAAAACAAATAATGCACCAATTTTTTAAACTGAGCTTTCATTTTTGAGCTATAGGGCAACTTAAGGCAACATAAAATAGTCATTTAACAATGCAGTGCTATTCAGAGTTACTTGAATTTAAGGAAACCAGTGGGTTTAGACTTGATCCTTTCCAGTCCAGCTTCCGCCCTGGCCATGGGACAGAGACAGCTCTGGTTGCCCTTACAGATGACCTCCATAGACATCTGGATTGGGGCGGGTCAGTGCTGCTGTTGTTATTAGACCTAATGGCAGCATTTGATATGGTTGATTATGATCTTACAACCCACTGACTCTCCGACGTAGGAGTCCAGGGGACTGCCTTGAAATGGTTTTCCTCCTTTCTCCATGGTTGGGGACAGAGGGTGGCGCTGAGCGAGAGGGTCTCCCTACAATACCTGCTAGAATGTGGTGTACCACAGGGGGCAATCCTCTTGCCAATGCTATTTAACATCTATATGCACCCCCTCGCCCAGTTAGTCTGGAGTTATGGGCTGGGTTGCCATCAGTATGCTGATGACACTCAGCTTTATCTGTTAATAGACGGTCATCCGTCCTCCATTCCTGGAAATCTGGCTGAGGCTTTGGACGCTATGGCTGGATGGTTGTGGCAGAGTCGATCGAAGTTAAATCCATCAAAGACAGAGGCCCTGTACCCAGGTTGTGGGGGGTTGGAGGTGGGCACCAGGCTTCCCACACTGGAAGGGGCACCTCTGGTGCCGGTCCAGTTGGTGAAGAGCCTGGGAGTAACACTGGATACCTCCTTATCTATGGAGGCCCAGGATGCTGCAGTTGCCAGTTCTGCATTTTTCCATCTTAGGCAGAACAGGCTACTGAAGCCCTATCTCTCCCTCCAGGACTTAGCTACGGTGACCCATGCAATGGTCACTTCCAGGCTTGATTACTGCAACTCGCTCTATGCAGGCTTACACTTGAAGCTGATCCGGAAATTACAGCTGGTACAAAATGTGGCGGCATGCCTGATGACATCGACACCTGTGTGGGGCTCATGTTTGGCATGTGCTCTGTTAGCTGCATTGGCTGACAGTTGAGTACCAGATCCACTTCAAGGTGTTGGTAATTACCTTCAAAGCCTTACATGGCCTGGGACAAACATATCTAAGGGACCACCTCTTTCCATATACGCCTCAGAGAGCACTATGCTCTGAGAGTCAATATCTCCTGGTGATCCCTGGCCCAAAGGATGTCCGCTTAGCCTCGACCAGGGCCAGGGCTTTCCACCAAGCCTGGTGGAACATGCTCCCTATCGAGACCCACTGGTTTCCTCAATTCCGCAGGGCCTGCAAGACGGAGCTGTTCTGCCAGGCTTTTGGCTGAGGCAGTGGGCGTCCACATGAGACGGACCAAGAGAGAGATCTTGGAGTCGTAGTAGATAACTCAATGAAAATGTCTAGACAGTGTGTAGCTGCAATAAAGAAGGCCAACGCTATGCTGGGGATTATTAGGAAGGGAATTGATAACAAATCAGACAGTATCATCATGCCCCTGTATAAATCATTGGTGCAACCTCATTTGGAATACTGTGTACAGTTCTGGTCACCACATCTCAAAAATGATATTTTAGCATTGGAAAAAGTGCAGAGAAGGGCAACTAGAATGATAAAAGGGTTGGAACACCTTCCCTATGAAGAAAGGTTAAAATGCTAGGGGCTCTTTAGCTTGGAGAAATGACAGCTGAGGGGTGACATGATAGAGGTTTATAAGATCACGAATGGGACTGAGCAGGTTGAGAAAGAAGTACTTTTCTCCCTTTCTCACAATACAAGAACTTGTGGGCACTCCATGAAATTGCTGAGCAGTCGGGTTAGAACAGATAAAAGGAAATACTTCTTCACCCAAAGAGTGATTAACATATGGAATTCACTGCCACAGGAGGTGATGGCAGCTACAAGCATGGACAGTTTCAAGAGGGAATTAGATAGACATATGGAGCAGAAGTCCATCAGTGGCTATTAGCCACAGGGTATAGATGGGAACTCTCAGTCTGGGGCAGGTGATGCACTCTGTCCTTGGTGCTGGAGGGGGCAGCAGTGGGAGGGCTTCTAGTGTCCTGGCCCCACTGCTGGACCTCCTGATGGCACCTGGTATATTTTGGCCACTGTGTGACAGAGTGTTGGACTAGATGGGCCATTGGTCTGATTCAACATTGGCTTCTCTTATGTTCTTACAATTAAGGATTGAGACCAGATGTTGACATTTATAGTGGACAATGATAAAGATTTTGGAGACAAATAATTGTATACCACCATGGATTACAAATTTATATCTTGGAATGTAAATGGACTAAATTCACCAAATAAGAGGAAAATAATTAGACACTGGTTGGAAAGACAAAAGTGTAATTTAATTGGTCTGCAAGAAGTTCATATTAAAAAACAGGATCATAAATTCTTAATTAATAAAAAATTGGGTGAAGAATTTTTTTCATTGGCAACGAATAAAAAGAAAGGAGTGGTTTTATATGTTAAAAAAGAATTGGAACCTAAAGAAATTTTTAAGGACAAAGAAGGAAGATTTATTGCTGTGGAAGTTGTTTTACACGAGAAAAAATAATTGGTGGTTAACATTTATGCATCAAATGGAACAAAAGAATTTTTTAAAAAAGACTTAATACTGGAGTTAGACCAAGTGACATATGACCGAATTATTTTGATGGGAGATTTTAATGGGACGATCAGCAACAAGTTAGACTGGAAAACAAAAAGACCCAATGAAAAATTAGGGAAACTACCAAAGGCCTTTTTTGAACTAGTTAAACAAGAAAATTTGGAGGATGTATGGAGGAAATGGAATCCTACATGCAAAGATTTTACTTTTTATTCCAATAGGCATGATTCTTTCTCCAGGGTAGATATGATATGGATGTCAGGAGATCTAGCATTTAAAACTCATAAAATTGAAATAATTCCAAGAACAAACTCGGATCATAATCCACTATTGTGGATGTCTAAACAAGGAGAAAAACAATTCAGATAGAGGTTGAATGAAGATTTATTGGACAAACAGAACATAGTTGAAAATCTACGCAAAGAGACTAAGCACTTTTTCCAGACAAATTTGAACCAAGATTCCCAAATCCAAGTGGTTTGGGACGCCTATAAAGCAGTGTCGAGAGGAATTTTAATTTTGCTGAACACTAAAGAGATAAAAGAAAGGAGGGTGCAGCAGAGTTATCTTGAGGAAAAGATCACAAAGAAAGAGAACGAGTTAAAGAAAAGACCAGGGAAAAAGAAAATACTGAGAGAGATTCAAATTCTACAAGACCAGCTAAATATTATACTCAATCAAGAAATTTACTGGAATCTAAAAAAACTCCAACAAAAGTCTTTTGAAGGAGCTAACAAACCAGGAAGATATTTGGCTTGGCTTAAGAGAAGAAAGGAAAGGAAGATTATAAACAAAATTGTGGCAGGAGATAAAGAAATTGTGGACTGTAAAGGGATAAAGAGAGAGTTTTTTAAATATTATGCAAAGCTTTTCCAGGCAAACCCGATAGACCAAGGGAAAGGTCAAAGATATTTGCAAATTTAAAATTGTCTAGCCCTATGGGAAAAATTAAAGATATGCTTAATAATCCTATTACCACAGAATATTTAAAGCTATTGACGAAGCAAAACTGGGGAAGGCTCCAGGCCCAGATGGCTTTTCAGCTAAATTTTATAAAAAACTGAAAGAGGAGATAGCCCCGATTTTCCAAGTTATGTCAAATGAGATCAGAGACACGGGGAAAATACCAGACTCTTTGAAGGAAGCAACTATCTCTCTTATCCCAAAAGAAGCACAAGATTTAACAAGTGTGAAGAACTATAGGCCAATTTCACTTCTGAACAATGATTACAAGCTATTTGCCAAAATCATAGCCGAGAGGCTAAAAATTTATTTGAGAGACTTAATTGCAGAAGAGCAGGCTGGGTTTTGGCCTGACAGACAAATAAGGGACAATATCAGGACGGTTGTAGATGCAATTGAATATTATGTTAAGCACCCAGAAAAGGAGGTTGGTTTTTACTTTGTGGACGCAGAAAAGGCATTTGATGATTTGAACTGGGAGTTTATGTTTGGAGTTATGGAAAAAATGGACATTGGAGAACCTTTTTAAAATATAATTAAAGCAATATACTCGGAGTAAAAAGCAAAAATAGTGGTCAACAATGAAATAACTGAATTTTTTAAAGTACAAAAAGGAACAAGGCAAGGGTGTCCGCTTTCGCCGCTATTGTTTATATGGGTTCTAGAGGTTTTGCTCTGGAATATTAAAGAAGATAAGGAAATTAAAGGATTGACTATAAAGGGGTTTACATATAAGTACAGAGCCTTTGCGGACGATGTTATGTTTATAGCAGAGGAACATTTGAAAACTATACCGCTTTTATTACGTAAAATAAAAGAGTTTGGAGACCTAGCAGGCTTTTATGTAAATAGAAAGAAATCCAAAGTGATGTGTAAAAATATGGTGAGCCCTAAACAATTGGAGTTGCATATCTGTACAGGCTGTGAGGTGGTGAAAAAAACTAAATACTTAGGTATAGACTTGACAATGAAGAACACTGATCTTTTTAAAAACAGTTATGAAAGATTGTGGGCTCAAGTTTTAAAAGATATGGAAAAATGGAACAAATTAAATTTATCCTTGCTCGGCAGAATCTCGGTGGTTAAAATGAACATCTTGCCACGTTTCATGTTTTTATTTCAGACGATCCCTATAGTAAAAGACTCAAAGGCGTTTAACTGTTGGCAAAAGGAAATTTCTAAATTTGTCTGGGCAGGGAAAAAAACGAGAATTAAAATGAAAATTTTGTGCGACGCAAAGGAAAGAGGAGGCTTCCAATTACCAAATTTAAGACTTTATCATGATGCGGTTTGTCTGAATTGGTTAGAACAATGGATTACATTGGAGAATAGGAAATTGTTGGCATTAGAAGGACACAATTGCAGGTTTGGTTGGCATGCATATCTTTATTATGGCAAGTCGAAAATGGATAATTTTTTTAAGCATCATTATATTAGAAGGGCCCTTTTTGACACATGTCAGGCACTTCAGAAAGTCAGTCAAACCCCAGGCCTCATGAGAAGATAGTGTTTATTATACTGCAGTTCTAAAGGCACGGTAACATTCTCTTGTCAGGAATGACCCATTCAAAGAAACATCTCTGGATATACCCTCCTGAAGTAAAGCCCCCCCTACATTCTACCAATAGCTAAGAAGCCCGCGCGCGGGAAAGCGAAAGGTGCTACATTTCTAAAAGCTGTAAATTTCCATGGCCTAGCTGTTCCCACAAGAAAAGAGAAGAAGGAAACAGCCTGGCACTCAAGGCCATTTGGCCCATCTGGAGATAACCCGGGCTGTGAATCTCTGCGTTGCCCAGGCAACTCCAGCACCTCCCCACATACCAGACAATACACAGGCTGGCACCTCCACCCCTCCCTTCACCCTTATGGCAGGGTTACCTGACACATGGATTAAATACAAAAATTTCTTTCCTGAAGAAAAACCATTGTGGATTGTACCTGCAGAAGTGATAAAACCATTTTCAGACTACAAGGGACAAGACTAGTTGAAATATAAGGACTTGTTGAGACATGAAGGGAAATCATATGTGATGAAAGAAGAAAGCCAACATAACTTTAAATATGATTAGTTATGTTATAGACAGATATTTGATTTATATAAAACAGATTTAAAATGGTGGGATTCAGGGGAAATTATAATGAAATTGAAAATTTATGGGTGGAGGGAGGGAGGAAAATGATATCGAAAATGTATAAAATTCTGTTAAAATGGTATACAGAAGATGAAGTGGTTAAAGAGCAAATGATTAAATGGGCAATTAATATGAATAAGGAGATACCTATGTTATCCTGGGAATTTCTATGGAAAAATGCTTTGAAAATATCTACATGTACCAATCTTAAAGAAAATTGTTTTAAAATGGTGTATAGATGATATATGACACCAAAAAAGATAGCTAATATAGGTAAGAATTTATCTAACAAATGTTGGAAATGTAAACATGCTGAAGGTTCCTTTTACCATATGTGGTGGACTTGCGATAAAACAAAAACATTCTGGACTGAAATACATACAGAGATGGAAAAAAATTGAAATGCACCTTTAAGAAAGAACCTGAAATGTTTCTTTTAAGTCTTAAACTAGAAGAAATAAATGTGAGTAAAAGAACATTGATATGGTACATGGTAACAACTGCTAGAATGATCTATGCTCAAAACTGGAAAAATGACAAGATTCCTGATCTCTGGGACTGGTTGAAAAAATTGCTATTTATGGCAGAAATGGACAAATGGACAAGAAAACTTAACAACTTAGAAGCAAAAACCTTCTTGGCAGACTGGAGCGATTTTAAAGAATATATACAGAAGTACTGGGAAATGAAGGATAGTATTTTTAGTCTGGGAAACTACTAATGATGTATTAATGGTATTAATGATAAACAGCTAGTAAGCGTTTATAGTAGATATAATTAGCTAAAGTGAGTTGCCTGTAGTATTAGTATGATAACAAGGACTTAACATGTATTATGCTTGGTTTGAATGGTGGAAACAATGCTGGGAGCCAACTGGGGGGGGAGAGGAGTTTTGTAAAAAGGATATGATATATTTTTGGACCAAGTTGTGATGTATTATATATCCTAATAAAATTTGTTTAAAAAAAAAAAAAGAAGGCTAAACATTGCTGACAGAGTGGTTCCTTAGTGGAACAGGCTTTCTCGAGAGATGGTCAGCTCTCCTTCTTTGGAGGTTTTCAAACAGAGGGTAGATGGCTATCTGACAGCAATGCGGATTCTGTGAACTTAGGCAGATCATGAGAGGGAGGGCAGGAAGGGTTGCCTCAGTGCTTAGTTCTTGTGGCCCTTTCTTACATACCCAGGGAAATGCTGATTGCCACTTTGGGGTCAGGAAGCAATTTTCCAGGAGGTTTTTTTGTCATCTTCTGGGCGTGGAACAACGGTCACCGCGGGTGTGGAGAGGGAGGTATTTGTGAATTTCCTGCATTGTGCAGGAGGTTGAACTAGATGACCCTGGAGATCCCTTCCAACTCTATGATTCTATGACTATCCAGAACCAGGCTGAATCTTTTATGCCAGGGGTCCCCACCCCAACCTTTCTGAGCCTATGGGTATCTTTGGAATCCTTACAAAGGGTGATGAGCGCAAGCACAAAATTCTACTGCAAAGGCAGAGCCAACCACAGAATTCCAGGGAGTGAGGTCCGGTATAACTCTAATAGTAGCTCTTCAACATTTCAGGCAGAAGCTCTGTTTAACAGGATGCCTTTTAAAATGAACATATTGTTTAACAATATTGTCTTGCAAGCACACAGCTTTACTGCATGACTGAAGATCTTTGTGCTGTGGAGGCAGCACAGCCAATCAGATTTCCAACAGCCAATCAAAAACCCTGCTGGCAAAAGCCCCCATCTGGCCCTGCCTACTTTCTAAAAACAGTTGGCAGGTGCCCAAAAGGGCACCACATTGGGGACCTCTCTGCCCTATGTATTTAATAACATTAGCATATTGCACTTTTGAGTATTGAAAGTACTTTGCACCTTGCTGATATTATCTCAGTAATCCTGCTCCATATGATTACCTTAATATTATAGGGGCTTAAGACCAACTAGAGCTTGCGGCTGAAGTGAGGCCTGAACTGGAGACTTCAGGTTCACTGTCTCCTAGTCACCATGCCATACTGCCAGTACAATCCTGACGACAATTAACATCCTTCTAAGTCCACTGATGTCAACGGGTTTAGAAGAAGGATGTAACATCATTTAGGGTTATACTGTAGTTCTCAAATTCTAGAGTGATAGTAGAATTTATGGCCAACCCTCATGAAAGTCCACCTTTAGCATCTAAAATTGAGTATTTTGCGCCTCCCAAGGCAGTGAATTCTGAATGCTGGCCTGAAGCAGAACGTACTAATGGGTTTTTCTTTCTTCCTACTGTGTTCCTTTTCCATGTTCTTGTCTAATGTATTGATTGAGAAAAGAGATGAGAGTTGCTGTTCGCATTCCATGCCTCGAAACCACAATGTGTCAGCTCAGCAGACCTTTTAAACCGAGTTACTGGAGAAACTGCATTGTACCGAGGTCTGTACAGCAGCATTACTTGTAGATCATGCTTTCGCGTCATCTATGCGAACAATACACCCAGCAGGTTGACTCAGTGTTCCATCTCATGCACATGGAGATCTTCTGCTAATGCGAACATAGTGAGCCTGGCTGATATCACACCTGACTGCTTTTGGCCTTGCCCAGCACAACAGATGCTTGTTCGTGGGCTGGATGAGCTGGCAGGACCCCCCACCTGACAGGTCTGGCTAGTGTAGCCATCAAATCTCCACTGAAAGCATGGATTGCTAGCTGGCTTTAAGAGTAGGGCCGTTGGCAAGATGATGAAAGATTCAAGTAACATCTCTTACTGAGCCAGAGGGCATCACGGATGGAAGTGGGGTCAGAGGGCTTGGTGTTATAGTGGCTGCTTTGCATACAAGCCTCCAGTTAAAAGGATCAGGTGATGCAATCTTTTTACTGCCAGTCAGGGCAGATAATACTAACCTTGACAGACAGTCCAGTGGTTAGACTCTGGATGAGACAGCTTCATGTCCTGAAGTTCCAGTTCTTAGAAACAGCTGTCAGATCACCAGGAATAGGTTTATTTTGGGTGCCCACATATATTATCTCTGCTTCCTCACTTCTTTTAAGCAGGATTCACAGGGGATATGGTAGTTAGATTTGAGTCCGACAAGAGTTTCAGGGTGTAAGCTTTCCAGAGTCAAAGCTCCCTTTCTCAGACACCAGTAGAATAGAATGTAAATCTGAGTCCTTCTATCCTAGTTAGAAGGTGGAGGGGTGTTGTAAAGAATGTTTCTAAAAGAGGCAAAGGTACAATGTATGTTTAAAAATGTATATAGAGGATGTGAAAAACTCAGTGAATGGCTATGAGAGTACAAGGTCCTCCCAGATGTGCATCCCAAGCTAGGCTTTACGAGGGGTTCCTAGAGAAGTGACAGCCCCCTGAAAGAAAAAGGCATAGGCAGGACTTGCGGGGGGGGTGGAGTAGAAGAGATCCTTCTTGAGTTTCTCCCCATTCACAGCGCCAGGCAGGGCTCAGGCATGGAGAGGGCAAGCGATGCAGATGGGTTTATTGCATGTGCAGAGTGTGCTATCGTCGAGCGTGTAAGGGGCTGTTTTCCTATTAACTACCCAGGACGGACAGGCCACAGCAGAGAACTCAGACCAAGCGTGATCCCCTGGAGAAGGAAATGGCAACCCACTCCAGTATCTTTGCCAAGAAAACCCCATGGACAGTAACAAAAGGCTAAAAGATATGACGCCGGAAGATGAGCCCCTCAGGTCGGAAGGTGTCCAATATGCTACTGAGGAAGAGCAGAGGGCAAGTACGAGTAACCCCAGAAAGAGTGAAGCGGCTGGGCCAAAGCCGAAAGGACGCTCAGTTGTGGATGTGTCTGACGGTGAAAGGAAAGTTCGATGCTGCAAAGAACAATACTGCATAGGAACCTGGAATGTAAGATCTATGAATCAAGGTAAGCTTGACGTGGTCAAAAATGAGATGGCAAGAATGAACATTGACATCTTGGGAATCAGTGAACTAAAGTGGACAGGAATGGGCGAATTTAACTCAGAAGACCATTATATCTACTACTGTGGCCAGGAATCCCGTAGAAAAAATGGTGTGGCCTTTATAGTCAACAAGAGAGTGAGAAAGGCAGTATTGGGATACAATCTCAAAAATGACAGAATGATCTCGGTCCGAATCCAAGGCAAACCATTCAATATCACAGTAATCCAAGTCTATGCCCCAACCACTGCTGCAGAAGAGGCTGAAGTGGACCAGTTCTATGAAGACCTACAACAGCTCGTAGAACTAACACCAAAAAATGATGTCCTCATCATCATAGGGGACTGGAATGCTAAAGTAGGAAATCAAAAGGTAACCGGAATAACAGACAAATTTGGCCTTGGAGAACAAAATGAAGCAGGGCAAAGGCTAACAGAGTTTTGTCAAGAGAACACGCTGGTCATAGCAAACACCCTTTTCCAACAACCTAAGAGGCGTCTCTACACATGGACATCACCAGATGGGCAACACCGAAATCAGATTGACTATATAATTTGCAGTCAAAGATGGAGAAGCTCTATCCAGTCAGTAAAAACAAGACCTGGAGCTGACTGTGGCTCAGATCATGAGCTACTCATTGCAAAATTCAGACTTAAATTGAAGAAAGTTGGGAAGACCACAAGGCCATTCAGATTTGACCTAGATCACATCCCCGATGAATATACAGTAGAGGTGAAGAATAGGTTTAAGGGACTAGATTTGATAGACAGAGTGCCTGAAGAACTATGGACAGAGGTCCGTGACATTGTAAAGGAGGCAGCACTCACCGCCATCCCAAAGAAAAAGAAATGCAAAAAAGCAAAGTGGCTGTCTGATGAGGCTTTACACATAGCAGAGGAAAGAAGGAAAGCTAAAGGCAATGGGGATAAGGAAAGATTTGCCCAATTTAATGCAGATTTCCAGAGAACAGCAAGGAGAGATAAGGAGGCTTTCCTGAATGAACAATGCAGAGTAATAGAGGAAAACAATAGATTGGGAAGGACTAGAGATCTCTTCAAGAAAACTGGAGAAATCAAGGGAACGTTCCATGCAAAGCTGGCCATGATAAAGGACAAAAACGGTAGGGACTTAACAGAAGCAGAAGAGATTAGGAAAAGATGGCAAGAATACACAGAAGAACTATACAAGAAGGACCTCGATGTCCTTGACAACCACGATGGTATAATCACTGACCTCGAGCCAGACATCCTGGAAAGCGAAGTTAAATGGGCCTTAGAAAGCATTACTAACAACAAAGCTAGTGGAGGTGATGGTATCCCAGCTGAGTTATTCAAAGTCTTAAAAGAAGATGCTGTTAAAGTGCTGCACTCAATTTGCCAACAAATTTGGAAAACACAACAGTGGCCACAGGATTGGAAAAGGTCAGTTTACATTCCAATCCCAAAGAAGGGCAACGTCAAAGAATGTTCAAACTATCGCACAATTGCACTCATTTCACACGCTAGCAAGGTCATGCTCAAAATCCTACAAGCTAGGCTCCAACAGTACATGGATAGAGAACTGCCAGAAGTACAAGCTGGGTTTCGAAGAGGTAGAGGAACTAGAGATCAAATTGTGAACATTCGCTGGATTATGGAGAAAGCAAGAGAGTACCAGAAAAACATCTACTTCTGCTTCATTGACTATGCTAAAGCCTTTGATTGTGTGGATCACAATAAATTATGGCAGGTTCTTAAAGAGATGGGAGTACCAGACCACCTCATATGTCTCCTGAGAAACCTGTATAAGGGTCAAGAAGCAACAGTTAGAACCGGATATGGAACAACTGATTGGTTTAGCATAGGAAAAGGAGTACGACAAGGATGTATATTGTCACCTTGCTTATTTAATTTATATGCAGAGTACATCATGCGAAATGCTGGCCTGGATGAATCACAAGCTGGAGTTAAGATTGCTGGGGAAAAGATCAATAACCTCAGATATGCAGACGATACCACTCTGATGGCAGAAAGTGAAGAGGACCTAAAGAGTCTTTTGCTCAGGGTGAAAGAGGAGAGTGCAAAAGTGGGCTTGAAGCTCAACATCAAAAAAACTAAGATCATGGCATCTGGCCCCATCACTCCTTGGCAAATAGAAGGGGAAGTCGTAGAAGTAGTGACAGACTTCACGTTCCTAGGATCCCAGATCACTGCAGATGGTGACTGCAGCCATGAAATTAAAAGACGCCTGCTCCTTGGGAGGAAAGCGATGGCAAACCTAAACAGCATGATAAAAAGCAGAGACATCACCTTGCCAACAAAAGTCCGCATGGTCAAAGCAATGGTATTCCCCGTAGTAATGTATGGCTGCGAGAGTTGGACTATAAGGAAGGCTGAGCGCCGAAGAATAGATTCTTTTGAACTATGGTCCTGGAGAAGACTCTTGAGAGTCCCTTGGACTGCAAGGAGATCAAATCAGTCAATCCTAAAAGAAATCAACCCTGACTGTTCCCTTGAAGGCCAGATCCTGAAGCTGAAGCTCAAATACTTTGGCCACCAAATGAGAAGGGAGCATTCACTGGAGAAGACCCTGATGCTGGGAAAGATTGAAGGTCAAAGAAGAAGGGGACGGCAAAGGATGAGATGGTTAGACAGTGTCATCGATGCAACGAACATGAAATTGAGCAGACTTCAGCGGACAGCGGAAGACAGGAGGGCCTGGCGTAATCTGGTCCATGGGGTCGCGAAGAGTCGGACTCGACTGTGCGACTGAACAACAACATTCAGCGAAACAAGCAGCGGGTCAGAAGATGTCACTTGCCCGCTGGGCTTGAACTCCGGCGCCTTCCTCTTCGGGAAATGGAAGAGCAGCCCCCGGCCAACTAAGGAGAGACACTTCCTTCCCCAGAGATTCGCCTGACGGACGACTGAGCGCGCGTCTGTTTTGCGCCCTCCCAGCTTTATCTGCCGCAGCAGCCTGTGTAAAACGGCTCCAGCCAAAGGCGCACAAAAGCTCCCGCGCTCTTCTTCTCCACGGCGACTCGCCTTTAAGCCCAGCCCAGAAGAGCCTCCCGCCGTCCGTGCCCCGCCTCCTCTGTCTCGGCGGCCCCGCCCACTCCCAACCGGCGGGCTCCCGGCTCCGCCCCGCCGGCTGCCCGGCTCGGCTAGTTCCTGACGGTCGCTGCTGCCGCTCTTGCCGCATGCTGTTTCGTGCTGTTGCCGGAGGAGCTGGAAGATGGCGGAGCCGGGGCCGGACTGCAGTGAGCTTCTGGATGAAGAGCTCTCGTCCTTCGTCTTCAGCTATCTCACAGACAGTCAGGTATGGCTTTCTGGGAGGAGGGGGGGTGGTTGTGGGGATGTGTGAAAAGGGAGCCTCGGCGGGGCGCAGCCGGCATGTCCGGGTCTGGCGCGCACTGAGCAGTCGTCGGGACTCGGTGCCAAGGAACTGTGCTTCTGGGGCGCAGGGTCCACCTCGTCGTGCATCGAGGAGTCTGGGTTTCAGGGAGCCCGGATGTGTTCGGCAGTGTGGGGTGCAAGGATCCCAGACCGACTGCGCGCCGCGAAATCCGGGGCTCAGCAGACCCGGATCCATTATGCCTCCGGGAATCTGGGACGCAGCAGGAATCCCCGACTTGACAGGCTCTAGGGAGTTTGGGGCGCAGGGAGCTCGCACCCACTCTGCCTGGAATCTGGGGCGCGGGGGAAGAGGGAGGGAGAGAAGGCGGCTCTGGGGGCTCCGATCCAACTTGCAAGTGGAAGTCTGGGGCACGAGGTCCCCGGCAGAGCCGTGCACAGAAGCGGAAAGGCACATTTTAAGGAACCGTCTCGAATCCACTGTGCCGCTCTCTTGTCTCGCTGAGCGGGAAGCGGGTGGGGAGGGCTTTTGATTTCTCCACAGCGGCGTCTTATGGTCCAGGCAGAGAGAGAGAGGCGGGAAGGAAGGCACACATCGTCCTGACGAATGCCAGTGCACCCAAGGACTGGATCTGCGCAACACGGGATTTCTCCATACCCCAGACAGCAGGAGGGAGGCAGGCAAGGAAGGAAGGAAGCTGCATATACGGACTGCAGGCAGAACGCGCCCAGGACGGCGGTGTAGCGACGAGGGAGGCTGCAGCCAACAGCCCTGGAGGCTCCCGTGTGGCTCTCATGCAACAGTCCAAGAAGATCTGGTGGAAGGGAGGACGAGGGAGCGGTCTGGCCGAGAGTCTCGTCCTGATCGCCGCTCCTGCTTCCATCCCCCGGTCCCCTCCCCCCGCCGTGTGCCAGAGGAACGGGAAGAGAAACCCGAAGAGCCCGCGGACTTGTTCAGCACCACTCAGCACGTGGAGTAGTGGGTCACGCTGCCGGCACTGCCCCAGATTCGCCCGAGCCTTCTTTGCTGGCATCCTTAGCCGGTGGCCCTGCAGACTCCTTTGCAGGGCCTTTGGTGGCTGGAGGTGGCCCCGGTGGGTAAGCCAAGGGCAGAGAAGAAGTATGCTCATGCAAGGCTTACACGCCCCCCTCCCCGGGGGAGGTGGCTTGATGTTTTGGAAGCGCAGCTGTGGCTTTCTTGCCTGGGGTGTAGGTGGGCAGGAGGACTGGCAGGCTGATCTGCCTGGCTGTAGAGCAACAAGAATAGGCTGATGCTAGAGAGCCCCCGCCCCTTAGGGATTTGCTGGTGGGAGCTCTAATTTCTGAGGCTGTGCTGGTGAGTCATGTGGCTGGCTGCTTTCATACCTGCGGCTCTGGAGTGGGGGGGGCGGGGAGGGTCAGTTGCTACTGATAAGCAACTTTGCCAGTCTCTCCCGTTTGAACAGAGCTGGCTGTTAAAATCAGATTAAGGGCTTCTTGGCAGCTCTTGCCCCTGATCACGAGGGAGAGGGTGCTTGCTGGAAGGGCACCTGGCTGCATTCTTTTCTGGGTGGGGGAAGGCAGAGCAGGGCTCCAGGAGTCAGTGCTGCAAGACCATCATGCATCTCTCAATCCTGTTGTAATTGCAAAGAGTTTTCCATGGTTATGATTCCACTCCCCCCCTCATAAACAGAGATTACTAACCAGCTTTGATTTGGGATGCTGCACATTCCGCTCTTTCCTCCTTCCCTCGGTTGTACTTATTTAATTGCCTGTAAGAGAGTGGAGGTAAAGTCACCTGCGTTTGTATCCCAAACAAGCAATAGAGCCCTGAACTCGGTCACTCAGCTGTGTCTCTGGCAGGTGCGTGTGAGACCGAACCAGGCTGGGCCTGTTCCAAGCTCGTCCTGTGCAGTCTGAGCACCTTCGCTCTGGTGCCAGCACTGGCGCTTTCCAGTTTGTCATGGGGTGCGTTGGCTAGGAGGACTTTTCAGAATTAACTAGCAGATGCTGACAGTTTGATTAAAGAAGTACGGGCATCGTATTTTGTAAGCAGGGTTTGTGTTCTGCCTTGCAAAGGGGTTCTTTATGCGATGCTGTAAAAAACTGTCAGCTAAGAAACTTCAGCAGGTCAATAGAAGGCATGTTTGCTTTGGGGAAAAAATTATTACAGACAGCAGAGTTTAAAGGCTGTGCAAAATGGTCTGTCTCCCTGTGTCGAATGACATGGCTGCTGCATCCTTAACACAATTCCCCCATTCCTATTGTGTGATGTTTGAGGGCTGGGATGATTGAGATGTCACTGGGGGCTCAGACCCACCTGAGTGTTGAGTATGGAAAGGCTTCTGAGTACACATTTCCTGAAAGTCCAAACTTTCTTCCAAAAAACAAGAGGATCTGCACCAACTCCATGCAGTTCAGTTTACTTAAGTCCCACTGTTGCTAATGAGTAACTAAGAAAGTCTGGTATGGTAACCCTTGAGTTGACATTTGCTTGCTGCTGCAGGCCTCTTTGCTTGGCGGTCCTTTTAATCTTTGGATGACCCTTTCACCTGTTCTCATTGATGCACAAGGATTAAAGTTCTGGAGTAAAAAGACAGAGCTGCATGTGATTTCTTTTGCAAAAGAAGAAGAAGAAGCTGTCAGTCCACCTTGCGTTTTGTAACTTAACCTTTGACAAAATGGCAAGGAAGGCTTCAGCCTTGGCCCAGCCGGTCATGTGCTTTGCTTGCAACTCTTTGTGGGAGGTGGTTCCTGGACTCGTCTCTGACGTCTCTCCCCTGTTACTACTATACTGTGCTAGCCTCTGCTTTCTCGGCTGGGCTGCTGAGTTCTCACTGGAGTCTGAAATCGCCTCCTGCAAAGACACCCCCCCTCCGTTCTAGTACAGGATCAGGTTATCCTAAGAGGCTGAAATGTCAGGAAGTGCTGAGATAGTTGAATCTTTTATCCATTCCTTTCTCACAGAGACCCTGAAGAGTTTCGGTGCTGCCCATCAGACATCGCAATACCCCCCTCCCCCTCTTTCCTTTGCAGCAGCACTGCAGAAATTCACACCAGGGTTCTTCTGAATATTACATAGCCCAGGTGGAGCCACAGCATCCCCACAGAAGTGCAGTGAAATGTCACCCCTTACTGGCTTCTGTATGGAGCTTTTGGGCTCACCTTTTCTAGGCATTCTGTACGGAGGGAAAGGATGTTTAATAAAAAATAGCTGCATTGCAACAGATAGAGATTAAAGGCCTTTTTCCCTCTGCAGTCTGATCTTTCATCAAAATTGGCTCATTGTGTGGCAGGGTGAAATATATATGATTTATGCACGAGCCGGGATGATGCATTCTGGCCTTCTCGTTTCCAGTTTGTAGCCATCCATTGCTAATCCATCAGATGTTGTGAGGTGTCAGGAATTACTGGAGTCAGCTGCTGAGGAGATAGGAGTTAGCGGTTCTTTGCTGTTTCTCTCTGAGTGTGTGAGAGAGCCCTTCGGCTTTTCGTGATTTGTTGAAGGGAAGATAATAACAATGCAGGCTGCCACTTGCTGCTTCCCCGGGCAATATTTCCTCCTTATTTTCTCAGCATCTTGTTAGCAGCTCAATTAATTAATGGCAGGAGAAGTAAACTATTATTGACTGGAGCAAAATGGTTTGTCTTCTCTCAGGCATGCACATACTTCCAACTCTGCCATGGATTCTCCTATTGCTTCTTTTGGCTGGCATGATCTATTGCTCTTTGAGTGTCTGTGTCTCCATCAGTTAAATGAGGTAAAAGGGTGAGTTCTTTTTTCTTGGCAGGCTGAGGAAGTTCATCCTGGGCAGAGTGATATGCCAGGTGATTTTGTGTCCTGATTCTGAATGCCTTGGTTAGCCCTCCTTCATTATCTGGAGGAGGGAAAACCCATTTTGCATTCTGCTGGGCTTAACTCTCGTCTGTTTCAAAGGCTTACTGGAGAGGAGAGGCAGGAGAAGGGTGTTCTTTTCTACCTGTTTCATGTTTTCCAGCCCTAAATGGGCATCTGGTTGTCCAGCATTGCCACCACTTCAGTGTGTGACTAAACTCAGCACAGGCATGTTTCCACCCACATTTGGGCAAGCATCCAGGATCATGTTGCCAGGTCCCTTCTTGTGACCTTGATCTTTTGAAGGCACTCAGAGGGGCAGCAGTGGCCTTTCTTAGTTGCTTGTTTGTTTCATTTAGAGAAATGAAAATAGATGCTTTCCTTTTAATATGGTTTCAGTAGCCTTGAACAAACAAAGACTTAAAAAGAAGAGCTGAATGACATGGTCAAGTCTTTCCTGGACTCTTCTACTTCAGATAAAGACAGGGGATGCTATTTTGGGACGTCCTTGATGCTGAAAATGCCCTGTGTGTGGGAAACATAGCATATCAGCAAGAAGGCTTCCATCTTGATTTTCTCCCATGAAGATAATTTTGCACATGGAAGAGGGAAAATTTAAATACTATGTCCCCAGGTGGAGCCTGAAATGGTTCAGGCTGCCACATGAAACTTTCAAATATTTAGGTTGTGTGATTGTGTCTAAGATAGCAATTCGAAGTAGAGTTACTTAGAGATGTTCCATGGGAATTAGTGGAAGATTTCTGGGTAAGTGTATATAGAGTTTGTGCATAAGTCAGAAATCACGTGGTTCATGGGAAGGGCAAAGTCCACACGCTCCAGAACAACATTTCCAGACTGGAACCCACCGTTAACCCTTGTATGGCAGCCCGAGACCCACAGAGCTGCAAGCATGTAACAGGGATTCATGTGATACCAGAGTCATATGACACTGCAAGCCCGTGGAGCATTTGAGGATTGACTTGGGAGTGTGTGTGTTTGTGTGGCAAAGGATAGCTTTTGGGCTGAGAGAAGAGAGAAAGTAAGGGAACACTTTTGCAGGAGGTGTGTCCATTTGTCCATCCTTGCACTTGCCTACACTTAGGAATCCTCTTTATTGGGAAGTGATCTTGCCTTGCTGCCTTCTGTTCCTCTTAATACGTGCAAAGGGAAGAATCTCCAGCTCTTTGCACATGTGCATTTGCAACAAGTCCCTCTCCAAAACCGGCTAAAAAGGTGGCTTTGTGTCCAGCAGGCATGGCCCTGCAGCACATTTGAGGGTTGTGACTGCTGTGCTAGAACAGAGCGTCTTTGAATAGAATTCGGTTGTAAATGAAACTTTGTCTAAATTGCCTTGTTAGCATGGATCCCATGTGAATGTGAATTTAGTATGTGGCGTGGCCAAGCCAAAGTCAGGGCTGATTGTCCTGAACCAGGATCACCCCAAATAATATAAATAGGGGCATTTAGCTTCTAGGAAGTCCCCCCCCCCAAAAAAAAACAAACCCAACCCATTGCTGAGACAGCTAGCAAATGAGCCAGATATGACATACATGCCAGATTGCCCTTGGCTAAGAGCTGATTGACACAGAGGGCTTTGCAATGGTTACTTATTTATTTACTTAGAACATTTAACCCATAACATTTGGTTATTAATGAGATAAGCTAGGCAATTACAGGGACTGCCAGTTTCACAGGCTTATGGATCTAGAAGTGCATCATGAACACCCCCCCTCCCCGCCCACAATTTGGCAGTGCGACACACAGTATTATGCAATGGCCTACATCTGTGCCTGTTAACTGGCAGCTGTGATCCTGGGAATTTCCACAGTTAGGCACAGTATGTAGTCCCCCCAAATCAGTGGCTGTGTAAGAGAAAACCAAACATGAAATGGTTGGGTAACCATCAACAGATGGCGGCTCTTCTTGTATGTCCCTACCTCTGTGGTTTAGAGATCTGCATGGCAGCAAGTCTGTAGCTATGGAGCTTGATATTTCTTGCTTTTGCCTGGCAGAATAATGCAGTTCTGTTGGCAGTGAACTATTTTCCCCCCACTACTAAACCATGCGAAATGCCAGTCAGTCAGCCAGTTCTGGAGTTGGCTTGAGATACCGCTGTCCGTGGCTGACATTCGTATCTGCAAATGGCTTTCCCCTTCTTCCTGACAAACTTTAGTTTCTGTTGGGCATGTGGCACCTGCTCAAAGAGACTATGGGGGATATGATGTGAGATGAATTATGTTCGTATATAAGCAGGTGGTTTTAAGTACTCAGCATATTGCATGTTGTATGAATCTGTAGGATTCTCCATCTCCAAACAAGGCTGTTTGTTAGACTTGAGGCTGATTTCCATATATTGCTTTAATACATACAGCATTTTTTGGCAGTTGTCTGGTGGTTACATGCGTGTTGACCTGTTATATCAGAGGCTACCTGGAGATTAAAAAGGACAATGAGTCTGTGAGGTTAAAAGGGACCGAGAGCCAAGATCACAAAATTCTTTCTCCTTCATCCCACAGCAGGAGAGTGTGGCCCAGTGTGTTTCTTCCATATACTGCTTCCACAACAAATGCTGTTTGGAGGAAGGCCAGTTTTTTTGGCTTGTTGTATAATTTGAAATTGTTTTGGAGGAAGGAGCTAGGTCATGAGTACCAGTGTGGCACAGAGTGAGACTGGACCTCAGTTTAAATCCCTGCTGTATCATGAACTCACTGGGTAACCTTGGGCCAGTCACTGACTCAAAGGAAGAGCCATGTGTACCTCCCTGAGCAACCTGGAGGAAGGACAGGATAAAAATGTGCTAGATTCTAGGTATACAGAAGCAGGCCATACTGAGTTCTTTGGAGCAATGATAAAATAAAAAAATCTCATAAGCAGTAATATTAACATGGAAATGTACAATTACATGCATTTTTATGGGGGGAGGGAAGCAAAGAGAACCAGTGTATGCTGGGCAGGTCTTGAGCACAACTACACCTAAACAAGATGAGCAGCACGATGAGCAGAGCTTGAAAAGCAGGATATAATAAGGTATACAAACATGACCTTTTTGACAGTCATATGACACATTGCAAGTATTCGTGGGATTAAATAGAAGAAGCATGCAATTGGCTTCAATTTCTTTTTTTCCTTTTCCCCCTTTTGTTTAATAGGTTTATTGTTTTCCTGGCAGCTTCTTGTACTCCTTCTGTTACCTTTAAGGCTCTCTCACTATTTTTTCCCAGACTCCTTGGTGTCAAAGAAATGATCAGAGGAGAAGACGTAGACCACTTGTGTTGATAGACAAGTGATCCTGCATGAAAGAATTTCAAATCAAAGCCTAGAGGGTTGCTGCACTTCCCAAAGCTTGCTGCAGATCTTGACTTTCTCTTCCATTTCAGTGCAAGTCAGCTACTTTCCATTGGCTGGGAAGGAAAGGTGAAGCTGCTAACCATGATTTTGCAATTGCCACTACCAAAACACTGCATGAAGAGTGGATGAGGGTAGAAAAAGCTCTGGGCTCCATATTGCAATGGGGATGCATGAGGAATGAAGAAGTGCTGTTTCTCCTTCATTCTCATTAGGGCTGGGCACCATCATACTGCCTTTCCCCCATTTGGAGTTCAAGGGACCAATGACAGATAGCTTACTTTAGAATTAGAGCCTGCGGCATTGACAGTAACATGATTATAGGTCTAGTCTCTTTTATTAAGATATCTTTCCAAATTCTTTACCTACGCACCCTCCTCCCCGGCCCCCAAGATGAACTTTCCACCTGTCCAACTATTAAGGAAGTCCTCCTGTGTTAGACAGTTCAGTTCCTGTTCTGGATTATTTTTCTGTTGTTACCACCTTGCTGTCATCTCACCATTCATTATTGTATGGATACATTCTTAAATTGCCACATGTACAAGTAAGTCACGCTGAAATCAATGGGGTGTACTGCTTACTAGATATGGCTAGCGTTGGGCGTGTGAGAGTTTGTGATCTTATTTGGTGATCTATTGGTAGACTTTACTCAGTAAACTGAATGACCAAGATATCATCTAGAAGCAAGTCTCTCTGAATAAAGTGGTGCTTTTTTCTGAGTAAATTAGCATAGAATGGAATGAGGCATAGCCAAAACATCTGTGAATGTACTATTGAAGACATTTTTTTCTCCACCCTGTGAATACTTCATTTTTTAATGTCCCAACAGTTAAAAGGGAAGCGACTCTGGATAGTCTTCTGAAATGATGTGTTTGATGGAGTGGGGGGCACAGTTAACCAAAGCCCTGAGGAAGGCTTTTACATTCTCTGTGCTTTCAGACTCCTGGAAATCCCTGTTGTTTTGGTCTTCTGTATGACAGGGGAAGGTTTCTAATCTTTTATTTTTTTCAGTGTAACATATTCCCTTAATTTGTATCAGTGTAATGGTGATGCTTTTGATTCAGGTTCTGAGCATTATCAATATATGATCTGATTTCAGGTGCAAGAGTGCTGGGAATTCCTGACTTTTTTTGGTAAGGAGCCTGGAGTGATATCAGATAGTTACACATTTTAGCATACAAAAATATTCTATGTATTCATGAACTGCTGATTATTTTCAGAGTGGTAGAGCAGGGAAAACAAAGGGGTAGAGGGTTTCCCTTCCAGGTTATTATTTCACTACCAGTGTCCCATTGGTTCTTTTTGTATTATGCAAGTGGAAACTATGGAGCATTACTATAGTACTTTTTTTTTTTTGGGCACCCCGAAGGGGATTTTTTATTTATTTGCATTTTATATAGACTACAAACTAAAAGAAAAAAGGAAGGGGAACTAATACTAAGGGAGAAAGAAAAGCAAACCCACACTAAACTAAAAACCCAAGAGTAGGAGATCTTCTACCCCGTTAGCATCTATGTTAGTACTACACAGTTAGAATACATGAATACCGCGAGTTCCTGTCTAACTTTCCCTATTTCAGAATTAGATAATTAGTTGTTATGAGAGTATTCCAGAGCATCTCTCAAGCTCGCTTCATAAAGGCCAGTTTCAGAGTCCTTCTGTCTTTACTTAAGTTTCCTGTCCCTAAGTGCATAAGTTGGTCTTCGGGCATCAACACCTTCTTCTGCCGCCAGGTCCTCGTCCGTCTCGGAGGGAGCAGAGCCACTCGAACCAGTTTCGCCATCTTCTTTAGTCCCCAGGTGATGTTTAAGAAATTCCTTGGCTTTAAACACGGAGTCAATCTTCTCTCTTTTAAAGACCACTCCTTTTGGGACCACCCATTTATATCTGATTTGGTTGGTTTGAAGAAAGAGTATCAAGTCCTTGTAACTTTTCCACTTCTGACAAATCTCGAATGGTATGACCTTTAAAACCTTAATACTGTCATTCCCCATTTTCAATGGAGCTGCCGAGGTTGCTCGTAGAATTGCATCCCTAGTTTGTCTTCTTGAAAATCTGACTTATATTTCACCAGGTAGGCTATTCTTTTTGGTGTAATTTGAATACACCCTATATGCTGTTTCAATGTCGTGCATAATTTCTTCCGCTTTTAAGCCTACAACTGGTGTGAGAAGATCACTAAAGAGCTTCTTTAAATCTTCCTTCGAAGACTCTGGCACCCCTTGAAATCTGAGGATCATATTAGCTTTCTCCATTTGCAAGGACAAAAGCCTATGTTCTTGATTTTGCTTATTCACCACTTGATCCACTCTTTTCTTCAACTTTCTGTGTTCGGAGTGCATCTCCTTCACTTCTGCAATTGTCTGCTCCATTTGTTTAACCGTTTCCACCACTTGGAGCTGCTGCACTGCCATCGTCTGGTTTAAGACGGCTAACTGCTGGTTAATACCAGCGAGTTGATCCATGACTGGCTTGAGTGTATCTGCTAGTAGTCTTATGACGTCTGGCCCCTCTTCTTCCAGCTTAGGACTCTGGCTGCCCGGAGGTTTTGGTTTCGCCACCCTCTTCCCGACACCCGACATGTTGGATTATTGTTTACAGAAACCAACCGCTCCTTCACCACCTCTGAAATTCGCTTGTGTGTAAAATCTGCTCTGGTAAGTCTCTCAAAACCAAACAGCTTTTCTATTTTCCCTGCGCCCACCCTTTTTCTTCTATTTGCCGCTCGTGGGGGGGAGCTCCCTCCAAACCGATAAAACAAAGGGGCAGGGAATTTGTCATTTCTTCATAAAATCGTTTGCATTGAACTCACGTTCATCCTCGGCTGCCTGCAGCCTCGCCTCAGTTGTCGCATCTCGCTCGATCTCCTTCGCTTGCCCCGGTCAGCCTAGCTAGAGCCATTCGGCCACCAGTGGTAGGACCGTTAGGGTGAAGGAGCGCCTCAATTCTGCGGCATTCTGCCGCTGAAGAGGCAACACCTTAAAAGCTCTCTGGCTAGGAACCCTTACCCAGGGTTCCATGGAGGGGCCACTTCTGTAGCCCCCCTCCAGACTGCTGATGTGCTAGCCACTCTCCCAAGCCTCAGGAGCAGTGGCCGCCATTGCCACGCTGTCGACCGGAAGTCATTACTACAGTACTTTTAACAACTGGGTTGCTCTGTGTATCGTACTACTATATAGGCGAGATTGCCTTAACTCTAACCCAGACCAACTTGGTGTGAATGGTGTGGTGGTAGTTACGTAGCAATACAGCAAGATATAAGCACACATAGCTACCACTGAGGATAAAATTCACTTCTAAGGGATAGCCCATCTGTTTGGATTAAAGAGTAGATGATACAGGACCAGAGAGACCCATGGTCTGTTGCCATAAAAGGGAATTTCATATGTTCTTAATTCTTGCACAAAATGTCATAGATGATAATAAAGAAAACAGATTTTCATGATCGGATGGTATAAGGTTCCCAAGTACTTACCATATGCTGGCGGGGGATGCACAGTTCCCAAGTGGAACATTCCCCTGGGCAACACCCATGCCGCACGATGCCGTCACCAGGAAGTGACGCTGGGCGACTCTCTGGCAATGGGGCTGGAAACTTTATGGTACCATTGAGTTTCCATCCCCATTGCCAGAGCGTCGCCCGGCGTCACTTCCTGGCGACAGCATCGTGCGCCGTGTCTTTCCTTCCCCCGGAGATGGTCCTGCCAGGACATATCCGTTCCCCGCTGGCGTAGGGTAAGTTCTTGGCAAGCCTGGGATGGTAACATCAATAAATTAATGGTAGAAGAAAGTAGTTTTGGAGGATGGTCCTCTGTGGGCTGCCTTTCTGTTGAAGAGGGGAGATTTCAAACTCTACTTTTTTGTGAGTTGAGGGTGGAACATAAGAGAAGCCATTTTGGATCAGACCAATGGCCCATCCAGTCCAACACACTTGTGTCACACAGAGGCCATCAGGAGGTCCACCAGCGGGACCAGTTCTGATAACAGTTCTAATTTAATCATCTTAACAGTGAAAGTAAATGAAAAAGTGAACACTGGATCACACTGGAAACTTACTTGATGAACATATTCAGCACTTAAGGGCAAATTCCTTTGGGTTAATCATTGTGGTCTTGGTTAACTAGCTTGATAAGAGCATAGGGACCCCTTTTGTACAGGACTCGCCAAGCTATTTTAAGCCAAGGGACCCCATTATGTTTTTGTATGACTTGGATTCATGTCACTGAGGCTTTTGCCAGAGAATTCCCTAGTGTATTGTGCCATAGGAGAACATGGAGGCTCTTTCCATGAATTAACTGGAAGACATAGCTCATCCTGTGACTCCATTCTCGGAGCTAGTAACAACAATAAAAGACTCATATTTAAAATACAAAAAGGCAGGTTGTAAAGTACTTTGGTACTACTACTAAATGCTTTCCTAACATAATTGTTAGAAGTTGCTTGGGCTTTGGCTTCACTGTATCATTTTGATGAACATAGTTCTTCAAAGAGACTGATTCTGAGTGATCAGAGTTTGACTGACTGGTTTTGATTGATTTGATACTGCAAAGAGAAGAAGATGATTGCTGAGGTTATGTACCTCTAAATGGTTAAGTGTTTCCTAGTCAAAATCAGCATATCCCTTAGTCAACGTATTCCCAGCTTCTCATACTCATTGTGTTGGGCCACCACAGTTTGTGCCTACTAGAGCCTCATATAGCTGGTCCAAATTGCAAAGAATGGACTGCAGTCAGACATTGCTGTGCAGCAAAGAACTGCTTAGTGAGGGGAGATGTGTATTTCCGAAAGTCTTTTGGATGGTGTCTCCACTAACTCTTCAGACAAAGAGCTGATTGATGCAGTGGCTGCATACATCCTTGGGAAATCATCTCCCACTCAAACCTATTGGCTGTCTCAGTCCACCCCCAGCAATCAATGACAGGGGACAAGGAGACACAGAGAACAAGGGCATCACATAACAAGTATTTGCATGAGAAGGAAAGAAAACCTGTGTGTTTCTTATAAAAATTGTTTGATCTGGAATAAAATATACAGTTTGGTTGCTATTTGGCTGAGAGCTAGTGTGGTGTAGTGGTTAAGAACGGCAGACTCTAATCTGGAGAACTGGGTTTGATTCCCCACTCCTCCACAGCTGAGTGACCTTGGATCAGTCACAGCTCTCTTAGCCCCACCTGCCTTACAGGGTGTCTGTTGTGGGGAGGGGAAGGGAAGGCTATTGTAAGTTGCTCTGAGACTTCTTCAGGTAGTGAAGATCGGGGTATGAAAGCCAACTCTTCTTCTTCTGCTATTAACAGGTATTTTTTCTGACTAAAGAATTAATATTTGTATTTGAAAATGTAATATATGAGGGTTTTTCCGTTTGGGCTATAAGTACATGAGTGCAATATCCATACCCAAAGCTGGATTGACTGATTCTGAAAAAAAAATACTAATAAACAGGTGCATCTGGAACTATGAGGCAGCCACTTATTCAGCAACTTTACCACCAAACAGAAAAGGTTAGAGATAGGATGAGAGCTACCTGCAGTATCAACTTCAAACATAGGTTTATTGAATGGGAATTGGGCAAACAACAATTTAATTGAAGGCTGCCTGGTCAGCATGCAAGCCAACTTTGATGGACTTTGTAGTGGTTATGTAGATGAATGAATGAGAAACCACCAACTGTGAGTGGACTATCAATTGGATTTGTTTTACGACTGCAATTATTGATGCATTAATGCCATTGAATTACCCCATTAATCTAATATTAGAGATAAAATGCAGGGGTATTGGTGTTGGTTCACCTTGAATCCCTCTCTCCCCTTTTGCACAATACAGCCACAGATTTAGATTGTGTTCCATTTCTGTTTATTGTATATGTTTCCAATAAACAGAAATGGAACACAATTACCCTTATAAGGGCTACTAAAATGGCTAACAATTTAAAATGAACATAATAAAACTGCATTTTAAAATTGTTAAAATCATCCATCTAGCCCATGTAATTAAAACAATTAAAAATAGACTTAAAAACATATATTTGGGCAAATTAATATAGAGGGTGGTGGCGATACAGTTGCAGAGCTTTATGGATGACACTTCCATGCTAGATCCCTTCCAGTCCAGCTTCCACCCAGGGCATGGGATGGAGACAGCACTGGTCGCCTTCACAGATGACCTCCAGAGGCACCTGAATCGGGGCGGGATGGCAGTGCTGCTGTTGTTAGACCTGTTGGTGGTGTTCGACAGGTCGACCACCAGTTGCTCGCCCACCACCTTGCCAATATGGGGATCCAGGGGCTCACCTTGCGGTGGCTTGTCTCCTTTCTCCAGGGTCACAGACAAAGGGTGGCACTTGGGGAGCAGCTGTCCTGAAGGCAGCTTCCAGCTAATCTGTGGAGTGCCTCAATGGGCGGTGCTCTCCCCAATGCTATTTAACATCTACATGTGCTCCCTTGCCCAGATTGCCTGGAGGCATGGGCTAGGGTGTCACCAATACACGAATGAAACCCATCTCTATCTGTTGCTGGGCAGTCAGTCTGACTCTACTCCGGAATACCTGGACCGAACATTACAGGACTTCGCTGGATGGCTTAGGCTGAGCGAATTGAAATTGAATCTGATGAAGACGGAGGTCCTGTGCCTTAATCGGAGTGGCTTGGGGGTAGGGATCCCTCTATCGGCCTTCGATGGGGTGCCGTTGGTGCCAACACTGAAGGTCAGGAGCTTGGGAGTGGTCCTGGATGCTTTCTTGACAATGGAGGCCCAGGTAGCAGCCACTGCCAAGGCAGCCTTTTACCATCTTCAGCTGATTAGGCAGTTGGTTCCCTTCCTCGAACACAAAGATTGGCTTCAGTGATCCACACTATGGTCACCTCAAGGTTGGACTACTGCAATGCTCTCTACACGGGGCTGCCCTTGGTGCAGCTCTGGAAGCTACAGCTGGTGCAAAATAATGTGGTCAGGCTGTTGATGGGTCTCCCTAGGTGGGAGCACATCCAGCCTGTGCTAAAGTCACTGCACTGGCTGCCAATAGCATTCTGGATTCGCTTCAAGGTGCTGGTTTTGACCTTTAAAGCCCTTTATGGTCAGAGGCCTGCCTACCTGAGGGACTGCCTTTCCCCAGAGAGCACTGTGATCAGGAACACAAAACCGTCTGGCCTTCCCTGGTCCTAAGGATGCCAGGCTGAGATCAACAGGACCAGGGTGCTCTCCTTGGTGGCATCGACCTACTGGAATGAGCTCCCTGGTGAGATCAGGGCCCTGCAGGACCTCCAGCAGTTCCTCAGAGCCATGAAGATGGAGCTTTTCCGCCAGGCATTCCAATAGGAGCGGCACCTATCAGCCAAGCCTGAGCTGCTCTGCCAGCTAAAGCTATTCAAAGTGGCTGCATCATGGAACATGTTTCAAATGATTGTATTCCGCCACCAATGATGTACAAATGGTTTTATAATATTTATGTATTTTATTCCGAATTGTATATTGTTTTATTGGTTTTATGTAAGCCACCCTGAGCCTGCTTTGGGTGGGGTAAAAATAAATAACTAAATAACATATACAAAACATAAAAACAGGAATCAAAATATTGATTAGGAAGGAGGGATCATTGGGGGAATGCCAAATTAAACAAAAAGTCTTCACCCATTGGCAGAAGATGGCAACAGAAGGGGACAGACAAGTCTCCCTGGGGGGAGAGTTCCAGAGCTTTGGTTCCATGATGGAAAAGACCCTCTCCCAGGTTGCCGTCCACCTGATCTCAGAAGGTGGGGGCACCTGAAGCAGAGCCTCTGAACATGACTGTAGAGGTCAGGCAGGTTCATAAGGGTCCTTGAGGTATGTTGGTACCAAACCATATAGGGCTTAGAAGATCAAAAGCAGCACCTTGAATTCTGCCCAGAAACAAATTGGCAGCCTCTGTAGATTGGCCAAGACTGGAGTGATATGGTTCCTATGACCCAGTCTAGTCAACATCCTGGTAGCAGCATTCTGCAGCAATTTAGGACTGTGGATTAAGTTGAGATACGAGGTTTGGGAGATAGCAAACTGCAAATCTGTTTTGTGTGGTTTGGCTGTAGTGGCACCTTTCTTAGTGAAAGGGTTTGATCTAAATGGCCCTAGTCTCTCTCAGCTGTACAGTTTGACTAACCTGCCACAGAAGGTGCAAGTTATTTCATGTGCAAGAAGAAAAGCTGTTTCTGTGCTTGCATAATAGGAATCTTTTGAGACAACCAATTAGAGTCCAGAAAGGAAACTTTAACGCTTTATCAAGTATTCTGATTCCTTGTGTTTTATTCTGCTTCTGTCTTTTCTTCTGTTCTGTTTGCCTGTTTATTATTAAGAAGATGGCGGCCAGTGCAGAGCTCTAGACCTGAGCTCCTCTGAGTTATAGCGGGTTACCTCAAATTTAAGTGCTGGCTTACGGGCTAAACTTTCTAAACATTTTAAAATCAGCAGAGTGTAGGTGGCTGGGGGAGTGGACGGAATCTACCCAGTCCTGACAGCTGAAGTGTGCTGGTGTTGCGTCTGTGGGCTGCACTGAGCAGAGACGCCAGAGATGCCCAGGCGTGTCAAGCCCAGCATTTAGAGTTCGGAGGAGCGGCTTGGGTGCAGCCCGGGCTATTGCCGCTGGCAACGTCGGGAGGACGGGCCATGGAGGAGAGCTGCGTGCTGCCTGATACTGTCTATCGCAGCCTGCCGCAGCCTTGGGAGGGCGAGCTGTCACTGCTCGGCTTGTCGTGTGCTGTCACAGCCCGCTTGCCGCCATGGCCTATTGCCGCTACCGTCCGCCGCGGCCTGTTGCCGCCACCGTCTGCCTCCACTTGTCACCGTGGTCATCTATCGCAGCTTGCCACTGTCGCAGCTTGTTGCTGCTGCTCATGCCAGCTCGCCACTGCCGCCCACTGCAGCTTGTCACTGCCACCATCCTTCATGGCGGTAGCTGTGGATGCCCACTGCTCAGGGCTGCCGCTGTTGCCTGGCGTGCTGTGCAGCCGCCAGCGTGGAGTAGGCAGCTGGCCTGGGGGGCAGTGGCCCGGGGGGCAGACTGAATATTACATCAATACGGCCAGCCGTGGGGGGGGGGCTGCAGGAGGCGGTGGCTTGATTGGATGAGGTAAATTATTGTTGAGGAGAACTTGCGATTCATTGGTGGTATTTCCAACAGCGCGCTCTGTCTGTAAGCCTACCTCATGGTTGGCCTGAAGCATTGCGAAGGCATTGCGAAGGCCACCAGCAATGGTGGCAACATGGCTAGGAATACAGTGCTCCTGAGGAGGAAAGTACAGCGGTGGGAACAGGCAGGAAGTTAAGGGAAGGAGGTGGAGAAACAGAGAAGCTTGACCCCCTTCCAGCCTGTGTCCCATCCCAAGAGTGACAGGCAGAGGGGCTGGGAATCAGGACCCCCCTCCGACATTGGTGTTGGAGGTCCATAAACAATAAGACCTCAACCCTTCAGGATTTCCTGCTCGAACAGGAAGCAGACCTGGCATGTGTGACTGAGACCTGGGTGCAAGATGGGGAGATAGCAGCTCTCTCCCAGATGGCTCCGCCTGGGTTCTCAGTCCTTCACATAAGAGAAGCCAATGTTGAATCAGGCCAATGGCCCATCTAGTCCAACACTCTGTCACACAGTGGCCAAAATATACCAGGTGCCATCAGGAGGTCCAGCAGTGGAGCCAGGACACTAGAAGCCCTCCCATTGCTGTCCCCCCCCAGCACCAAGAATAGAGGGCATCACCTGCCCCAGACTGAGAGTTCCCATCTATACCCTGTGGCTAATAGCCACTGATGGACTTCTGCTCCATATGTTTATCTAATTCCCTCTTGAAACTGTCCATGCTTGTAGCTGCCACCACGTCCTGTGGCAGTGAATTCCATATGTTAATCACTCTTTGGGTGAAGAAGTACTTCCTTTTATCTGTTCTAACCTGACTGCTCAGCAATTTCATGGAGTGCCCACAAGTTCTTGTATTGTGAGAAAGGGAGAAAAGTACTTCTTTCTCAACCTGCTCTATTCCATGCATAATCTTATAAACCTCGATCATGTCACCCCTCAGCCGTCGTTTCTCCAAGCTAAAGAGCCCCAAGCGTTTTAACTTTTCTTCATAGGGAAAGTGTTCCAACCCTTTTATCATTCTAGTTGCCCTTCTCTGCACTTTTTTCAATGCTAAAATATCATTTTTGAGGTGTGGTGACCAGAACTGTACACAGTATTCCAAATGAGGTCGCACCAATGATTTATACGGGGGCATTATGATACTTGCTGATTTGTTTTCAATTCCCTTCCTAATAATCCCCAGCAAAGCATTGGCCTTCTTTATTGCAGTTACACACTGTCTAGACATTTTCATTGAGTTATCTACTACGACTCCAAGATCTCTCTCTTGGTCAGTCTCTGTCAGTTCAGACCCCTTCAGCGTGTATTTATAGTTAGGATTTTTGGCTCCAATGTGCATCACTTTGCACTTGGCCACATTGAACCCCATTTGCCACCTTGACGCCCACTCACCCATCCTCAACAGATCCCTTTGGAGTGCCTCACAATCCTCCCTGGATTTCACCACCCTGAACAACTTTGTGTCATCTGCAAATTTAACCACTTCACTGCTTACTCCCAATTTCAAATCATTAATAAACAAGTTAAAAAGCATCGGACTGAGTACTGATCCCTGTGGTACCCCACTGCTTACCAACCTCCACTGGGAAAGTTTCCCATTTATACTCACTCTCTGTTTCCTATTTATAAGCCAGTTTTTGATCCACAAGAGGACTTGTCCTTTTATCCCATGACTGTTGAGCTTACTTAGGAGCCTTTGATGAGGAACTGTATCAAAAGCTTTCTGGAAGTCAAGGTAAACAACATCTATTGGGTCCCCCTTGTCCACATGTTTGTTCACTCCCTCAAAAAACACTAACAGGTTAGTGAGACAAGATCTTCCCTTACAGAACCCATGCTGAGTCTGTCTCAATAGTTTTTGTTCATGAATGCGCCTACTAATTCTTTCCTTAATAACAGTTGCCACCAACTTACCCGGTATCGACATCAGACTGACTGGCCTGTAATTTCCCGGATCACCCTTGGAGCCCTTTTTAAAGATGGGAGTGACATTAGCTACCTTCCAGTCCTCAGGAATGGAGGCAGATTTTAAAGAAAGATTACATATTTTTGTCAGGAGATCCACAAGTTCACATTTGAGTTCTTTTAGAACTCTTGGATGCATGCCATCCGGGCCTGGTGATTTATTAGTTTTTAAATTGTCCATCAGTCAGAGGCCTTCCTCTCTGGTCACCTCAATCTGATTCAGGTCTTTCAACCCCCCTCCCGAAATTGGTGGTTCTGGAGTGGGCAAGCACTTCTCTTCCACAGTGAAGACAGAGGCAAAAAATGCATTCCGCTTCTCAGCCATTTCCCTGTCATCCTTCAGTAGTCCTTTTACCCCTTGGTCATCCAAGGGCCCCACTGCCTCCCTGGCTGGTTTCCTACTCCTAATGTATTTGAAGAAAGTTTTATTGTTGGCCTTTATGTTTTTTGCGATATGCTCCTCATATTCCCTTTTTGCTTGCCTGATCACAGACTTGCATTTTATTTGCCATAGTCTGTGTTCCCTTTTATCAACCTCACTGAGACTAGCTTTCCACTGCTTAAAGGAATCCTTACCTTTTACAGTTTCCATTACTTTATTTGTTAACCATGCAGGCTTTTTTCTATACCTATTTGTGCCTTTCTTAACCTGTGGTATATACTTTTTCTGAACTTCTAGGATTGTCT
Organism: Gekko gecko; assembly: GCA_029375565.1. Lineage (NCBI taxonomy): Eukaryota > Metazoa > Chordata > Lepidosauria > Squamata > Gekkonidae > Gekko > Gekko gecko. The sequence continues at coordinate 162,678,077 of JAPDNY010000002.1, forward strand.
TTTTAAATAGTCTACAAGCTTCCCCAATGGTTTTGACCATTTCCACTTTTCCTTTCAATTTCTTCTTCGCATGTCCGCTCATACCAGAGAGGTTACCCCTTTTAAAGTTAAAAGTGGTTGCGTCAGTCTTTTTGGGCAACTTCCTATCTGTACAAATGTTAAACTCAATGACATTATGGTCACTGTTCCCAAGTGGTGCAATCTCTTTTACATCTCTCACCAGGTCTTGGGTGTTACTTAGGACCAAATCCAGGATCACCTCTCCCCTGGTAGGATCTGTGACCATCTGTTCCATAGCACAGTCATTGAGAGTGTCTAAAAACTCAATCTCTTTTTCCCGACTAGAACACATATTGAACCAATCAACGTGTGGGTAGATAAAGTCGCCTATTATGACACAGTTATTTCATCTAGCCGCTATCTATAATTCATTCATCATTTTATAATCCTCCTCTATCTTTTGATCTGGTGGGCGATAACAAACTCCCACTGTTAAGCCTCCTTTTGGACCCTCTATTTCAACCCATAGCATTTCCAGAAGCAAATCCAATTCTCTTACCCGCTCAGTCTTACTGGACTGTATACCCTCTCTGACATACAGAGCCACCCCACCTACAACCCTTCCCCCCATCCTTACGATATAATTTATAACCAGGAATCACTGTATCCCACTGATTTTCCTCATCCCACCAAGTTTCTGAAATACTCACAATGTCTATTTCCTCTGCCCCAAACGCCAAGCATTCCTTTTATTTTATTTCATCTCGGAGACTTCTAGCATTTGTGTATAAACACTTATAGTTTCCCATGTTTGTTAAGCCCACAACCTTCCTCTTGCTGCCTTGAGACCTGGCCAGGCAGTCCCTATCGTTAGCCACAGTCTCAGTGGACAATTTTAATCCATTTCCTTTACAAAAGTAACAGCTACCCCTTCATCTCTTTGAGATGAGCCATCCCGAACCAGAGACTTTTCACCTCCTGTCGGCTTTCCCCCATTATTCAGTTTAAAAACTGCTCTGCCACCTTTTTAATTTTGAGCGCCAGCAGCCTGGTTCCTTCTTGGGACAAGTGGAGACCATCTCTTTTGTACAGCTCCCTCTTGTCCCAAAAAGCATCCCAGTGCCTAACAAACTTGAACCCTTCTCCCCTACACCATCATCTCATCCACACATTGAGACTCCTGATCTGTGCCTCTTTCTCTGGCCCTGTGCGTGGAACAGGTAGCACTTCTTGGAAGGCTACCTTGGAGGTCCTGGCCTTGATTTTCCTGCCCAGCAGCCTAAATTTCTCCTCCAGGACCTCACAACTGCATTTCCCCACATCGATGGTGCTGACATGCACCACGACCACTGGCTCCTCCCCAGCACTATCTACCAGCCTATCTAAAGCTTGCATAATGTCCGCTACCTTCGCACCACATAGGCAAGTCTCCATACAGTCAGTATGCAGGTTCGCCACCCAGCTGTCTACCTGCCTAAGGATTGAATCACCAACTACCAAGAGCCCCCTTCCCACCCTTCCCAGTGATGGTTCCTTGTTACGAAAGGATACCTGTTCATCAGCTGAAGAAGAGGTCCCTTCTGAGAGTACATTCCCCTTATCCTCAGCATGGTGCCCCATTTCCCCTTGACCTTCATGCTCCCTGGCAGCAGCTGGGCTGCCAGATCCAGAGTGGGACATATTTAACAAGTCCCCAAGAGTTTTCTCCGTGCACCTAACTGATTGTCTCTGCTTCTCCAGGTCAGCCACCGTGACCTCAAGGGAGCAAACTCGCTCCCTGAGAACCAGGAGCTCCTTGCACTGAGCACACACCCAGGACTTCTGACCAGTGGGCAGATAGTCATACATGTGACACTCCATGCAAAACACTGGATAGCCCCCAACCACCTGCTGGCATTCTCGCTTCATAATTGCTTTTAAAATAATACTTTTATATAATCCCCCTTTTAAAACCCTTTGTATTTATATGGTTCCTGTTTTAGAAGTCTACTTACCTTACTGGGAACCCAAGGAGCCTAGGTCCCTGGCTTTCTGGCTCCTCCTGGGCATCCTACAGAGCCCGTAGGCTAAGAGTCCCTAGGCTAAGAGCCACAAGCCACAGGCAAAGAGCCTCGCCCTTTGGCTCATGCGAGAGGCTCATGCCTCTTGCAAGCTTCCTGACTTAATTAGAAGCTTCCCCCAGGAGAGGGTGTGGCCAGCAGCTATTCAAATCCACCTGGGCACTCAATTACAGGCAAACAATAACCCTTTCACACCCTAACTTGATTCGTAACGGCCCCCACACATCGGGCTGGGCATACACTCGACCTGATCTTCGCATCTGGGGTTACAGTGGACTGGATCACTGCTCTGGCAGTGCCATGGTCGGATCACCATGCCCTGGAGGCCCATCTGAATGTGTCGTCCCGACCCAGTTTAGGCAGCGAACGTGTTTTGGCTCGCCTGTGGAGCCAAATGGACCCTCAGCGGCTTCAGATGGCTCTGCGGGATCCTATATCCCCTGGCGGCTCATTAGATGAGCTTGTCGAGGACTGGCACAGCCGGCTCTTGGCAGCCATTGAAGAGATCGCACCCCGAAGCCCTTTGTGCCCCCGCTCTAAGCGGGCTCCTTGGTTTACTGAGGAGCTGCGGCTGATGAAACGAGGGCTGAGACGGTGGTATGAGTTCCTACGAGATGGCAATCAAAGCCACGAAGAGACAATTCTACGCAGCTGCAGTTGCATCTGCTAGCTCAGGCCCAACACAATCGTTTAGAACTATTTGGTTGTTAACAGAGCTGCCCCAGGACAGACCAAATGCTAAGGAATTGGATATTGGCTGCGAGACCTTTGTGAGCTATTTGCAGACAAAGTGTTGCTGCTCCGCTGCGATCTTCCCATCACAGTTGAGACAGTGAGTGACCTTGGGGCTCCATGCACATCTTCTGGTTATATTCTGGATTATTTCAGTCCGCTCAACCTTGAGGAAGTCGACAAATTGCTCTCAACGGTACGCCCAACCACATGCAGCCTTGATCCGTGCCCTTCATGGCTTATAAAAGCTGGCCATGAGAGGCTACAAGGTGCCCTCAGGGATATTTATCAACCAGTCCTTCATTGAGGGCCTATTCCCGGGGGCACTCAAAGACGTGATGGTCCACCCCCTCTTGAAAAAACCATCCTTGGACCCAGCCAAATTGGCAACTACCGGCCGGTCTCTAATTTGCCCTATTTGGGCAAATTACTTGAGAGAGCGGTGGCAATTCAGTTGCAGAGCTTTATGGATGGAGCACTTGACCCATTCCAGTCCGGCTTCCGACCAGGTCATGGGACTGAGACGGCACTGTTTGCTGTCACAGACGATCCCTAGAGGCATCTGGATTGAGGCGGCTCAGCAATACTGTTGTTGTTAGACCTGTCGGCGTTGTTTGATACTGTTGACCATCAGTTACTGATCCACCGCCTCACCGACACTGGGATTCAGGGGCTTGCCTTGCAATGGCTTGTCTCTATATCTTCCTGAGCAAAATTTGTTCCAGTGAGTACCAATTGTAGCAACTGTTGCGCAAGAAGAAAGGATGAACAGTTGATCCTTAGTGATGGGAAATCTGGTGCCACAACCGGGAGAAGAACTTACGGAGATGTTTCTTGGTATCTCTGGGGTCTCTCCCATGCTGTCATCACAAAATATTTTAACCAAACTACTGAATGATGCAGCAGTTAAAAACAGCCTGCAGAAGCCATCCCTGAGTAATAGAAATAATACCCATTAGTTGCCTTTCTGTTGCAGTCTTCTAAAGGGCAAACTGCATGCTTGTTGTTGTTATTTTTCTTCATTAAAAGTGCTAAACACATTTTTAATGGACTCAGCATCCTACATCTCAGGGCAATGGAGGGCACTTGCCTTGCACTGTTCTCTTACTGTCCCCAAATGTCACACATGCAGCATGGCTCAGAAATCATTATTTTGAGATATCACTCTTGACTTTCCCCATCAGTCTTGGCTGAACACAGAACCTGCTTGCAGGAAAGGCAGGGGCATTTGTATCATATGGCTGAGCTGGGCAGCATGGATTCTTTTACCATGCTTCTCATGTTCATGAAAGCAATTTGCCAAATTAAAGTCAACCTCTTATTTCCAAAGTCAACACAATTTAACAATTTACTATCCAACCTCTGAATGATAATAATTATTGGTGATAATTAGGAGGACAATTCCAAGTATTATTTATTGTAATTTCATGTACTCTATCTTTACACTGTCCTTCTTCCAAAGAGGTCAGAATGACATACCTGTTTCTTTCCTGTTCCATCTAATTACTCTCACAACAACTCTGTGTGATAGGTTAGGCTGAGAGAGAATGTGTTGGATCCAAACCAGCTTTCCCACTTAATCTTAGTCAATTCTCCATCTTTTTACAGCCCCTGCCTCATGTGGCTTTTGTCCATGAAGATCCCATAATCCATCAGCATAGCTTTTTCGGTGGTCATAGGGGACCTTTTCTCCCTTTTTCACCAGTGGAAAAGCTGGTTGGATCCAACTCGATGAATGGCCCATGGTTCTCTGGTCAGTTCCATGTTCCTCCAGGCCTAGTTCAACCACTACACCACACCAGCTGTCAACTGAATTAATGCCAGGATGTTCCAAAGTGCTCAAGTATTTCAGGGTCTATCTTGGAATACTTCGGGGGGGGAATGAGGTTATGTTAGATAACTAAGAGGGAGTTAAGCCAACAGAATCATCACTAGATGTGGCTTTAATATGCTGCAGGATTAAGAAAGCAAGGCAGCTACTTTCTGAATGAGGTACAGAGTAATAGCAAGGTTGCACAGCAACTCAACTATTAAGGGCTAATTGAGACTGAAGGAAAGCTTTGGGTCAAAAGCTTGGAAAGCTGAAAGATGCATCCTGGAAATTTCATGGGAAAAGAGAAAAAAAAAGAAATGGGAGTCTGATGCAAAGGCTATGAAGAACGAGTCTTAAAGGAAAGGCCGAGTATAATTCATACAGGAACCATGCAGGTTTCACACTGGATCCCCCCCCCAACTCTCCCAGCAGAAGAAAAATGGAGAAAAGAGGCTAGATCTGTTTCATCCTCCTCCTTCACCCTGCATCCCCATTTATTCTCAGGGCTTTGTTTTGCTTCAGCTATCTGCAGCACAGTAAGCAACAGGCATACTGTATACCTGTTTTCTCCCAGATATACCCTGCCAGTGGTCTGAGGTGCTGTGGTGGTGGATCCCGAAAGGCAGAGTAAATTTAGAAGTGGCTCCCACTTCAACAAAGTTTGAGAACCACTGATACAGAGCATTGGCAGGGTAAAATGTCACCATATGAGCTAAGCTCTACTACAAATTAAGAGAAAAGTCAACATTGGGCTGCGTTTGCAAGGGTCAGCCTCATGTTCCTTAGAATGTGCAAATATAGATCACAATCAGTCCTCAAAGATCTGAGATCAAAGAGAAGGATTTTCAGGACAGACGGTACAAGTTCTGGGAGGGGGTGCTTGAGCCCAGCCATTCAGCCTTTAGAAGTTAAGCACTAACCCTCCATTCCCAAGACTTCTTCCATGTTCCTGATCAAGACCAAGTCTGCAGTATTAGTGGCACTTCCATTCAGACTCAACAAACTTAGACTTTACCCCCCCCCCAAATCCACAGAACTATTTTTTAGTCACAAACCTGTATAATTTTACTGCTGCTCAATTTACTCAGTTTCCCCAGGCCAGAATGCCATGTTGCAGAATTCACGTTTTTGTCTTTGGGTCTGATCTCTGTATGATCAGGCCAGCTGAACATATTGGCCAATGTAATGTGTAGCACTGATGTAAGCAGAAGTTATGGGTTATGACAGTCATATCCAGGTTGACAGGCAGGGCCAGAGGCCAACAGTATCCATATGCACCTAAGAGATGCAAGCTGCTTAATGAACGATTGATGCAATGTGCCCAGTTCCTGCATTATGAGTAAACAGATACCCTCCACCACAACACACACACGCACACATACACTCTGTGTGCCAATGCAGAGCTTTCTGACAGCACTAAATTTAAACATGACATCATGTCAACAAATAAGTGACTGTTACTGGGCAAAGAAAAACCAGTATCAGTGAACCTGTTTCTCAAGGGCTGCAGCAATTAGCAAATACAATTGCTGCCAGTTCAATTCCCAACCAAGAAATAAACAGAAGGATAAGAATAATAGCAGTGAATCGTTCTTATTTATTTATTATTTATTATTTTCAATTTATATCCTGCCTTGCCGGGAGTCGCCTCAAGGCTGCAAACAACATTAAAACAGTAAAACAATCAGTGCGATAAAATACAATAAAATATACATAAACAGATCCCTAACATCATAAAATCTAACAGTACAAAGCAAACTGATAGCGGCATCAGTAAACAATCCCTTCACCAGCGGCGGTATCCACGTGATAGTCATGTAGGCCATAGCATGTTTTGGTGGCACATTTGTCAGTGGTGGCTCCTAGTTGAAAGCCTGGTGGAAGAGCTCCGTTTTACAGGCTCTGTGGAACTGCAAAAGGTCCCGTAGGGCCCTAATGTTATCCAGGAGCTCATTCTACCAGTATGGAGCTGCCATTGAAAAGGCCCTGGCTCTAGTAGCAGCCAACCTGGCATCTCTCGGGCCAGGAAGAGCCAGGCGACTCTGAGTCCCTGACTTCAGTGCTTTCTGGGACACATATGGGGAAAGGTGGTCCCTCAAGTAGGCAGGCCCCTGTCCATATAGGGCTTTAAAGGTCAAAACCAGCACCTTGAAACAAATCCGGTAAGCTATTGGCAGCCAGTGCAGTGCCTTCAGTGCAGCCTGGATGTGGTCTCGTACAGAGAGACCCATCAACAGCCTGGCCGCTGCATTCTGCACCAGCTGCAGCTTCCAGATCTGAGAAAAGGACAGCCCCATGTAGAGAGCGTTGCAGTAGACTCATCTCGAGGTGACCATAGCATGAATCAATACTATTTTTATAACCAAACAAAAAGGGGGACAAGACATTGAGGAAACTGGCCAGGCTTTTATCTCTGGACACTGTTAATTTACCAGACAAGGATGAATAAGGTATTAAATCTAGGGATGGGGGGCAGGGACACACATAAGATTTCCAGAAATGAGCCTTAGTGAAATTGACAGGGCTTTTACTCAACCATGTCAGTTTCACTGGTTACCAGAGACCTGGACCATGAAGGAAATGCAGCAAGAGAATAACTATTGTGGAGAGAAAGAGATGACACACTCTCAGGCCACTCTGAGCCGCTCATACTATGATAGGATTGCATCCAAGCCTAGTAGCAGGATAGTGTTAGCCAGCATCCAAGATATCATCATCATCTTCATTTATAGGCCACCTTTCTCAGGCTGTGGTCACACACACTAAATAATCCACTTTCCAACTGGATTTCGCCAGTTCACACAGCCTCAGTGATTACAAACATAATAAGAACTAATGAGCAAGCACATTACCAAGTATGATAAAAACATTTATTATTTTATTTTTATTAGCTACATTTATACCCCACCCTCCCCGCGAACAGGCTCAGGGTGGCTTACAAAGGTCAGTACAATGTACCTAGTCTCCATAAGACATTTAAAACAAATTAAAACAATCATACATTTAAAATGCCGTAATAGTTAAAATTAAAGTGCTCGCAGTCTTAATTAATACTTATTAGCTTAAGTGGTGCTCTCTAAGATGTACCCTGACCATAGTGTTCTCTGGGATATATATGGGGAAAGGCGGTCCCTCTGGTATGCTGGACCCTGGACATATAGGGCTTTAAAGGTCAATACCAGCACCTTGAAGCAAATTCGGTACGCTATTGGTAGCCAGTGCAGTGACTTTAGCACAGGCTGGATGTGCTCCCATCGAGGGGGCCCATCAGAAGCCTGGCTGCAGCATTCTGCACTAGCTGCAGCTTCTGGATTTGTGACAAGGGCAGCCCCATGTAGAAAGCATTACAGTAGTCTAATCTCAAGGTGACCATAGTGTGTGGATCACTGTAGCCAGCTTGTCATGATTGAGGAAGGGAACCAACTGCCCAATCAGCCAAAGATGGTAGAAGGCCGACTTAGCAGTGGCTGCTACCTGGGCCTCCATTGTTAAAGAGGGATCCAGGAGCACTCCCAAACTCCTAACCTCTGACGTTGGCACTAGTGGTGCCCCATCGAAGATTGGGAGCAGGATCCCCATCCTCGGACCACCCTGACTCAGGCACAGGATCTCTGTCTTCGCCAGATTTAGCTTCAGCCGACTCAGTCTAAGCCAGCCAGCCACGACTTGCAGCGCCGGGTCCAGATCTTCCAGTCTGGAGTCCGACTGGCCGCCTAGAATCAGATAGAGCTGGGTGTCATCAGCATACTGGTGACAACCCAGACCATACCTCCGGATAACCTGGGCAAGGGGGTGGATGTAGATGTTAAATTACATCAGGGAAAGCACCACCCCCTGAGGCACTCTGCACTCAAGCAGGTGTCTCTTGGACTGCTGTTCCTCTAGTGCCACCCTTTGTCCCTGACCCTGGAGAAATGAAACAAGCCATTGCAAGGCAAGCCCCTGTATCCCCACGTTGGCGAGGCGATGGGTCAGCAACCAGTGGACGACCGTGTTGAATGCAGCCGACAGATCTAACAACAACAGTGCTGCCAAATCGCCCCGATCCAGGTGCCTTCGGAGGTCGTCAGTAAGAGTGACCAGAGCTGTCTCCATTCTGTGACCTGGGCGGAAACTGGACTGGAAGGGGTCTAGAACAGAAGTGTCATCCAGAAAGCCCTGCAACTGTATCGCCACCACCCTCTCAATTAATTTGCCCAAATACGGCAAATTTGAATCCAGTAGTGAAGATCCCTAGCAAAACAGAATAATGCAGGGGGGCTGGACAGCTAAGCCAAGCCAGAGGGGCATGTGCTGGTGTTTAAAGTGTGAAAAGCATATCTGAAGCAGGGGAAAATTTCTGAATGATCATTAAAATGTTTCAAAGTTCAAGTGTGATTTAAGTCTCACTCATGGCAGGGAATCCAGTTGTCTTTCCTGTAGATAGTTTGTCTGTTAGAGAGACTCCATTTTCCCAACACTTGGAAGTACAATGTTTTTGTTGGTGGGAAATTGTACCCCCCATACACAGACTGAATGGAATGTGACTGCATGAGTGAAGTAAATAACTACTGGTTAGTATTTCTCATACTACAATGCTGGATAGGATGGAGCTGGGATTCAGGAGAACGTTACAAGCAGTGTCTCCTGCTTCTGTGAATGTGTTGGGTCCCTTTGTTCTTGGAGCAAGAGCAACATTTTTGACCTATCATTCAAAGCTTATGATGTCTGAGACTGGTGAACACATCTCATTTCTGGTTTTTAGTGTATGGTATGTCCCCCCGTCCCTCCCCCTGACTCAACATTTAGGAGTAGTTCTGTGTAGTCCAAAGCTGCAGCTATGGAAAGGTGTCTGACTGCAGCAGGGCAGCACTGATACTGCTTTGACCCATATGCTCTCTGTTTTTGTCTGGGACTTGTGGTTAGCCACTTTCTCTGGAGAGAAGCATCATTTGTTTTGCATAGGTGCCAGTGCAGCAACAGGAATTGGCATGAGGCACCCTGTGTGTGCTGCTGCCTAGGGCTCTACAACTATCTGTCTACATGTGTGTGTGTGTGTGTGGAGAGAGAGAGAGAGAGAGAGAGAGAGAGAGAGAGAGAGAGAGAGAGAGAGAGAGAGAGACCCACTCTTTTGTGCACAAATACTTGGTCTCAGGGTTTCCTGATTTAGACCCTGTTATTCAGCCAGGCTGCTTGAAGTGCTAGCTGATCAGTCTTGTGATTTGGTCTTTGACTGACAGGAACGTGCACAGGATAAGGCTTGCTCTATATTTTCCACAGGGATGCAGAGAAGCCCTTGGTTACTTGACTGTTTAGCTCAGTGATTTTCTTGTTGCTGCCTTTTAAAGGCATCAGTCTGTTCATAAAGGAAAATATACTCAGAGTTTTGATTCTGTGTGGCTCATTGGCCCCCTGTAGACAAAAAGAATTCCTTCTCTCTCTCTCTCTCTCTCTCTCTCTCTCTCTCTCTCTCTCTCTCTCTCTCTCTCTCTCTGTGTCTTACACACATACACACACACTTTCCACCCCCCATTTCCATACTAAATGCTGTTCTTCCTTTCTGCTGAGGCTCCTCACTTGCTAGTTTTTCCAATTTATTCATACCCGACAGTATCATGTACCATTGCTGTTGAACTACAATGCTGTGATTGCAGTGTGTGTAGATGATTTCATGCAAATATGTGTACATTCAGAATTGATGGATGTTCAGAACTATCTAGAGTGTTAACCTGTGGGGAGAAGTTGTGTTTCTTTTCATTCTTTCTTTTTTTGTTGTTGATATTTTTATAGCTTTTCCTCAGTTCTCTTCATCCCCTGTGGCCCAGTGCTTGGAACTGAGTTCCTTCCCGTATAGTTCCACTGCCTAAAAGCAAGACTACGGCAGTTTCAATACAGCATTGTAATTTTCACTGGCAATGAACTATGTCTTGTACCCTTTTCTAATGAATGCAAGTGAATCTCCTAAAGTGTTTAATGTAAAATGCATAATGCAGAGTTTTGTTTGTATCCATGGGCACCTGCTTTCAATGTTAGGGCCCAAAACTGAAGCATATGGGGGGAAAAAAAGATGAAAATGTCTCTGAGCAGGTACAGCATGCCTTTCCCTTACTGCTGCATAACTATAATCTTCAACATCAGGTATTAATGGGGAAGAAATGTCTCTCCGATTATGGCATTTCAAGAGAGACTTGAGCCGTTCTCCCTTCACACTTTGGTGGTGGTGATGGTCTTGGGAATTAAGCACTGGCATGCTGATATCTTAGATCTTGCTTTCATTTGTTCTCCCCCTCCCCCACTACACAGTATCTGCTAGGGTAGACAGATGCTGAGATTGTGCCATCTTCCATCAGTAGCCACCTGGTCTGTCTGGGCCTGGAGGCTGAGAAAGTAAGCCTCTGCAGTATGATGTTGTGCCATCAGAACCTGTCATGCATACAATTGCAATAAATAGGGCCATAAGCTTTTTATGAAGTCTATTTCCACTCTTGGATCTGGGATTTAATGCATGGCTGCTTAGAGAGGCTGAGGATTTCAGAGGTCAGCCAGGCTAATTGTGAGGCTGAGAGCTGCTCAGGGCAAGCAAGGCTGCAGAATATTATGCATGCTAGAGAGCTAAGCTGACCATGAAAGGAGCAAAACAAAGTCTATCCTGCAGGGATCTGACTGCATTGCTCAATTGTCTTACATGCCCATCCGGGAAACAGGCACCAGTTATGTCACATTACATGTATTTTTCAGAAGCTGATCAGAAGCACCTTGGGGTTGGAGGGAAGGACCTCTTGAAATCTCTGTTTGGCTATGTTCAATAAATAATGCAAGCTTTTTGGGGTGAGGGACTGTGCCAGTTTCTAAAGGTGTGTCTTACAAGGAGAATATGTAGTTTGAGTTTTGCTTCCTCGTATGCATATCTGCATGTATCAGTTTGATACAGAACAGTGTTGCTAGCACCTTGGTTCATAAATCAACGTACAGTGGTTGAGTGCTTATGCAGATGTGAGGCCTTCCTTAGAACACTTCTAAAATAGGATGGGTGGCAAGAAGCATGTACAGTGCTCTTGTCCATAATGATAGATCAAGATGGGTAGCCCTGTTAGTCTGTCTGTAGCAGTGGAAAAGAGCAAGAGTTTACTAGCACTTTAATGACTAACAAAATATGTTAGTATAGTAGTAAGTAGCACCTTAAAGACATGGTATGAGCTTTTGTGAATCACTGCTCACTTCTTCAGATAAAGAGGACACTAGGTGTCTGAAGAAGTGAGCAGTGACTCACAAAACTCATACTGTGCCACAAATTTTGTTAGTCTTTAAGGTGCTACTGGGACTCTTGCTCTTTTCTACTTGTCCATAGTGTTTACCCTGACCTCAACACTTTGTAACTGACCCTAGAGCCTTTATGTTGGGAAAATTCTTAGCATGGCAGAGTTGGAGATGGTGGTTCCTCTCAAGAATAGACCCGGTGCTGGAAGTTTCCCTCTGTCACAAACACCTCTCCTCCTTGTTTCCTTCATGGTGGAGTGGAGATTTCATTAGGACCAGTTCTGTTGTTTGTCTTTCTGTTTTGACTGTCAGTACAAAACACGCACGCAAACTAGGTAGGGCTAATGCTGATGGGAACTTGCATGCTGCAGGTTTTCTGAACTCCTGTGCAAGAATCCAGATAGACAGGCAGGCAAGAGGACATTAGGAACAAGGCTGTCCTGCATGATTTACAGGCATGTGAAAATATGCTGCCTTCCTTGCCCTGAGGTGCTCAATCAACTGCCAGACAAAACACAAATGCAAAGAGCAAGTGCTGGCCATCCCTCAGCTGGCTGGGTCCATGATGTTCTGGGTTGTGAATTAAGGTGTTGCTGTGGCCATAATCCTGAAGGCAGAACCAATGATTCTGTCTTGTAGGGAAAAGGATTACCCGGCATTTAAGCTAGCTCCTGTGGGCTCTGGACCTTGAAGGGGATTTTCCCAGCATGTTTGCCTGTTCAGACAATGAGAGGTTCAATTCAGTGCACACACCAGCAGGGGTTGCTTTTGAGTGAAGCTTAATTCAGGAGTTGCACTATAGGGTTCTTTCTACATGTTATCTATTGTCCAGACTATAGGTCACAAATGGAGCAACCTCTGTGAAGAAAGCATTAGGAAATAGCTTATGTCCACTGTAGTTGCCATGTGCAGCACACAACGAGACATCTCTGTGGACAGAATTTGAGGCCTGACAGTAGAACTGGAAGGATTTCAAAATCCAACTGAGCCACTAGATCTTTGGTAAGAACCTTTAAAAATTCAGAAGAGTTCCCAGTACAGAGACTGATAAAATAGATAGGTATGGAAGTAACTTATTGTCAACTTAGGTAAATCCCCGATTACTTTCCTTTTCTAATTCCTGTGCTGTCTGCTTATTTTCCTTGACAATCCTTTTGCCGTTGTCTTGAGAAGTGGTGATGTTGTCATGGTAACCAGCATGGCTGCAGTCTCCTTGTGCAGCTCCCATGCAAGACATGCCAGTTATCTAAAAATAATAAGCCCTTGCTCAGTTCTGTGAGAAGCTGATGCAGGTTTTATAGTGGGATAGGAGAAGCAGATGTTCGTAAATGGAGAAAGTGAAGTTGGATGCTAGGACTCCTTGCCTTGACAAGGCTTTGAAATGTCAACTAAAACTCGTGACGGAAAGGTCGGGAGAAAAAAAAATACATGTGATGTTTTAAGTGATCGCTTAATAGCAGTTCACCTGTCAACACTGAAGATGTTTTCACCTACCCAAGAATCCCAAGAAAGCATATTGTTCCTGTGAGGAAAGTTATATTAGGAATCAGATTGAAAGATAATTGGAGTGAAAACAGTGTGGCCTACAGCAATCTGTTGCTTGCTGCAGTTTTTGTAGTGGGAATTACAACAACCCCTTCATAAAACAGAGTAAGGCCTAATTTATTCCTGACTGCATAGTAACAGGGGAGCTTCTAAGAAAGGTGCTGTAAAAAATTAAAATATTGTCCTCCCCCATATTTATTTTCAATGCCCCTGTCCCTGTATTCATTCATAAGAGCTGTGAAGTGCCCAATTTTGTCATTATGCTAGTATGTATATCTAAAGACAGTCCACTAAAGTCCCTGGAGTTTGCAGGAGTGAGATCTAGCTTACCTCCCACTTACCAGACTGTTCTGGTAAGAACATAAGAGAAACCAATGTTGGATCAGGCCAATGGCCCATCTAGTCCAACACTGTCACACAATGGCCAAAAATACCAGGTGCCTTCAGGAGGTCCAGCAGTGGGGCCAGGACACTAGAAGCCCTCCCACTGCTGCCCCCCCCCCAAGCACCAAGAATACAGAGCATCATTTGCCCCAGCCTGAGAGTTCCTATTTATACCTTACGGCTAATAGCCACTGATGGACCTCTGCTCCATATGCTTATCTAATTCCCTCTTGATAGTTCAATGTCTTGCCAACTTTTTTTTTTAGTAGTGTGGGAAGAACTGCTTAAAAAGTCGTCTTCATCAAACTGAAAGCAAAATTGTGTTTTCCAAAGTGGCTTTTCCTATAAGCGATTAATCGTGACTTTCTTTCCCTCATAAGGGTGCCATCTTTATCTTCCCTTAGGCTTTGACTGTACTGAACACATTAAATCTTCTTCTGCATAATTCTAAGGGAAACAGGTTGGCCTTTTTTTCTTAACCCCATGCCAAGAGCAGAAATGGTAGGAAGTTGGATTTGCCCAAGTGTCTTTTATAATGAGACTAGGCTTGAGTAAAGGTAAAGGTTTTCCCTTGCTCAAAAGCCAGTTGAATCTGACTCTAGGGCAGTGATGGCGAACCCTTTAGAGACCGAGTGCCCAAACTGCAATCCAAATCCCACTTATTTATTGCAAAGTGCCAACATGGCAATTTAACCTGAATACTGAGTTTTTAGTTTAGAAAAAACAATTCATTAACATCTTTTGTCTTAAAAGAAAAGCACAATAACAGAGCTTTCAATGATACAAACAGCTTTTTATTGAAAGGTAAAAGTTTGCATTTGGCATGAAGTTTGCATTTGACGTCATACACACAAACTCCTTCCAGTTAGTACAGGACAGGACCCTTCCTATTTACCTGGTCTGTCTTTCTCAACATGATCTTACATATTTTCACACCTAAAGTGACAGCCCTCTTCCCCCTTCCATGGGAAAGAGACAGAAAAATAGCACACTCAGTGGAATCTGCCACTTCTAGATTGATTCGAAGTAAATTAAATTTTGATCCTGCAAATCTTGACCAATCCTGTCCTATTAAATAAAAGGGTAGTGGTCTGGCAAGGTTCTATGCTTGGCAAAATCAATTCGCTCCCTGGTATGTTGCTCAGAATCTGTCCCTATCCACTAGCTGCATTGCCTGAGTTCTCTCCCACCCACTGCAGCCTAGGCCACTCTTCTCTGATTGGGCCAGCATTTCAAGCTCATTTGCATACAGAAGCTGATTGGACTTCACTCCATTTTGCACCTCAAACTCCCCCCCCCACAAGACGGAATTGCCTGTTGTTTATGCAACCTGTTGTATTCTGAGGTGAAATATGTCTTCACTCACAACACTTCCCCTTCAAAAGAAACAAACCCAATAACATAACCATGTCACACCACAAAAAAGACAGGTCACACCACAAGCAAAATACCACAAGGCAAAAAAAGCTCTGGTACTAATTCTGGCAAGGGACACTGAGTGTAGAAAATGATTTATCGACACAGTGGAAAATCTTTAGGAATTATTTGGTGCATTTACCATGGGGCACCCACCCAGAGCCTCTGGCATTTTCTCACTCTGCTGGCATAAAAACCAATTGAAAGCAAAATAGAGATATGGAGACTTTTCCATCCTCCTTTGCATCAATTTGTCTTTGTTGGCAATGGCAACCCTAGGCCTGGCTGGTTGCTCTTGTTCAGCAGGAGCATCCCTATGGAAACTGCCTGTGTGATTTTGGACCAGCCGGAGATTTTCTGCCTAACCTGCCTTACAGGGTTGCTGTACAGATCACAAAGCCGAAAAGAATGAAGTAAACTGCTTTGCTCCCCGCTAATGAGAAAGACAGAATTTTGCCTAGGAAGAGGCTGCTGAGAGGGGATGAAATAAAGTTGCCAACTATAGGTATGGAAATTCCTGGAGATCTGAGGGGTGGAGCCCAGAGAGGGTGAGGTTTGAGGAGGGGTGGGACCTCAGACAGGTACAGTGCCATAGACTCCACCCTCCAAACCAGCCATTTTATCCTGGGGAACTATTGTTGCCAATCTTGGCCCAGTGGCCATCAAACCATTCTCTTCCACCCCCTGCTGTGTAGCTGTCTTCCCCTAGGGTTGCCAATCTCCAGGTGGGACCTGGAGATCTCCTGCTGTTACAATTGATCTCCAGATGACCAAGATCAGTTCCCCTGGAGAAAATGGCTGCTTTGGAGGGTAGACCCTATGGCATTATACCCTGCTGAGTCCTTCGCCCCCCCCCAATGCTGCCCTCCACAGGATCCACCCCCCAAATCTCCAGGTATTTCCCTACTTAGAGCTGGTAACCCTACTTTCCCCTCAGTGCCTGTTGGTAGGCAACCAAGCTTGGTCCTGTCACCTGTTTTGGCCTTTGGGAGAAAACTCATTGGGGCCAGTCCTGATCGGGTTGCCAACTCCAGATGGGAAATTCCTGGAGATTTGAGGCATGGAGTCTGAAGCGGGTGAGGTTTCAGGAGGGGTGGGACCTCAGACAGGTACAATGCCATAGACTTCACCCATCAAACTAGCCATTCCATCCTGGGGAACCATTGTTGTCAATGTCCAGGTGGGGGCTGGAAATCAATCGGAATTACAACTGCTCTCCAGGAGGGAGGAGGGAGGAGATGGAAAGCTGAAGTCAGGGGGCAGATAACGGTAGGTTGACAATTGGCTGGGAGGGAGATACTGTTGCCAACTCCAGGTTGGGAAATTTCTGGAGATTTGAGGGGTAAAGCCTGGAGATGGTGAGGTTTGAGGAGGGGTGGGGTCTCAGACAGGTACAATGCCATAGACTCCACCCTCCAAACCAGCCAGTCCCCCCTGGGGAACCATTGTTGCCAATCTCCAGGTGAGGGCTGGAGACCACTCAGAATTACAACTGCTCTGCAGGAGAGAGGGCAGAAGTCAGCTGAAGTCAGAGGGGCAGATAACAGTAGGCTGAGGATTAGCTGGGAAGGAGATGGAGTTGCCAACTCCAGGTTGGCAAATTCCTGGGGATTTGAGGGGTGGAACCTGGAGAGGGTGGGGTTTGAGGAGGGGTTGGACCTCAGGCAGGTAGAATACCATAGACTCCACCCTTCAAACCAGCCATTTCCTCCTGGGTAATGATTGTTGCCAATCTCCAGGTGAAGGCTGGAGATCACTCAAAACTACAATTGCTCTTCAGGTAGCAGAGATCAGTTCCTCTGGAGAAAATGGTGGTCTCTGTCATTATACCCTGCTGAGGTCGCCACAGCAAATTCACACTGTGTGCCCAAAGCCAGGGCACTCTCCCAGAGCCTCCTTCTAGAGCCCGTTGTATTTATTTCCACAACGGGCCTTACTTCTAGTGAACAAATAAAGCACTTCAACTTGAGCACTTCAACCAGGTGACCCACCCCCAAAGCATATCAAGGCTGCATGGAATGAGAGACCACGGAGTGGAATGACAGCCCCTGGGGGTAGCAGGAGTGTTCTGGAACTGGAATGAGAGACCATGGAGTGGAATGACAGCCCCTGGGTGTAGCAGAACACTTCTGCTACCCCCAGGGGCTGTCATTCCACTCCATGGTCTCTCATTCCAGTCCCTGAACACTCCTGCTCCACCCTGGGGCCATCATTTCACTCCGTGGTCTCTCATTCCAGTCCCAGAACACTACTGCTCACCCTGGGGCTGTCATTCCACTCTGTGGTCTCTCGTCCCAGTCCCTGAACATTCCTGCTCCACCCTGGGGCTGTCATTCCAGTCTAGGGCCTGTCATTCCAGTTCTTAAACATCCTGCTACAGCCTGGGGCTGTCATTCCACTCCGTGGTCTCTCATTCCATTCCCAGAGTAGTGTATTTGGGCCCAGAGACCCTAATGGAAAATTCATTTCACATTTTTATTGCAACTCTACTTGTACTGTAATGTATTTCAATGAAGCCCATGCAAGTCAATTGGCATTCCTGTCTCCCATTATTTCCAGTGGGCCTTCAAGTGTTTCCCATTGTTTCCAATGGGCAATCCTGTCCTTCCTTTTAGTACATCCCATACATCCGCCCTCCTACACGGCTCCTCCAAACGGCATTTTAGTTATTCCCATGAGTACGAAAAGCCAGAGCAAATTTACAATCTGACTAAAGGCACGATCCTATGCTCTCATACTTGAAAGCAAGTTCAGTTGTCTCAGTGGTGCTTAATTTTGAATAAGTATGCACAAGATCAGGTACTGCTTTTGAAGCAGCTATTCATTTCTGCCTCATCCCTCCACCCCAGCTCATCGCTGGAGAGTCGGGAGCTCTGAGGTTCAGGGACAGTCTTTCATCATGGGGGGGGTGCCCTATGTGTGATTCCCTGGAAGCTTTCAGGAAGCTATAATTAGGAGGGAGGAGTGCTGTGCCTTACCTCCACAGGGTGGGAGCTCTGGCTCGCCTTGAGCCACCTCACCACAACACTGGCTGCCACCCCCTCCTGCAGCACCAGCTCCAAAACAGTCTCCATGTCCAACTCCTTGAACAGCCCTTCTAATCACAGCCTCTGAGCAGGCGCACAAGACATGCCACCCATAGCAGCGGGGCAGCCCCGAAAGGAAGCGAAGGGGGTGGGTACTAGAGTTTTTCGGACTTCAGGTTACAGCACAGGATGCTGGAGAGTGCAGCAAGAGAGACCAGGCAGAAAGCCAAAGAGGGAGGGGGGAGGAGGAATAGTGCACCTCCCCAAAGAAGGCGGGTTTGGAAACTGAAGTGGCGCACTCACGCAGATGCAACTTTTGGCAACGAGCCTGAGTGGGCATCCCTGGGAATGCTCAGCCTCACTCCTCTGGGGCAGAAGGGGCGTGGATTGGAGCATGCATTTGCAAAGGAAGGGGAGTTGCTGTGCTTTCCTGGGCTAAGGGGGCAGGGTCAGGCTGTGGGGATTCCTTGCTGAGCAGCTCCTGGGCTTTGAGTAGGCAGTGGGTTTGCGTCAGGCTGTGAGGAAGGTGGAGCCCATGGGGAAAGCGATTCCCCTCTTCTCCCTCCCCCATGTCAACAAGCACGGCGCCTGCACCGGGGGTTTGGCCTAGGGCCGGCTGGTGCAGCAGCTGCAGCAGCACAATAAGCAGGCTCAGCCACCTCCTCACCTGTGCCCACAGAGAGAGCTCCGAGTGCCACCTCTGGCACCCGTGCCATAGGTTCACCACCAGGGCTCTAGGGTATGGTGCTCATCTCCGTTTCCAAGCCAAAGAGCCAGCACTCCCCGAAGATGTTTTCGTGGTCATGTGGCTGGCATGACTAGATGCCAAGGTGCAGGGAACGCTGTTACCTTCCCACCGAAGCGGTACCTATATATCTACTTGCATAAGAACATAAGAGAAGCCAATGCTGAATCAGGCCAATGGCCCATCTAGTCCAACACTCTGTCACACAGCGGCCAAAATATACCAGGTGCCATCAGGAGGTCCAGCAGTGGGGCCAGGACACTAGAAGCCCTCCCACTGCTGCCCCCTCCAGCACCAAGAATAGAGTGCATCACCTGCCCCAGACTGAGAATTCCCATCTATACCCTGTGGCTAATAGCCCCTGATGGACTTCTGCTCCATATGTTTATCTAATTCCCTCTTGAAACTGTCCATGCTTGTAGCTGCCACCACCTCCTGTGGCAGTGAATTCCATATGTTAATCACTCTTTGGGTGAAGAAGTATTTCCTTTTATCTGTTCTAACCCGACTGCTCAGCAATTTGAACATTGAACCCCATTTGCCACATTGATGCCCACTCACCCATCCTCAACAGATCCCTTTGGAGTGCCTCACAATCCTTCCTGGTTTTCACCACCCTGAACAACTTCGTGTCATCTGCAAATTTAGCCACTTCACTACTTACTCCCAATTCCAAATCATTAATAAACGTTAAAAAGCATTGGACTGAGTACTGATCCCTGTGGTACCCCACTGCTTACCACCCTCCATTAAGAAAGTTTCCCATTTATACTCACTCTCTGTTTTCTATTTATAAGCCAGTTTTTGATCCACAAGAGGACTTGTTGTTTATCCCATGACTATTGAGCTTACTTAGGAGCCTTTGATGAGGAACTGTATCAAAAGTTTTCTGGAAGTCAAGGTAAATAATATCTATTGGGTCCCCCTTGTCCACATGTTTGTTCACTCCCTCAAAAAACACTAACAGGTTAGTGAGACAAGATCTTCCCTTACAGAACCCATGCTGAGTTTGCCTCAATAATTTTTGTTCATCAATGTGCCTACTAATTCTTTCCTTAATAACAGTTGCCACCAACTTACCCGGTATCGACGTCAGACTGACTGGCCTGTAATTTCCCGGATCTCCCCTGGAGCCCTTTTTAAAGATGGGAGTGACATTAGCTACCTTCCAGTCCTCAGGAATGGAGGCAGATTTTAAAGAAAGATTACATATTTTTGTCAGGAGATCCACAAGTTCACATTTGAATTCTTTCAGAACTCTCGGATGAATGCCATCCGGGCCTGGTGATTTATTAGTTTTTAAATTGTCCATCACTCGGAGGACTTCCTCTCTTGTCACCACAATCTAATTCAGGTCTTTCAAACCCCCTCCCAAAATCGGTGGTTCTGGTGTGGGCAAGCACTTCTCCTCTTCCACAGTGAAGACAGAGGCAAAAAAATGCATTCAGCTTCTCAGCCATTTCCCTATCATCCTTCACTACTACTTTTACTCCGAGGGCCCCACTTCCTCCCTGGCTGGCTTCCTACTTCTAATGTATTTGAAGAAAGTTTTATTGTTGGCCTTTATGTTGTTGTTTTTTTTGCGATATGCTCCTCATATTCCCTTTTTGCTTGCCTGATCACAGACTTGCATTTTATTTGCCATAGTCTATGTTCCCTTTTGGAAGGCCAGATCCTGAAGCTGAAGCTCAAATACTTTGGCCACCAAATGAGAAGGGAGCATTCACTGGAGAAGACCCTGATGCTGGGAAAGATTGAAGGTCAAAGAAGAAGGGGACGGCAAAGGATGAGATGGTTAGACAGTGTCATCGATGCAACGAACATGAAATTGAGCAAACTTCAGCGGACAGCGGAACACAGGAGGGCCTGGCGTAAACTGGTCCATGGGGTCGCGAAGAGTCGGACTCGACTGTGCGACTGAACAACAACAACAACAACAACATGTTCCCTTTTATCAACCTCACTGAGACTAGCTTTCCACCGCTTAAAGGAATCCTTCTTACCTTTTACAGTTTCCATTACTTTATTTGTTAACCATGCAGGCTTTTTTCTATACCTATTTGTGCCTTTCCTAACCTGCGGTATATATTTTTTCTGAGCTTCTAGGACTGTATTTTTAAATTGTCTCCAAGCTTCCCCAATGGTTTTGACCTTCTCCACTGTTCCTTTCAATTTCTTCCTCACATGTCCCCTCATACCAGAGAAGTTACCCTTTTTAAAGTTAAAAGTGGTTGCGTCAGTCTTTTTGGGCAACTCCCTATCTGTACAAATGTTAAACTCAATGACATTATGGTCACTGTTCCCAAGTGGTGCAATCACGTTTACATCTCTCACCAGGTCTTGGGTGTTACTTGGGACCAAATCCAGGATCGCCTCTCCCCTGGTAGGATCTGTGACCATCTGTTCCATAGCACAGTCATTGAGAGTGTCTAAAAACTCAATCTCTTTTTCCCGACTAGAACTCATATTGACCCAATCAACGTATGGATAGTTAAAGTCACCTATTATGACACAGTTATTTCATCTAGCCGCTATCTTTAATTCATTCATCATTTTATAAACCTCCTCTATCTTTTGATCTGGTGGGTGATAACAAACTCCCACTGTTAAGCTTCCTTTTGGACCCACTATTTCAACCCATAGCATTTCCAGAAGTGAATCCAATTCTCTTACCCTCTCAATCTTACTGGACGGTATACCCTCTCTGACATATAGAGCCACCCCACCTCCGACCCTTCCCTCCCTATCCTTCCGATATAATTTATAACCAGGAATCACTGTATCCCACTGATTTTCCTCATCCCACCAAATTTCTGAAATACCCACAATGTCTATTTCACCCCCCAACACCAAGCATTCCAACTCCCCGATTTTACCTCAGAGACTTCTAGCATTTGTGTATAAACACTTATAGTTTCCCACGTTTGTTAAGCCCACAGCCTTCCTCTTGCTGCCTCGAGACCTTGCCAGGCAGTTCCTATCATTAGCCACAGTCTCAGTGGACAACTGTAATCCATTTCCTTGTACAAAAGTAATAGCTACCCCTTCATCTCTTTGAGATGAGCCATCCCAAACCAGAGACTTTTCATCTCCTGTCAGCTTTCCCCCATTATTCAGTTTAAAAACTGCTCTGCCACCTTTTTGATTTTGAGCGCCAGCAGCCTGGTTCCTTCTCGGGACAAGTGGAGACTGTCCCTTTTGTACAGCTCCCTCTTGTCCCAAAAAGCATCCCAGTGCCTAACAAACTGCAATTTCTTGCTTTCAAATTGCTAGGTTGGCAGGAGCTGGGGCCAGAGACGGGAGCTCACTCTGTCATGCGACACTCGGGTCTCAAACTGCTGAACTACCAACTTTCCGGTCTGCAGTTCAGTGTTTTAACCACTGAGCCACTGAACCACTGAGACTAGGCTTATATAGCCCTAAATTGTTTGCTCCATAAGCTTTTTGTTTAAGAACGTCTGAAAGCAAAAATTGACTTGAAGATGCTGGCAAGTACTATTTCTAAAACAGCACAGTTCTTTACTTGGTAGAGAATCTCAGTTACACCCCTCCAAGTTTTTAGTCTGGCTGAATGATGCTATCTCATGCAAAGGAAACAGTACACTCTGGTGCTATTTGCATTTTATACGTTTCCTTGTTTTTTCGCTGTAATTAAAGAAGCACTACAGGCATATTTGTAAAACTGATTTTCCCCCCCTCCAAGGACGCAAGACGAACACTTATTTCCAAAAACCATGTAGAATGATAAGATTTGCAATAAATTCAGCAACCTTTGGTTATACATCCCTTTACATCTGTGCAGTACAGTACAGTACAAATAAAATCAAGAGTCACAAATTCTGTTTTCCAGTGTGGTAGCCGAATCAATAAGCATTAAGCAAACCCGTAGAGCAGAGGTGTCAAACTCATTTGTTACAAGGGCCGGATTTGACATAAATGCCTCTTTGATAACGGGCAAAATCCCCGGGACATGGAAAGAAGCTCTGATAACACTTATCCATAAACCCGATACTGAGAATACGGATATTAAAAACTTTAGGCCCATTTCTTTGCTGAACGTTGATTACAAAATTTTTGCTACAATCTTAGCAAAAGGTTTAAGAAGATAATGGCAGAAATTATCCATAAAGATCAGTCAGGTTTTATACCGAGAAGACAAATAAAAAACAATGCTAGGAATATAATTAATATATTAGAATACTACGAGCAAAATCCGGGGAAACAGGTTGCATTAATTTTTTTAGATGCAGAAAAAGCTTTCGATAACGTTAATTGGGAATACTTAAAACAAAAGCTTACATTATGGAATTGCGGTGAAATTTTTTTAAATTCAATTAAAGCCATTTATGAAGAGCAACACGCAAAAATTATTATAAATAGAGAAGTTACAAACAGTATTCCAATACAAAAAGGTACTAGACAAGGATGCCCCTTATCACCGTTATTATTTATTTTTGGATTAGAAACACTAAATGATCTAGTGAGAAGTAATGAGAATATAACGGGGACTAACATTAAAAAGGAACAATATAAACTACAGGCCTTTGCAGACGATCTGATATTCATCCTGGAAGAGCCAATAAAAGCTATACCACATTTATGGAAGGACTTACAAGAGTATGGCCAAGTAGCGGGTTTAAAAATCAACATAAAGAAAACAAAAATTATAACCAAAAATTGTACGACCACACAAATTGCTAAGATTCAAAATTCTTCAAATTTACAGGTAGTTGAAAAAATTAAATATTTAGGAATTACTATGACAAATAACAATAAAAATCTTTATAAAAATAACTATATAAAACTGTTAGAAGAGATAAAAAAAAGATCTTAATACATGGCAGGACTTAAATATATCATTTATGGGTAGAATCGCCGCAATTAAAATGAATATTTTACCACGCTTCTTATTTCTATCCCAATGCCTCCCCATTCTAACAAATAAAAAACTTTTTGAAGATTTGAACCGAGTAGTTAAAACCTTTATATGGCACGCTAAAAAGCCAAGAATTAACAGAAGACTACTATCAGATAAGAAAGAGAGGGGAGGCCTAGGATTACCAGATTGGAACTTATACTATCAGGCCGCAGCTATGGGATGGATACGAGATTGGATCCAACTAGAAGAAGACAGAATCTTAAAACTAGAAGGTCACGATCTACCTATGGGCTGGCATGCCCATATCTGGTATAATATGGACAAAAAACAACAAAACTTCGAAAACCATATTATAAGAGGACCATTGATGAAAGTTTGGAGAGAAATTAAAAAGAAGTACTATCCCAAAATTCCGAATTGGATCTCCCCTTTAGAAGCCTTTGTCTTGCCATCATTATGGTTAAAAGAAAAAAAAATTAACTTATGAAAAACTTCTGACAGAAAATAAAGAACTAAAGTCACTAGATTCACAAGAATTTCAAAAAATAAACTTAACCCCCTGGGAAAAAATACAGTTAAAATCCAGATTTGTTAAAGATAAAAAAATAAACTTCATGAGTACACACTCCCAACTAGATAAAATCTGGTTGTCATCAGCGGACAAATTAATACAAAAACTGTATAACTTTCTTATAACTGAAGAATTAGTAGATGAAATGGTAAAACCAAATATGATCCTCTGGATGAGGGATATAGGGCATAACATTACTTTGGAACAGTGGTCCAGAACTTGGAGCTCTCTCAAGCTGCTCAGAGCCACAAACTACAGAGAAAATATCTATAAGATGTTTTTCAGGTGGCACTGGACGCCGGACAGGGTAGCAAAATGCTATAAAGGGGCATCAGATGTATGCTGGAGATGTAAAAAAAAGGTGGGAACGTACTTACATATCTGGTGGAATTGTGAAAAAATAACGAAGTTTTGGAAAATGATTAAAAAAATAATTGAAGAATTAACCAAACTGAAGTTAGAATTAAAACCAGAATCTTTCCTACTGAACATGCTACCGGAGGAAATTAAAAAGGTAGACCAGAGAATTATTCTTTATATATTGACTGCAGCGAGAATTATAGTTGCCAAATGTTGGAAAAAAGAAATCCTCCCCAATATAGAAGAAATAATAAATACTATATTGGAAATAGCTGAATTAGATAGGTTAAATCTTATACTCTCCAGAAGAGATGATTTAATACATGTAAATAGATGGAAAAAAATTTACGAATGGATTGAAAAGAAGAGATGAAAAAGAATCCAAAACCACTCCAACTGTATTTGTACAGGTTAACAGAAATTGGAGATTTAATGTATATCTATGTAATTTTGTCGGTGAAGTTGTTGACCTGGACTTTTGTCATTGTGTATATATGTATATAGGTCAAGAAAAACTTATAAATAAAAATATTAAAAAAAAATGCCTCTTTGTCAGGCTGGGCCATGTGTGCCATAAAACATAATGCCAGGTACTGGAGATAGAAACTGTATAAAGGACAGCAGCTGGTAAGCTCTGAGTTGGTGTGTCCTCACTACAAGGCCCCCTGGGGTGGGAGGGGGGTGCAGAGGAAAACCCACAGAGGCAGGAGTACAGTGCTGGGCAGATGCTCCCACAATGCTTGACTGCTATATGTGAGGTTGTTCTGCTGTGCTAAAGCCATAATGGATTGGCTCTGCCCACTTCCCCCCAGCACTCCCTCCCTTGCATCAGTTGCTCACGGGCTGCATAAGAGCCTTCTACGGGCTGGATCCGCCCCCTGGGCCTTATGTTAGACATCTCTGCCATACAGCCTTTGGCATTCTGTTTGTACATTGGAATATTACCCGTGTTGCTCACAGTTAGACAGAAAGCCCATGCAGGCTGTGGTTTTACTGCACACCTGCACTGCATGTTAGTCAAATTCTCCTTACCACTGTGTATGACGATACAGACAACAAAGCTACCTTCTCAGACTGCCTGTCTGGCTTTACACTCTTTCAGTGAGACTGCGTAATGAGACTCACAGGAGTAGCGTAGTGATCTCACAGGAGCTCAGACATGCTGGACATAAGCTTTTAGGTGTGCTGTTGACATGCAATCACTGGCTCAATGGTAGAGCACATGCTTTGTGTGCAGGGGCCCCCAGGTTCAGTCCCTGGCATCTCCAGTTAAAGGATCTCATGCAGCAGGTGTTGGGAGAGACCTTTCTCTGTCTGAGACCTTGGAGAACTGTTGCCAGTTACAGAGCTCGATGGACCTGCAATCTAACTTGATGAAGTTTCTCAGCCAGTTGGAATTCCGTTTGACATTGCAATGTGTTTTTCAGCTCACCATATGAGAAGAGCCAGAAAGGGATGATTGGAAATGTGTATTTAGCAATGCCCCTTTCCTCCTTGTCCTTACCATCAGACAACATCAGAAAGGTGGCCCTTCCCTCTACTTCTCTGCCTACGTTGTTTACCTTTTGCTTTTGTCCTGTGTGTCCATTTCAGCTTCTCTTCTTCTTTCTTTCTTCTTTGCAGAATGAAGCATACAGGAGTCCTGGACTTCTGATTACAAGGTACTTAGATGCTACATGGGAATAATTTTTCCCATTATGGAGCACGTAAACAGTGGTGCCATAGTTGCCAGCATAGCACCGTGGACAGAGTGTCAGTAGGATCCTGGGAGATCCAGATTTTAGTCCCCACTCTACCACGGAAGTTTGCTGGGTGACTTTGGGCCGGTCACAATCTCTCAGCCTAACCTGTCTCACAGATTTGTTGTGAAAAAATGGAAGACAGAAGAGCCATGTTCTAAGCTGCTTTGAGTCCCCCTTGGGGAGAAAACTGGTGTGCAAATAAGTAAATGTGAATGCATGCAAATACATTAGAAAAGCAGCATTGAAAGGAATTGACTTTTGAAAGCAGGTGTGTGTGTAGTTTTTCAACTGTAGTATAGTATTTTTAGCAGGAACGAGGGTTTAAAGTTTTGCTCTTCCTCCTCCTGCCTCCTCATTTAGGCAAGGCTACCTACAAAATAGGGTCATGAAAATAAGTGCAATAGACATGCTTCTGCAGAAGTAAATTTAAGAGTATATTTATGAACTGCCCTTGTTGGTGGAAGGGCCATGTACACATGGCTATGTGCGCAGAGGCATGTTTTTATAAATCTATATCTGCATCTGCCTGCATAGCAGTGTTCTTGCCATTGCCAGTAATAGTTCAGAGTCTGATTTAATGGACAGCTTTGGGAATCTGTTCCAATTCCATCTTCAGTCTGACACTGTAATTAGTGCCACCTGCTTTCTTTCCTTTTCCCTTTCTCTTGCACAGTGGTATGAGGAAGAGGGAAGAGCAGGGAGTGGTTCAGGCAGATGCACAAAAACCAAGCCTGCTTGTCTGGTAGCTGCACAGTTCCAAGGAGGGAAATGTGGTTGCAGATGTGAGAAAACCCCAGTGTGAGGTTTGGTAATGAAATGAACTTACCGTGTATGGACAAACCTGGTCATCAGAAGGTGATTTGAATCTCCTGAGATGCCCACCACTTTCATTCACTTAGATATTTATGTCCTGTTTTTATATCCTGGGGAGCCAAAGCAGCTTACAACATTGTTCTCCCATGCCACTGGGCACTGAATTTGTTCTTATAAGGTAGCTTAGGCTGACTGGCCCAAGGTCACCCACTGTGCTTCCATGGAAGCCACGGATTTGAACATGGATCTCCCAGATCCTAGTTTGACACTCTAACCACTATACTATTCTGTCACATTCCTATGTTCCCTTTAAAGGAACATAGTAAAATGATTGGTTGTGTTTGGCAGCAGGAAAAAGGCTACATTGAAGTTACTGTTAACTCTAAACAAGCTTCTAATGAAGTGTGAACTGAACTGAGGTGTTGTTTGGAAGACAGGGAAGAATAGCTCCTCTGGTAGCTGCAGGATTGGATCTGGTTGCTCAGTATTTGGCAAATGTTGATTTTACTATGGATGCGAGCCACTCTGTCACTGGTTTTATATTAAGGGAATAGGATCATATTTTGAAAAAAAAACATGGCAAACATTTCCTGTCTCATTTCATCAAGAATAGAATTTCCGGTTTTTAAAAACTAACCTTACTCCCGAGACTTTAGGGGCAGCCTTGCAGGAGTAAAGCAAGCAAAGTTCTCCTATCTATGCTAGGAAAAACTTTCTTTGCTAAGTTTCTTTGTGTCGGGATGCTGTTAAAAGAGATAGGAGTAGGGCCAGGGGAAAAAAGCCAGCAACCAGGACTTTGAGTCTGTCTTTGCCTGATAGCATTTGGTCATCTTACCAGTTGTGGTAAAAATGAAATGTACCTTCTGTTAGAACTGGAGAACATACAGATTTTAAAGTCGCCATCTGTGCAATCCTAACCCTGTTGAAATCTGTGAAAAGCTTCCATTGATTTCAGCACTATAGGGATGCAATCCTATGTTTATGTGGGAGTAAATCTTATTGAACCTAGTGGGATTTATCTCTAGGTAATCATGCACATCCCACTGGGTTCAATAAGATTTACTCCCACATAAACATAGGATTGCATCCCTATAGTGCTGAAATCAATGGAAGCTTTTCACAGATTTCAACAGGGATTTATCTCTAGGTAATCATGCACAAGGAGCTGCGGTGGCTCAAGTGGTTAAGATGCTGAACTGCAGGCTGTGGAAGGTCAGTAGTTCAGCAGTTCGAGACCCGAGAGTGCCGCATGACGGAATGAGCTCCTGTCTCTAGTTCCAGCTCCTGCCAACCTAGCAGTTTGACAGCAAGAAATTGCAAGTAGATAAATAGGTACCACTTCAGTGGGAAGGTAACAGCATTCCATGCGCCTTGGTGTTTAGTTATGCCGGCCAAATGACCACGGAAACGTCTTCGGACAGCGCTGGCTCTTTGGCTTTGAAACGGAGATGAGCACCGCAACCCTAGAGTCGGATTCGACTGGCTTTCGAGCAAGGGAACCTTTACCTTTACCTAATCATGCACAGGAGTACACTGCATGTCATAACCGGCATTGCACTGTGACCAAACCTGATACATCTCAATTGTCCTTGACAGGTGCTCATCCAGTCTTTCTGAGACGCCAGGTTTCTTGGCAATCTCCTCTATCCTTTTGTTTGGAATCTTTTTCCAGGGTTCATCCTGTTGTATCTAAAAGTCCATTGCCTCCTGTATGATGGCAGTGGAAGAATACATATGCTTCTTTATGGTTGTTTGTTCTGGCAGTGATGTACCATTCTACTAGACAATGTCTAAGGAGTTCTATTGGTCTCCCATCATGTTTTGTATTAATGTCAGGAGAGGGTACATATGCTAGTGGAGCCCCTTGTTCTAAATGGTACAAGTTGTGATGACAAACTTTAGAATCCTTGTTACCTCTGGTGTAGACTTGGTTGCCCACTGGCTTGCTTTCAGCATGGTGGAGGACAGGATATTGGATT
The DNA here is from genome assembly GCA_029375565.1 of Gekko gecko. Taxonomy (NCBI): domain Eukaryota; kingdom Metazoa; phylum Chordata; class Lepidosauria; order Squamata; family Gekkonidae; genus Gekko; species Gekko gecko. The sequence goes on from JAPDNY010000002.1 coordinate 162,707,378, forward strand.
TAGCTGGGGAATAGACTTGGTGTTAAATGAAGCGTGGCTTTACCTAATTGCATTCTGGATGGAATGCCTGCTCTGCTATGGTGAAAAAGAAGTTGAACTAGAAGACTAAAACAGATTTCAGGGTTATTGTGCCTGGTAGGATTGTGCTCTTCTATGCTGCATGCCATGCAGAATTTCAACAGCTATGATAAACCATTCTATACTATCTGTTTGTTACGCAAGTACTAAAATACACAGCACCAATTCTAGGGAAAAAGTAGACGATTCTAATGAGACCATAACAAGAGCCTTACTAGGTCAGATCAGTGATCTGTCTAGTCCAGCATCCTGTTTTCCACAGTGGCTAAACAGATGCCCTGGAAGACCCTCAGCCATACAGAAGCAAAAGCGTTCCTCTGTTGCCCCCCAGCAACTGGTGTGCAAATATACACTGACTATGAACATGGAGTTTCCATTTAGTAGTCATCGGTAATAGTTGTTGGTGGACATATCCTCCATGCATTTGTCCTTTAAAGCCTTCTAAACTGGTGACCATTTCTACAGAGCCAGAGTGGTGTAGTGGTTAGAGTGTCAGACTAGGATCTGGGAGACCCAGGTTTGAATCCCGACTCTACCCTGGAAGCTTGCTGGGTGCTCTTGGGCCTCAAGCTTAATCTGTGTCACAGGGTTGTTGTGAGAATGAAATGGAGGACAGAAGAATGTTGTAAGTTGCTTTGTGTCCCCACTGGAAAGAAAGACGGGGTATAATTGAAGTAAGTACGTAAAAATACATCTTGTGGGAATAAGTTACTACTATGTTGTGTCAATTGCAGCATTTTAAAATGTGGGGAGGAGTAGATGGTTGATATTAAGGAACAGTTGAGGTTTCTACTTTGAATGTGGGTTTTTTTCCTTTTTTTTTTGCAACTCATTCATTTGGTGTGTTCCAGTAGGTGTATATCATAGATCACTTCCAGCACAGTGGTAGGAGGTTTATCTTCTGCTTAATTCTGGTGCAGCAGGCTGTTAGAGGAGGCTCTGAATGAAAGGAACCCTCTTTGGAGCTATGGCTTGGCACAAAGCAGTTGGGCAAGTGCCCTCCCTTTCCCTGTTTCTTTTGATTGGGAAGTGTTGGGCATGTACATGTGCGTGACTGAGGGCGGGTAGGGACAAGGTCAGACAGGCACTGAACAGATAGTCATGTGAGGCCAGTGTGCAGCCTTGTTACAACCTAGTAAAATATTAGCACTGTACAGTAACAATGTGAAACTTCTGAACTTTCACCCAGAACAAGCTCCTTTTAACTCTGTAGGAAGAGGTAATAGCTCAAAGCAGATCTTGAAAGATAAGTGAAAGCAGACAGAGAAGGCAAAAGACTTGCATACTGGGAACTCATCTTCCTTGTACTGCTCTCTGTTCTTCCCATGACTGATAACACAGTATCGATGGGAATCCTTGTGAAAGAAAATGAAAATTTGCAGTGATTTTTTTTTTTGCCTATACATCTGAAGTTAATTCACTTGGAATTGATATGTAGCATCATTGAGGCGTTCAATGAAAATGTGGAGAGGAGAGGTTGGTGTTGTGCCTGCTGGCTCCATACTCAACTGCCACCTATCCAAGGGCCCCATCTTCATGGAGCCTACAGCCTGGATTCCAACAAAACTCTTGGCTGATGGGAAATGGATTTCTGTAACTTCTCTGCCTCCTGCTGAAGCCCAGAATGCCTCACATGGAAATGATCGGTGAAATTCATCCCACCATATGTACAATGCACACAAATATACATACACTTCCATTTGTATAATCTGATTCCTAGAAAATGGGGCGAACATGTGTATGTTCCACACATCAGCTTTGTGTATGTGGGACTTGAATATGTGGAGTTGGAATTGGATGTGATGGATCCATTCTGCTAATGATGGCACCATTCTCTGATGCAAAGAGCCTTCCACCAAAACAGAGGGCTCCTTGCACTGGAGGAAAGTACCAGAGTTAATGGGATAGGTTTGTGGGATCCACACTGTGGAAGTTCAGAAGCAGACAGGATCCTGACTTTCCTGTGCATTTATTCACCTAAGGCAAATGGCTATATGGAGCTTTTTGTATTTGTACAGCTGTGGCAAGAGAAGTTGGTTAATACCCTCCTTCCCTCCAAATTGCCAGTGTAAAAATAGGAGATTTCCACAGTAGAACATGTGCTCCTAATTCTACTATGTTTGGCTTTACACTTTATGATGGGAATGTGAGGTGTCCAATTTTCTTGGACTCTAGCCCCTGGTCCCAATCAGGATCTGTTGGATTAAAAAATGATGTGTGGTAGTTCACTGGAGAAGATTCCAGATGTTAGTGGAAACTGGGAGCCTTACTTTGATTGCCCTTGGGTTCTGGACAAATTAGAACTGGCAGTGGTCAGGATGCTGGTGGCTACAAGCTGCTCTTCCTTGTCAGCGGCCTCTTCTGGATTCAGAGAATCTATCCAAAGGGGTTAATCTCTTTTGGGTATGCGTGTTTTTTAATCTGTGTCTCTCCTTGTCATTTTAACACAGCCAGGGCCAAACTGCTGAGTCCTGTTCCCATTCCTTTTACAGTATGCGCTGCTTGCCTAAGGAAGCCCAGTAATCTCTTCTGTCCTGCTCCTTTCCTTCTTTGGTCGTTCTGACTGCTCTGTGCCCTGGCATCCACTCCCTCTTTCCAGAGCCTGAATCTATAAGCTATCCTTTCCAGTTCAAGCAGAAATAAAAGCAGTAGGAGAGGAAATGCCCCCTGACAAGTGTTTATCAACACTGCATTGCTGCAAACCTCTTGGGGGTACTGATGAAGACGAATCGGGAAGATGGGGGATTTTTCTTTTATTGATATCAGGTTGTCTCTGCCAGCATGTAAGATGGATGCCAGCTGGCTGCCTTGTTAAGTCTAGTTGGTTGCTCAGCTTCAGGAAAACAGAAGTGTTTTGCAGTGGCAGAGGTCCCCTCCATTAAAAAACTTACACCATGACTGGCCAAGAGACAGTCATTTTACGAGGTCACAGAAATTGGGGAAGTGACAAGGGCTTCTGTGTGATATTAGCATAAGGCGGTAATATGGACTGAGCTTCCTTACCCCCAACACATCTGTGCTCAACATTTGATTGCCCCTAATTTTCAGCTCTAAGAGATGAAATGATCTCCCCTTTGTTTAATCAGGACTTCCTCTCTCCAGAAATCATCCTGGTTACTTAGAGACAAAGACAAACTACCCTGTGTGTGGCAAAATTTTTTAGTTGTTGTCAAATCACACAACAACTTTTGTGGTAGCAACCTTTAAGTTCTTCCATGTTTTTCTGTGAGACGAGGTTTATGGTGGGACAAGGGTTTGCTGTTTATGACTCTGGTTGCAAAAACAGCAAGAAGTAATAAATAAATAAATAAAACATTTCATGCAGAATCTTGCCGCTTTCATTAACTTTGGTGTCTGGTTTATGATCCTGAGAATAAGGAAAACAAACAAACATGTTTTAGTCCTCATGGTTAGCAAGGTTGGTTGTCTGTCCACTGCACAACCAAACTGCGAAATCTGTTCTTCAGCTTGCTATGATCACTTGTGTAGGCGGTATTCTAGAATCCGCACAATTTTAGGTTGTCGTGTTTTCCATGCAACACTGACCCTGAATTTTAACACTACTGAGTGCTGCCAAGTCATTGGTCAAATCTGCATTTGCATTTTTAAATCAGTTTCGTGCTGCTGTGACGCCATCAAGCATAGAGAAAGACAGGGTCACAGCAGCACGAAACTGATTTAAAAATGCAAATGCAGATATAGTTTTTCTTTTCTATGCTGAAACCTTATCTTTAGAAGGTGCAGATAGCTTTGAGAAAATGTTCCAATAGTACCTGCACAAGGCTCCAGTATTCAGGGAATGGAGCTTCCATGATTCTACATTTGTGCCATGGCTCCCTACATATCATATCCCTTTTGACACTCAGACTGTGGGCCTAGTTCTCACTAAGATGGTAACCTGTGCCTGGTAGGGTTGCCAACTTTGGCTTGGGGACTTCCTGGAGATTTGGGGGTGGTACCTGGGGAAGGTAGAGTCTAGGGAGGGGAGGGAGCTAAATGGGGATGTGATGTCACAGAGCTCACCCTCAGAAGCTGCCATTTCCCCCGTGGAAAGTGATCTCTGTAGTCTGGAGATCAGTTCTGGGAGAACTCCAGGCCCCACCTTGAGGATAACTCCAGTAAGCCTAGTGCCTCCTCTGTACTACTTCACACTGTATCTGAGACCTTAAATGACTGAATGCTCATTAGTTTTGTGAAGGAAAGAAATAAGATCTCCTTGACATCTTGTTTGCTGTCTGAAAGAAGGGTTACAGCTTAGCATTTTTGCTGACCATGAGGACAATCTTGAGCAGGTCTACTCAGAATCCTACTCAAGATTATTCAGTGCTGCATACTCTTAGGAAAGAGTACTGCTGTGTGCAGGGGATGTGATGTGATGAATGGAAGAACATTAAATCATGTGAGCTCATTCTTATAATCAGAAGTGGTACAGCCCTGGTACTAGTTTACTCTCTCTGTGAGACCTGGGCCAGCAACTTCTCCATTATTGCTACAGTAGTGTTCTTGAAATCTGAGTATGTGTATGCAAAATAAATAGATACACATATATTTATTAATTGACACTGTCAGGTAATCCTGACATCAGATGGATGGAAGGGTAGGAGGGAGGGATGGTCTGCAACTTTTCATGCTCTGGAATGTAGGGAGGTGTACAGGTTGCCTAGGAGACTCAGAGTTACACCGCCTGGGCAATCTGTTATCTCACCAAATGTCCTTGGGTCTCATAGATTCTTTTCCCTCTGTTTGGGACAGCTCTAGGGCGTTTTGGTTATTTACTGCTTTAGTGCTTTCATACCTTTTCCCGCGCACGGGCTCGGCAACTATTGGTAGATGGGGGGGGGGGCATTTCGGGCTGGTATAACTGTAGGTGCCTTTTTAGATTTAGTCATCACTGACAATGAAGTGTTACCATGTCTTTTAGAACTGCTTTTAATAAACGCTATTTTCTTTATGAAGCCTGGTGTTTGACTGACTTTCTGGAGAACCTGACAGATTGTCAGTGATCCTTTATTCAGGACCTGGTTCGACACCGCACCTCTCTTGCCAAAGATGAGTGACGGAGAAGATACCGAGATCCCGATCCCAACCACTACATCGGAGGATGGGGTCCCTGTATCTGCAGCGTCTGTGACCATGGCGTCTGCTACCGGAGGGAACCCGGTCTCAACCGCCCCTGCGCCATGGGGGACGGAATATGACCTAGGGGGGTTCTACAGAGAGATGTACGGGGGAGCGTTTCCTGGAGTGACGACCCGACTGCGAAAGAGGCGAGACTGGGCCAAACCACTAGCGGAGATGCACGAGATGTGGTTCCTCACCCCCCGGGCTTTGGTCCAAGAGAGCCAATTCGAGAGGTCGGTCTATCGTCTGAGCACGGCAGAGGGTGGAGAAGATACCCGCCCGGGACCTAGAGAGTCCGAGGGAGCCGTGGGAGGACAGATATGGAGCGGAGACCACAGTCAAGATCGCCTATTCCGATTGATAGATGAATCCTTGCAACACATCCCAAAAATGATCTTCGACGGGATCAGAGAAGAAATGGACCGGCAGCAGATCCTGGTTCCGCCTGGGCCGCAAGGCCAACCCCCGCAGGGGCCTCCCATACCTCCACTCGGACTGCCACCTGGAGGTGTGCCGGGGCAACCCGGGGTACCTCTGGACCAACCTGCGGGGCCACCCGCGGGGCTGCCGGCACCGGGACCGCAGGGAGTGCCACAGGGTTGGGGACAGCTATTTCCCAACCCGGCAGAACTGCTGGATGCCACCTTCAACAGAACCCCAGAGAAGTTCTCGTTCTTTTTGGTGAGAGCCAAGAAATTTGTGGAGAACTAGGGCCACTTGTTCCTGAATGAAGAACGCATTGTGGATGCGATCGCCTCTCATCTGAGAGATGCCGCCGCGGATTGGTATGTGGCCTTGCACCAAGAAGACGGACGAGAGCTGCGGGAGGTTGACGCGTTCATGTGGGCCATGAAAGACCACTTTGAAGATTCCAATGCGAACAAGACAGTGCGCGCCTTCCTCTGCACCTTCCGACAAGGGACGAGATCAGTGCGTGAGTACACCGAGGAGTTTTGGAGACAAGCGGCCAAGATCCGAGGCTGGCTGGATGGAGTACTCACCGAGCAATACCGTCTGGGGTTGAATCCCGAAATTTGACACACTATCCTGAGGGGCTGAGATCCCGAGACCTTGCTGGGATGGATGAAGGAAGTGGCAAACACTGAGACCCGCTTGTGGACCCTCCGCCTAGACGATGCAGCCACCCTAGGGAAGACAACCCAGCCAAGCAGCACCACGCCAAAGGCAAAGCCGCCCGCCATCTCCCACAGGCAGAAAGATGGAACCCGCAAGCAGAGGATGAAGCAAGGGCTGTGCCTGAAATGTGGGGAGCCCAGCCACTTCGCGGCTGGATGCCCGGGGGGGACCTCATCCCCTGGCACCCCCAAGGGAGGGAAGAAGAAGTTCGAGACTTCCACCCTGAAGCAAGTGGCAAGACCCAAGGGAGTGAGAGCCCTCCAGGCCACTCCGTTGGGAGATGAAACTGAATCGTCGGAAGAGGAGACAGCCACAGTGGTGGGAAACGAGAAGGACCTGCTGTGAACAGCGCTGAACAGCAGGTCCCCGACTCCCAGGCGCTGAACCCGGTGAGCAAATCCCCTTCCGTCTTCTTTGTGACTGTGACTTTGATGGACCCCGATCTCCAGACGCATGTAAGAGTAAGGGGTTTGGTAGACTCGGGATGCGGGAGAGACATTATAAATCCTTCCTTAGTGACGGGGTTGGGAACTAAGGTCCTAAAGTTGGCGGATCTTTACCCAAATGGACAGCTCCACGATGAAGGAGCCATGCAAGTACGAGACTGTGCCATTACGAATGGGAGTGGGGAGGCACTGGGAGGTGAGGCTTTTTGTGGTCATCTCGGCGGCCAGATTCCCACTGGTCCTGGGCAGTCCCTGGTTTTACGACCACAACCCACACATACTGTGGGAGGAAGGGGTGGTCAACTTCATTTCCCCTCACTGCAAGACCCACCTCTGGAAGGACTCTTGGGGCTCCTCCCCAGGGAGTTCACACGGTACCAGTTGGGCTGGCGGAGGCGGAATGGGACTCTATCCCTCGGGACTATTGGGACTTAACAGCTGTATTTGAGGAGGAGGAAGTGGATGAATTACCCCCCCATAGGAACTCCGACTGTGCTATAGAACTATTGCCCAACCAAAAACTGCCCAAAGGGAAATTGTACTCTATGAGTCCGGCGGAGAAAGTAGAATTAAGAAACTTCATTGATAAGAATTTGGTGAGGGGGTTCATCTGCCCAGCGTCCTCACCCTGTGCCGCCCCCGTGTTGTTCCGGAAAAAGAAGGATGGGGGGTTGAGACTATGCACGGACTACCAAGGGCTCAATGCAGTCTCGGCAACCAATGCTTACCCCTGATCAAAGACTTACTTGCCGCCGTGGCGGGAGGGAGGATTTTCTCCAAGCTCGATTTGAGAGACGCGTACTTCAGAGTGTGCATCAGGGAGGGAGATGAGTACAAAACCGCATTCAACACCCCACTAGGGCAATTTGAATACTTGGTGGTGCCGTTCGGCTTACAAGGGGCCCCAGGGGTATTTATGAACTTGATCAATGAAGTACTGCATAAGCATTTGTTCAAGGGGGTCCTTATCATAGAATCATAGAATGTTAGAGTTGGAAGGGACCTTGCAGGCCATCCAGTCCAACCCCCTGCACTCTGCAGGAACACAGCCGAAACCCCTACATACCTACAACATACCCAAAAGATGGTTGTCCAGTCTCCTCTTGAAAACGTCCAGCGAAGAAGCATCCACTACCTCCCAAGGCAGTCTGTTCCACTGCTCAACCAACCTTACAGTCAGGAAGTTTCTCCTGATATTAAGCCGGTAACGACTCCCTTGTAATTTCCACCCATTAGATCTAGTCTTGCAATCCGGAGCAAGAGAGAATAGATCCACTCCATCTTCTACATGACAGCCCTTCAAATACTTGAAGACTGCAATCATGTCCCCTCTAAACCTTCTCTTTCCCAGGCTAAACATACCCAACTCCCTCAGCCTTTCCTCATAAGACTTGGACTCCAACCCTCTCACCATCCTGGTCGCCCTCCTCTGGACCCGCTCGAGTTTGTCAACATCTTTCCGAAAATGTGGTGCCCAAAACTGGACACAGTACTCCAGGTGGGGCCTGACCATAGCAGAATACAGCGAAACTACCACCTCCCGTGATCTGGTCACAATGCTTCTGCTAATGCATCCTAAGATTGCATTAGCTTTCTTCACAGCCGCATCACACTGCAGGCTCATGTTTAGCTTGTGATCAGCCATAACATCTAGATCCCTTTCACATGTGCTGCTATCAAGCCAAGTCCCTCCCATTCTATATCTGTGCCTTTGATTTTTTGTACCTAAGTGTAGGACTTTGCACTTATCTTTATTGAAATTCATTTTATTTGTCTCAGCCCACTGTTCCAGCCTATCAAGATCCTTCTGAATCCTGACTCTGTCTTTTTCATAATTAGCAATCCCACCCAGCTTCGTGTCATCTGCAAATTTGATAAGCCTCCCCTCTATGTCTTCATCCAGGTCATTTATAAAAACATTGAATAACACCGGGCCTAGGACCGTGCCCTGTGGTACTCCACTCGAGACTTCCCTCCACGTAGACGCAGAGCCATTTACGAGCAATCGTTGGGTACGATTTTTCAACCAACCATGAATCCACCCAACGGTTGCGCCATCCAGCCCACACTTAACCAGCTTATCCTCAAGGATATCATGAGAAACTTTGTCAAATGCTTTACTGAAATCTCGATACACTATATCCACGGCATTGCCAGAGTCAAGCATTTTAAAAACTCTGTCAAAGAAGGAGATAAGGTTAGTCTGGCATGACTTATTCTTCATAAACCCATACTGGCTATTACCAATTAACTCATTTTGTTCAAGGTGTTCACAGACAGAGTGTTTAATAATCTGCTCCAGAATTTTCCCAGGTATTGATGTCAAACTGACAGGCCTATAATTTCCTGGGTCCATCTTTTCCCCTTCTTGAAGATTGGGACAACATTCGCTCTTCTCCAGTCTTCCGGCACAACACCCGTACTCCAGGACCTCTCAAAGATTATAGCCAGAGGCTCTGAAATAACATCTGCAATTTCTTTTAGCACCCTCGGATGCAAGCCATCCGGCCCTGGAGATTTGAAAGTATTTAAGCTAGCTAGATGTTCTCTAACCATTTCCTTACTTATTCTGAACTGGCAGTTCCCCTTTCCTTCATATGCCCTGCATTCTTCAGTTTGTATACAGCTCACTTTACGGTTAAAGACTGACGCAAAGTGAGAGTTGTTTACCTTGATGATATCTTGCTGTACTCCCCGATAAACGATCCCACGTCAAACTGGTGCGTGAGGTACTCCAGACGTTGCACAAGCACAAACTGTATGCCAAGTTATCTAAGTGTGAGTTTCACCGGTCAGAAATCTCCTTCCTTGGCTACCGCATTTCACAGAGAGGGATTGAAATGGACCCAGCAAAGGTCCAGGATGTGGTGGGGTGGGAGCCCCCCAAAACCCGGAGACAACTACAAGCCTTCCTTGGGTTCGCGAATTTTTACAGATCTTTTTTAGCAAACTTTGCGCAGGTGGCCCTCCCCCTCACTGATCTCCTTAAGACTAAAGGGAAGGGACCGGAAGGTACTCGACCGGGGGCTAAGCTGGAGTGGACTGCTGAGTGCCAAGATGTGTTTAACCAGCTTAAAACCCTGTTTACGTCAGAGCCCATCTTAGCACACCCGAACGAACTGAAAAAATTTGTGGTTCACGTTGATGCCTTGGATGTCGCTATGGGAGGGGCCATTCTGCAGGACAGGGATGATGGGAAGCTTCACGCCCTAGCTTATGTGTCTAAAAAATTTAATGACACCGAGAGAACCTGGTCAGTATGGGAGAAAGAAGCAGGGTCGATAAAGTTAGCCCTCTCGACATGGCAGCACTGGCTTGAAGGTGCTCGGGTGCCGTTTGAGGTGTGGACTGATCACAAAAACCTCGAACTGTTGCGCTCTCCACGAAATCTGAATGCAAAACAACTCCGGTGGGCTGACTTCTTCTCTAAATTTAACTTTACGTTGCACCATTTTCCGGGAAAGGCAAACTCTTTGGCTGACGCCTTGTCCCGCCTACCCCAGCACGACAGCAAGAGAGAGAAGGTTCGGGACTCTGTGTTCACACCTTCCCAGCTGGGCGGGGTGGTGATAACACATAGCCAAACCAGGCATCCGCCCGCTTCCCCCCCGACTCCCTCCTGGGAACAGAAACTCTCCTCCGTTCTCTCTGATGCTGACCACATCTCTCTGGAGAGGGAAGGGGGGTGGCTCAAGATGAGCAAGGCTGTTGGAAGAAAAACGGGAAAATATTCGTCCCGCTCTTCCTGAGGGGGGAAATTATGGAGTGGGCACACGGGACTAAACTTGCAGGACACACGGGTTTTGTTAAGTCACTGCAGTTGCTACAAAGACAATTTTGGTGGCCGGGGATGAGAAAAGATTTGTCTTTATTTGTACATGCCTGTCAAACTTGCCTAATGAGCAAGCCCCACCCGGGCTTGCTCCAACCTCTATCGACTCCCACCCGGCCCTGGGAAGTTATTTCCATGGATTTTATAATGGAACTGCCACCCAGTGGGGGGAAAACCGTGATATGGGTGGTGGTGGATCTGTTTTCTAAACAAGCACATTTTGTCCCCTTTAAATCGATCCCATCGGCAAAAAAGCTTGCTAGGGCTTTCTTACAGCACGTCGTGAGACTCCATACTCTGCCCACTAAGGTGGTCTCCGATAGGGGGTCTCAATTTGTTTCACAATTCTGGGAGGAACTGATGGCACTGTTAGGGGTGGAGAGGGGGGTTAGCAGTGCGTATCACCCAGAAACGGATGGACAGACTGAGCGAGTTAATCAGACTCTGGAACAATATCTCAGGTGTTTCACCAATTTCCAACAAGACAATTGGGAATCGCTTTTGCCTTTAGCGGAATTCTGTTACAACAACACCTGCCATACGTCCACAGGCATTTCATGGCGGTGCATGGTAATGAGGCCCTTCCTCTCCCATTTCTGTCGCAGCAGACATTGCCAGCTGGGAAAGCGGGGGACTGGTGCAAACAACTCCAAGCTGCATGGCCGATTTTAGCGCAAACTTTGGAGGATGCCAAATCGGTGTACAAAGCTCAAGCGGACAAGAAGAGGGACAAAGGGTGGGACCCCAAACCAGGGGACTTTGTATATGTGTCCACCCAAAACATCAAAGGACTTCAGCCCAGTCAGAAACTGGGTTGGAAGTATGTGGGCCCTTTTGAAATTAAACGGGTCCTTAATGCTGTCACTGTTGAACTGATTTTGCCCAAATCATTGAAAGCAATTCATCCTGTGTTTCACCTCAGATTATTAAGGGGTTTGCCTGGGAAGAATCAATGGAGGCCACAACACCCGACGCCACCCCCCTTGATAGTTGGGGGGGAACCACACTACGAGGTTGCTGAAATCCTGGATTCCAAAATTTCTCGGAACTGATTGTATTACCTTATTGAATAGGTGGATTTTGGGCCTGAACAGAGGGAATGGGTGAGGGAAGAACATGTCCACACCCCACGTTTAATCCGCCGGTTCCACAAATTGTACCCCCATAAACCTAGAGGGGGGGGGGCCTAGTATCGGAGGGGCAGAATGTCAGGTAATCCTGACATCAGATGGATGGAAGGGTAGGAGGGAGGGATGGTCTGCAACTTTTCATGCTCTGGAATATAGGGAGGTGTACAGGTTGCCTAGGAGACTCAGAGTTACACCGCCTGGGCAATCTGTTATTTCACCAAATGTCCTTGGGTCTCACAGATTCTTTTTCCTCTGTTTGGGACAGCTCTAGGGCGTTTTGGTTATTTACTGCTTTATTGCTTTCGCACCTTTTCCCGCGCGTGGGCTCGGCAACTATTGGTAGATGGGGGGGGGGGGCATTTCGGGCTGGTATAACTGTGGGTGCCTTTTTAGATTTAGTCATCACTGACAATGAAGTGTTACCGTGTCTTTTAGAACTGCTTTCAATAAACACTATCTTCTTTATGAAGCCTGGTGTTTGACTGACTTTCTGGAGAACCTGACAGACACAAATCATCTCGAGTACCAAATCTCTTTGGTTAAAACACATATGTTGGGATGGACAGACTGGTATCCCAAATTTTTCAGGCTTTTAAGATAATTTAAACGTTCTGGTTTGAATATGATATTGTATAGCCTATAGATCAGAAATACAAGACCATGGTTATGAGCCTGCTCAGTCATCAGCCACTCTCCCAGCAAGTCTGGAAATTCAGCAATGAGAGACAGATCCATCTTCCTGACTGCAACAGGAAGCCTATAGCAGTTGAGGTTTCCCTCGACCCTCTAAACATAATGAATTAACTAAGGAAAATACCTGAGCAAATATTAAGTATAACATGCAAGATTTCCAGACGGGACATCAGAAGCAATGAAGGGCCAAAGGATATCAACAATTACCCCTTTGGTTATGCTTTCCACAAAACAGGTTCACCTAGAGGTTTGCATTTGAAAGGCACAGCACCAAGCTGGAATGCAGCCTTTATTAGATTCCAAGAAGCATTTAAAATTTTAACAATATCATAGATTCATCACAATAAGACATTTTAATCTCATGCTGCTGTTAGATTTATCACAAACCCTGTTCAGTGCTGTGGTTCAGGTTCTAACAAAATTGTGGAGGGTGGTGCAGGGTGGACTACTGAGCAAACATGCCCCAAACTTTCCACAAGCAAGGGCTAATAGTTACTACACAAAAAATATGTTTCTGTATAAGATGAAAAGCAGATGTCTACACTATTCAGTTAGTGAACACATTTCAGAGCATAGATAGCTAAATGGAATAAAAATCATTGTAGAAGATTGCTTATCAGTGTTCTTTTGGTGTTGTGAGGTAAAATCTGATTTTTTTAAAAAAAATGGGATTTATTTTTTTAATTAATCTGTTTTGGATAGCAGGCTTCAAGTAAGATGGGAATGGCTATATGACTGTATGGCAGTGAAGTGCAGTTAAAGTCTAGCCTCTGCCCAGATGTATTTTCCATGCTGAGGGACGATAGCTCAGCAAGAATCTCTCTGCTTCCTCCAGTGGGTTGACCTGCAGATGACGTTAACTAGTAGAGTGAAACCAGAGGGAACTCCAAAGGGAAAACCCTGAGCCATAAAAAAGGGGTCTGTTTGACTTCCATCATCTCTGTATAATGGGTCTCTGAGGGGGGTTTCATTTCAGCTGAGAAGGGAATAAAACATGTCTTCATGTTTCAGCCTTGAAATGTCACCATCTGAAATAATCGGTCAAGCTGAGGTTTGGGTTTGAGCAGACTCTCCTGTTGGTGACAACCAATCTCACTCTGCTCCACAGCACTGCTTTTGATAGAAGACAGAAAGGCATTCTCAAGCACCATGGAAGTAGTTTTTTTTGTAGTAGAACTAGACATTTGGTCCACGCTTTCTGAGACATTTTTTTTGCAGTATATAGAATGTGTCTTGAAACTGCTTCCGCAACACTGAGGGTGAGTTCAGATGGGCCGTTTAGTCTGCTTTTGGCACACTTCAGTAATGGATTTTATATCCACATTCACACACCCAACATCTGCGCACCGTCCCCAGCTGTTGCTTTCTGGCTCAACCCCCCTTTAAAATGGAGTATTTTGATACCAGGTCCCCAAGTGGTGTTTTCCTGATTCTCCGGTTCTAGCCACACTTTTCTGATGTCTGATCACTCCTGTGGTGTCAAACCACTTCCAGTTTAAACCCCCTTCTCACTCGAAAGCTGCCCAAGGCTTCCACTTTTCGCCCCCCATTCTTTAATGCGTTGGCGGTGTTTACATAGGCGGAGCTCTGCCACTGCGTTTAGAAAATCAACATTTAAACAGTCACTTGTTTTAGCGTTTAGATGAGTTCAGGATCTCACAGAGGCCATTTTTGGGTCAAACATTTAAAGGGAAGTCTTTTGTTGGAGGGGTTGGTTTGATTCGCCCTGGTGGTTCTGCGCATGCACCATGATAGTTTCCCCCCTTTTACGGAGGGGCACCTATGCACATGTGCAAACTGAAGAAAAATTTTAAAACCCGCATGTCAGTAGTGTAGACACTGGGGAGCAATGTGACTGCGTGGTGAGGCGGGATAAGGGAGGTGAGTGTGATCGCAATTATCCAGATCAAATATAATCTGGTTAGAACCGGAGCAGTTTAACCTGCTCGCAGCATGCTGACTGACCGCACCTGAATGTCTGCCAGTCTGTCTTCACCTTTAGAGTCACTGGCATTAAGTAACTGATGCTTCTGAGGAAAGCCTGTCAGTAGTGCAGTAGGCCAAAGAAAGAGGTTAACTACTCACTCTCTGTGGAGCTAAACTGATGTTGGTCATATATTCTTTCCACCTGCTTTCTTCCCTCCTAAAACATCTGCATCTCTAAGTATCCTAAGATGTTTACTTGTGTCCATGGGAGAGTTTTTAGATCGTGTGCTACTAGATTTTTGCTGTGAGGAGGGAGGGAATGTGCCAGATGAGACATGAAGGATGCACAGCTGCTGTACTGATTACAGCCCAGTTCTCCATTGTAGTCTGATCTTCCAGCTCCAGAAAGTATTATTTATACTTGGGAGCCTTCTTCAGAGGCAGCCTACAGGGTCAGATGAATATTTGTTGGCTGCAACAACTTGGAAAGGGGCAAACCTGCAGGATATTTGCAGGAGTATGGTGAGATTTTTTTCCCTCATGGATGTTGGGCCAGTGAGAGAGAGAGCTGGCAGTGGTACATGCTTTCATTACACAGGAAACTGCCATATACTGAATCATACATTTGGTCTATCAAAGTCAGTATTGTCTACTCAGACTGGCAGTAGTTTTCCAAGGTCTCAGGCAGAGGTCTTTCACATCACCTGCTGCCAGATCTTTTAACTGGAGATATCGGGGATTGAAACTGGGACTTTCTGCATACCAAGCAGATGCTCTAGCACTGAGCCACAGCCCATCCCCTTTAAATGGAACCAAAATTTTGTGTGTGTCTCTCCGCCTTGCCCCCCAGCCCATTTAGAATCACCCTGACTGGCTGAAGAGCCAGGGCCTGTGCTTCTTATAACATGTAGGCTGATTTCCCACTACAGCTGCCTCGGGGTTGCGCCGCCATTTGCCCCGATACTATTCGTCAGTTTCACACTCGAAGCCGCGGGGCTGCATTTTGACCCGCGGCTTTGCCCGATTTCCCCACAGTTTCGTGATCCTCAAAAAACAGGATCACGAAACTGCAGGGGAAATCGGGCGAAGCCACGGGTCAAATGCAGCCCCGCGGCTTCAGGTGTGAAATGACGAATAGTATCGGGGCAAATGGCGGCGCAACCCTGAGGCAGCTGTAGTGGGAAATCAGCCGTAGTCACTTGTCCTTCCTAGCTGTGTATAGTCTGTTATCTGACTGGAGTTGCATCCTCACATAATTAAATACCACATTTATTGCTACACTACAGCAATCTTTCACAACTGGATTTTCCCTTGTGGACAAGGCCATACAGGAGCCAAATGAGTGCTTTACAATAGTCAACCATGTATGCAGCCAAATAAGGTGTTGCAAGACAGGGTTTATTTCCCAATGTATAACAGGGATTTTTGTGGGTGGCATGGTCTCTCTCTAGTGCTGCATATGGATTCTTGCTGCCTACACAGAAGCAGCTTCAGAACACTCTTGTAGCCAAGAAATGAGCGCCAAAATTCTCTCCCCCAAAGAGAGACCCGTAGACTCTTTGCACATGCTTCAGGGGAAAGGGTGATTACCTTCTTGCTCAGCTCTCTTCTGACCACAGCAATAATACCTCTTATTCTGTGAGCTTTAGCCCTTTGTCACAATTAGTTATCTTTACTTGGTTTGGTTTCACTCCCCCCTTTAAAATGTTTCCTTTTAGCTAGGTGGACTTTGTGTTTTGATATTTGCCAGGTATTTTTTTCTTGGTTTGTTGTGTGCTATGCAGGGGAAAAGATCTGGTGTCTGAGAGTCACAGTCTTGTGTTTTCTGTAATTGGGAAGAGCATAAGATTGAAGCTTATCGGGTGTTCCTATGTTTGCCTCCCCCAATCCTCTTCAGTGGCTAAAGATTCAGGGCCTGCTCTTATTTTAGCTCACTGACATGGCCATTTCTAGCTGTATAAGGCTCAGTGGTCTGTGTTGTCCAGCTATCAGAGATGACACAATTAACTGGTTTTTTCCCCCCTCCCAATGCATAATAGAGATATACTCCCTCTGGTGGTCAGGGGTTGCAGGAAATGCTGAATATGATCCATGTTACAGTGACATTTTTGACCCAGCTTTCATTTCTAGCTTTTAGTACTGAGTTAATTTTGAAAGGAATTGTTACCATCTTCTTTTACCCTGCCCTGAGGAGAATGGCCCCCTTTTTACCACCTGTGTTTAATTCTCAGAGGCTCCTGCACAATAAACAATGTAACTTTATTCTTAAATTTGCCTTTCTGCAGTGTTTTAAAAAGAGGAAGCGGGGAAACTGTTTCCCCCTTTCTTACATACTTCCTGGATTCTATTCTCTAAAACAAAAGACTGGCTAAAGCATGCTAAGAGAGCCATCTTTTAAAGAATCAGACCAGTTTTTAAAGATTCTCGCCTGGTTTCTTACATTGCATGAAAAGGGCCCAAGTATTCACCTTGAAGTAGTGAAGTGTGAACCTCTGGAATGATCATGGGTGCTTAGCTGTAGTTGTAATAAACCCTGTTCTCAGATGTATGTATTGTTTTTGGTGAGTAAGACAGCCCAAAGGTGCATGGTAGAGTTGCCAGGTAGTAGCAGGCAACTGACAGGAGAGTTAAGAGAGGGCAGTTCTATTGGTAAATGTCTTACCATAGAGTTTCGGTAGATTGCTAGAGCTACCCTTGTCACTTCTGGGTAGCTCTAAGAATCATCAGGAACTCTATGGCCAGAACCTCTGGTAAGTAGCCAGGGTCTTGTTTTTCTTCTTAATCTTTTTGCCAAGGACAATCACACCTAGAGATGTGAAGGCCTGGAAAAATTCAGGGAAAAAAACGGGTTTTCCCATTTTTTTCCTGAAGCCTTTTTTATTTTTTTCCAAAAAATTGCAAAAATTGAAAAAAGAAAAAAGAAATTGATTATGGAACATGATAATGGCAGACACAACAGAGTAGCTGCAGAAGCAGAGACTGAAACTGATAATTACAGCTCAGAAAATGATTCTGATTAAATTTCATGCCCATTCATTGAAACTTAGTCCCACACTCCCTTCTATACAGTTCCCCCCTCTTTAATTCTTTTTATGAGAATGGTTTTTTTATTTTTATTTAATACTGTGGAGAGGAAATATGAATAATTGTTACTTCTGGATTTTTAAAAATTGTTTTGTGGAGGTTCTTTTGTCTGTTCCACATAAACTAGTAAACAGAAGAAGAAGAGAAGAGTTTGGATTTATACCCCGCCCTTCACTACCTGAAGGCATCTCAGAGTGGCTTACAATCTCCTTTCCCTGAGTGCTGAGAGTGCTCTTTCCAGAACTGCTTTTGAGAGAACAGCTCTGATAGAACTTGTAACTGACACAATGTCACACCAGCAGCTGCAAGTGAAGGAGTGAGGAATCAAACCCGGTTCTCCCAGATTAGAGACCATGTTCCTAACCACTACACCAAAAGATTGTTGCTCCGTTTGTTTCAATTACAAATAAGTATTATAAAATAAGTAAATTCTGTTTGTAATAATTGTTTGGATACACTATATTTTTAATATGCTAGTTTCATGCCAAGTAAAATTGTCCACAGTCATATTTTATGTTCCTTAAGTAACAGGATGACTTTCAATCTGAAAAAGAAAAAAGAAGTGCTCATGTAGCATTTTTTTCAGTTTTTCAGAAAATTTCCGTTTCCCCCCGAAAAAAACAGGTTTTTTTCCCAAGCTTCAAAATTTCCAAAAATTTTACATCTCTAATCACACCCCACCCTTTGGCCCCAGTTTCCACCCACTGCTTAGCCGAGCATTCGTGGACAAGGGCTGCAATTGCCTGGAGGATTCCCACCATAATCAGGCAAATGGGACTCTTACCACATGGGTGTATTGAAAATAAGCATACCTTTGTACATCACTATTTGCAGAAGGCACGGGAAAGCAGTTCAGCAGTCACAAGGTGCATTTTTGGGCCTGTCTGCATGGCTGTGAATGAGGACTCTGAAGATACACGGCTTGCAAAGGCAAGCCATTCCTTTAGTGGTCTCAGGCATGTCCCTTCATTGGTGCCTCAGGATGAATTTCTAAATGTTGTCATAAAGCTCCTTAAGGTTGTTTGTGGTTGGGAAAGAACGTGTGTACACGGCAGGCCGAAGACCAACAGAAAAAGATCTCCCCTCCCCTCTTTTCCAAGTCTCTGCAGCTTCATCTACTGAATTTGCAGTAGTTAAAAGCACAGGAGCCTTGCAAAAAGGAGCACTGTCAGCTGTCGACAGATGCAGTCAGTGAGCTAAGTTTGAGTCCAGTGGCACCTTTAAGACCAGCAAAGTTTAATTCTGGGTATAAACTTTCGTGTGCATGCACATTTTTCATATACATTGAAACAGACTTCACCAGCCATTATATATAGGTAGAGAGAGGGTATGTGTGTGTGTGGCGGGGTTAGGTGCCAGGAAGGGCTAATTTGAGTCAAGATGCGTAAGTAACTGAACAATAAGTATGGATAGGATTAGATTAAAGTAGTTGGTAAAACTTGTGAATAGCAGCAAAATAGCATACACATAACAAAACAGTTAACAAACAGAGAACTGAGTGACTTAGCATGTGTAGTGAGATACCTGATATCTCTATTAAGGCCTGGGGGTTCCATTGTCCTGAGTGTTGTAATAACTTGTAATTCAGTGATCTCCCATTCTAGTGTGTTTCTGAAATTCCTTTGCAATGGCTATCAAACACAGCTATCAACCTGAATCTAAGTTAGCGAGCCAGTCAGTTATTTTAATTAATTCATGCAGTTTGAGACCTGCATTTATTACTATAATGAAATAATATGAGTTGAACTAATCTTCTGCAGGCATATGATTTTAAAAACAAAACAAATAATTAGGAACTGCGGGCTCCCCAGAGGACTGTGTTGTCTTGTTAGCATCACCTCCAAAATGGTTCTTTCCCATCAACAGATTTTCACCTGGAGAATTAAATTGCCTGCTATGCAGTGTGGCATGCTCCCCCTCCCATTGCTATTCAGTGTTAAGGCTCTTTTGCACATTATAGCATGTGGCACCTTCACCACATGTCATCTCATCCAAAAAGAGAAATCATGCTTCTCCCTCTGAAGTCAATCTTCATGGGTTATTCCCACCGTGCCTTTAGGGAGGCAGGAAATGGTTTTTTCCCCTTCCTGTTGGTGCCTCCGGTATAGCCCATCTCCAGTTCTATTCCTGCCTCACTAGGGAGTAGCAGCTTACTAGCTAGGCTTAGCTGTAGCTTTGAGTCTGCCTCTTTGTTTTTCCCTTGCCTTGCCTACTTTTTCTTCTTCTTTTCTCTTCTTAAGTTTTTCTTCTCCTTTTTACTTTCTGCTCCAATCTTGGAGTGAAAACTTGGGGGTCCATTGACTCGAAGGCAAAAAACTTACCAGCGGCCCCCATGGTGGCTAAGGAACTTCCCGAGGTTTTTTCCTCGGGTGATGAGAGAGAGACACGCTGCGGCGACAACGGTGCAAGGCAACTAGGGACTCAATCAGCCTCCGGGGCTTGATCGTGTGCTCCCGACCTTGGCGGCTGAATCGGCAGTGGCGCAGGGCGCCCAAGAGCACCGCTGACAGCCGAAGGAGGATGAGCCCGCCATTTTCAGCACGTGCCTTCGGGCCGCTGGTGGCCATTTTGGGGATCTGGCTTTGAGCCCTGGATCCATTGTCGGAGCTACCCTGACTGTCAGGGGGGCCGAAGGAGGAAGTTCTAGCATGATTCCGGCCTTTTCCCATCTGGAGCAGGTGCGTGTTGACAGTGCATGGTCACGTAAGCTCCCTGATCGAGGGGTCCTGGTTGATTCTAATGATCTCATGAACTGTATCAGGCAAACCATCCAACAGGAGATGGCTCCCTTACGCTGCAGACCCGAGGTCCCATCCCAGCAGGAGATCTATTACCAGACCCCCTTAATGCCTTCCCCATCGTATTGGCCTACCAAGGCTGCGAAGGCCCTCCCTCTGGGAGAAACACTGAGGAAGGACATAGGGATGAGATAGAGTCCACTGCCTCTACAGTTGGTGGCAGGGAGGAGGGTGAATTTTTGTCAGAAGAGGGGGGTGAAGAACTGAAGCTGCCAGAACAGTCTAGGTGCTTCTTTAAAGCTGAAGATTACCAATACCTTTTAACTAAGGCTATCAAGGCTTTGGAACTACACGACTTACCACTTTCTGAGTATCAGAAGGCAGCCAGGGCCAAATATAAGTCCAAGTCTGGTGGCAACCGTGAGTTCTTCCCTCCTAAGGAGTATACTGAGAAGGTTTTTCCTTTTCCAGAATATTTTGAGCGACAGTTAAGATCTGGTTGGGATAAGCCTGTTGCTAACAAGCAGTTCCCAGCGTTTGCCAAAAAACTGTATGCTAAACCTAACTATGCTGATGAGAGGTTTCTCCAGTAGATGCTCCTGTGGCTGCACTGCAAACTTCTGGTCTAGTTTCTGAGTACGGTCTTGGCACACTCCAAGACTCCAATGACAAAAAGCTGCAGACGTCTCTATGCAGGATCCACGAGTCTTTTGCCATGATGGTGAGAGCAGCATCCACAACCTCTATCGCTGCTAGAGCCTCCATCGTCCAGCTGCGAAAAATTCTTCAGCTCATCCCTGAGGACAATCGCGTTCTACTCGAGGGAGTTTCTCACACTCTCAAGTTTCTCGCACCCTTTTACTGCAGATGCGACTCTGGACATTATTTCCTTCGCTTCCAAAAGTTTAGCATCCACGGCGGTGATAGAGTTTCTTTACCAGCCTCCAGAGAGATTCTTAATTTCGCCTGCAAGCAAGTCAGTGAACATGAGATCCATTGTTGACAGGGCTATTCAACATCTTCTGAACATCAGAGCCATCGAACCAGTTCCACAGTGCGAGAGGGGACGTGGCGTCTACTCCATATTGTTCATGGTTCCCAAAAGGAATGGAGACTGGAGGGCGATCCTGGATCTCAAGTTCCTGAACAAATTCATCAGGCTCAGACATTTTCGCATGGAAACTCTGATGGCTGTAGCAGATTCTCTATCCCACAATGAATACCTGACATCCATAGACTTGATGGAGGCCTACCTCCATGTACCCATTCACCCTGCACACAAATGCTTTCTCCAGTTTTCAATATATGGCCTGCACTTCCAGTACAGGGCACTTCCCTTTGGTCTCTCCACGGCTCCCAGACTGTCTTCTAAGCTACTTATCAATCCGGTGGGCCACCTCAGGGGCCAAGGGATCCATGTTCATCCATACTTGGACGATTTGTTGATCCGAGCATCATCTCAATTGGAGGCAATTCAGAACACCGAAAGGACTCTCGAGTGTTTGCGCAGTCACCATTTTTTAGTCATCCTCAAGAAGAGCTCTCTGACTCCTTGTCAACGGTTGGAACATCTGGGAGTGATCGATACAATCCGTACTGCCTTATTTCTTCCGTCTACCAAGGCCCAAAAGATCAAAGAGCTTGCCTCCAGAGTTTGCAACAGCAGGTCTTCAGCTCTAATGGAGTTGGACAGCCTCCTGAATCTCATAATTGCCAGCATTGACATGATCCAGTGGGCTCACATGCACTCAAGACCATTGCAGATGTTCCTTCGACCACATCAATTAGCCATCATGTAGAAGAAGACGGTCAACCTTCTGGTTCCCTTCAGAGTCAAAGAAAGCTTACGTTGGTGAGTGAACATGGACAACCTTACCTCAGGCAAGATTTACCACATCTGTCACATCAAGGAGTTATTCACAGATGCCAGCCTCCAGGGTTGGGGTGTGACTCTAGAGGGGTCCCCAGTCCAAGGGATTTGGTTGCAGTCCGAGAAGGCTCTTCCAATCAATCTCCTGGAGCTCAGAGCGATCACCTGGCTCTGATTCATTTTGCGCCACATCTGCAAGGACAACACGTCCTGGTGAGAATGGACAACATCTCGGCCAAATCTCACATCAACAGGCAAGGAGGCTCCCGCTCAAGTCAACTGCACAGGGAGTCAATGAAGATTCTCCCCTGGGCTGAGAAGAAGGTGGTGTCCTTGTGAGCAGAACACATAAGGGGAATTGAAAATGTCCAGGCGGATTGGCTCAGCTGAGTGACGCTTCAGGAGGGGGAATGAGCACTACATCCGAGACTATTCGACATGATAGTGACAGTTTGGCCAGCCACTAGTGGATTTATTTGCATCTCCAGAGAACCACAAATTACCAAGATTTATCACCAGATTCTTCCATCAGGAGGCAGAGGCGACGGACGCCCTGACAACACTGTGGCCTCAAGGTTTACTGCACGCGTTTCCGCCAATCATTCTGATTTCCAGGACTCTACGCAGAGTCAGGGAGCTCAGAGCAGAAGTCATCCTGGTGGCTCCGAGATTGGTTCGATGTCCGTGGTTCTCAGCGCTACAGAAAATGTCAATTTTGCCACCATTGGCACTCCCAGTATCTCCGGACATGTTATCCCAGGGCCCAGTGTGGCACCCTGGTCCGGCCTGGTTATGTCTGATTGTGTGGAGGTTGAGCAGAGCAGCTTAGCGGAGTTTGGATACTCACCTAAGGTACTGGACACCATTCTCATCTCCAGGCGTAAGTCTACGATACGTATTTACAACACCACCTGGAAGGCGTTCGTGAGGTGGTGCAGATTCAAGAAGGTGAATCCACTGTCTCCATCTGTAGCTTCTCTTCTTTCCTTTCTACAAGATGGGCTAGATACTGGCCTGCAAGTCTCCGTAGACAATTGGCAGCCTTATCCACTGTTCTACCTTCGATTGAGGGTTTCAAGATCTCCAAACATCCTCATATTCAGCTATTTCTGCAAGGAGGCCATATCTCCTTCACAGGTGCATCGTTTCCCTATGTGGAGGTTGAACATTGTACTCCAAGCCCTCACAAAGGCACCCTTTGAACCTCTCAGAGAGGTAGGTTTGAAATGGCTGAGGATGAAGACACTGTTTCTCGTTGCCATCACATGAGCGAGAAGAGATTCTGAGATGGGAGCCGTGTCTGTAAAGGCATCTCTCTGAGTGTTTAAGAACATAAGAACATAAGAGAAGCCAATGTTGAATCAGGCCAATGGCCCATCTAGTCCAACACTCTGTCACACAGCGGCCAAAATATACCAGGTGCCATCAGGAGGTCCAGCAGTGGGGCCAGGGCACCAGAAGCCCTCCCACTGCTGCCCCCTCCAGCACCAAGAATAGAGTGCATCACCTGCCCCAGACTGAGAGTTCCCATCTATACCCTGTGGCTAATAGCCACTGGTGGACTTCTGCTCCATATGTTTATCTAATTTCCTCTTGAAACTGTCCATGCTTGCAGCTGCCACGACCTCCTGTGGCAGTGAATTCCATATGTTAATCACTCTTTGGGTGAAGAAGTATTTCCTTTTATCTGTTCTAACCCGACTGCTCAGCAATTTCATAGAGTGCCCACGAGTTCTTGTATTGTGAGAAAGGGAGAAAAGTACTTCTTTCTCAACCTGCTCAATCCCATTCATAATCTTATAAACCTCGATCATGTCACCTCTCAGCCGTCGTTTCTCCAAGCTAAAGAGCCCCAAGCATTTTAACCTTTCTTCATAGGGAAGGTGTTCGAACCCTTTTATCATTCTAGTTGCCCTTCTCTGCACTTTTTCCAATGCTATAATATCCTTTTTGAGATGTGGTGACCAGAACTGTACACAGTATTCCAAATGAGGTCGCACCAATGATTTATACAGGGGCATGATGATACTGGCTGATTTGTTATCAATTCCCTTCCTAATAATCCCCAGCATAGCGTTGGCCTTCTTTATTGCAGCTACACATTGTGTAGACATTTTCAGCGAGTTATCCACTACGACTCCAAGATCTCTCTCTTGGTCCGTCTCTGCCAGATCAGACCCCATCAACGTGTATTTATATTTAGGATTTTTGGCTCCAATGTGCATCACTTTGCACTTGGCCACATTGAACCCCATTTGCCACGTTGACGCCCACTCACCCATCCTCAACAGATCCCTTTGGAGTGCCTCACAATCCTCCCTGGTTTTCACCACCCTGAACAACTTTGTGTCATCTGCAAATTTAGCCACATCACTGCTTACTCCCAATTCCAAATCGTTAATAAACAAGTTAAAAAGCATCGGACCGAGTACTGATCCCTGTGGTACCCCACTGCTTACCACCCTCCACTGAGAACGTTTCCCATTTATACTCACTCTCTGTTTCCTATTTATAAGCCAATTTTTGATCCACAAGAGGACTTGTCCTTTTATCCCATGACTATTGAGCTTACTTAGGAGCCTTTGATGAGGAACTGTATCAAAAGCTTTCCGGAAGTCAAGGTAAATAATATCTATTGGGTCCCCCTTGTCCACATGTTTGTTCACTCCCTCAAAAAACACTAACAGGTTAGTGAGACAAGATCTTCCCTTACAGAACCCATGCTGAGTCTGCCTCAATAGTTTTTGTTCATCAATGTGCCTACTAATTCTTTCCTTAATAACAGTTTCCACCAACTTACCCGGTATCGATGTCAGACTGACTGGCCTGTAATTTCCTGGGTCTCCCCTGGAGCCCTTTTTAAAGATGGGAGTGACATTAGCTACCTTCCAGTCCTCAGGAATGGAGGCAGATTTTAAAGAAAGATTACATATTTTTGTCAGGAGATCCACAAGTTCACATTTGAGTTCTTTCAGAACTCTCGGATGAATGCCATCCGGGCCTGGTGATTTCACAAGGACAAGGTGGTTCTCCGTCCAGATCCTTCCTTTCAACCCAAGGTAGCATCTGCATTTCATCGATTGCAGGAGATTTGCCTGCCCACTTTCTGTCCTCAACCCAAGCATCCCACAGAACATCTCTGGCATACCTTAGACGTTAGGAGAGCTCTCAAGATTTTCATTGCCAGAACAGAACCTTGGACAAAAATGGAGAGCCTGTTCATCGGCATTTCTCCACCATGCAAGGGGGAGAAGATGCCCAAGTCTTCCATCAGTTCAGTCCTGAGATCCTGCATCTCGGAGGCCTACTGGGCTTCGGGTCACGAGGTGCCTAGTGGGATCACGGCTCATTCCCTGAGGAGTGCGGTGACCAATGCAGCACTGTACAACACAGCATCAGTTGAGGAGGTCTGTAAAGCAGCCACATGGTCCTCCATCTCTACCTTTACAAGGCACCACAAGATTCACACTGTAGCATCTGCAGATGCGGTGTTCGGGAGAAGAATTCTTCAGCATGTTGTGGCAGTGGGGGAAGATGATGACCCACCTGAATAAATAAAGGGGACACTGTTCTGGGAGGTCCCATGGAGATGTCCTCTTCCTCGGGGGGAGAACGGCCATTGGACACTTACCATGAAGGGTCCTTCTTCTCTGAGGTCAGGAGGACATCTTGGCCCTCCCGCTGTCATCTTTCTCTGCCTTATTCTCTCTGTGCTGATCTCTTCTCTCGTTCCTTGTTCCTTTCACTCTGGGGTGTTTTGTTATCCCACGGGGTGGAGTGTTTTTTCAGGTTAAATAATTACTATTTGAGGTTATATTTTATAGAGCAAGGCCAGTTATTCAGTCTGCAAGCACTGCTTTCGGAGTCCCAGAACTGGAGATGGGCTATTCTGGAGGCGCCAAATGGAAGGGGAAAAAACCATTTCCTGCCTCCCTAAAGGCACGGTGGGAATAACCCATGGAGATGTCCTCCTGACCTCAGAGGAGAAGGACCCTTCATGGTAAGTGTCCAATGGCCGATCCCTCTTGCAGGAAATTGTGTGGGTGCCAGATGTGTGTGAAGCAAATACAACTCTCTGTGTGAGAGATACATAAGTTCCATTTTTGGATTTTTAAAAAAAAACCTATGGCAAAAAACAGCATCTGCTTTTCTGCCACATGTTATATATAATGTGCCAGTCCACTCATCCTATCCCTGTCCAATAAAGCAGAGCTCTTGGTGTTCATTCCTTGTTCAGTACCTATTCATTCTATGTAATTTAAAATACCTTCCTAAATACAGGCAGTACCCTGAAACTGTTAAAAGATTTCCAAAATTACTCTTGATCATTACTGATATTCAGAGCTGGATGAACTATACTCTTACGGGTGCAATCCAGACAAAAGTAAGTGTTCTTAAGTCCCACTGAGTTCAGCGGGAAGGCTGAGCACATTCTTAATGAGGCTTTAAAATGGCTGGGTTGCTCCTTTGTGTTTTAAAGCATTTCAGTTGCAGTCCCCTTTCAGACTGTCTGGCACTTCTTTTTGTTGCTTCCTCTTTTCCCCACCTCTCCATTCCTCTCTTATCTAGCCCATATGGTTGGAGGGAAGCTGTCTGCCTGTATCTCTGGTACAACTGCCAGTTGGCTGGTGTCAGAGTCACAAGGCGAGAATATTCAGAGCAAGAGTGTCACCATGGGATAGCGACACTGCTTGCCATCAGCCAGTTAGATCACAGGGTTCCTCCGGCCTCTGGTATAGCAAGTGTCCTAAACTGAACCAATGTGCTGGAAGTGTTGGCACCATCAGGCAGTATGCCTGGAGTTCCCATCCTCCTTGGCCCTGCCTCAATGGGACTCCATGCCAAGAGCAAAGGATATGTTTAGAGCAAACATTCAGCAGAGCCTCTCCCCGCCAAGGGTTTTGCAGCTGAAAAGCACAGAGGCAGCTGCTGATTCGCAGCAGACTCTCTTGTTTTAGCCATTTTATACCCATTGCTCCAGTGGGGGTGGAAGAGTTTGATCAGAGTTCTGTAGCAGCATTAGAGGCAGATGCAAGTTGTTATAGATACAAGTGGGATGTAAAAGAGTGGGTTTTCCCTGGCAGTGGGGACTGACAAGGGAACCCAAGCAACTAAATGGAGCCTATATATGGTTTGTCTCTTGCCCTACAAGGAGCTAGTAGAAACTTCTTTAGAGTGTTCTGCTGATTTGGCTGACAAGAAACTCTGTTTTCTCATCAATAGGAATCTGCAATAAGGACTGTGGCCCCAACTATGCAAAAATGCACACACAGTGTGAGAAAGTAGTTAGTATACATTATTATCCACTATGCAATGCAAGTGAAATATGCACCCCATCCAGAGTCTGTGATGCAAATGGAAGCCACATTGGATGCCTTCCCATCTGAGTGTGCACTATAATGCAGATGCTTATCCAAATCTATTCTGCATATACAGTTCTTGATGCAGCAAAAGTACCAGCACTGATTTGTGCATTTCTGCTAAACCAAGGGCCCCTATCGGTAAGCAATATATCTATTTTTGTTTGAAATGCTTATGTACTGTCTTTTCCCATATAGCAGACTCAAGGTATGCGCACAAAGCAATTGAAAACACAGACTAATGAGCAGTAATCTTATATATCTTTTCTCCTAGCCACTATGCTCTGCCCTTAGCTTGTGAGACACATTTAAGTTTTGCTATCTTGGAGATGGAATGATTTGCCCCGAGGATGGGTTTCAAAATCTCCTCTTTTGCCCTAAATGCATAGTTTTCTATTTTGTTTTTAAAATGAAACAGGCATCAAAGACCTACAGCTGTTGCAGGTGATGGGGAGTTTCCTGTTGGATGCAAACATGCTTCTGTGTTTAGAATCCTATTCCTACTTTCCCAGTGCAACATATACCCTTCTATACCATCTGTTAATTCATCTGGTTTAACTACCACTCTTGGTTCAATGCTCATAATCATTAACAAAGATTAGTATTTCCCATTTGTATTTCAACTTCTAGTACAATCCTGAACAAAGTTTTATCTTTCTAAATGGATTGAAGTGAGATTAGAAGAGTGTTGACTCTGTTTAGGATTTTACTGTTAGGAAAGTAGGGGATCTAAAAGGGAAATCTTAAGCATGGTCAGTAGTGAGTAAATCCCATTGAAAGTTATAATGCAAAGGATCCAGCTGCACATCTCCAAAGAAACATTATCCCTTGTGAAAGATCAGGTGGCTTTCATTTTACCTATAATAAAATGACCAAATCCATAGAAGCCTCTACAAACTTCTGTATGTTATAAGCTTTGTTGCAGTTCCTTATTAATAGCATTTAGATACATTTTTAAAAAGCCTTAAAGCACATGTTGTTTCTACAGCAAACCTTCCCAAAAGCTAAGCTTCTCTAATTTCAAAGTGAGGACAGCTCTACTTAGCAGGACTCATCCCATCAAATGATTACATAATTTCCCATGGACAATTCCTCACCCACCCACCACCTAGCCAAAGAAGGAGCTCAGTTGGCTCACAGCCTCCTTTATACTTCTATTGTTCCCAAAGCAGATTAGCTCTGGCATTCATGTCATTAGGATTGTTCAGCACTTGTGGTTCAGTCTTGCAGTCTTCTTTGATTTATAGACTGGGTGGTTCTGGCTGAGCTAAGAGAGATTGTTGAGCCCTGGGTGGTTGAGTCTTGTGGCGCATTAAAGTCTAAAATATTTATTGTGCTGTAAAGATACGTGAGCCAGAACCCACTATTTCAGGTGTGTGAACTGGTCAACTAAGTGGATTGGTATATATACCCTGAGTATGAGGAGGATGAGAAGAAAAGGAAGAAGCGGAAGAGGAAATAACATTTTACACAATGAGGTCAACAGGCCAGGCAGTACAAGAGAGAGTAGTTAATGTATCACAGAACCATGCAATGTATAAATGAAAACTGAATCAATATAAATGCATATGAGACAGAGTCACATGGGTATGGGCTGCTAATGGTGAGAGGTATCCAGCTCTGTAGACTGTAGCTGCAGGATACCATGGACTTCATGGTTATTGGAATGGAGTTTTTTTGAAAGATATTATCAAAAAGTTCCTTAACTCCATTATTTTACCTGAAAGTTATGGATGACATCTTCACTGACCCCACAGGAGGCAAGCACTTTAGAAATTCTACTAAGCCTTTAATTATTTGGTTGTTGTTATCCAGTTAATCAGTTAACATTTGATGAAGCAGGTCCACTTCCCTAAACCATAGCAGAGCTACATAAGGGGCATAAGATCACCATCTTGTGCTGGAAACCAACGGATAGTTAATCATGTCTATACACTTCAGATATCATTCAGAGCATACCACATAATCCATTGTCCAGAGATTCCCCAGCATGGTGACCATGATGCCTGCTGATATATTTTATGGTGACCCCCTCTTCCTTCCCCATATCTGTTCTCCAAAGCAGAGTCAACTCCTCTGTCTCCTTGATGGAAGTATGTCAGAAGAGCCAGGAGGCATCATCTCTATGCCTGCAGGGAGCACCCATTCAGAAGCAGTTCTCTCCATCACAGGAAGATGCTTCAGTTGAGACCTTCCAGCATTTTTTTTATTGGCCCCAGCTACCATGGCAGTGATTCTGTGGTGGCGCCCACTAACTTACTTAACATTCCTAAAGTGCTCACAGGATGAACTAGGTTTGACACCCTGAATCTGCAGTCAAGCCCCAAGATAACTGCATTTGCTTTAGTGCTTCAGACTGATTTGAAATCTGCAGTATTTATATCAGAGTTGTACCTGGGGAAGTGCAAAACAGATTGTCAAAACCAGATGGATACTCAGCAAGTGTGTACTATGGGACTTGGCCAGTAAAAAACAAATAACAGAATGTCATTTGTCAGCTCTTACAGCCCTTAGTTAAAACCTCCTCAGCTAATAAACAAAGAGCAACATCCCATGCTGGAAGCTGATCCTTCCCTCTTAGAGAGCTTGGATGGTAGGTCCATCCATGCTTCCAAATGGTTCCCAAGGCTGAAGTAGCTTTTTGTCTGCAATAATGGCATGTATAGTGGTGGTACAAGCCCAGGAGCAAACACCAGCAACAAACCTGGTGCCAACTTGCCCTGTATCTTCTTGGGCAACAATCTTCTACTGTGATCTGTGCCATCCTCTTCCAACAGTGCCCTTCTGCTGTTTACATAGGTCAGTCTCTGCGCAAGAGAATGCACAAACACAAAATATTTATTTACTCAAATACAAGACTGCCCCCCCAGGTATACTATTTAAAAAAGAGGTGATTCTCTTAATTTCTCATACAGGTTACAGTTATATGTCCATAATAAAAAAAAATCTTTTTGGGTATAACACTTTTATGGGGTATTGACTTACATTAGGGTTATCTTCTTTTCTTTTCAAGTAAATTTGATAGACATTGAAAAAAATAGAAACTAGCAGGAGAGCATTTCATTCTCTTTGGTAACAGCCCTTCAAGTTAGCATACTATAACAAAGAAGTTTCAAAGAGATACTCAGATCTGAAGCTACCAAGCTGTTACCTCTTGCACCACTTGGACTTTCCGCCTCCCCCTTC
Organism: Gekko gecko; assembly: GCA_029375565.1. NCBI lineage: Eukaryota > Metazoa > Chordata > Lepidosauria > Squamata > Gekkonidae > Gekko > Gekko gecko. The sequence continues at coordinate 162,737,979 of JAPDNY010000002.1, forward strand.
TATGTGTATAGCCCTAAGCCCTATGCATGCATATGTCAAAGCAGCCTCTGCCCCATCTTATGTCATAATGAAATCATTAGTATAAGGTTCTCTATGTCTTCTTTTTTAATAGGTACACTATAGGAATGGGGACAAGAATAAAGGTGTTAAGATTGGTGTCACTGCATTGGAAGCCTAGCAGATGGGAAGAACAAAGCAATTGAGAGCCATAATCAATAAAGAGGAGCATTGAGAAAAGGCTGGGGTGAATGGAAGGCTGAGACTGGTGTTAAGGTCATTAACAGAGTTAAGTAGATAGCTGGGATAGGACTTGCAGCTACCAGATTACAAGTATTTGCACATGGGAAGTTCAAAGAACACCTTCCTTTCAAAGTCTTGTTATGCAAATCTTCCACACCCTTTCCCCTCTCTATGTTTGTTGCATGTGAAGGCATGAAGTATTGCAAGCTCATTTCTGACTTGGGAATTTCCCCTTGTTCGCCTCAGGGAGTAGATTTCTAGTAATATATCTTCCTGTGAAAATGGATGTTGCTCAAGTATACCAAACAGGAAGTGGTCCCCCACACACACACTTTTTTGGGCTCCTCCTAACATGCAAAATAAATGTTTTCTTTTTCTCTGGGGTTTTGTTAGAACCTGAACCACGGCACTGAACAGGGTTTGTGATAAATCTAACAGCAGCATGAGATTAAATTGTCTTATTGTGATGAATCTATGATATTGTTAAGATTTTAAATGTTTCTTGGAATCTAATAAGGGCTGCATTCCAGCTTGGTGTTGTGCCTTTCAAATGCAAATCTCTAGGTGAACCTGTTTTGTGGAAAGCATAACCAAAGGTGTAATTGTTGATATCCCTTGGCCCTCCATTGCTTCTGGTGTCCTGTCTGGAAATCTTGCATGTTATACTTAATATTTGCTCAGGTATTTTCCTTAGTTAATTCACTATGTTTAGAGGGGTCGAGGTAACCTCAGCTGCTATAGGCTTCCTGTTGCAGTCAGGAAGATGGATCTCTCTCTCATTGCTCAATTTCCAGACTTGCTGGGAGAGTGGCTGATGACTGAGCAGGCTCATTACCATTTCAGAAGACTCACTGACTAACTCTTGGGTCTCTGCAAGACAAAAGATGATCTACACAAGATACCTGTATCAGTGTTCCAGCTGACAATACTGTCTAGCATGGCCCCTGATGAGGTATGCATACTGCTTGTTTGTATATTTTTCCTCATTTCTGTGCTTGCTCTTTCTTACAAATGAAGAGGTCTCTGTTTAAGCCTTATTATTGAAGTTCAAGAGACTGCATTCTGTTTCTTAAGAGACTGATTTACTGCTCAATCCATGCTTCAAAAGAGGTTCTGTCTCACCTGAGCAATGGGGGAGTCTGAGGTATTGGCTAGCAATGTTTAACCAAGCAGGTTCTATCAAATGTGTATTTCCTGAACTTTGGTAGTAAAAGTGAAACCTTCAGCCAGATCAAACATATGGTAACTCTGTGCTTATTTGGGCTACTTACCCAACTAATGTGAGCGATTCTTGTAATAGCTTCCCTTCTGTGTTTTGGTCTAGTATGTATCATGGGATACATGCTACTGTGTTTTGGTCTAGCATGTATCATGGGATACATGCTACTTCTACTGAGCTAAACAGGGAGAGCCCAAAGTTTGCTCAGAGTGCAATGAGCAACTTGAGAATGTTTTTGTGCAGCAGTTTAAGGAATGATACCAGCTGATCTCAGGAGGTTCTTCTGAAGTTCCTCAGATTCTCTAGGGTAAATCCTTATAACCTATTTTAGCATGATATAATTAAATTACTGTAGTAGCTGAGCACCTTAATGGAAGTCCATGCATGTGCTGCTGCTTGATGCCGAGTCCTACTTCTCTGTGCAATATCTTTTCTCCTCCCATTCCCCCCATACTGCCCGACAGGAGCGCTGGAGGAAGAAGCACTAGGATGAGGCATCAGAGACCTTGAGCAGTAAGGGCTTCTCATATACCTGAGCAACAGCCCATGGCGCATAGAGGCAGAGCAGAGCTCTCCCTCTCCCCATCTTGCCAAGCAATGAAATTGTTCCCATTCATAATGGAGATTGCTGCCTGAAGTGGGTTCAGTGGCACTGGCTGCAAGCAAGTGGCAAGGTACCAGCCAAGTGCTTTGTGCATGCAATTAGCACAATTCAATAGGCTTTGATCTATTATATACATTGTCCTGTCAAAACAATACTGAAACTCATTCCCAGGCCATAGCTGAGAGCTTAACTATAGAAGGGATGTTGGGTTCTGAGAACAGGTCTATCACAGTTTTAAAATTGTTAGAAACCACGATGGGCCTCCTGACTCACTTTGGGACTGAGGGGCAGGGTGTTTAATCCTTTTCCCCCAGTTTGGGATTGTAGTGAACTGGAAGTAGCTGCTTCACCGCTAATGGAAGTTGCCATTATTCATAAAATACTGGATCTTGCAAAATGGAGCTCTGATTTTCCTTTATAAATAAAGAAACCCTGGATATGGATGATAATTTTCTTTCTGTTTTGATGACACAGCACAGAACCTACAGAGTACAGATCAACAATTTTCCTGTGTTGTGGAAGGGCTTCAGAAGCTTAGCAGATATTGTTCAATCAGTAGTGCAGACAGACTTTCCTGAAAGGAAGCTTTCTCATAACTTCCAAACCATCCCTGTAACGTGCAGCTGCAGAAGAACAGTTGTCCTCTTATCACCATCTGGCTCATTCAACTTGAAATTGAACTTTCAATGGCAGTGGAATGGAATGGAATGGAATGGAATGACTGACCATCCTGGAGACTGGAGTCACCAGGTCACCTATGGTCATCTACCATACAATCCAAAGCAGAAGTCAGTAGGCTGAGAAAGGTGTAACTCTGTTTAGGATTGCGTTGTTAGGCTGTTGTGCTGTGTGCACTCACTTGGGTGTATGCTGAGTAAATATGCACAGGATTTATGTAGTTAACTGGCAAATGTATAGGTTGCCTCCATGGAGACCTGTTTAAGGTGACTACAAAGTAAAAGCAGTTAAATAATAAAACCAACATGAAACAACAAGTGTAAAACTGATCAGTAATAAATCCTGCAATAGAATTATCAAGGGACAGGATCCATCTGTTAAGGAATAGTAGAGAAAATAAAGCTATGAGGTTTCTTAACACCCATACATTTGGGAGCTCTGTTCAGCCTTGCTTTGGTTTCTACAGATGTCTTCTGTAGCTTTCTCGCCCTTTTTATAGCCCCATGAATGTCTAGATGCTTCCTTTTGAAAGGAAATTATTATGGATATTCTCATGATGCCCAGATCTCATGTCAGATATCCTAGCAATTATGGGAACGCTCAAAATGTTTTATGTAGAAGTCCTATTCCAGATAAATCTTCTTTCAGGTTAACGCATGATCTTTGGACCTAGTTATTAAGATTTTGTCTTACTGGCACTATGAACCATATCGAGAAAGAAGTGTGCTGCACCTCTGTCCCCTTTAGTTCAAGGTCTCCCACAGTTGATGGGATATTGGCTTCCTGTTTATCTCATCTCTCCATTACTTAAATAATGGTGAAGGGTGTTGTTGCAGGCAGAACAATCTGGTGATATATATTTTTTTCTTTTTCTCTTCTTCAGCTGTGACTAATGTTTGGGTTTTTTTAAAAAAAAATGCATATAATTGGGGAATAATGAGTTTTCTCTTGCTACTGCTGCACTTGTTGGCTCTTTCCAGTTAGTTCAGATTGGTTAACGATTGTATGAATAGCTGATGTACACATATTGTTGTCAGGATTTTTTTAAAAAAAGCACAAACACTGTAATGCAATTCCACATGTCTCAGGGTGAGTTGATTGAAGCCATTGTCAGTGGAAGATGGAGGCTAATTTTTGCTCATTATATCTGAATGTCTTTTTAAGGACCAGCCTAACAAGTCTTTGAAAATGGTCTCTGAGTTGGTTTCTCTGTTGTAAGATGCTTGTTGCACTCTGCTATTCAGCCACTTATCTGCTGTCTCCTGAAGAAGCTAGGAAATGTATACTTTCTTAGAAACTTCCAAGTCTGGATCCAAAGAAGGAAAGTGTGTCCGAGCTAGAGAACTGCTTGCATAGCTGGACTTTTGCTTACTGATATTCTTTTTTGTAGCATCTCCCCACTGCTAAGCTGAACAGTGGCTTGCACTTCCAGCAGTGGGCACTACCATGAAGAACACAGGAAACAAAACTTGGGCTGGGTATGCAAGTCTCACATCTGCCATCTAGATGAATAGGTGAGAGGTGGTCATGGCCTGGTTAGGAAATGTAGCAGTTGAAAGGGCAGGGACAAGGTGAAGGTAGCAGAGGCTTACATCGACAAAGGATGTACTCACCATAGTTCCCTCTAAACTGTGCTAGGGGGTGCTGGCACACAAAATTTTAGATGTCAGCTCAGAGGTTTCTGCTTCTGGACAGAAAACTACACCCCCTCCATTGGAAACAATGCAGGATGGAAGCATCTCCTTCTGGAGCCCATAGAATTGGACCCTTTGGTCCAATCTTTTTGAAACTTGTGGGGATTTTTAAGGAGAGGCACCAGCAGCTATGCTGCAAATTTGGTGCCTCTACCTCAAAAAACAGCCCCCCAAAGCCCCAGATGCCCCAGATCAATTCTCTATTATAGCCTATGGGGCCTATTGACTATAATGCTCTCCATAGGCTACAATGAAGCCAGGGAAAAATTATTATTATTTTTTTTGTACAACCCTGTTGTACTTTTCAGTATGATTTGAAGCTGCCTTGAGTCATAGGGAAAAGTAGGATATAAATATTTGAATATATGAGTAGTTTGGGTGGGTTGCTAACATTTAAGCAACTTCCTGTTTGTTAGGTTAGGCAGGGCTCTGACAGCGATTGTTATACTTGACCTGTGATGCTGGTTGTCATATTTCACTAAAAAAAACACAACCCAGAGTCGACTGCAAGAGTCCCCATCCCCAAGTGCTGGTATGTTTTCTAAGGCTCAGCACAAGATGATGGTTGAAGGCCAGGCCTACCAGTATAGTGGACTGGAGTGGGTAGACCTGTTCTCTGGAGGCCAAGTCTGCCAATATAGTGGAAAGGGGTGGGTGAAATTTGACTTGATTCTTTTTTCTCCTATAATGTTTAAATTATTCTTAAAATATAGTTTAAATATTATTTAAAATAATTTATTCTGAGATTTTTACAAGGTTATGGAAGAAATCTTTCAAGAAAACTAATTTACGCAATAGTCAAATGTAGACTCACTCACAACTTTAATGCCACTAGCTTTGTTTGCTCACAAGGTAGAATTTCTGCTCACAACACTGTGGAACTTAGAGGGGACATTGGACAACTATTGCCTTTAAAATGCTATAATGCAGATATATCGTATGCTTTTATCCACAAGGAATGACACCCACAATCCTGACCATGCCACTGTGTTCAATAGGTCTTGTGTCCCAATGAGTTTGGTATTTCTACCTCATTAGGGTATCAGTTTCTTGAAGGGGCCAAGGCCTGGGTGTGCACAGTGCAGATTCCTGGAGTCTTGGGCAGTTTTCTTGGGATTCTCTGTAGTAAAAGTTGGATAGTCTGTGCAGGAATCCTGTGGGGAGTCCTTGTCCATAGAGAAGCCTATCAATAGCTGCTTGCCTGGTGGTCTGTGAGGATTAAGAATCTCTTCCAGGTGACCACAGAGGGATTTTTTTTTATAAATGGAGCAAAAGAGCTGCCTTTTTAAAAAGCATATATAGCAGTATACCTCAAAGGACTTGAAGGCAGGCTAGGAAAACCAAAAATTGTGGACCTGTTTGTCTAGCTACTATAGAGGATCCATACTTTGCTGCATCTCAGTCTTCTTCCTGGGATGACTCAAAATGTGACAAGATTCACCTTTTGTTGATAAGATGCTGCTGGCACCTGTCCAGGCAAGCAAATAGGAAGGAAAGTCTTTCCAGTTATTTGATAAGAAGATGTCATGCCTTCTCTCAAGCTCGTTAGGCATGCTTAAATTAGGAAGGGAGGACTGCAGACTGCATAGCAGTGTGCTAGGCTTTGTCCTACCCCTGCTGGATGTTGGACCCAGAAAGGGCCAGGTCTAAGCCCTGGGAGACTGAGAGGCAGAAGCAACACTTCCAGTTACCTGTAGTGAAAGAGAGGTGTCTGTGAATGCCCTTGGTTGCCCCCTTTAAAGAGCAGTTTATTAGGAGAGATTAGTTTAAATTGCCAAGGAAAAAGGCCAGTTTAGATCCCTTACTTGGCTGCTGCAGCAGTAATCCTATGCACTTTTATTTAAAAGCAAGTTCCATTGGAAAAAAGACTTATCTTCTAAGTAAACATGCATACTATTGGCCACTAATTGTCTGCAACTTTCTTTAAGTCAGGAATGGTCATTTCTAGAAACAGGAATGTTTCACTGGGAAAAGGAGAATAAATGCCCGTGCTGTTGGGCAGTTGAATCATAACTGTTCATAATCTGAAAACTGAGCATAGAGCAGATCTTTGATAGCTACAAGGCATAAAATAAGAATAGAGGATCACCCATATAGGCCCTGTGGGATGATCCAGGTGAGATACAGGATAGTATTTTCTAGATCCTGTTACCTTCGATGACTTATTACTGTCATTGTCCAGTAGAGAATACTCAGTAATTTTTACAACCTACATTTTACACCTACGTTTTATATACTACAGGGCATTCCTTTAGCCACATGTTCAACTAGGCACACAGGAGAAAGACCACCTCCATTGGCCTGATGCCAGAACCAACCATATATACCAGGGCAGCAAAGAGAACGTATGCCTTTGAAAGCTGCACTGAAAGACTGCAGGATCACAGGTACAACTGTCTTAAACATTGCATGTCCATGAGAGTGACAACTGTGCTGGTTAAACAGCTGTCTGTTAAGCACTTTGCAGTGGTGTAGAAGCCAGGATGGAACAAGAAAGGTATTGATCCCACCAAAAGGCATCTAGATGCACAGTGTTCACTGACAGTGCGGTTGTTGATCACACTGAAGACTCAGCAGATGGTTGGCACTGCACTCTAAATGGGTTTCACCCTGTCTCTACCTCTGTTGAAAGACTGCCTGGAAAGAGCCAAAAGAGATGTACGGACAGTCAAGAGTAATGTTATGCAGTAGCAGCAAACAAGAAGTGGGCTCAAGCTCTCTGTACATGCTGTGAGCTACACATACAAAAAGGATTAGATACAAACAGTTTGTACCATTCATTTGTACCCTGCCTTCTCCACAGTGTGGACCCAAAGAGGCTTGCAACATTCTCCTCTCCTCCATTTTATTCTCACAACAACCCTGTGAGGTAAGTTAGGCTGGAATATGTATCTGGCCCCAGGTTACCCAGTGATCTTCCACAACATGTCCCAGGTCCTGTTCTGAAATTCTAACCATTACACAATACCATATTTTGTGGGATCATTGCTGTTGAACAAGTAGCAAGCAGCCACTCCTGGGTGAGTCGTGCAAGTTGTGTATCTCAAGTTGTCTGTTGGATGCTGCCAAACCTAGCCTTGGTGAGTCTTCCCCCAAAGGCCAAAACAGCCTGGAAAAGTGCCTTCTCTCACCTTTTACTGACCGAAGCCAAGGCTTAGAGGCTGGCAATACTGTTGTGATTGCCTGGCAACCCCCACAGTGGTCACTACAGGCACTACTTCTATTGTATGGGGGAGGGTTATCCACCACTTGTGTTTGTTTGTTTGTTTGCTTGCTTGCTTTAGATTTCAGGTTTTGCTGAATACCTGAGGCATTTTTAGATTTGTAAAAAGTTCTTACTTGTTTATTCATGATTCCAGTGTCTGGATTTAAGTATCCACAGATTTGGCCTTATTGACAGTTATATATATTGATTGTAAGTGTAGGTTTCAATGTGTTGTTTATTAAATTCAGATTTCATTTTAAACTGGCTCATTTAATAATATAATGGAAATGAATGAGAATGTGAAAGAATTAAAGCATCTAATTTTTAACTTTTTAATTTAAAAAAAATCCTTAATTTTTATCCACCTTGAAACTTATTGTCTGCTTGCAGATGGCTAAGATAGCTCCTGTTATGTTGGTTAGGATTCAGAGTTTTTGCATGTGTTATAGCTTATACATATTTAAAGCCTTGATGGAAGTAAGACTTTTTTGTGTGATTAGCAAATTCCTTCTCCTTTCCCCTTTTGTGACTTTTGTCTGAGGTGTCATGGCCAGCTGCTTGCATCTCTCTGCACATATTCAATTCTCTATTATTACTGGGAACATGGGGAGCGTTATCAGAAGCATCCTGGTTCATCTAGAACCAAATTCAGCAGCGGGCATAGTAATAAATTTGGAAGCTATATTTAGTTTCACAGACTGAAGGAGTGTCACAGTTATACCAGTGGATTTTACTACACAATACAGATGGTTGTCCTTGATTCTTTTTCTTCTCCTCCTTGGTGCCACTGCTGGAGGAAGCTTTTAGAGAAGATCTAGTACAGGCCACAACGAACACGCTGAGAGTTTGGCACTCAGTAAAGGAGGGTCAGAGAAGAGTCGGATCCAGGAAATCCAAGGAGTTTGGCTGTGAGCTCATTTGGTTTGGCAAAGCTTTCATATACTTGTATGGAAATCTGTAGTAGTTTGTAGTAAAAATGGAAATTCCTGGGACTTCACTTTCCGGGCTACTTTTGCCAGGGTTTAGGCATCCTTCTTTATTTGCATGTCCAGGGACACAGCTCACTCATTGGTCTAATGTGACCCTCACAACCTCATCCTTGAGAGGAACAGTGTGAAAAATCTGATTGCTTAGGAAGAGCCCAAGATGGGTCAAGATCTATCTGAACTAGGGTATTTTTGCAAGACAAAAGATTTCACCATTGCCACACTCAGATATTCCCTTGGATTTACTGGAATTTACTTGTATTTACTGGAAAAGGAAGTTCTTGTCTGGCTGGGCTTCTGTCTTCTAATGACTTTGTAATAACAGCACAGAGAACCTGGCTCAGAGCCATTCTGAAGTTAGAATGTACAAACAGTGGTCCATTAGCATTCATCCTGATGCTTCAGGGCATGAGCTAAGCCAACTAGAGTAAGTAACAGTAGCTCTCTTACTGATTGCTCTGGCAGTAGTTGATGGAGGCAAGGCATGGCCTGTAAGCGCAACATGCAACCACAATGCAAATCACATTATAAAATAGTTCACATGAGGGAGGGTAAGGCAAGCAGAATGAAATATGACTCATAGATGGGAAGTCCCGACGGCTAACCAGTTGCAACCTATGCTGCACAAAGTTCCTGCCGTAGGGTTAATTACTTGTGAAATTTGATTTATCCTGCTGGAGAGTCTGATGGCTTCTGATTCCAAACCATGACATAACTTGCAGCAAAAATCCTGTGACTTCTTATTTGTTTCATGTTGCTTACCTCCAATTCAGGCTAAATACAGTTTGTGCAGCTACTCTACTATTAAGAATGTTATATGGCACAAGAGACATCAACTGTTGTTGGAGTCCTGTTGTCTAGAGATGACTCTGGTTTGTGCTTGGTTGTAGCTTATTTGTTCCTGTTGGCTGCTTGGAATGGGATAGGACAAGAGTGAATCAGATGCCTTAGCAACACAATGGCTGGTTGCCTCTGGAGACCTCTCTGTAGATGATGTCTTTGTTCTTGTAACCAGCTTTTTGACTGAATCTGCATATATGAACAACATATCAAATATATGAAGCTATGCTATACTGTCAGACTGTTAGTCCATACAGCTCAAGTTGTCTATGCTGACTGGCAGTAGCTCTCCAGGGTCTCAGGAAGAGAAAGGTCTTTCCCAGTATCTGCTACCTTTGAAAGCTGGAAATGTCAGGGATTGAATCTGGGACCTTCTACATGCAGAGCATATTATTTGCTACTGAGCCTTGTCAAGCTTGTTCAATCACTTCCAAATATGAGCAGTTGCTCCCAGATTGCACAGGAAGAGCTGATTCACAGTTAAGAGGCAAGACATATTTGTGGTATCTACATCTACACAGGTGTTAGACCAGTGTCTCCTGCAGTAAATTGGGAAACTGTGAAGAGCAGATGCTCAGTTCTTAAACACACAGTGGGCATTTCTTATAGTTGCTGGGAGGAACACCAGTGTAACATTGGTGGAGCTGCAGTAGGTGTGAAGATAAAGTGTCTTCACACATGACAACACAAAAATACAGTATTTAAACCAGACCCTCTTGTTTAGGGTCTGATTTTCTCAGTGGTATTTTTGTTCTTGTGGGATCTACATAGAGAGTACTGTGCTTCTTGGGTATGTAGACATTGAATAATATGATCTCTGCATTCGTCAGTTTACCTGACTCCTTTCTCTGCAGAAATGTGTCTGAAGTAAGAGATAAATGAAGAACTGGGCTTATACGGCCATAAATGCAGCACTTTTCTTTCTGCCATCAAAGCCCCCCCCCTTCAGTTTCCATTGCACATGATTCTTGCATTCCCGAGCTTGCTAACAGCGGGGTAAGGAAAGTGAGTCGATACCAGCTGTCTGCGTGTACCAAGCTGATGTTTCCTCCAACCACCCTTGGCGACACTTGCCTCACATCATCAATATGATCATTTTTGAGGACACTTCAAGGTCTGAGAAACCTGCTGACGGGGACAGTTACTGGGCACTCCACTTTGTGCCTTGTTCTGCTCGTGATATCAAGAAAGAAAGTATCTGTGATCCAGCCATCTACTAAGAGAATAATACTGACAGCAAAGAAGTCTCTCCTGGATGCTACATGGTTCTGATCCTGACATGAGGATGATTTGGGGTGACTAAGTGAAACCCTCACAATAATATTCCAAAAGCTTCTTCCTGAGATATGTTCAGTACTGAATGGTGGCAGTATGCCAAGGCTGGAGTCTGTGTGTCTGTGTGTTCAGGTGGAATGACTGCACCTGACTGAGTGGCAGAAACCAATATATACGGTTGCAGTCATCTCCATTTGCTGTAAATACTGATGAGACTGTTAAGATTATTCATAGGTAATCCTCTAGAAACCCATTATTTATTTCCATTATTTGGGGGAAAAATAGATCTATATATCTAATTCTCAATAGTCCTCTATGTGTGGATATCTAAAGCTGCAGATAGAGGGCATATTTACTCCAAACAAGTTTTTCTGCAAACTTGGGTGAGCCACCAAGTTTGCAAAAAAATAAATAAATCTGAAAACTAAAAAACAAAACAAAAAAACCATTGGGGGGGGGTTTAAATCCCTCCCCAAATAAAAACTTACCGTTGAGGGCCTGGCTGCTGCTGCTCCTGTGGTGGCCAGTCACAAGAGGCTCTATGCTTGACCACAGCAGTAAAAAACACTGGAAGCCACTCTGGGCCTGACTGTGGTGGTGGTGAATGCTGGGAGGAGCTCCAGGCCTAGCTGTGGCAGTGCAGAACATCAGCAGAGACTCTGGGTGGAGCTGCAACAGCGGGGAACACTTGGAGAGACTGGCCTTGCCATGTCAGACACCAGGAGCTGCTCTAGACCTGGCCACCAATGGGAGCTGGTCCAGGCTTGGAGCAGTTCCCAGGCACTGCTATGGGGCTCAAAGGTAGGGAAAAGGAGGGAGGGAGAAAGAAAGAAAGAGTGGCTTGGGAGGAAGAGAGAAAGGAAAAGATGGGGGTATTGGCTGGGAGGGGAGAGAAAGAAGGGGGATTGGCTTGGAGAGAGAGAGAAAGACAAAGGAGGGATTAGTTTGGTGGAGGGTTGGAAAGAAAAACAAGGGAGGGTTGCCTGGGTAGAGAAAGAAAGGGGAAGATGGGGGGGAAAGCAAAGGAAGCAAAGTTGGAGGAATGCTCCTTTCCTGCAAGTTTCTTGCAAGTTGCCACTTGTGATTTTAGAATTTTGGAATTGGCTCATGGTTTGATGTTTGCTGGAAGAAATGTGGTTGCTGGACATTCTCCTTGGTAGGATGTCTGTGACGGGCATAGGTATACAGGATTAGGGCATGAAGCCAGTGGTTGACAGCAGAGCCTGAATGCAGCAGGCATCTCTGCTTTTTCCTTGCTAGGCTCCCTCATACAGTGATGTCATTTTCTTCTGTACCCTTAATTGGCGGGCCAGTGGGCACAGATGTAGTGGCAGAGACCGATTCCTATTCTCCTAGGCTCTCTCCTAGGTTTCGTCAAGCAAATCAACAATGCTGCCTTTATCTTCTTCCCACTTCTCTCCCCCACCCCAAGTTTGAGTGGCAGTATTTTTTGCCAAGGTGACATTGGAGGCTAAATGTTCAAGGACACTGGGTGCATTCTGAGTCCAGCTGCCTCCTGACTTGGAAAGCAGAAGCTGCAGAGAGAGAGAGAGAGAGAGAGAGATGATCGCTTCCTCTGAGCAGGGAGATGGACTGAATAAAAGCAAAGCAGAGATGCAGCACGGCTGGGTCCTGGGTGAGCGGAGCTGCCACTCACATGATGGTGCAAGCTGCTTTCCCTGCTGCTGGAAAGCTGAAGCCTTTCAAAGTTTATGAAGGTGGCATATTAATCACTTAACACAGTCGGGTGTCAGGCCAAGCATGCAAGGACGTTTCAGCAAGCAGCTAGAGATGAAATTGTATCCCAAACTTCAGTCTGCCTGTGTTGCTCCCCCACTCCATCCTGCCGAATCCAGAGCTCAAAAAGTGAATTCAGACTACTCAGATAAAGGTTTTGGGTTCAGTCGTATTGTAAAACCACAGTTCAGTTTAAGTATGGTTAATTTGGGAAATCTAGGTTGCTCAAATCCTACCTTGCCTTGATACATGCTGGTTTTGTCACATTTGCTCTTTCCCCCACTTCCCTCCTGGGTGGTGTCTTGGCCTGCACTGTGGTAAAGGCAGTGCCAGGGAACAGTCTAATAGGTCCACATTCACCCATCGTATGAAACCATAGTTAAGACTAATTGTGATTAATAAGCCTGCTCCAAACCTTTGTTTCAGATCCCAGTTAGACAGACCCTAGATCAGCATAGATAGGAGTGGCCTACATTCAGACAATCACACCAACCATAGTTAGTTTAATTTAACATAGTTTCATGATATGTTTGAACTGAGTATATCTCTCTCTTGTATAGAGAACAGGTGAAACCTCAGTCTGCCCCAAAGTGCAGGAATTCAGATGATGGCCCAGTTCACACATTGTGTGAAACCGTGCTTTATTTAATTAATTGATGTATTAATACTTGATGTAATTGTCTGAAAGCAAGCTACTAATTATTGTTTGCTAGGGTTTGACAAGAAAGGATCTGTAGTTGGGTTATTAACCACAGTCTTAACTATGGTTTCATATGATGTCTGAATGCAGATATCCTGGTTTAAATTTAGCTTTACTCTGGTGCCACCCTTCCTGACCACCACAATGAAAGCAATGAAGCAATGAAAACAGCATTTGTTGAGGCAAACCAGGATTTATAAGCTGAATACTGGTTTCATAATTAAAATAAACCATGGTTTTGCACTATGTCTGAACTGAACCATGGATTTATCTCAGATCTGAACAAATAGCGTGGAAGATACTGATTTCTGGAGATCTGAAGGTCTGGGTAGATGTGTAGAGATTGGGGGGGGCTGTCTGCTTCTGGATATCTGGTGAGGTTCTAATGAAATGCCTTAATCCAACTATATATGTACAAGAAAGATTTGATTGTGACTGATTTGGAGGATACAGGAAGTAGGCCTTTGTAAAACATGTAGAAATCTGGATTATTATGGACTACCAGGCAAAAAGGGTGTTGGGGAAAGCATTCTTTACATACTGTGGAATTCTTTCAAAATCTTCCTTCATTTCTACTTCAGCAAACACAATAAAAAGAAGCTGCTTTCTAATTAATAGACCCTGTTGTGTCTAGTCCAGCACCTGTCACCTGTCATTTTGAATCTATACTGTGGGCCTCCTGCACAAGAATTTTGGAGATAAAATCTCCCCCATGTCTTCCCTGTGACACAGCAAATGAAGTTTCTGGAAATGAATTTTTTTCTAGGCAAATATCTTATAAGTAGGCAGTCAGGTGAAAAATCCTAGGTAGCTTCAGCGATAAAATAAGCATGGCTTAGCTAGAAGCAGCTGGCAGTGGGTGTGCAATTTAAGACATCCTTCCCCAGCCAAGTTTGCCTGGAGACAGTTTTGGGTCACACAGAGTATATGTTTATATGCCCAGCTTGTACTAGGTTAATGTTTTGAAAATGATCCAAAAGAAGATTATTTATTACTCCAATCTTGGAATCTTGCTACAATATGGCTACGATTAGATGTGCTGTTTGATCTGATGTTGTTGCTGTTCCCTTCTGGATTTAAAATGCACATCCAGGCAGCAACATCTGTCTTCCATTCCCCAGTCATGGGCACCCTGTTCTCACCTGACTTTGAGCTGGAGTTATTTGGCAGTAGGAAAAGTCCAGTCCTTCCTGGTGCATGTGGTTTCACCCCACATTTCTGGATGTCTGAACAGAAAGTGAACAGGCTTGGGAAGTCTGAACATTCCCTTCCAGTTTGTGGCTTTTTTTTGAGGCAGTTAGTGAAGCATGCATAACTGCATATTCACCTCTCTGTCTCTCTCTCTGGAGCTTCAACTATGTTTTCTTTTTAAAAACTTGCAAAGACACATGTGTATTTCAGCTGTTTCCTGTGCTTTGCAGCACAAGGGGTGGGGAAGGGGTTAATTGAAAAGATGAGTTTTTTGCAGAGAGGGAGGGAGGCAATCTGAGATCGATGCCCATGACTCCAGCTTCACTCCAAGCTTTTAAATAAAAATGCCAGCAGCACTCAGGACACAGGATGAGGTTTCTCTGCCGCCGCCCCCCCCCCAGCTTTGAACCGTTTGAAATGTTGAATTTATCAAAAGCAGTTTCAAAAACACTTCATTCACACTGAACTATATATCCCAGCAGCCTCCTCCAGCAATCCCATTGGCTACTAGCTGCTGCCATTCTTGCAGGAGTTTGAAGCATTGCTTCGCCTAAGTGCTTATGCACATGCTCAAATGACATATGATTAAAGAAAACCTGACCAGCCGTCCCACTCTGTGGCTTCTGCGTATGATCAGTCCACCACAGTTTGAAAATGCACTGAAGTAGGTTAAGGGGGGCAGGCTGATCAAAACTCTCTGCTACAAAAAACCGTGGTTCAATTAGAAGTTGGGCCACACTGGATCAAACTGCAGACCTGACAGCAGCCTATGTTGTCCTGAATTATGGTAGTATACACAGCAAGAAATGTGATGGCCTTGTATAATTTGATAATTCTTCTTGATCAAATTAATTGTCCTTTTATAATTATTGCTTTTTAAAAAAGCAGCCTGTAAGTATTGCTAGCATTCGAAGCACAGTTCATTCCAAGCCCATGTACTTCTAAATGTCTAATAGATTAGATATGCTTTGTATCCCGCTTCCAAAGAGTCACCTTTCAATCTTAAAACTACGTTAAGAGCATGATTACTGGTGGATTCCCATGTTTGCAGAAAGATACTGTGTGCAAATCTGAGAGCTTGACCCATTTTCCTGCAAAGCTGTGCTGCCATTGCATATTTTCCCCCAGTTTCAGCAAGCTCTGAATACCAAGTGCAATTCTTCTACCATGTTGTGCCCTGGGCAAGGATGAAGGAGAACACTTTCTCTTCTTGGCTTCTCAGCAAAGCAGTTATTGTTGGGAAATTAGAGCTTGGACAGTTCTGTTCAGCATCATGGCAAAACCCGCGGCCTCTCCATTGCTAGTCTCAGTGAAGGTATTTAGGATATTTCAATATACCTGATGAATGTATCTGAGGCATTGCATATCAGAAGCATTTCATCTGTCTAAGAGTCTCCTCTTGGGTCATGCAGCAAGATGTTTAGCCTGATGTGCAGGATAAGAATGTCTGCCAAACCTGACTCTATGCTACAGTTTTGCAAATCAGTCATTGAAAGAGGTGGGTTTTGATGAGACTGCCTGGCTAACTATCAGCTGCCTAAACTTTAGCTAGCCCAGGCTAGCCTAGTCTTTACAGATCTCAGAAACAAAGCAGGTTCAGCCCTGGTTAGTATTTGGGAGACCATTAAGGATTTTCAGGGGCGTGATGAAGAGGCAGGCAATGGCAAACCACCTCTGAATGTCTCTTTCATTGAAAACCCTAAGGGGTTGTCATAAGTCAGCTGTGACTTGATGGCACTCACTACCACCACCACCACCACAGTTTAGCTCCAGTTTGTTTGTTTGTTTGTTTCCCATAGGTTTGGGCTGTTGGTGATGAGGAAAAGGAGCATCTACAGAGCTTTCATTTGAAGTTTGAGAGGCATGTTGTTTCATAAGCTTTTCTTTCTTTGGTACCGTATTAACATGCCAAAATAACAAGAGTCTTGCGGCACCTTGAAAATGAATGAATTGATTGAGGTATAAACTGTTGTGAGCCAAAGCCCATTTTGTCAGCTATGTGAAGATTCTCATTAACATGTACAGTCACAGTGAATATGAATCTAGACCAGTAGCTGCTGAATGAGTGATTTCCACTCACAAGAAAACCAAGACATGGAGTGGAATCACTCCACCTGGCTCTTCTGCAAGGACAGTTCTACTAAGGGAAAGGGGCAACTGCCTCCACTTGTCCCTCCTTACTCCAGCCTGCTAACAGGTGCTGTTCTATGTGAATTCTGCAACCACAGTAATGAGCTTTCTAGAGGTCAGAAAGATCAGCGACACGTGAAAACTTCATGTGCCTTCCTCACATAGATGGTAGGATACTACCCAGTGTGTGGCCAAGCAAGTCACACAGTAATGTCCAACTTTATTAGAGTTTTTGGAATTATTAGCCTTCACTTCCAGGCAGGGGGGTCATTTTGTAGAAAAAGAGGTGCAGGAGCTCATTAGCATAATTCATTAGCATAACTTATTTGCATATGCCACGCCCCCTGATGTCACCGGAAGTTTGTCAGAAGGCAACACCCATCGCTCAGGCTCCACCCCAAAAATCTTCCAGGAAAGTGGATTGCAGCTTTAGGATTCGTATCTCACTATTTCAGAGAGTAGCCATGTTGGTCCACAGTAGAACAGTTAGATTTTAGTCCAGTAGCATCTTAGAGACCAACAAGAGTTTCAGGTAGGGTTGCCAGACCCAGGCTGGGAAACTCCTGGAGATTTGGGGATGGAGCTTAGGGATTTCAGGCGGGTAGAATGCCAGAGTCCACCTTCCAAATAACCCATTTTTCTCCAGGGGAACTAATCTCTGTAGCCTGGAGATGAGCTGTAATTCCCAGGAATCCCCAAATCTCAACTGGAGGCTAGCATCTCTGGTTTCAGAATATAAGCTTTCCAGTGTCAAAGCCAGAGAGCTTTTCTTTGCTAATTGTGATGATCAGGAATCACGAGCCATGTCTGTCAGACAGCAGATGTGCAACTAGGAGGGGGAATTGTAGATCGTTGATTCTTGCAAAGGCTTTTTGCTTCAGAAGAAACTGGCATATTCAGTGTGGCATTCTCTGTACACGACAGAGAGTTTAATACCACCAAAAAGTTTCAAAGGCAACTTCCAGGCACTGCTGCTTGTGACCATTCCAACCTTGAGCATTCGTGGGATGAAGAGAGGGGGACAGCAGGACACACGATCCCTTTCATTGTTTCCCGACCTCTGCATGGAGACTGCAGTCAGCCTGGCTCACCTGGTGGGTTTTCCCGGCAGGCTGAGGGCTGCTTTCAGGCAAATTTGCACCAGCAGTCACCCATCCAACCTCCTTGGATTTTTCTCTGAACAACAGACGTCCAAGGCTTTTCCCTCCCACCCCGGCATCAGCAGAAACCTCGGCAGGAGCTCAACTCTTCCCCCAAGAGCAGAGTGGGGCAGCTGGGTAGTGCGGCTGACAGTGAGGCCTGGCAAAGGAGCTCCTTTTGGGAGCTTGTCTAAATTGTAGAACAGCTGACGAGGAGCGCTTCGTAAAAGCTTGGCCTCAAGCTACTCACAGAGTCCTCAATGGCGAAGTCCCTGTGGTCACACTCTTGCCCAGGCTGGCCTTCTCTTTCAGCTCTTCAATGTGGGGTGGGCAGCCTCTACCCCCAGAGCTGGCAGGAGGCCACAGAAGCCGCCCCTCCGCCGCCTCCCCCTGCCCCACTGGCAGCCTCCAGCAGCAGTTCACATTCATCCTCTTCATGCAGCTTCCGCCCTGCTCGCCTCCAGAGGCCCCGCCACCCAGTCCCCCGCCGACAAGATTACCCCTCGCCACTGCTCGTGCCCTGCCGAGCCACCATTGACCTGGCCGCCACTGCTGCCTGCCACACTAGCCACCTGCTCCCATGCTCTGACTGGCTACCTTGGGGCTTGCGTTCCCATTGCCACTGCAACCGCCATTTCCCCCACCCCTGGGCTGCTGGAGTGCCACTCTGGCCCACTCCAGCCCCAAGTGACCCCTGCTTCCAGATGTCTTGTCACAGAAGAACCATGAAATTAAGAGCAAATAATTTTACCTCCCTACAGAACAGAAATACGCAAACAGAGGGAAAGAGGAGAATATTTGTACAGAAAAAAGGATATGCATGCATTTGAGGAGTAGGACAAATATTTGCTTAGATCCAGACAGATTCTGCGAATACTGCTCTTTTCTCCTGACTATAGTTGTTTAGTCTCTACTGGACATTAGTACTTTAAGAATTCTATATTATGTAGTACATTTTTATCCCACCTTTCTTCCAAGGAGGTTAGGACAGCATAGATTATTTGCCCGGATAACAGCCCTGTGAGGTAGGTTAAACTGAGACAGAATGACTGGTCAAAGGTTGCCCAGTGATTTTCTTGGGGATTTCAGCCTGGGTCTCCCCATGCCTAGGTCAGTTCTCTAACCAGTACAGCATAATGGCTATCATGCTAGGAGTTCTCCCATAGCCTATACCATGAGAACATAAGTGTATTTATTTTATAACCTCTGAGATTTGAGCAGCTGTATAAAATTCAAAGTTTGTGTACTTGGTTAATACCAGCGAGCACATAAACTTTCAGATGACTTAAAAATACCACCACTGTTCTCTTCTGTTTTCAGCTTCTCAACTTCAGAAACAGGAGTGGTTGGATCTCTGAGCCTACCAGTAGAAAGATGTCTGCATAACAGTGCTTTGTGTTGCTACAGAGCCTTGGGTTAGCATAGTCAGGTAACATGGTGAGGAAAGAGTATTACACGGACCCACCCAAGACACCAAATATGGATGTTGTTTAGATATTACTAATTTTGTGGTGATTCCAGCAGTTCACAGTCTCTACTGGTGCTGGGTAGATGAATGCAAAAAAGTGGCCCTTCAGGTAAGAATGGTTATTAAATGGGTACCCTGTTATGTTTCCCCCAGATCTTATAATAACAGGTATTGTGAAGGAGCTACAGTAATGATTGCCACGAGAGTAAATGTGCCCAGTCATGACACGATATCTTCCAAAGCTTCTCACTGGAAGCAGATTGTCAGGTTCAAAGGCAAGTAGATCCAAGCATACTTAAGCAAAAGAAGGGCTTTATTGGAATACAGTGCTAAAACCCACAGTGGAGGATCATTGTCAGGAATGGGGGGGGGGAAGCGGCGCAAGCGGAGTTATAGTGTGATGCAAAGCGCAACTAGCAAATGAACTGTAAGCGCGCGCGCGGGAAACTCCCAGCGGGAGAATTACTTAATAGGCGGGAGACGACTCCCTCCTCCCCTCGTCTTCATAGGACTGGAAAATTCTCATAAGCTCAAGAATAGCCCAAAGCCCACATTCAAGGCCACCGTGATAAGACCAGGCGGCAGGGAAGAAGCTCCCACGTTACTGCCAGCATACCTACACAAGCGCAAAGCGAAGATGAGATAGGGAACACAGAACAATGGACTCAGTGAAAATTAGCAAACAGACATTTCTGACACAGATTGTCACAAGTAAGGAATTTTTCTGCTAGGTTTTAAGCAAAAGAAAATAAAAAAAGAACAAGGGAGCCTCCCTCCCTTGAAAACAATGTGAAAAGTGTAGGAGGTATAAGAAAAGTGTAGGTCAGTGAGGGTGAAGAGAGATTTGCATTGGTCCCATAAGTGGATGAAGTATTTATAAACCAATGAGGTACTTGGTGGCTCCTTCCCATTTAACAATTTCCTCGAGTTTCTGTTTTGGAGATTCTTTTCTAATGAGTTCCCAAGGGATAAGGTTCAGTCTTTTACAATACAGTTACGTTATCATAGTTAATTATCAGAGCAGTTTAAGAGTGGGCTTTCCCCTCTGCTCCTTAATACTTAACAGTGGGGAATGGAGGTTTTAAAATATGTTTGTGATTATGAGAACCCCCCAAATATATTAATCTTGATCCAGAGACACAGCTTAAAGGGGGGGGGGCAGGCTGGGCCTGGGCCAGAGGCATTGCTGTACTAGGTCCTGAAAAGAACCGAGGCCCAGTGACATCATAGGGAGGAGCCAGTGACATCACAGGCCATTGTCACTATCTATGGAGGCAGAGCCATGTGGGATTTAGGAAGGGGCTCCCCAGAATGGCAAACCACCTTTGAATGTCTCTTGCCTTGAAAACCCTACAGGTTTACCACGTGTTGGCTATTGAGCTAGTTTTAAAATTGTGAGCAGACTGACTTTTTTGTAAAAAAAAATATTATAGAAACTATTCAAATATAATCTCACTTCCAGAAAGAAAGAAAGAGAGAGAGAGAGAGAGAGAGAGAGAGAGAGAGAGAGAGAGAGAGAAAGAAAGAAAGAAAGAAAGAAAGAAAGAAAGAAAGAAAGAAAGAAAGAAAGAAAGAAAGAAAGAAAGAAAGAAAGAAAGAAAGAGGAAAAATATATGTTTAGTCTTAAGTCGTAATGGTCAATTTCAGCAGAAAATGGGGATTAGGCAGTTCCAAACAATTCATAGAAAAGATGGACTTTAAGGAGTCATCTGGAAGAGGTGACAGAAGTGGCATTGTGTGTGTGAGCTGAAGGCATTTTGCACCAAAAGGAAAAAAATGGACTGAGACAGACAGACAGACAGACAGACAGACAGACAGACAGACAGACAGACAGACAGACAGAAAGAAAGAAAGAAAGAAAGAAAGAAAGAAAGAAAGAAAGAAAGAAAGAAAGAAAGAAAAGGCAAAGTAAGAAAAAGACAAAGAGAAAGACAGAAAGAGAGAGAGAAACATAAAAAGAGAAAGGAAGGAAGGGAGAGAGAGAGAGAGATAGAAAAAAGATGGGGAGAGAGGAGTGAAAGAGAGAAAGAAAAATGAAAGGAAGGAAAGAAGACAGAAAGACAGGCAGAAAAATGATAGGAAGGAAGACAGAAAGACAGGCAGCAATTAGAAGCCTTCCTTGCACTCCCTCCCACTTTCGGGGGGGTGGGGAGGGAGCCCTGAACTGGCTTCCCACCCTTTAAAGCGAATGGCTGACAGACCTGCCGGGCTGCTTGCTTTAAAGGGCGGGCAGCCATTGCAAGCCTCCCCTTCGCTCCCTCCTGTTCTTAGGTGGGGGAGAGTGAAAGGGCACCCTGAAATGGCTGCCCATGCTTTAAAGCTGACCTGCACTGGTTGCCCCGGAGGAGGGGGGGCTCAGTCCTTCCTGGAAAATTTCAGGGAAGGCACCAGCCCCCAAGCCCTCCCGTAGTTGATGCTTATGCCACATCCCATGTATTGAAAGGGTGGGGGAAATGTTTGCATGAAAATGGACAAATGAAGTATACTAAGGATTAACTGCCCCAACCTGGATAGCCCAGGCTGGCCTGAAGCTGAGCAGGGTCAGCCGTGGTCAGTATTTGCATGGGAGACCATAAAGAAATACTACAGTTGCTACACAGAGGCAGGCAATAGCAAACCACCTCTGAACACCTCTTGCCTTCAAAGCTCTATGGGATTGCCATGAGTCTTCTGTGACTCAATGGGGGGGGAGGATTAACTAAAAGTGATTTTAATGATTGTAGCTGAAAATGGAAAGTGGACAGTCCAATCTGTCTGAATGTTAATCTGTTTAAATGTGCTTGCATTCACGCTAAATGTTTTCCAGGTAATATGTTTAAAATTGGAGCATTAGTGATTGAAAACTAGGCTCTGGCTCTATTTTTTACAATCTGGATACATTTATCTGAGATAAAAGGGATGTGATATTAAGAGTGGTTACTGAACAGGAGGAAATTGTAGGAAAGTTTAATATGGGAGCTGCCATCACTGTTTCATTAGCACTGGGAGCTCAGGACCACACGACTCACACAATTGTGTATTATACAGTTGATCATGGTAACAACATTTGCACTAGATAGAGCTCAGTATGGCTGGAGTTCTTCTAAAAATTAAAAGGGGCATTTCTCTTGAAAGGCATAACTTGATCCACATTGACTGGTCCATCAGTGGCTTTTAGCCGTGGTAACTAAAGGGAACCTCCCACCTCCAGAGGAAGCAAAACACCTAAGGGACGGTGCTTTTGTATTTGTGGCTCTTCTGTTATCGAGGATCTTCCCCATTATATTCTTGAATGCTTGATGTATGCTCAACCTAGGTTAAAATTTCTCTCTGGGATCTTATCAGACTTACGTTTCTACTCAGATTCTGAGAAGATTGTATTCTTGTTAGCTGATTTCGATGCCAACATATCCTATAGAATGTCTTTATATGCCTTGGCTGCAAAGAAATTACAGGATAACACTGTTCTTATGGGAACTAATTAATATTGATCTTAGCAGATACCTTTTGACTAATTTTATTCTGATTGTATGGTTTTATTATATCTTAAATTTTACTGTAATCCTTGGTTTGTAATGGCTTATGGCTAAATACAAATAACTTTCTATTTCTAGAGTAGCAGTACAAGGAGGCAACATCAAGGGAAGACCTCAGCCTTTATGCCCTGTTGTTGGTCCTGCAGAGTAACTATTTGGCCACTGTGTGAGACAGGATGCTGAGCTAGATGGATCACTGGTCTGATCCAGCAGGGCTCTTCCTATGTTCATTGTCAATCCTTTGTGCAGTCCCACATGGGGAATGTGCATGTGCAGGTCTACCAATCAATAGGTTTTTATAGTTAAGAGCCTCTAGGGGGCACTGTGTGCCAGAGACAACTGGCCCTGTCCTGGAGCCACATGCTCCCATGCAGCAGCGCCCGTACCTGCAGTTCCTTTTCTGCCACCTAAGGAGTATCTCATGTGTCAAGGAGTCTCCTGGTGTTTGGTGAACATTGTAGCAAATTTGTCCACATTTTACTGTGACTCAAAAGGCCTTATTTAAAAAGTGCTCCCATTGTGGAGCCAAAATGACTCAGACAGATGATGCGGCAAGGGCACAATGTGTCTCCCTGCAAAAGTTGTCAAAAATTTACCCCAAGGCATGTGAAAGCAAGATAGAAGTAGAGGGAAGACCACTTTTTTCACACCCTTGACAAAAAGATTCCTCAGTGGTTGCTATCCCTGGTGTTGACTTATTTGACGGACAAGCCCTTTGAACCTCTGGTGATTTGTTCCTTATCCTAACTCTCTGTGAAAGTCTGCTTCCTGATAGCAATTACTTCTCCCAGATGAGTTAGCTAACTGGTGGCCCTTCAGGTCGAACAACCATTTCTAAAGTTTTTTTTCTCTGAGTGAAAGGTGCCTGCACTCTTTGGATGTGAAAAGGGTGTTATTGTTTTATTTGAAGCATACTGTAGAGTTTGGTAAGGAAGGAGCTCTGTTCATTTGTTTTCCCGGGCCTAGCGAAGGTAGATGGCCTTCTCCCCAGACTTTGTCAAGATGGATTGTCTCCACATTTAGACACTGCTAGGGTTCAGTGCCCCCTTGAAATTTGGGCACATTCTGCTAGAGTTCTGTCTGCATCAGCTGCCTTTTGGGATGGAGTACTGCTGACCAATGTATGCCATGCAGCCACCTGGTCACCAGAGGACACCTTCATTTGGCACTATGCATTGGGCCTGTGGGTCAGGTGTGAAGCGCAAGTAGGCAAGGTGCAATAATTGTTCTGTGGGACTGCACAGAAGATCAATGATGAAAACAAGGTTGCTCTTACTTGTAACTGTTGTTCATCAAGTAGGCTCACATACCCTCCCTCCTGCCCTGCTGCATGCTTATAGCAGTGTAAGAGGAACTGAGGGGATGAGCGCTGCTGTGTGGGAGCACGTGGCTCTGTGGGTGGTTGTCTCTGGCGTGTGGCACCCCTTGGAGGCTCTTAGCTATAAAAACCTACCAATAGGCAGGCCTGCACATTCGTAGTCCTCACGTGTGCCCGCACAGAAGAAACTCGATGAACAACAGTTACAGGTAAGAGCAACCCTGTTTTCTTATGTGGCCTACAGAGTTACCAGGGGGAGGGGGATTAGGTGTTCTTCCTCTTGCAGTACTGTGCCTGGATTCTGATGATGCTCTATATTTATCTATTTATGGCATTTTATGTTGCTTTTCTCAACACAGGGTCCAGACCACCTCCCAGTAAAAAAGCCAAGTAGAATCAATATTTTTCAACAAATAATAAATTAAAAATGGAAATAAAGTACCACACATCCTGGACTAGTGGTGGTGATGGTGCCTAATACAGGCTCCAAGCTGAGGGCCAGAGCCTTTCACTCATGTTCAGGGCTCAAACCTCAGCCCCCCCCCCCCCCAGCTTTTAATACCCTCGGGGAGAACAAACTCAGCCCAGATGTTACTCAGCTGCTGCTAGGTTGCTGCTAGCAAGATATTCTTTACTCCTCTTTCCTTGGCCAGTGGCTATTTTATTATGGCTTTATCTCAAGCCACAGACTTTTATTTCAGAGTTATATACATTTCAGGAGCCTCCTTCTCTTGAGCATGAGAACAATTCAATTGTTTGGGAGCATGAGAACAATTCCATTGTTTGGGAATCTAGCCATCTTTTGTTGTTTGTCTTAGAACAGTATTTGCTTTTGTTGAGGTGATACACTCCTTCCTCAGGAATGCACTGCCAGAGACATGGATCACATATGTAGGAGAATGAGGCAGTGGAACACTGAAGTAGTAGAATGAACTGCTACTATTTCACACTGCAAGTGGAGGAACTTGGAAGATCACATTAAGAAATGTTTCTTTATGTTTAAAAAACTCCACAAAAACAGAAAATTGGCACGGCTAGCAAAGTGACTGGTAGAACCTTTCTCCCTGATGTGTTAGTTTTTCACTTGCATGGATTTTTAAAATATGTATGAAAATTCAAAGCTGGAATCCAGTACCTACAGTTTAAACTGATACAGTTAGGGTGGCCAGCAAGTGGGCAACCAGTGAGAGTCTTGGGGGCATAGGGAGAGTGCTGTCAGACAACAGCATAATGTCACTTATGAGGAAAACCTGGAAAAGATGTCACACCTCTCTAGGAATCATTAGAAACTTTCTGGTAAAACTGTAGAGTTCCCACTGATTTCTAGAAGAGACAGATGTCACTTCTGTGTTTCCCCTGGATATGGCATCATGCTGTTGCCCAATGGCAATTTTTCTCATTATTTTTCCCCACTGGCCACAAGAGCAGAGATAGGAAATAGGAGCTAGAGTGTGGGTTCCCCTGCCCCCAGTAGGAAAATGGAAAGCCTGAGTACAGTCTATCTAGGGCTTTATCATCTCAATAGCACCTCATTCTTCTGTATGTGTAAATCAGACCTTAGTTTATATGTATAAAGTCACTTGTTGTAAAGTGCCCTCACATTAAGATCATGTCCTACTTGAGAGCATACCTCCGAGGTGAAAGCTAAAAGTTTTTGACATGGAGCATGATTTTAAAGGAGGGACATTTTAAGACAAATTACTGCCCTTGTAAGAAAGTGAGATGGCAACATTATGGTAAGGTGATGCACACTGGGACAAAAAAATCTCAACTTCAAGCATAGGCTAATGGGTCTGAACTTGTGGAGGCTGAGAGGGAAAAAGATCTTGGGGTTGTAGTGGATAGCTCAATGAAAGTGTAAACCCAGTGTGCTACAGCATTAAAAAAAGGCAAACTCTGTTAGGGATTATTAGGAAAGGGATTGAGAATAAAACAGCCAATATTGTAATGCCCCTGTAGAGATCTATTACTCGATTTGGAATACTGTGTACAGTTCTGGTCACTATATCTCCCAAAGGACATTGCAGAGCTGGAAAAGGTACATTGAAGGGCATCCAAGATGATTAGGGGGTTGAAGCACCTTCTCTATGAGACTCTGGGTCTTTTCAGTTTAGAAAAGAGAAGAGACAACTACGGGGGGACATGACAGATGTTTATAAAATTATGCATGGGGTAGAGAGAGCTGACAAAGAGAAATTTTTCTTTCTCTCCCAAAATACTAGAACTCGAGGGCATCCAATGAAGCTGATGGCCAGTAGATTCAGGACGAACAAAAGGAAATCCTGTTTTACACAGAGAGTGATTAAAATGTGGCCTTTGCTGCCAGAGGATGTAGTGATGGTCACAGGAATAAGCAGCCTTAAAAGGGGATTAGATAGATTCATAGAGGATAAGTCTATCAATGGCTACTAGCAATGGTGACTGAGGGTAACCTCCATATACAGAGGCACTAAGTTTTTGAATCTCAGAGCCAAGAGGCAATATCAGTGGAAGGCCTTGGCCTCTGTGCTCTGTTGTTGACCATTCAGAGAAACTGGTTGGCCACTGTGTGAGACAGGATGCTGGACTAGATGGACCATTGGTCTGATCCAGCAGGGCTCTTCTTTTATTTTTATGTTCAGCAGATTCTACTGCTTCAGTGACCAACCATTTGAACTGGACCTGAGGGGGGTCTAGGTTAGTCAAGTCAGGAAGGATCAAGTAAAAGGGATGTATTGGACTCCTTGGGGCAGTGAACTGTATTTTGTTGATGTGATAAGAAAATGATGATGTGCACTTTTTTAACACAAAGGAAGCTTTTGATCCATGGAAAGGGGGTTAAAGCATATAGAAAATCAACCCCTGCCTTCTTTACTTTTAATTCTTGCCTCCTTCCATCCATATAATAGAATGAGCCTCTTTTTGTAAAGGGAGGGGTAACTGAAGTGGAGGAGAGGAAGAAGATGCTGAAACTGGCATGGGAAGCTGGCAGGTTTAAGTTTTTAGCTTTAGTGCTTTTTGAGCTGCATTCATATGCTCCCAGGGCTTTGTGTAATGGGCTGTGAAGTTGCTAGGTCTTCAAGAAGACCAGGATCTTCCATAAAATTTGCCAGGATGTTTCTGTCTGTTCCCTGGGATGTGATCACTGTGGCAGCTTTTATCTTGGGCTTCAAGGATCACCTGATGCAACTACTTACGCTTAAAGCACCAGGTAGGACTATGTTTTGACTGTCTGAGGTCATGCTTAATGCTCAAGGAGGACTGAGGATACAAATAGCTTTCTTGTGCCTTTTTAATCTGAGCTTGAACTTCTCTGACACCTTGGTTTGTCCTTCAGTAATACTAAGGAGATAGTGAATACCTTTTCCTTCTCTTGTAGGACAGCTTCACACTTCCACAGTACTGGTGGTACTCCAGAGTTTGAGTTACGTTTTCAGTATGTGGAGAGACAATTTGCATTTCCAAACACTCAAGCCATGCAATAGACATACAATATGTTGTTGAAGGCTTTCACGGCCAGAGTTCATTAGTTGTAGATTTTCCAGACTGTATGGCCGTGGTCTTGGCATTGTAGTAGGCATACAACTTGACTGCATCTCCTTGGCAGGAGGCCATTGTACATTTAGAGAAACTCTTGTTTACTTCAGCAAATTCTGGCCAGTCACTGATCTCTAATCACATTGTAAAGTATGAAAGATTCTGTAGTTGGAATCTGTTTCCTCAAGGAAAGCAACAGCTCTCCTCCCAATAGCAGTGTGATGTCTTTCCTTGTATGATGGCTTTTGCCCCTAATTTTAGAATCCAGGTTTTTGAGAACTTGTGCAGAAAACTAGAATGGCAGACTCTTGTGGTGCCTTTAAAGACCAACAAACATATTGCAGCATATTGAAAGCCAGTGACAATTTTTTTTTCAGTTACATGAAGCATTGTATTCTGTTGGCAGAAAAATGTGTACCGTTAAGTATGAGACTTAACAAAGAGAGTGATTTCAACAGTGATTTCAGCTTTATTCAACTCAACAAGACGATCAGTCAACACACACAAAACAGTGGAGCACAGCTCCCTTTTTAAACAGTGTGGGCTAACAGAACCATGCCCCTTCTTAAGTTAACAGCCAATAACATTAGAGAGATAAAGACCAATGAGGTTTGTTCCCTCCATAACTATTATAGAGTTTTTGATTGGTTACAAATATTACAACAACCAATAGGATTGTCGAGGCTTACAATCCTGGTCCTGACTATAAGCTTAACATAGAAAAGAATACAGCCAGTTCACTAGTCAGGTCATAACAATTCCTCCCCCCTAAGATGAGACATTCCTATTGCAAACATAGTCTTTTAAATAGGAGGGGGCACATCTATTTCTTTGAGACCTGTGCAGAGGTCTTTGCTCCTGTGGCTCTGGAGCAACCAAAGGTTTGGGGGCCCTGGTGGACTCACTGTCCAGTGAGTCTGGGATGACAATTTCAGAGGGACCAAATTCAAGAGTTGGGGTCTGCCCAAACTCTTGGTCAGCCCTGGGCTCGGCAACACTCACCTCCTCGTCTGGAGGACCTCACTGCTCTTCGGGGATCCACTCAGGTTCTGGGCTTGACTCTTGGCTTGAGTCAGCCCACCGTTCCCTGAGCTGATCTATGTGGCGCCGTAACTTCCTTCCGTCAGGAAGATGCGCCACATACATTCTGGAGCCCAAGACATCTGAAATTATGGTGGGAAGCCATAAATGACCCTCTACATAATTCCTCACGAACACTTTGTCCCCAACATTGAACGCTCGTGCCTCTTCCAGGATCTCGGCTTGCTGGGGCTTCGACTCAGTAAGGTCCAGATGGAGCCGGTCAAGCAGGATGGTTAGCTTGAGGCCCATCAACAGCTCTGTGGGGCTCCTCCCTGTAGCTGCACAGGGAGTAATGTGCTACCTCAAGAGGTAAGAAGCTAGCTTCTGCCCCCAGTCCCCACTTGGCAGGTGCTTGAGAGCCTCCTTAGCCGATTGAACCATACGTTCGACTTGCCTGTTTGTGGCTGGGTGGAACGGAGCTGACGTAACATGTCGGATAACATTATCCTCCAAAAACTTAGCAAACTCCTCAGAGGTAAATTGGGGCCTGTTGTTGGACACCAGGACTTCTGGTAGGCTGTGGGTGGCTATGAGCCTACGCAATGCATTGATAACAGTGTTTGCACTTGTTGAGTGCATATGAACCACCTCCAACCATTTTGAAAAGGAATCTACCACAATTAAAAATGTTTGGCCCTGAAAAGGCCCAGCAAAATCAACATGGATTCGCGACCAAGGCTTTCACGTACTTTGCCAGTGTTGCACAGGAGCCAGAGAAGGTTCTGGTCACAATTGTTGGCAGACAATACAGTCTTTGACCCATTTTTCAATTTCAGCATCCATCTTAGGCCACCAAACATAGCCCCTGGCAAGGGCTTTCATCTGCACAATATCAGGGTGACCAGAATGTAAAGCCTCTAAGACTCTCCCCCTCAGTTTGGGTGGAACCACTACCCAATTCCCCCAGAGCAAACACCCTTTGCTAATTGATAATTCATTTTGCCGCATACAATACAGCTTGAACTCAGGCTCAACCTGCCCTGCTGGCCACCCCCTCCATGCCCAATTAAGGACTCGGGCGATCACAGAGTCTTTAGCCGACGCAGCAGCAATGTCCGAGGAGGTGACTAGTGCTTGATGCAGTTCATCAGTAGCCAGGATGTCACAAGTGGGAGCAGGATCAGCGTCCGACAAAGGAGATGGGCAGTGGCTGAGGGCATCTGCATGCCCGATGGCCTTTCCAGACCAGTGTTCCAAGTCATAGTCATAAGCCCCCAAGAACACTGCCCAACACAACATGCACGGCAACATAATGTTGGGCGTCTGGCAGTCAGGCGCGAAAAGGCTCAACAGCGGCTTGTGGTCTGTCACAAGGAGGAACCTGCGCCCGTACAAAAAGTCATGGAATTTCTTTATTCCAGCTATGAGGGCAAAGCCCTCCTTGTCAATTTGAGCATAGTTTTTTTCCGCAGCCATCAGGGACCGTGAATAATATGTGATGGGCGCTTCTTTACCGTCTGGCATTACATGACAACACAGTGCCCACCCTGTACGGGGACACGTTGGTGGCCAGTACCAGAAGTTTTGACTCATCAAAATGAGTTAACACGGCCTTGGAGGACAGGAGCTCCTTAACAGCGGCGAAAGCTCACTCCTGCCTCGCACCCCACTCCCACCATACATTCTTGTGAAGAAGCTCATGCAATGGTTCTGCCACTGATGCCTTGTGGGGCAGAAAAGAATAATAGAAATTGAGAATTCCTAGGAATGATTGCAGCTCTTTTTTCGATTTTGGTGGGGGTGCGTTCTGAATAGCGGACACCTTGTCAGCAGTGGGGTGAACACCGTCAGCGTCAATTAAGAACCCCAGAAATTCCACTTGATCAACTCCAATGCAACATTTTGAACGTTTTACCTTTAAGCCAGCCTCCCTGAACCGGCCCAATACCGCTCTTAGGCAAGCCATCAATTTGTTTTCGGTAACCCCTCCAATCAGAACATCAACGAAATAGGGGACAACCCCTGGCAGCCCCCTGAGTAGCCCCTTCATGAGACCTTGGAATATACCAAGGGCAATGTTAACACCAAATTACAGCCTTTTCACTCTGAATGCCCCCCGGTGCATCACAATAGATTGTGTCTCAGCAGCTACGCCGTCCACTGGGAGCTGCTGGTATGCCTGTGCAAGGTCTAACTTTGCAAAAACCTTGCCTCCCCCCAGGGATGCCAGCACGTGACTAATAACCGGCAACGGATAGGAGTGCTACTGCAAAGCTTTGTTGATTGAACATTTATAGTTGGTGCATATACGTACAGAGCCATCAGATTTTACAGGGGCTACAATTGGTGTTTCCCACTTTGCATGTGGGACCAATTCAAGAATACCTTGTGCCACAAGTTTATCCAGCTCTGCATCTATTTTTGCTTTCAAAGCAAGAGGCACCTTTCGATATTTCAACCTGACAGGCCTTACAGAGGGCTCTAGGTCAGAAGTTACCGGCGGCCCCGTATACCGACCAAGCCCTCCACCAAAAACCTCAGGAAACTCGTCATATAAACATCCCCCTTTACTCAAACATATTTGATTTACACCAGTTACAGCCATGCTGAGAGCCTTCAACCAATCCAGGCCCAATAAGCTGATCCAATCGCCCAAGGCAACCAGAAGGGGTAGCACTACCTTCCGATTTTTGAACTCATCCTCAAAACTTGCCCTTCCCACTAGCGGAATGCGCTGGCCCTGGATATCGGACAGGCAGGTTGAAACAGGCGCCAAATGGCGGCAACTCCTCTGTGGGAACATGCGCTGTCAAGTCTGTGTTGAGATGACGGTGACAGATGATCCGGAGTCCACTTTCATCATGCAGGGAATGCTGCCCAAGCGAGTGTGATGTGGATCTTCTTGCTTGGCTTGCCTCCGGTGGTCAGGACTGTTGACGGGCAACTGCAGGCATCAGTCCGATGGCAACTGGCCTCTCCGTCTCCGTCCTGAACACGAACCCTAGGCTTTACATGTGGAGATGATGGCAGTGATTTCTTCACAGCCCAGCAGACCCTTGCCAGATGGCCACGCTTACCACAGGATTGGCAAGTGATGTCCCGCGCCCAGCAGTGATCCCTCTCGTGTCTGCCACCACAGCCAGCGCAGGAATGCCGCGGTGCAGTCTTCAATGAGGTCTGTGAAGGGTGTGCAGCTCATGTCCTGCAGACGTCATCGGCCTCCCCCTCAGACTCGCTGGTCAACTGCTGGTGTACCGACTGATCCTTTCCACTCGGAACCTGGTGCTGACGGACCTCATGCGTTGACCTCTCTGCAGCCTCGGCGGCGATGACCTCAGCATACGCCATGGAGTAGGTCAGCTCAGCTCGGGCAAACAGGTGCTGCTGCAGACGCTCATCTTGAAGGCCACACACAAGACGATCGAGGAGGGTCTCCTCAAGGTTGGCAAAATTGCAAGGCTGGGCAGCCTTTCTCAGGGCAGAGACATATTCAGCTATGGTCTCAGTAGCACCTTGACCCCGCTTGTAGAAGGGATGTCTGCAAGCGATTTTGGATGGCTGAGGCGAGAAATAGCTCTTCAGCTTGCTGGTGATGTTCGTCCACGAAGCTGCACTAAGCTCGATTGGAGTTATCAGGGACCGGGCAACATCAAAAACGGCCTTGCCACAGAAACTGAGGAGAGTCGCCTTCTTCCGCACCTCCTCGATGATCAGATTCGCCTGGAGATGAAACTCGAACCGCGACAGGTAAGAGTCCCAGTCCTCCGTGCTGGGTTCGAACGCCTTGAACGCTGGGTTGACGGCCATTGCAGCTGGTTGGGCGGCCACTACAGCAGGTGGTGCTTCAGCTGGCTTGAATTTTCGTGTGTGTCTTCATCTGCTGTTTTCACGTTGGTTCATCAGGGCTGCCTACCTGCTCTTAGATCTCATTCTTGTTGCCAATTGTTAAGTATGAGACTTAACGAAGAGAGTGATTTCAACAGTGATTTCAGCTTTATTCAACTCAACAAGACGATCAGTCAGCACACACAAAACAGTAGAGCACAGCTCCCTTTTTAAACAATGCGGGCTAACAAAACCACGCCCCTTCTTAAGTTAACAGCCAATAACATTAGAGAGATAAAAACCAATGAGGTTTGTTCCCTCCATAACTATTGTACAGTTTCTGATTGGTTACAAATATTACAACAACCAATAGGATTGTCGAGGCTTACAATCCTGGTCCTGACTATAAGCTTAACATAGAAAAGAATACAGCCAGTTCACTTGTCAGGACATAACATACCCAAAGCTATTTGTGATGATATCTACACTACAGTTGACTGTTGAGCTTTGTGACTTCATCTTTACCTGTAGCTGTTTCAGATTTGGGGATGCTCTATAATTTGAATTTGGTACCCCCACAGTATGCCAACATATTTATGGCAGATCTAGGACAGTGCTTCTTCATCATCTGTTCCCAGCTGTCTTGAGATTCGTTGAGAAATACCAGGACTTAACAAAATCCCACACTCACCAATTTGAGCCTGAACCAGTCCATGAAGCAGGTTTGCTTTCTGGATGCCACTCTATAGCTTCACTCATCTTGGATCCCACAAAAAAATTCAAACAGAAGGGGATGGGGGCTCTTTTATCTGATTCACTATAATTATTAATATTTTCTGATGTCATCCAAACCACATGCAGCCAACACCTGAGATACAACCACACCTACATCGGTCCTTTGGACATAGTAAGGAAGAAAAATCATGGTAGGATTTACACCAAACATTCCTAAAACTACAGTACTACTCAGAGAAGAGACAGATTTATAGGAGTAGGCAGATACTCAGGAGGTACAATATCCAAAAGAGACCAAACATGGACAACACCAGAATGTTACTGGTTGTCACTCAGTGCTTCCAGATGAAACCTCTCCAGCCCATTAGCTGGGAACTGCAAGATGTTCCCTTTCCTTTCACAAAATGCTGTGCCATCACTGTTTCCATGCCCAGTCAAATAACACTATCACAGAACCCAGTTGTACAAACCATAGCATCAAGGGCTCACCCACCTTCACATCCTCAGATGTGATATACACTATCACATGCCGTCAGTGCCCTTCTGCCATTTACTTTGGCCAAACTGAATGGTGTCTACACAAGATAATAAGTGGACAAAGGTCAGATATTAAAAATGCGAACACTCAAAAACCAGTGGCAGAGTATTTCAATCTTAGTGGACATTCAGTCAAAGACTTAAGGAGATTCAAGTGAGAAGCTGCTGAGTTGGAATTCATATGCAGATTATATACTGTCAGATTTGGACTCAGTGTGGAATGGAATTGGTAGCTCATTACAAAAAGCAATTGTTCCTTCTTTGTGGTTTATGTGATCATTCGTTTCAGCCTGCTGTGCTAATCAGCAGTTGGGAGTAGGTAACACTGCAAACTATACAGTAAATACATTCGATAGTAGAACATGCCTTGTAGGACAGCTGCAAAATGACTGATCTGTTTGTCTACCTGTTGACCACCTTGAATTGCTACCAAACAGCATCACAGCTGCACATTCTCTGTGGTGGTGTTTTATTTTCTTGCCGTGCAGGGGCTTTTGCATCTATGCAGCTGGTGAGATTGATTCTACCTACAGTCATGAATGGTTGGATCAGGTC
Organism: Gekko gecko; assembly: GCA_029375565.1. Lineage (NCBI taxonomy): Eukaryota > Metazoa > Chordata > Lepidosauria > Squamata > Gekkonidae > Gekko > Gekko gecko. The sequence continues at coordinate 162,772,109 of JAPDNY010000002.1, forward strand.
ATTGAGCTAATGTGGTATAGTAGTTAAAGACTGTCCGACTAGGATCTGGGAGAACCAGGGTCGAATCCTCACTCTGTCATGCAAACTTACTGCATAAACTTAGGCCAATCACACACTTTCAGCCTAACCTGCTTCCTAAGGTTGTTGTTTCGAGGATAAAATGGAGAAGAGGAGAATCATGTAAGCCACCTTGAGTCCCCATTAGGGAGTCAGGTGGGGTACAAATGAAATAAATAAAATTAAAGGACTACACTTCCCATAAGGCTGTGCAAATAATGTGGATAACACAAATATACACCAAATGCTAAGACTTTGTAAAAAAAAAGAGAGAGAGAGAGAGAGTGTTTAATATTTTTATTGGTATTTGTATTGTTTATTTTTATCTGCTTTTGTTTTATTGTGAGCTACCTCAAGCAAGAGGCTTGGAGAGACTGCATGCACACTTTCTAAACAAATCAATATTTCTACTTGCTGGCTCACTGATTTGCTCACTGTTTGTTGCTACCATAGGTCACGGAGAGGCAAGCAGTGACAACAAGTCTGAGGGGGAGGGGAGGAAGAAGGACTGCCATCAGGCTCTGTGAGAACATGCATGCATGAAACACCATTGACTGCATTGTGCTGTGTGTAAGAACCCTTGAAAAGTAGCCTGATGAACAGGCTTGAACTTTTAACCAACAGTGAACCAACTGTGGGACAATAGTTGCCCTGTTTGTGATTAGTGAAGAGCTAGTGAGCAGAACCAGTGGGTGTTTGATCATTCCTAGTTAGGAGTGGTCCATACCCACTCTGTAGATCATTTATACGGCCCGCTGGGTGTGCACGGGGGACACGCCCTCGGGGGGGGCGCACGGGGCTCTTGCTTCTGCAGGCGGGCAGGAGGGTGCGAAGACCCGGAGAGCGGGGCCTGGCGGGGGGTGGCCGCTGCCACGGCCCCGCCCCTAATCTCCAGGACACCCCCCTCCTGTGCCCTGCAGATAGCCCTCCCTCCCCCCTCCCCCTCAGCGGCATGGCGGCGGCGCAGAATACCCAGCCGGCCAGCCGGGGCACAGGAGGAGGTGGCGGCGGCAGCGCAGCTTGCCCACCCTCCCCCCCTCAGGTGGAGGAGGAGGCAGCGGCCAGTGCACATGGAGTCGCCGCTGCTGGCGGAGAATGCCTGGCCAGCTGGCCAGGGCGGAGGAGGAGGAGGCGGCGGCGCAGGTCGCCTGCCCTCCCCCTCCCCTGTTGGGTGATGGAGGAGCCAGAGGTGGCAGCCAGCTGGCCTGGGCCCCAAGGCTAGACCTCGCGCGGCGCTCCAGAGCTGGAGAAGGACTCGGAGCAGCCGCTGGTTGCCTCTGCTTTGCCGGCAAAGTCCGAGTCCGGGGGCGGCCCCTTTAAGGCCAACAAAGTTTTCTGCAAGGCGTTTCTTCCATTTTGGTGGAGCCGAAGAAGTGCCCCGGCACAGGAAAGCTTGTGAGTGAAAAAAACCCAGTCTGCTTCCTAAACTGGGCGCTGTGCGAGAGCCGGCCAGCCAGCCAGCCAGCCGGTGAGAGAGAGAGAGAGAAGCGGCGGCGACAGTGGGGGTGGGTGGGGGTGCGAAGGCAAAATCTGTGGTCATGGGGGGTGCAGGAGGCGGCAGCGGCGGCGCAGCTCACCCTCCCCCCTCGGGTGGAGGAGGAGGAGGTAGCCAGTGTGGGACTCCAGGCCCCGCCGGGAGGTTGGCATCTACGCCCGCCTAGGGCGCAGATGCACCTCGAGCCGGCCCTGATTGTGACAGGATTCTCTGGGGACTGCTCTGTTCCATAGTCCGGCCCTCCAACGGTCTGAGGGACAGTGAACTGGCCCCCTGTTTAAAAAGTTTGAGGACCCCTGCTGTAGATCATTTACTCTTTTAATGGGATCATTTTCTTTTTCATTTACATTGTAATGTAGCATACCTTGCTCTGACGATTTCCTTCAGTTCTACCCCCCTCTCCACTGTTTGTCACTTTGGGTACATATATGTCTACCACCAGTCTAACACTTCACTTATCTGTCAAAGTGCATGGTGGCTCATGAACACTTGTGCCACAATCAGTTTGTTAGGTCTTTAAGGTGCTATGAGATTCTTTGTCATTTAGGCTCTATAGACTTGGCATGGCTCCTTCTCTGGAATTTGCAGAGAACTGACACATTTCTAGGATGGTGATTTTTCATTTAGTATGGAGGTTGCAGTGTAACTACCTTCTTGATTGTATACAGTGGAAGGATCTATAACAACTTTGCAAATGCTGAGAAAATTACTGGGCCATTGTGCAGTTGTAAAAGGGAGGGGGCCTCATAACAGTTCCCTGGAAACAATTCCTGCTCACTACAAGTGGTGGCCCTGATTACATACAAGCCTGATCTATTCAAGGCTTCAGCCTTTGGTTAATAAAGAACATGGAATGTTTGAAAAGATGAAGTGGTACTTGAGGCAGCTATATGCAGTTACAGGCTTATGGGTATTCTAATACCTTGTTCTTCATTAGAACAACATTTTTCAGTTTCTAATTCTTCAGAGAACATTCGAAAAGCAGGGTGGCAGCTTGCCCCACAATCACAGAGTCTGGAGAGCGAATGAAACTGCCCATAAATCTACTGTATTCCCAGTAAATGTAGTGAGCTTCCTCTTCAAAAAAACTTCTGAATATGGATTTTGTTTTCCTGCTCAGGGTCTAAATGACACATATAGGGTCAGGAAAGAACGGTCTCTGGGGTTTTTCACTTTCTCATCTAATTTACAACCTAATTAATTTGTTTAGTCATCTGGATTCAAATTATACTAAAGATAAACTTTGCTCATCGCTGCTTTCTTTGAATATGATGTTGTTTCATTGGCATTTATATTATGCTTGTGGCATTTGAACATTATAGGTAATAAATCTAATGTATTCATGTGGAATCTTTTATGTAGTGCAGAGGCTTGGACTAGAAATGCATGAGACAGGTACTACTGAACAGCAGTTCATTATTCTAATTTTAAATCTCATACGTTTGAGGGTCATTCTCATAATTTTGAACATCTGGCATCAGTAGCATCACATTTCTTGGTCATATGGCTGGAAAGTCTAAGCTGCTAACAGGATTTATTATTGCATGTTGTTTGTACAAATGCTCTGTAACTTATGTGTGCATTTGACATGCAAATTAGCTGCAATCTCTAGTGATTTGTAACATCTCCATTACGGCTCTTAGTGTTGACCATGATGCCCCTTTGATTTAAAAGAATCTGAAAGAGTGTAGATAGAGTGTCAGATGGTCTGTCATCAGGAATTGCCACCACTTGAGACATTTATTTCATTTCCCCAAAGTACCATGAAGAATGCGCTGAAATTTTGTTTCATTTGATGTTAATTTAATAGCATTGAGTTATTAGGCCTAAGGATTAGTTCTGAATACTTTCTTTGTTATTTAACTAATTGCACAGATTTCACATTGTAAGGAAGAAACAAAAAGCAGAAGAACATGTTTCTTACATATTTCTTCTAAAGCTATAACTATTACCCCCAAATTTCTAATTTCTTCCAACAAAATGCTGTATGGACGCTTTGGAAACTATGTCTCTGGGTATTTTGGGGATGAGGTAAATTTCAAAATCCCATGCACTTTCTTTGGTTGCTGCCTTCCATGGTCTTATTAATGTTCCTGCCCTCCCATCTGTTAAAAAAAAAGGTCCCACCAATCACACTTGTAGCTCATAAACCTAACTGATCATTGGCAAACCAAGTAATAACCAATTTGCTCTAAATTATGTATCTTTTCCCACCAATAGGCCAAGAACTTTTCTAAAAACGTTTTCTCTAAACTCCTTTTTTCAACTGTTTTTCTCCCCCTTTTTTGTCTTAATATGAAAGTCTGGTATTTGAATCATACATTCCCTATAAAAAGTTAATAGAAATATAAAATCATAACTAATAGCATGTTAGCACAATCCAGCAAAAAAGGAATGCCCCACTGCAGTTAATTAGCATGGCAATTAACCAAGTTTAGGAATGGCAGCAACCAAGTCCTATTACATCATTTTCAATGGGATTTAGTTGTGACATTGTGCCCAGTACATTTCACAAGTTTCTTTGAATTAGGACTGTGACAATGCACACACTGTCTTTGCACACATTATAGTATATGAATTAAAGAGTTGTGATACATCTTACCCCAAACCCTTGTAGACTGTAAAATCCTAGCATGTATAATTCAGTTCATAGTTTACTAATCTAAAGATGGAAAACCCAAGGAATCAGACATGCTATTTTTAGACCCGCCCGCCCCCCATGCTTTGTAGTGAGAAAACCAGACAGGATATGAAACATTTAGGCTTTCAGGCATCGTTTTCCCAGCCCTTCTTTGGAATGGGATTTCAACTGGACTGGGAAGAGATCACACAACCAGACAAAAATAATCAGAATGTAGAGCAAAAGCAGTTGAGTTCAGTGTATGCTTGAGAGCCTGACCCCATTTGTAGTCTTGGTTCTTGACTTTTCACCTCTGTATGTTAGAGCCTTTTCTCCCAAACATTTCACAGATGCAGTTTTGTGAGAACCAAATGCCTCTGCAAAGCTTGCTAGGGAGGTAATACACCTGAATTTGCAGAGATATTGCAGTGACAATACACCTTGGCATCTATCCATGCTTTTCAGTGCTTAAGCATGCTTATTTCTGACATAAAATTCCTACAAACATTTACCTGGTCTTAACTATACGGGTACAAGTAGCCTTAAGAGACACTTCTTCTAGAATTCAGTACTTGGTGCTCATCTCAGTCTAGTTGGTCTAGTATGGGCGTTTGTGTAGCCTAATAGCATGATAGACACAGCCCAAGGAATGTTTTATTCCTGAATTGTCTCCCGTGATGGGGAGTGCATGAACTGGTGCATCTTCAGGTACAAGCTGTGTTTTCCTAAGTACATCTTCTTAGTGATTTTCTGGAGGATGTTCTCCTTTTTCCTCAAATGTGTATTTTTAATTTTATTTATTTATAATTCAAATTTTGATTCTTATATGTGTTTGATTTTATCATAAAAAATGACAATGCTACAGATTCAACACAAGCTTGAGTGTAATTTGAGAGAAAAACAGACCTGCCAACTTTGTAGGAAATCACATTTTCCTAAATAAACTTTTAGAAAAGAGACTCACTTTTAATTGTTTGGGAATATCTTAAGATGCCTGGAGTCTTAATTACTGCTTGAAATTACTGGCTAGATTCAGATCTAATGCAAAGCCATGGTTTAATTAAACTAATAATTCTTAATTCATTATCCAAACCTGTACCACTACACTAATGATGGCTCATTCTGGTTCCCCAAACCAGATCTGAAACTGATTTATTAACTGCAGTTAAATCTTCACTATGGTTTCAAGTTGTATATGAATGTGGTAACCAGGCTTAATCTTGGTTTGATTTCCCACAGACGCTCCACATCCAACTCTCCTACTGAGTTGCCTGGCAAGAAGAATGAAGCCACTCTTGCCCTCAGTTGGCTCTTACTACTATTACACTTCTCCAAGTCTGCCTTGTAACAGACTGTTCCCTCCCTGCCTCCCTTGTCTTTAAAACCTGGCAATATGGCAACTTTATTCCATGTATCCCAAGGGGAAAAACAATGCCAGTGGAGCCCTTGGGTATCTTATTTGCTTGTGCTCCTTTACATAAGCACTCTATTGACATTTGTTACATTGAGACAATGGACCCGGGGCGGGGGGGGATGAAGGGAAAGCAAACTCCTTATTCCAGTGTTTACTACAGCAAATCCACTGACTTCTATGCCCAGCATATCTAGGTAAGAATTCATAGCTGTTACTGATTTCTCTGTTCAGTAAAGTGAATTTAATTCATTTCGCCTGTGTGCTTATTATGGAAACAGTTGGTCAGTGTGTGTGCTCTTCAAGAATCTTTTGTGGGAATGGAGACTCCTGTGCTGAACACTCTTGGTATGTGGCAGAAAGGTGGTGTTTGCATGGAGATGAAAACATTCAGGCCAATTTATTTGTTTATTTATTTATTAAAACATTTTAACCCTGCCATTCCTCATGGTTCAAGGTGGCTTACAATAGGAGTTTAAAAACGTTTCCAGTTAAAGCCAAAATAAAAAAGCAACTCCCAAAATTTTTTAATCCTCTCCCCCCCTTAAAAGATGTCTGCTGTTTAAACTCCATCAAAAGCCCTGGCAAACAGGTAAGCCTTGCAGTGCCTCCTGAAGATGTCCAAGAAGGGACATCTTCCTCACCTCCTGAAGGAGGCCATTCCACAGAGCAGGAGCCATGATGGAAAAGGCCAGATGGGCCACCCTAAGCAGTGGAATAGTCAACAGATGGCTACCTGAAGACTGTAGTTGGCATACAGGGACATGCAAAAGGAGATGGTCCTTCAGAAGAGTAAGAAGGGGGCATGCAATGTCTCCCATGAGTGTTCTATAAGTGTCTTTTACAATTTAGACCAGAGATGAGGTGCCCAAGAGGGAGTTTTGTTGAATTTGCATGTGGGGTTCCATTGGAATCGGCAACAGGAATTTACTTCCCTAGGGGTTTGTTGAGGAAAGAGTTAATATGAAAGCCTTTCAGCTTCTTTGGCTAGCCTCAGAGAAGGGGAGGCATGGTTTGGCAGCTGGCTTGAAATTACAACAGCGGCCAAAGCTTCCTGAGAGCAGCTACCTCCACACTTGTGTAGTTGGTGGGCAGTGGTAAGCAAGGCAGGCTGGGATAGCAGCTGGGGTCTTTTGTAGGGAGACAGGGGAAATAACAACAGCACTAAAGCCAGGATTTGTCAAGACCATCCAGGATTCAGCGATCGCAGATAGGCCTAATCCTGGTTTAACTAATTTACCACAGCTAAAATAAGCTATAGTTTCTTATTACATGTGAACCAGCCCACTGTCACTGCAGAAAGAAGTTCCAGAATCACTTAAAAATAATGCTGTGAAGAGTGTCGCACAGACACGAGTAAAAATATTTCCTTTTCCCAAAGACTGTCATCATCTCTATCCTTGTCAAAGTTTCTGTTCTTGAAGGATCCATATGATATCTCTGAAAGTCTAGGATATTGTATTAAAAATCAGAGGGAAATACTTCCAAAAATATTTACTCAATCAGTTGTTCCATATAAAAGGGCTGAGTTGACAGTGCATGGAATTTTGAGACCAATGGGTATAGCTAAGAGTCATCTTGATAATGAGGAAAATTTTTTGCTTCATTTCCCCTTTTCCTTTCCTGCCTTTGCTCAATGCTTCTGAATGGCTCTTTCTTTCCTCACAGCTTCAGAGTTGGGGTAAAGGAGTTAGATGTAAAAGGCGTGGTCTGGTGCTGTAGTTTATTTATCAGATACATACTGTAAAATACCTCTCTGCAAGGTTGTTTGATTTCTATTCCTTTCCAAGTCTGCTGCTAATGCTCTAGCTCAGTGATGGCGAACCTTTTAGAGACTGAGTGCCCAAACTGTAACCCAAAACCTACTTATTTATCGCAGAGTGCCAGCACGGCAATTTAACCTGAATACTGAGGTTTTAATTTAGAAAAAACAACTCATGCATTAACATCTTCTGTAGCACTTTATCTGAACTAAGTGCTAATACATGAGTTTAAGGTCAGTGAAAATGGAAATGACAAGAGGGAAAGTGCAAGGAATACAACTGCTGAGGTAACTACTCCAACCAGTTGGTGAATGGGTTACTAACAGCGCAGCACTACAGTGCATATTGCCACTTTCCACACACTCTTAAGATACTCAGTAAACATGCAGCGAGCAAACTTCGAAGAGGAAAGCTTTTGTCAAAGGTATTACAATATCTGATTCCTAGCCTCTGCTCCACTTGTTAGAACAAAATCTCACCTCGCAGGCCCAGGGGCACCAAGACTTTATCATTAGAGGGGCAGCCCTAGAGAGCATTCAGATGAGCAACCAATTTCTGATAGTGCCAGTTTTCATAAGAACATAAGAGAAGCCAATGTTGGATCAGGCCAGTAGCCCATCCAGTCCAACACTCTGTCACACAGTGGCCAAAAATACCAGATGCCATCAGGAGGTCCAGCAGTGGGGCCAAAATGCTAGAAGCCCTCCCACTGTTGCCCCCCAAGCACCAAGAATACAGAGCATCCCTTGCCCCAGACATAAGAACATAAGAGAAGCCAATGCTGGATTAGGCCAGTGGCCCATCCAGTCCAACATTCTGTCACACAGTGGCCGAAAATACCAGGTGCCATCAGGAGGTCCAGCAGAGGAGCCAGGACACTAGAGACCCTCCCACTGTTGCCCCCCCAAAGCACCAAAAATACACAGCATCACTTGCCACATACATAAGAACATAAGAGAAGCCAATGTTGGATTAGGCCAGTGGCCCATCCAGTCCAACACTCTGTCACACAGTGGCCAAAAATACCAGGTACCATCAGGAGGTCCAGCAGTGGGGCCAGGACACTAGGAGCCCTCCCACTGTTGCCCCCCCCCCCAAAGCACCAAGAATACAGAGCAACACCTGCCACAGACATAAAAACATAAGATGTTGGATCAGGGCAATGGCCCATCCAGTCCAACACTCTGTCACACAGTGGCCAAAAATACCAGGTGCCATCAGGAGGTCCGGCAGTGGGGCCAAAATGCTAGAAGCCCTCCCACTGTTGCCCCCCAAGCATCAAGAATACAGAGCATCCCTTGCCCCAGACATAAGAACATAAGAGAAGCCAATGTTGGATTAGGCCAGTGGCCCATCCAGTCCAACATTCTGTCACACAGTGGTCGAAAATAAAAGGTGCCATCAGGAGGTCCAGCAGAGGAGCCAGGACACTAGAGACCCTCCCACTGTTGCCTCCCCAAAGCACCAAAAATACACAGCATCACTTGCCACATACATAAGAACATAAGAGAAGCCAATGTTGGATCAGGCCAGTGGCCCATCCAGTCCAACACTCTGTCACACAGTGGCCAAAAATACCAGGTGCCATCAGGAGGTCCAGCAGTGGGGCCAGGACACTAGAGACCCTTCCACTGTTGCCCCCCAAGCACCAAGAATACAGAGTATCCCTTGCCCCAAACCGAGAGTTCTTATCTATACCTTGTGGCTAATAGCACTGATGGACCTCTGCTCCAGATGTTTATCCAATTCCCTCTTGAAGTTGTCCATGCTTATAGCTGCCACCATCTCCTGTGGCAGTGAGTTCCATGTGTTCATCACTGAAGAAGGACTTCCTTTTTCCGTTCTAACCCGACTGCTCAGTAATTTCAAGAAAGAGAGAAAGAAAGAGAGAGAGAAAGAGGGAAAAAGAGAGTGAGAGATAAAGAGAGTAAATGAGAGAGAGAGAAAAAGAGAGAGAGAGATGGAGATGAAGGAAGGAAGAAAGAGAAAGAGGGAGGGAGGGAAAGAGGGCAAAGAATTTTGGGAAAGAAGAAAAGAAAGGGGGGAAGAGAAAAGAGATGGGGAGGAAGTGAAAGGTGGCAAAGAGTGGGAAAGGAAGAAAGAGGGAGGTAGGAAGAGAAAGATGGAGAGAGGGAGGGAAAGAAGAAAGTAGGGGGGCAGAGAAGGGCGGGTGGGGGGACCTTTGGAGGCCTTCTCTGCTGGCGCACCGGCAGAGAAAGGCGGCGGGCAGGCTGGGGGGGCCCTTGGGAGGCCTTTTTCTGCGGGCACGCCTCGGCGCTCCCACAGAGAAAGGCAGCGGGCAGGCGGGGGGGCCATGGGAGGCCTTTCTCTGCGGGCCTGCCTCGGCGCGCCCGCAGAGAAAGGCGGCGGGCAGGCTGGGGGGCCCTTGGGAGGCCTTTCTCTGCGGGCACGCCTCGGCGTGCCCGCAGAGAAAGGTGGCGGGCAGGCGGGGGGGAATGGGAGGCCTTTCTCTGCGGGCCTGCCTCGGCGCGCCCACAGAGAAAGGCAGCGGGCAGGCGGGGGGGCCTTGGGAGGCCTTTCTCTGCGGGCATGCCTCGGCGCTCCCGCAGAGAAAGGCGGTGGGCAGGCGGGGGGGACCATGGGAGGCCTTTCTCTGTGGGCGCACCTCGGCGCTCCCGCAGAGAAAGGCGGCGGGCAGGCTGGGGGGGGGCCTTGGGAGGACTTTCTCTGCGGCCACGCCTCGGCGCGCCCGCAGAGAAAGGTGGCGGGCAGGCGGGGGGGGAATGGGAGGCCTTTCTCTGCGGGCCTGCCTCGGCGCGCCCACAGAGAAAGGCAGCGGGCAGGCGGGGGGGGCCTTGGGAGGCCTTTCTCTGCGGGCATGCCTCGGCGCTCCCGCAGAGAAAGGCGGCGGGCAGGCGGGGGGGACCATGGGAGGCCTTTCTCTGTGGGCGCGCCTCGGCGCTCCCGCAGAGAAAGGCGGCGGGCAGGCTGGGGGGGGCCCTTGGGAGGACTTTCTCTGCGGCCACGCCTCGGCGCGCCCGCAGAGAAAGGTGGCGGGCAGGCGGGGGGCCCATGGGAGGCCTTTCTCTGCGGGCCTGCCTCGGCGCGCCCGCAGAGAAAGGCAGCGGGCATGCTGGGGGGGGGCCCTTGGGAGGCCTTTCTCTGCGGGCGCGCCTCGGCGCTCCCACAGAGAAAGGCGGCAGGCAGGCGGGGGGCCTTGGGAGGCCTTTCTCTGCGGGCGCGCCTCGGCACACCCGCAGAGAATGGCGTCGGGCAGGCGGGGGGGGTCCATGGGAGGCCTTTCTCTGCAGGCGCGCCTCGGCGCTCCCGCAGAGAAAGGCGGCGGGCAGGCTGGGGGGGGGCCTTGGGAGGACTTTTTCTGCGGGCACGCCTCGGCGCTCCCACAGAGAAAGGCGGCGGGCATGCTGGGGGGGCCCTTGGGAGGCCTTTCTCTGCGGGCGCGCCTCGGCGCTCCCGCAGAGAAAGGCGGCGGGCAGGTGGGGGAGGCCTTGGGAGGCCTTTCTCTGCGGGCACGCCTCGGCGCTCCCGCAGAGAAAGGCGGCGGGCAGGTGGGGGAGGCCTTGGGAGCGGGCGCGCCCCGGCGCGCCCGCAGAGAAAGGCAGTGACTGGGCGCTCCAGGGCGCGTGCCCACAGAGAGGGCTCTGCGTGCCCTCTCTGGCACGCGTGCCATAGGTTCGCCACCGCTGCTCTAGCTGAAGCTTTCCCTGCTGCTTTCCAGGCGTGTTGGCTGGAACTGTGAATGGGGACAAGGCCATCCATCATTCATGCAGGTGCAAGGGAAAAGGAGGGAGGGACTGGGAAACAAGGGAAGCAAATGTCCTTGTGAAATTGGAGAGCTGCCTCATCTGCACCTTGAAGCATTTAATCCATTTTGAGGGGCTAGCTTTTCCCCAGCGATTGTAGACTGTTTCTGGACGATGAGTGCACTGCTGTGCTGGCAGCCCTTTATTCTTGCAATCCAGCTATCTCTCTGTATCCCCGCAGGTTGCTGCCAGTCCAACTGTACTAGTGTGATCACACCAGAACACAGGTGATAGCTTCAAATCTCCACAATAACCAACATCTCATTCAAAATATACTTCCTGTTCTGCTTCCAAGTTTGCAACTCTGGGGAAGCCGATATCTGGAAATGTGTTTTATAAGCTTGCTCATCTTTTTGGGGAACCTCCCCCCTTTGCGCAGGGTTTTGAGCAGAGATGCTGAGATCTTTGAAAGTAATATGATTGACATATGGGATGGGAATTCCTGAAAATACATCTCCAGCTCCAGAGAAGAAGTGACAATAAAAATATCTTCAGCAGATTAATGTTTATGATTCCTCAAAGTTTTGTAAATGTGAAGTGTGGATACTGAACCTTGTTATTTGGCTCAGAAATACCTAAATTCTGCACTCAAAATATGGTCTGTAAATCATTGTTTCTGTCAATCTGTTTTTTAAAGGCTTACCTGTTTGAAGCAGCACGTTTTATTTTGAACCAGTATTTGCCTTTTCCTCCCAGAATTTGAACATTTTACATGTGTGTATTTTTTAATAAGTCATACTGGTAGGTGACTTTAAGCCCAATCTAATTGTAAGTTTACTTGGAAACAAGTCTCATTAAGACAATTAAGTAAGTTAGCCCCATTTAAGTCTCTGTGTGGAAATATGACTAGAAGAAATAAGAGATTATCTGGTAGCTGTGAATGGCAAAGCACTTTTTCCATTCTGGGCTGAAACCTTTTGCAGATCCTGTCTGTATGCTCTTTATTATGTTCTTACTACAATAAAAGATAGAAATTTACTCTTAAAATTCAAAAATAAACGTGAAATGATCAGGTATCCGAATTCTTTTCTGAATATCAAAACTGACATGCAGTCAGAGACTACAAACACTTTTGTCTATATAACTGGATAGAAGTTCTAGAGTCATGGTATCCAAAGGGCACCATCACCTGTATGTTTCCTGGTGCCCACTTCATGCTTCCTTAAAGCAACAATCCAATCATGTCTTTTCTTTGTCTCATTGAAACAGGAAGTGCACTCTTAACAGTCCAGAAGGCATCACCTTTGTGTCTTTTGGGAGCACCCATTAAGAAACTACTACTCCATTACTGGATGATAATTGGCTTCGAATCTCCTAACATTTTTATAAACTCTAACCTTCGTGGCAGCCATTTCATGGTTATGTGCACTCCCTGTGGCAGCCATTTTGTGGTAGCATCCAATTAGTGTTCTCAAAATCCCAAAAGCGCCCACAGGCTCAACAAGATTGGGAACCCTTGTTCTAGTGAAAGAACCCAAAAATAGTGTGGATATGGATTTCATTCATTGTGGTTACCAACAGGATGTGCAAGCAGTATCCATGACCACTGTTGAAAAGAACAACCAAGTATCTCATTTATCCCTGCTCTCTGATAATATCTAGTGGTACCAAACATTTGAAATGGCATCACTATATTCAGAAATTTCCTGTCATGACCCCCTCTGACTAACCCAGTGATTCAGAGTCTTCAGGAGAAGAACCCAAGGAGCCAAGGCCAGTGGCTGAGAGGTACCAGAGAGAGCCCAGCACTACAGAAGTGCCTGCTGACAATGTTCCAGCAGTGCCAGAGGCTACCTTGCCAGAACTAGTGAGGGAGACCTCACCACCAGCCACTGAGATACCTACCAGGCCTCTGGCAGGCAGGACACAAATCTGAGACCATAGCCACCCAGAACCCGCTTCTACTCTGCAGTAGTAAATTAAATGGAGGGATATAAGGATGTGATTCTAAGGGCCTGCTGGATTGTCTTAGAATGGCATTTAAGCCCCTCAACCAGCATTATCCTGATGACAGACCAGCATATTACAACTTTGTCAGCAGCTTAATGCCACGCTGGTATGACTCCAGCTCTAGTGCTACACAGCAGACTTAGCGACTGGAGATGGGTGGTGTCAGAGGCATGTATGGGAAGGAGCTGACTTAGCTAGTATCTCTAGCTCTCTTAGCCCAGGGTTCCAATCTCAACACGGTTTTTAACATTACACTGGTGACAGAGCTAGTCTAAATACAGCCATTGAACTCAGCGTGAGAAAAATATAACTGCCTTCCTCCTGCCTACAGAGCCACAACATAGCTTTGGATTTCGACCTACCCTGCATCCAGTCACGATTCACACATAGTAGTATGTTATCTCCAACCAAGACACCCATATCTCAGATAGCACAGCACATGATGGTGTCATGTTGGGTATACTTAAGACACAGAAGTGGGAACTTTAGTGGTGAGAATGTCAGAGAAAAGGCATTTTGCACAAACCATCAAGGCTGATAATGACCATATGAAGAGCACATTGATAACATTTGTCTTCTCAGAACCTTTACAGGAATTCTACCTCAGGACACACACTCCCAATAGTAATAGCTACTCCACTCTTCCAGCTGGGGATTCAAAGGACAGCACTCTCCACACAGGTAAGCAATGAAGGGGGTGGCGACTTTCCATACCTCAGACTGTCTGTTACAAATATCTCCTGTCTCTCTCTCTCCCCCTCCCCCATTATGTCACAATTATGTATGGGTCTACCAAAACTTCTTCCCTCACCATTTGTCACAGGATACGTATGTTCAGTGCATAAAAGGATGTTCCATTGGAGATGTGCTGGTGTAACATCATTGTGGTGCCACTGCAATGTTCTGTTAAGAAAACTATGCAGTTTGAGGAAACAGGAGCACAGCCAGATTCCTGGGTGAACACCAGCCACTCCACTCCAGCCACTGCAGCTGTTAGCCATATACTCAGAACCTGTTTTTCCTTGTAGGATCAGAGTCCACAGAACAACCTGAACAGACTCTGCTAGAAGACGTCCCTTGCAACTCCCTACAGGGAATGGGTAAGAATTAGTCCACAGCCTATACTGACTCTTCCAGCAGGTGAGCATCAAAGTGTGGGACTGTCAGCATCTGGATAGGGCTTCTCAAATCTGTAATTTACCACCATGCAAAGAGTGCATGAGCACATTGCTGTAACATACTGTCCCTGTGTCTCTTTTGGCTCTTTACAGACAGCCCTCCAATAGCTGGAGACCAGGAAGGACCATACAGTGCAGTGCTGTCCACAAGTGATACCTGCAACAAGACAAACAACACGACAGTGGTTTGACCAGCGCAACTGCACCTGTCATGGCAGCTATCTATAACTTGATTAGACAAGACATTTGGCAACCCCAGTTATCTGATTTGTATTCAAAACAATTCAATAAATGTTTGCATTATTTGACAACCATGTCTTTGTGTTGGTGGAGTACGGTTAGTGGACCAGTCCCCTGATTGCTACTAATCTGTCCTGTCCAGAATGGAAATCTCAGAGGAGGCTCTGAAAGTCCCTCGCTGTCTTGAGAGTCTGCGTCATCCTGCCGTCCTGTCATCTTCTTCATACTGTTGCCTCCCAGGTGGGGACTCCCTTCTGAACACTAGCAGTCCTGCTCATACCCACTTTACCCTGTTTTTCTGAGATTTCACTATGCATTGCCCAGATATTTCAAGGCTCTCTTCAGCTGGCTTAAAGACTAGAAGCATGTATTTTTAAACATGAAAGCTGAGATTTGCAAATTACTAAATTTCAAGCCCAGTGCCAAATTCTATACCTGCACAGTGTAGTTATGGAGTCATAAAATATGACTCTTCTTACCAGCATCTTCATTCGTCTTTTTATTTAAGTCTTTTTATTGAAGTTATTTAATGAATCATTAAAATATGCTGCTTGCAGATGACTGGAACATGGAAGACACATTCAAATTCTACATGTGTATCAAAAATGATATAACATGGAGATCCAGTCCCAGTCCTGTGAAGGGAGGCTGTGTGTGCTCACTCTCTGCACACAACAGCCTGCCTCATGCTTTCCTAGCCAGTTCTAATGCCTCAAACACATTCGGAAGAAAGTACCAGGCAGGGGGGGATGTTCTGTGATTTTTTGAGGGGATGGCAAAACCCTGATGATGAACAGAAGACCCTGAAGCAGGAAGCCTGAGGGAGCTCGCCGTGAAGCTGAGCAGTAGAGGGACCTGTTGGAACTGATGGGAGTCTAAGAAAACTCAAAGCCTGAACAACAAATTGCGTAGCTAAGTAAAATTTAATCTCATTAACATTGGTTTTTTGATTGTGGGTTGATCTCTGGCTGGTTTTGTTTTTGGTGGTGGAGTTAGAATGGGGCAGGAGGCTGATTGCATAGAAAGACTGAGGGGGGGGGGTAAGACCTGTAGTAAGAAAGAGGCCACTTAAAATTAACCCAAAGTGAATAAACAAAAGGGAATGGAGAGATAATAAGAGAAAAGACAGCTTTCTATATAGAAAGAGGGGGAAGTATTAACCCACATTTTGATTTTTTCTTCCATCCATTGTCTCCTTTGTGCACTGTGGCTTTAATGGAGCTCGGCAGACATTGGGAGTGAGAAAGCAGTTTTGTGGAAGCTACAGGAGGATGTGGCTGCAGGGCCGTAAGCAAAACAGAGATACAGAGGCCGAGAGGAGGTGAAGTGACCGGAAAGGAAGGAACTGTAGCAAGGTGAAAGAAAACTATGGCGGCCAAGAGGAGACATGACGGGAAAGAAAACAGAGAGACAGAAGGGACAGAAGAGATGGAACAAAAGGAAGTGGAGAAAAGAAATAGAGCGGAGTGACGGAGTGGTGAAATGAGATGGGTGTAGAGACGGAAGCAGAGAATGAATGGAGAGGGGAACAGACGGATGTGGAGGAGGAGGATGAAGAAAAGCAGAGAGATACGGAATCGAAGACAACAGGATGAAACAGGAATAGGTGTAAGACAACAAAGGAAAGTAGAACTGAAGATAGTGTTGTGTTATAAGACTTGACAGGGAGAGGGGGAAAAGAAAAAGTGAGAAGAAGCGGTAGAAAGTGGGGGGAAAGCTGAGAGAGGTGGAAAAGAGATAAACTGGATAAAAGGTGAAGCTGGGAAGTCTGCTATTCTTCTAATTCTTTATTCTTGTAAATCTAGAAAAAGAGTTTTACTTTGTATTGAAGCCTGAGTTAAGGGCTTGAGATTTTTTCTTTTTGTATGCAGTAAAATTTGTGAACTTTGTGAAATAGATAAGCAGGGGATAAAGGTAGGGAGAAAGCATATAGGAGGTAGAAACATCAAATATAAATAATTAAATAAGACTGTAAATAATTGATGGCTAGTGGAGGGGGAGGAAGTGGTAACCCAAGTAGAAAGGCCTCAATTTCGTCACCCAGTCAAACCCAACTGAAATTTAGCACAATGAGCATCACTCAATTATCTATTAAAGACCTGAAAACTATGATTCAGGAATCAGTGGCCCAAGTAATGAAAAAGGAAATTGACCCGATACACGACAAAATAGACACCCTAACAGATCAAATCGATAGGGAAACAGAGGAAATTAAGAAACAAATAAATGAGAATAGACAGGAAATCCCAAACATCACAAAATGGGGCTATAAAACAGAGAAAAAGGTGAACGATTTAGAATATGATGTTCAAGAAATAAAGTTAAAGAATGACAAAATAGAGGAAACTTTGATCCATATGAAAATGGATAAGGCAGCGTTAATCCTGTGATGTCAGCATATTCCTGAAAATCTAGAAAAAGACTTAAAAGAGGTTCTGATAGACAACTTAGTTGAACAACTGAAGATAGGAACTAGAGAGGAGGTCTCAAATGAAATTGAGGCAGTGTACAGGAGGAACTTGGCCTACGCGAGAAGGAACCAAAAACCAAGAGAGGCACACATAAAGTTCTATAAAAGGGAATTGAAGGAAAGAATCCTGAAAGCCACAAATGAAAAGAAAGTAATAATAAAAGGGGAAGAGATAATTTTTTAAAAAGAGATACCATGGCGTGTTAGAGAAAAGAGGCAGGGCTATAGAATATTGACTAATCTCCTAGGGAAGAATGGGATTACTTATAGATGGTTGATCCCAGAAAGTATACTCTTCACGTATGGCACTAGAAGGCAAAGAACAGATTCTGTCTTTAAGGTTGAAAATTTCTTGGAACACTACGGAGAAGAATTGGGTTGGCAGAGAGAAGTAGAGGAAGAGGTAGAAGAGGAAGAGGAGGAAAGAGGCGAGGAAGTGGAAAGCTATAGAAAAGAACCAGAGAAAAAAACAAAAAGGGGAAGAGAGGCTTAAAAGTAACCCCGATACATATGCGAACTAGATTTCAATTTAAGAGCAAATCACGTTATTTCAAGAAATAAATATGTCTGATAAGAAACAATTTAAAATAGTGTAATAAATGTGAATGGTCTTAATGGTCCGCAGAAGAGAAGAAAGACACTACATCAAATAAGTAAACTTAGAGCGGAAGTGGTGTGTCTACAGGAAACACATATTAAGAAAGAAGATGCTAAGTACCTTGTATGTAGAAAGCTAGGTAAAGAATTCATAGCAGCAGATAAGAGTAAAAAGAGGGGGGTAGTGACCTATGCTAAGGAGCATCTCTCCCCAGAACTTTTATTAGCCTCTGAAGATGGGAGAATTCTAGCAATAAAAATAAGAAGATCTGAAAAAGAAAGTATAATAATAAATATCCATGCCCCAAATCAAAATCAAGAACCCTTTTTTAAAAACGTATATGAAATTCTAAATAAATATCAATCTGATAATATATGCATAGTAGGGGACTTTAATGCAGTTTTTGAACTAGAATTGGACAGAAAGACAATGTCAAAGAAAACAGGTCAGACCTTACCAAAAATATTCTTGGACATGGCGGAAGAATATGGTTTAAATGATATCTGGAGAGTTAGAAACATAGGTACAAAAGACTACACATACTATTCAGCTAGGTATAAGTCATGGTCTAGGACTGCTATGGCATGGGCCTCAACGGGTTGAATACAGGAGATATCGGAAGCGGAAATTCTGCCAAAGACCTTTGCTGATCATAATCCCCTGCTATTAGCATTCAAAGAAAGAAGGAAAAATAGACACTGGAGAATGAATTTAGATCTTCTACAGGACCAAGAATTTATAAAAACTACGTAGATGGAAACTGAGGATTTCTTTAAGAGGAATATGCAACCAGAAATAGATATTGGGGTAATATGGGATGCATTTAAGGTGTTTGTAAGGGGTTGGTTCATCAGTCAGGAGATTTGGAAGAGGAAAAAAAGGAATGAAGTGTATGTGAAATTAAAGGTACAAATTAAAAAGGAAGAGGATAAGTTGAAAAAATCAGAGTTTAAAGGTGGGAGAGACAGACTTAGAATGCTACAGCACGAGATGAACCAAATATTAACACAAGAAATAGCCAGGAAAATAGAATATATTGTATTATTTTGAAAATGCGAATAAGCCGACCAGATGGTTAGCTTATAAACTTAGGAAAGAAAGAGGAAAAAAAGACGATAGTAGCCTTAAAAAATGATAAAGGAGAAATAAAATATAATTCACAAGAAATAAACGAGATTGTAGAAAGATTTTATAATAACCTATATAGGCAAGAACCGCAGAGTAAAGAGCTAATAAGTAAATATTTGAAGGATAGAACTCATAAAGAACTTGAAGAGAAATACAGAATGATTTTAAATGAGAGAATCTCGATGTGCGAAGTAGTAGAGGCAATTAAGAAGCAGAAGGGGAAAAAAGCACTGGGACCAGATGGCTTGCCCATAGAAATATATCAAAGCTTTGAAGAACAAATCAGCATGCCGTTTAAAAAACTTATTCAGGATATAAGAATAAATGGTAAGGTACCAAGTTCATGGCATCAAGCAGTGATTACTTTAATCCACAAATTGGGTACAGACGATAAAGATATTAAGAATGATAGACCCATTTCTCTTTTAAATGCAGATTATAAGATTTATGCGAATATCCTGGCAACAAGATTGAAAAAAGTGTTAACGCAGGAGATCCATCAAGACCAAGTGGGTTTTCTCCCAGGGAGACAAATAAAAAGTAATATGTGGACCATTCTGAATGTCATAGAATATTATGAGCAACACCCGGAGAAACAGCTGGCATTAATGTTTTTAGACACAGAGAAAGCATTTGATAATATGTCCTGGGAATTTATAATGCAAAAGCTCAAGATTTGGAACTGTAGAACCCAATTTCTTACAATGATACCAGCGATATATGGGAAGCAATATGCGAATGTAATAATTAATGGAGATAAGACATCAACCATCAAGATCCAAAAGGGTACTAGACAGGGATGTCCCCTATCGCCTTTATTATTTATCTTTGCTCTTAAAACTTTAAACGAGGAAATTAGGAATTGTGAACAAATACAAGGTTTGAGGGTGAAAGGGGAGAAATTTAAGATGTTGGCCTTTGCAAATGATATTGCGCTGATTGTAGAAAACCCGATGGAATCACTAATGCCATTGCTAGAGCTGATACAAGAATATGGTAGTGTAGCTGGATTTAAGATAAATAGAAGAAAAACCAAAATAATAACAAAAAACTGTAGACCACGGGTAATACAGGAAATACAAAAAATGGCGGGAATGGAGATAACTAAGAAAGTGAAATACTTAGGTATCACACTATCAGGGAATAACAATATGCTCTTAGAAGATAATTATTACAAATTGTTGGAGGAGATAAGGAAAGATTTGCGGAGATGGAAAGGTATGCAGCTGTCTTTGATGGGTAGGGTGGCCACTATAAAAATGAATATTCTCCCGAATTTCTTTTTCTAGCCCAAAATTTACCAATCCTAAAAAAACTGCAATTTTTTTGCTGAGCTGGACAGAATTATTAAAACATTTTTATGGTATCCCAAAAGAGCTAGGATTAAATGGAAGACACTCCAAAATAGAAAAGAAAAAGGGGGCTTTGGGTTACCTAATTGGAGGTTATACTACCAGGTGTCTGCCTTGTGTTGGATAAAGGATTGGCTAACGTTAGAAAACATCAGAACTCTAAACCTAGAGGGGCATGGCCTACATATGGGGTGGCACGCATATGCATGGTATGGGAAAGATAGGATACACTCTAATTTTTTAAATCATATTATTAGAGATGCACTCCTGAGAGTTTGGAATGAGATAAAGGAGAGGTATTATAGTAAAACACCAAAGTGGGTCTCACCCTTAGAGGCATTTGTAAAGCCTTCCCTTATTTACAAAGACGATAGAGCGTGTTACGAGATATTATTAGACAAGCATAATTATTTGATATCAGAGGAGGAACTGTTAAAGATGTACAATATAAAGTTTACATAGTGGGAAAATATACAACTTAAGTCTAGACATGCTAGGGACGTGACAAGACGCTTCCAGGAATCTAAATCGCGACTGGATAAAATTTGGCTATCGACAAATGACAAATTGGTACAAAAACTTTATAGGTTACTGTTAGAGGATTATATGCAAGAGGAGGTAGTTAACTCAACAATGATAGCATGGATGAAGGACTTAAGGTACAATGTTGATGTAGATAAGTGGGCAGAGACCTGGAAGTCTCTAAAATATATGAGAGCAGTCAACTATAAGGAAAACATCTACAAGGTATTCCATAGGTGGTATTGGTCACCAGATAGGCTGGCAAAGTGTAACCCCTCAATATCCAATAATTGTTGGAAGTGTAAATCTAATGTGGGAACTTTTTTCCACATGTGGTGGCATTGTGGTAGAATATATAAATATTGGGAAATGATTCAAAAATTAATTTTAGAAATTATGAATATAAGCACATCATTATCCCTGGAAATATTCCTTCTAAATATGATTCCTGGAGACCTCAAACAGAAAGAGAAATATCTGTTAGTTTATATTTTGACTACTGCCAGAATATTACTAGCCAAATACTGGAAACAGGAAGAACTCCCCACTAGAGAGGAAGTGATTTATAAGATACTGGAGATAGCAGAAATGGATAAATTGAGTCTGGTGTTACAAGGGAAAGAGGATGGTATTTTTGTTGCGAGATGGGCATGCTTCTATACGTGGATTAATGCGATGTGGAAAAATTCGACATATTGTTTGGGAAAATGTATTGGTAAATGTTTGCTTTGTTTTTATGGAAAATGCTAAATAAACTTATAAAAAAAATGATGTAACATAATAAATTTAGACTTTTTAAAGTGATAGTGCATCACTTTGAAATGTGCCATTTATGAGCAAGGACTGTTGTATTTACTAGGCAGATCGGAGAGTTTCTATGAGCTGAAGAATTAAGCTTCCCTGAGAAGGGAAAAACCATGGAATAGGCGTTTGAAGATCAGCAGTTTAGATTAGATGGTCTGGTCATCCCCCAAACCTTTCCCCTACAAGCTGTATTGAAATGAATGAGAGTCATCTGGTTTGCATTTAGTTAATTGGTGACTCCAAAAGACAGTGCAGCACATCAAGGGCCTGCAAGAGAGGCTTTTGATATATTACATTGCCTTTTGGAGTCACCAGCCAGTGCTCGAAGCTTGTTATGCATTTATTCTCTGAGTGCCTTCCTGTAGGAAAACAAATGCTAGATCCAATATATGATCTAATTTTTAATATGGCAGATGGCTGATTATGTCAGGTTTTAAAGTATTTCAGGTATTCAACATTTCTCTGCTGATTCTTTATCTAGAAAATAACCCATTGTGTTTTCTAGAGACTCCTAAGTTAGGAATGTCTAATCTTTTTAAACTTCTCTTTAAAACTCCTGACCGCTTTTAGGGCTCACCCTATTTTGCAGTGAACTCAGATTTGTTTCATTTCTGGAGAAGGATGGAAGAAACTCAAATGTTTTTATCTTAAGCTACCTTAGATATTAACCAGCAATTTCATTCCATGTGCTGCCTGCCAATTGGTAATGCATGGATCCCATTTCCCACTTGCATTTTTGTGCCATAATACATTTTTTGTTTTTTTTGCTGTTCTTTTATCTCAGTCTTTGTTACTGTTTGGCAGGAGATACCATCAAGTTTATTAGAGAATATCAGTAGGGATTAGAGGCACCTCTGGGACATCCATTGTATGATCTTAAAGCAGTCCTTTGTCTTACATATGTCTTCAGGTTTCTTGCAGGTTTCTCTTAGCAATGGAGTAGAATTCACAACTTGTGTATCAATAGCTATCATCTAGAGGAGGAACAGCTGGTTGTGGGTTGTGTCGGCATTTTGCAGTGCCAACCTAAGCTGAGTTATGCCCTTGTAAGCCCATTGACTTCATTGGTCCTTAAAAGGTGTAACTGTGTTTAGGATTGCACTGTCAGACCTGCGTACAAATTGTCTGCCACCTCCTACTGAATATGAAGCTCTTACTGAACCAGTGTACACATCTGTGGGAATGGGTACTGTTCTCACCACACTGTTGCTTTTCTCAGCAACTCTAGATGAGTCCTTTCATGGGACATAGTGTCTCCCCTCTTCACACTAAAGCTGATTCCCACGGATTGGATGTAATTGCTGGCTAGATTACTTGAGCCTCTTAGAGGGGAAAAAGAAGAGCAAAATACTCCTACTGTGATTCATTTTGTGAAAGACGGAACAAATTGTTGCTTTACTTCTAGCGTGAATCAGAAGAAGCAACTGCTGCATCAAGTTATGTAATTATCCCTACTGCCTCTTAATTGTAATGGCTTTGTGAGGGAAGTAGTGGTAGGTATAGCATTTACTGGTGTTGTTTGCCACTGGGTGGCCTTGGGTAAGGTTTACTCACCACCATTTCCCCATCTGAAAAGAAAAGTGACCTACTTCACAGGATTGCTGTGAGGTCAAACGCATAAAAGATTTGAAGCATTTTGCGCATGAAACATGCTAAGTGAGATATGTCATAAATGTAGCAATATGTCATAAATGGGGGGGGGACACAGAGGCCTAGCATTTATTTGTGCTTGACTGCAGATAGATGGCAACAGATGAATTTCCTGGTTTGCAGCTTGATCATTTCATACCTTTATCATGGCTGGTAGTCCAGTGCAGGCTTTAATGAAAGATTGCTGCTCACTCACAAGCCACTTGTGTTTTAAAATTCAGAACCTTTTGAGGAGGGTTCTAGTTGCAGGGTCTGGATGGGACATCCTCGTTCTGCAAGGATGAATAAACAGTAGGAATCCTATGCAAAGGGCTCACTTGGCACTAGGGAAGCCTCCTCTCCTTTCCGTTGCCCAGTAGGACATCATTCCTGCTGCCTCCCTCCACAATGTCAAATATTTATATTTGCCAGCAAGCTGGACTGCCTCTCCACTTGAAACTCCGTAGGAGTGCCAGTCACCTCTTTTGAGGCCTTGGCTATAAATATCACACTGTCAAGAGGAGCAGCCTGACAAAAGACACGGGTCAGCACTACACTTACCCATTCAAAATGACATTTTGTCAAATGCCATTGCAAGGGTTGGCATATCTCCTGGCACACACTGCACATTGACCTTCATGCTGCTTGCCAGATGCCTTTCCCCCCTCCTTTTCTTAACTGCATTTATTTATAACATTTCTTCATAGGCTTGCAACCCATTGCTGGTGTGGCCCAGTCACTCTTTCAGGGCCACAAAGTAAAGTTTCCTCTTTTGCTCTTTTATCATCCCAGCTAAGACTGTAAGCTGGGCAGGGCTGTGTTTAAAGAAAAAAGAAGTTTAAATAATGTCATTGTACTGCATCTCCCAGTATAATTCCACATAGCATCTGTGCTCTTCATAAAGCCTTCTCCTTGTTGTACTCTCACTAAGGATTGTCCACCTGGCAATATTTAGATCTTGGGCTTTTTCATGGCAGGATCAATAATTTGAAATGGCTTACCAGAGTGGGTGTGGAGGGCATCTTCACTTTCTGTATTCAGGAAGGCATGTCAAATTGTTTTATTTTGAGGGAAATTTGGTGGAACTGCTTTAGAATAACTTGAAACCTGTGTGGCGGTTGTAACAGTTCATTATGCAACAGGACATCATGTTAAATATCTTGCTGTGGATGGGCTGCCATTCCACAAAGACATGAATACTATACAAGAAATTCAGATAACAAGGATGTGGTGTCCAGACCTGTGGGCAGTGTACCACTTCAGAATGCAGATGAGGGAAACGCCTCAGAACTTCTTCCCCAACACCATCATAGCCTACTCATAAAACTCATAAAAACACACATGGAGGAAATGTGCTGAAAGAAAATTTTCTCACAGTACTAGACTCAGATCATCCAGTAAAATTGATTGATAGCATGCTCAAGACAAACCAAAAGAGAGCCGGTTCTGCACACAGGGCTTATAAAACTGACTACCAAAAATATGGCAATGTCTTCTAGTATTGATAGGCTTTTAAAAGGATTAGATTAGGGGTCCCCAACCTTTTTGAGCCTGTGGGGGACTTTGGAATTCTGACATGGTGGTGGGCACTACCATAAAATGGCTCCCACCACAAAATGGCTACTGCAGGAGGCAGAGCCTCATACACAGAGGAAACCCAAGTGCAGGGAAGAAGGGGAATATTTTATTAAAAACAATGGGAAAGAGGAGTGAGAGAGAATAAAACCAACAGTGGTGGCAGCTGCCACTGAAATTATTATTTTAATCTGCCCAGCCAATCAGAAGGTCTGCTGGGCAAGTGCCCCCCACTTTCTAAAAACACTTGATGGGTACCAGGAAAGGTGTTGGTAGATTCCATGGTACCTATGGACATCATGTCGAGGACTCTAGCATTAAACAAATCCATAGAGGTCTAGCAAGAGCATACATTGCTACATGGAACCCTCCATATCTGAAAGCAATACACCTGATTACCAAGCAAGCTCCAGTTGTTCTGGGGACAAACTAAAAGGAGAAGCCTATCCCTGTTATGCCCTATTTGTGAACTTCCCAAAGGTACCTTGGTTGTTGATGAAGATCAAACATGCTGAACTGTTTTAATATCCTTATTCATCCTGAAGAGCTCTTGTTAGTTAGTAGAAGATGGGCATCAACTTAAATCAGTCAAATGTTGCTGCAGTCACCAGGACCTCAGACAAAGATAACCACATCGTAACAACCTGGAGTGCTCATTTTCAGTAGGGTTCACTTGCTCCAATCCCAAGAATGGAGTACCTAACAAAGGGATATATTTCTAGTCAGAGGTGCACTCTGCTTCCTTCTTTCTTCTTAACAACTTCTTTGTGGGATAAATCAAGAACTCTGAGTGAAGTCTTGTTTCTACTCCCTGTTGTAACATTATTTCGCTACAACAAGTCGGTCTGTTCAGAAGCAAACATTCAGCTGAATACCTCGTGATTATCCCCATTTGTTATGAGTCCTTCAAGCAGCTAAAATACCCCTAATTGCACGGACGTCTTTCTGTCCTGTCAGAAAGGTCAATAGTTCATGATAATAATAATAAAAAAAAACCTCTCTCCTCTCAGTTGGTCTATAATCCTCATTGCCTGCAGTATGTAATTACGGATTTCCTTAGTAAATCCAGACATCTCTCACAAAATCTCCTTGCATAGGGATTTTGTTCCATTTTTTTAGGGAAGG
Source organism: Gekko gecko (assembly GCA_029375565.1). Classification (NCBI taxonomy): domain Eukaryota; kingdom Metazoa; phylum Chordata; class Lepidosauria; order Squamata; family Gekkonidae; genus Gekko; species Gekko gecko. Next base: position 162,797,811 of record JAPDNY010000002.1, read on the forward strand.
GGGTGGGTCAGGGAACCATATTCTCTCCCATCTCTTTTAAAAGATGTGCACATACTCCTGCCTGTCCAGATGCCTTCCATCAATCGTGTTTGGACATTTACTCCCCATACTTAGAATACTGACTCCTTCCTCACTGCAGTCTGGTTGTAAGTGATCTCACTTTGGGCTGCTTTGTGATCCAACTACTTAAATGCTACTTGGCAATTTGGAGCTTTCTTTTCAGCTCTGGTGCTGAAGTTATATTTATCTCTTAATGTCATGCATAGGGACTTACTCATGAGTGGGAGGCTCTGAATCAAACAGGATGAGTCATTGACAGCAGCCACAATTGCTTTGTAAGTAGCCTAGCTGGTTGTTTTGTTCCAGATGCTCCTTGCGGGGCTGTTGCCCCCTTTGGTCTCCCAAACGGAACCACCATCATGACTTTTTCCTTTGGAACCGGGAATGGTGAAGCAGGGCTTGAATGACAAGTCCCCTCACAAAGCATCCTGGTGGCATTTATGTAAATGAGAGCACAAATCTGGCCTCTCAGACTTAAAACAGAATTAGGTTATTGAGAAGCTGCTGCAGTCTGTCTGTCCAGCAGCATTTTTAGCTGCAGCAGCCGTTAGGTGGAGGCTTACCGCTTCACAGCCTGGCATGTGATTTATTTGCCGTATTTTCTGCTGCACTTCAAAAAGGGGGGTGGGGGAGGAGCTAGTCATCCTTTTAAGATACTGTAATAACCAAGGGCCAGTTTGTATAACTCCAGATTGAGCTTCTTTTCCCATTCTGTATTGACTCCTGATCCGTTCCATAGAACACGCTGCTGCTGATGTGCTTGTAGCAATCCACAGGTTTGCCTGATAGCGCCCATAACCTAGGCATTCTATATGGGCATTCTGCAGAATATGAAAAGCAAGCTCAGTTTGCATTTTTGAGAAAGGGAGAGAAAGGATACTGCATGAAAAATGTGCATGTGTAATCAACATCTATGTTACTAAATTCAGGACTCCCTGTACTCTTGAGCTTAAAAAATATTTATTTACTTCACTGGTACCTTGACTCTCTCCCCAGTGGCAATCCAAAGTGGTATACATCATTCTCCTCTCCTCCATTTTATCTTCACAACAAATTTGTGAGATAGGTTATGCCGAGTGTGTGTGACTGACCCAACATCACCTAACTTCCATGGCAGAGTGGGAATTTGAACCTGGGTGTTCCAAATTGTAGACCATCACTCTAACCACTACAGCATACTTAAATTTCTGCACTTGTGCAACCAAAAATTCTGCAGAAAGCAAAGCTAAATAGTGTAACCTGGATAAATTATGCAAATTAAATTTATTATAATTTCACCTTGATTAATTTATTTTACATAATTTTATTTTGGTTTTATTTGTCAGCCAGAAAGTCAGTGTGCTATGCAGAGAAATGACGCCCTTTCCTCAATCAAAATGCAATATATATCTATAGCTACCTATCTATAGATATATAGGGGGCAATCCTAAGCAGCTATACTCAGAAGTAAGTGCCATTGTATTTAGTGGGGCTGATTCCCATGAAACGCTCTTAGGATTGCAAGCTTAGTTACTGCCTTGGCTTCTGAGACTTCAGCAGGCAGCATTCATGCACTTTTGAGCGTATGTTTGCAACCTTCAGGACTCAGAACTTGCTTTCTTTAAATCTGAGAGCCAAAGTAGTGATACCATGCCCCCAAGCCCTCCATGGGGATGCAGCACCATTTTAGAGCTTCTTTTTTCTTTTTTATAAAAATAGTGACTTACAGCGTGGAGGCATGAGGGACTCTTGCCTTCCCCATACACTATTTTTAAGAGCTGAAGCAGATGACCATTTTGGTGCTTGAGAATGGCATGTGGGAGAGCCAGGAGCCCTTCATCCCACAGCAAGATCAGACCCTGCAGCACTCGTAAAAGTAAACAAAAAAGGCTCTGTAATGATGCGACATCTCCATGGAGGACTTGGGGGTGTGGTATTGTCTAGCTTGGCCCTCAGATTGATTGGAAGCTGAATTCCAGATTTTTCCAGGCTCATACATCTCAGTCCCCCAATTTACAATAGTTACTCTGTCTGTGATTATGGAAGAAGTTCATAATGATATGGATAATAGATCATAAATTCCCTGGATTGATGGTAATTTTATGATTGGCTTCAGCAGAGAAATATCCAGGTAGACTGGTGTGTTTGTGTTTTAGTTATTTTATAGTTGCTTTTAATATCATGGTAGGCTTTTCCAGGCTCCACTGCTCAGTGTTCTGTCAACTGGAGATGCCAGTTAATTGAGTGTAAAACGTTATATGCCAAAAGCACATGCATGATCTCTGAGCTGCAGATCCCTCCCCAAGTGTTCCCCATCCCCATTTTAGTTAGCCAAATCACAGCGGATATTCTTTTTTCTAGTAGAAGTGTAGGAGGTCAAATATGTGGTTCATATTTGTTTTTCTTTTTTAATGCCATCATGTAAGGCAGAACAGGAGACTGCACTGTGGAAGTTCTCCTGAAGGGGAATTGAGTTAGTACTACAGTAGAAAGCAAACTCAGTTGCCTCTCTTGTCTTCAACTGGCAGCACTCACATGATCTGCACAGTGGCACTTTGGCTACCAATTGGCAGGGATCTCTGCTTTTTCCTGAATGGACTTGCCAGCTTAGACTGGGCCTTACATTAGTTTTATGGGTAAGGAAACTGCAAACATCCCAGTTTTGGTCCATCACTAGAACATATGGCTCAGAAATGTTATTTAAAGAAAGCTGGTATGACAGCGATAATTTAACCAGGCTTTATTTAGTCTTGCCAAAAGTCTCTCTGGACCTCCTGTCAGCAAAGCCTATCTAGTTGAATGACATCTGCTTGAAGCCCACAGTTCTGTGATAAAACATATGGTTTGCATGTGCAAAGTCCCAGGTCCTCTTCCTAGTGACCCTAAGGCTGCAGTCACACGCGCCAAATAAAATGGGTGGGGAAGCGAGGCTATTTCCTCCAGAGGAATTTGACCCACAGTTGCACGATCACACCTCCCTTTGAACCTGCATGTGCAATCCATCAGTGCATGATCAGGTGCAACTGCAGGTGAGTCATTTTGTGTGTGTGCCCTTTTCCCCCCATGCACTTAACCGAGGGATCGATGAATCGTACCTCTGCACCTATGGAGTTTGCAATGATGTGCATACTGCGAAGGGGGGGAACAACGGTACAGAGTCGGGATGGCCTGATCAGACCACCCCGACGCCATGAGAGCGCGCTGGAGCGATCAGACATGGGAAAGTCCATCTGTGGCCCATCGCAACCTGTTAACTACTGGATTTTCCCTGGTGTCTTTTAACTCCACTTCTGTGGCAGAGCAGAACAGGTTGCCGATGGCTGTGGAGCGCTTTCCAGATGTTGTTGTCTAATCGTGCCCTTTAAATCCACCCGGCATTCGCACCTATGTCAGGTCTAATTGTACATATGATCGCAGCCTAAGTTTAAAAGGTCTTTCATAGCAGGGCTAATACCAACCATTCACATACTTAAATACATTAGCTTATGCTTTTAAAAAAGAAACAAAACACCAATGAACTCAGGTTTTCTAACTAGATGCAGTCTTAAGATGCATATATGGATATGGCTGCCATGTTAAAACAACTCCAATCATATGGAAACCAACATGGGAAAGACTATGATAGATTATCTTCTCCATGAAATAGTCATTTCCTAAATGTTTGTGGGGGAACATTTGAACATCTGAGGCCCAACTGTGTCCCAAAGCAGTACAGCCCAGCAACAGATTCATCTTGTGCGGCTGTTGATTGTATCACTCAGTTTTTAGGCCAGTTGTCCAAGACATATGGTAATAAATTGCTGATAGGACACATAACTGATCAGAGGAGAGTTCAAGGAGGCAGTTCTGTTGCTGGTTCCAGGCGGACAGCATGTCTTTCATCCAAGTACTTGAGCATGTGCTAGTTCAAAATTTGGTATTCTGTCTGGAGCTGATGAGAGAGAAAGACAGATGAAAATTCCATGCCTGCAATTATCTAGGTGTCCGTCTGTCATTGTGAAGGCCTAGATTTCAATGCTTAAGCCCAGCATATTTCCCTTTGAAGGTAACTCTGTGAATTCTGAGTGTTACCAATTTAGAGCGAGGATCAGTGCAGCCCTTCATGTCACACATACAAACCTTCTCATGGAAGGAGAGCACAGTTTTTCAGATCTTATCCAGTGCTCACAATTACCATCCTGCATCTGTTAATAAGGTGTCACCGACTGATTTGTAATTAAGACATCAAACACAAAAAAGCTCTAAGGAGGAGGCTTCCTGAGACCTTGCCAGCGCTTTCTGTGTTTCCTATTTAGATCACAGATTCCCTATGGCAGGCACCTCTGTCAATACTTAAAGAAGAAGAAGAAGAAGAAGAAGAAGAAGAAGAAGAAGAAGAAGAAGAAGAAGAAGAAGAAGAAGAAGAAGAGATTGGATTTATACCCCGCCCTTCACTGCCCAAAGGCGTCTCAGAGCGGCTTACAAACTCCTTTCCCTTCCCCTCCCCACAACAGACACCCTGTGAGGTAGGTGGGGCTGAGAGAACTCTAACACAAACTGTCCTTGAGAGAACAGCTGTGCCAGAGCTTGTGACTGACCCAAGGTCACATCAGCAGGTACAAGTGGAGGAGTGGGGAATCAAGCCCGGTTCTCCCAGATAAGAGTCCGCGCATTAAACCACTGCACCAAAAATCATCTCATAGTCATTTTAGTACTGCGTCCAACCACTCATTTGTGTCTATTTATGTCTATTTATGAAAGAAAAGCCCAAGTCACACACAAATATTAAAAAATTGTGGTTTCTCTGACATTTTAATCAAGAATTCTAATGTTTCTTCACCAGATCTTTTAAAGGTACAGAGAATGCACATTTTAAAGAAAAACTTGGGGACAATTTTGTGGTTACCTAGCAATGCCAACAAACATTTCTGCAACAGGAAAAAGGCAGCAGTGGCAGGAGGGGGAGAAGAGGAAGAAGGCAAGGTGGTGAAGAAAGAAGCAAGGGCAGGAAGTTTGGTAGCAAAAGAAAACAGTGGCAGGAGAGTGGAGAAGGAAGCAGGAGTTCATGGGCAGGAAGGAATTGGGGGGGGGAGAAGTGTGTGCAGGCCTATAGCTACCGTGGGGCCCAAGGGGCCCAAACCCCTAGTGGTTTTTAAGGGCCCCTCTTGAGCCAAGTCTTCCCCTCCCCCAAGCCATCTCACCACGATTGCCTATCAGTCTGTCGGCAGGGAGGACGAGGGTGGCACAAGCAGCAGCAGCGGTGAGGCTAGGCTGAGAGAGCAGCCCGGGCAGGCAGCGAGTATGAATGGTGTGGGCAGAAGCCTCCATCTCAGGCTTATACCAGGTGCTTGCTGCACTGCCTGCCAGTAGCAGGTAAGCCCAGCAAGGCAAGGAGGCAGGTGGTTGCCTCCTCTGTTCCTGGCCAGGTTCACCCAGCTGCGCACCGGTGTGCCAGTGAGCCCACACTCAGCACCTCTGTGGCCAGCCCAACGGCTGTGTGGCTTGCCTCTCCCAGCCCCGAGAGGGAGCCAAGGGTGGAGGTCAGGCTGTCCCTGGTGCCACGCCACAGGAAGAGGAACTGGGACTCCTTGGGGAAGGAGGGAGCTGGACATTCTGCAGGGGAGTCTTGCCCTTGCCGGGGTGGGGAGGGAAGCTGTGGCCACTGGGCATTACCCCCCCTTGCTCTGGAGTCTGGGGAGGGGGGTTGCAGGACTGCCTTAGGAGTTCTAAGAAGTTCCACCAATTAAATCAAAGTTAATTGAATTAATGTTGATTTAATTGGCTGGTGGACCCTCCCAAGGCCCCCTCCCCAAACAGGGCTGAGTGTATGTGGAGATTTCCTCTCTTCTATGAGTTTCTTATGAATCCATCACCTGTAACAGTATATAATATCCCAGTCCTCTGAAGCTTGACTTGTGATGGTGTATCCTAGCAGCTAAGAGACCATGCTGTGAATTGGGAGGTCCCTGGTTTGAATTTCAAGTCTGCCATGAACTCATTAAGTATTGTTAGGAAAGCCAATCTGTGTTGCAGGCTCTGTCTGTACCACGAGTATCACGATACCCACGTATAGTGCTATTACAACAGCAAATTAATTCTTAACAAGGACTGTGAACACACTATTATATTTTATTTTGCCTTGCTTTCAAATAGCACAGGAAAGCAGACATGGTTTCCCCTTCCCCATTTTGTTCTCAAAATAACTATGTGAAGTGGAATAGGCTGAAAGAGAATGGCTGTTTCAAGTTCACACATGAAGCCCAGCATTCCAACTACTATACCACACTGGCTCCTTGACAATGCAAATGTGAAGTATTATATTTTATGGCATAGTATGTATTAGGGTAACTTTGCTGAGTGTACTCTGCCATTCCCTGTACTTTTGAGAATTGGAGCTTTCAACCCCATTTTATAATCATAGTAGTATAGGCACCCACCATAATCAATGTAGACTTCCCTAACAGAGTTTTAAAAAGGGAAATAGTCTGATTCCTCCAGCTTTTAGGCTGCTTTTTATGTTTTGCTTTGTTCTCAAATGAAGTGTCTGGAATGAAAGATGGTTCAGAATTCCAGCCATTTTGTTGGCTGCCTTCCAAGGCCCAATGGCTGTTTTCCTTACAATCTCCTGAGTAAAATTAGAACAAACTTCACTTTTTTCACAAGTAGAAAAAGGAAATGGAGGGAAAAGGAACACAAGCCCAGCCAAGCACTGGGCCTGTCACAGTAGTGTCCTGTACCATCCACCTGCCCACAATTGGGGGTGGATAGAAGAATCGGAAATATCATCAGCTGTTCCGCCTTCTGTTAAGTGCTTCAGTTCTTGTTCTTCCTAAGGCATACCGCCAAAGAAGCATATTTCTTCTTGTTTCTAAAGCTATGGAGGAAGGAAACTGGTATTTAGAGATCCTTCAAAATAGTTAAGACAACAGGCCGAGGAAGGGCTGCTGTGCCTCCTGTCTATCCTTCCTTAACTCAGTGGCATTCAACATTGAAGAAAATTCATTTTTTCACTAATAGTCATCTAGTGGGTTGCAATTAACATCTGGGCCTTCCCTTGACCTAAGATAGATCTAGCGCCACCACCATGGCTTTTCTTTTCTTTTTCAAATTTTTTTAAGGGGGGAGGAAAAAAATATATATAGAGAGAAAGCAGAGAAACAGAACAAATATATATAATAAAAATGAACAATGGGCTCTGTATTGCAGGTTAGGGTTAAAGGAAGATCTTGGGTCCTCAAAGGGTGAAGACTATTGTACTAAACAGTAAACTGACAGTGCAGTTCTAAACAGAGTTACACCCTACTAAGTCTGTTGAAGTCAATGGGCCTATAAGGGTGTCATTCTGTTTAGGGCTGCACTGTTAAATACCTAAATCTGGTGGCAGTTTATGATGCTTATCAACTCATTTCCAAACCCTTTACTTTTTCACATCTATTATCAATGGATCAAGAGATTAGTTTCTGACTTGGGACAAAATTCCTGCTTGGAGTCAGGAGCAAACTGCCAAGTTACTAATCTCCCAACAGACCCTTAAATTGGACATGCATAATACGGCATTGCCAGGGCCCCAGTTGAATCAGCATGCCAAGTAGGCAACCCAAAGAGGCATTGGATTGCAGGAGTTTATTTATACCCAGTTCTGTTGGCAGTGGGGAGATGTCACGTCTGTAGAGATTATCAGAAGACATCCCAAGCACTAATGTCAGCTGCACCTTGTGATTGCAGAGCTGTGTTCTCTTTCCTTGTGACACATCAAAGACAACTGTGGAATGTGACAGTTTTGCAGAAAATTGTGGTTTTATGTATAGAGAACAATTGCAAATGCATTCTGAAGGATATGCTAAAAATAAAAAAAATCTTCTTCTGTTTCCAGGGAAAGATTTTGAGAGAAACTAGGGCATTTGATGAAAACTGTGTACTCAGGGGCCAGGAGAAGAAGAAATACTGATGGAAATCATGATCTAAATATTATAACAGGTGTGAAGATATTGGGAGATCTCAGGTGGAGAAAGGGATGGTGGTGAATTAACCATTATTCTAAGTAAATCACAGAGCTGGTCCTCTTTAACATAGTTGTACTGTGCTGTAACAGTTATTAAAGTTTCCCAGTGAGTGAATAGGTGCTCATTCTTCCCTGCATAGGATTCAGAACATGGTTGCTATTCCTTCTGCATGTAACAGGAACATTGCTGGCAGTAGTCAGCATGAGGAACAAAGTTTTACCTGGGCAGCAGGACAACATGGTGGGGTGAGAATGGGAGATATTTTTTTGTGTATATTTCTTTGGACCTGGAGGTATGGGTATGAATGTTAGCAAATAGAAAATGTGTCATTTATGGGTCCAATTCAGTTTTGGATTGCTGGGTCTTTTAAATTAACTAGAAAGTGGAGTCAGATTGACCTGGTAACTTTGTTTTCATTCTTCTACAACTCCATGTTCTGTGTATTTCTCAGCTTTAATGTGTCCTGCTTGAGGCTGAGGTATAGGAGTCAAGGTGGGAGGGAGCTGGAACCTATGATGTATCATAGATGTTGTTCCAGCAAAGGCTGAGGGTGACCCAAGGCCGTAAGTAATCTCAAAAGGAGATTGAGATATAGGCCCCTCCCCTCCAGGAACAGGATACTAGTACTTCAAAGTGCCATGCTGGAGCTTAAGTGGTTTAGGGTTTGGAGAGGTTTGAGGGATTGGTTGAGGAAAGACCTCTGGTGTGGCAGCAGTCTCTGTGGTGGAGGGTTCAGGGTCTGAGTCTGAAGGCAGGGCTGTTTCTCAGGCTGATTCAGACTCGTAAAGCTCCTTGCATATCAAAGGGGGCTCCTGGAGGTGCCACAACTGCCTCTTTCTGAGGTGGAGTTAGGTGCCCAGCTGCCTCCTCCTCTGAGTCTTTGGCCTTTTCTCCTGATGAGGAGTCCATACTCTAGGCCATGACATAATTAAGTCAATGTTTTATGTTGTCCCCACCCTTGTAAATAATTTTGAAAGTGGCCATGTCCTCTGATGGTGTTAAGCAATGCTCCCTCTGTGAAGTCTTGTGAGCAAAAAGTCTACTTTGTGAGCTACTGGCACTAAAGTTGTGAGCGAGCGATTTGGCTACTGCATAAAGTAGTTACCTCATGCGTGCCCCCCCCCCCATTTTCAAACATAAATGCATTTTAGGAAGAATGAAAAACACAAAATTTGAAATTGCTAATTTCTTTTTTGTAAAATTGTGAGATCGACCATTGGCACTGACCATGAAGGGTCCTTCTCCTCTGAGGCCAGGAGGACATCTCCATGGGTTATTTCCACCATGCCTTTAGGGAGGCAGGAAATAGTTTTTTCCCCTTCCTGTATGCGCCTCTGGAATAGCCCATCCCCAGTTCTGGGACTCCGAAAGTAGTGCTTGCAGCCTAACTTAACTGGCCTTGCCCTGGAAAACATAACTTGAACAGTAACATTTAATTTGTCAAAGACAAAAAAACTGCAGAAACCATCAGAGTGAGAGAGAAGAAAACAGCACAGCAAGAATAAACAGGAGAAAAGGAGAAAATGACAGTGGGAGGGCCGAGATGTCCTTCTGGCCTCAGAGGAGAATGACCCTTCACGTTAAGTGCCAATGGTCATTCTTCCTCTGAGGTGGAGGACATCTCCATGGGAACTCCCAGAGCAGTGTCCCTCATTCGGGTGGGTTGTCATCTTCCTCCAGTGAAATGATGTGCTGCGGTATTCTTCTCCCAAATGCTGCATCCACGGATGCAATGGTGTTAATCTTGTAGTGCCTCACAAAGGTGGATATGGAGGACCAGGTGGCCGCCTTGCACACTTCCTCCACGGAAGCTCTGTTAATGAATGCCGCGTTGGTTGCTGCGCTCCTCAGAGAGTGGGCCGTGATGCCACTGGGCACTTCTAGACCCGAGGCCCAGTAGGCTTCCATGATACAGGACTTCAGAACAGAACTGATTGCTGACCTGGACATTTTTTCCCCTTGGCACGGAGCAGAAATGCTGATGACCAAGAACTTCATCTTCCTCCAAGCCTCTGTCCTTGCGATGTAGACCTTGAAGGCCCTTTTGATGTCCAAGGTATGCCAAATTCGCTCCTTGGCATGCTTGGGCTGGGGACAAAATGTAGGCAGACAAAGTTCCTGGGAATGGTGAAAGGTGGAATACATCTTAGGCTGGAAGGTGGGGTCTGTACGTAGCACCACCTTGTCCTTGTGAAAAACACAAAGTGATGATTTAACTAAAAGTGCTCCAAGTTCTGAGACCCTCTTCGCTGACGTGATAGCGACCAGAAAGAGAGTTTTTATCCTCAACCATTTCAGCCCCACCTCTCTGAGAGACTCAGACGGTGCCTTGGTGAGAGCCCCACCACTCTGAGAGGCTCGAACAGTGCCTTGGTGAGAGCATCTAGCACTATGTACAGTCTCCACGTCAGAAAACGATGAACCTGAGGTGGGGACTTGATCGTGGCTCCCTGCAGAAACAGCTGAATGTGAGGATGTCTGGGAAGCTTAAACCCATCTAATGAAGGTAGAACCGTGGATAAGGCTGCTATCTGTCTGCAGAAGGTGGATGCCTTCAGATCCGTGCCCAATCCTTCCTGTAAGAATGAGAGAATCAAGGCTACCGAGGGTGACAGTGGAACTACCTTCTTACGTCAATACGAGTGAATGAATGTCTTCCATGTGGTGTTGTATACACAGACCATCAGTTGCCATCTGGAAGCTAATATGGTGTCGAGCACCTGAAAACAGTATCCTTCTTCTGCCAGACTGCGCCACTCAACCTCCATGTGATCAGGCATAACCAAGCCGGATCTGGATGCCACACCAGGCCATGGCATAACATCTCTGGAGACACCAGAAGAACTAGTGGTGGAAGGATTGACATCTCCTGCAGTGCCGAGAACCACAGACGATGAGCCCATCTCGGAGCCACCAGGATGACCTCTGCTTTGAGCTCCCTGATTCTGCAATCTGGAGAGCAGTACAAATGGCAGAAAGGTGTACTTCAAGCCCTGAGGCCACACAGTCATGAGAGCATCTGTTGCCTCCACCTCCTGATGGAAGTACCTGGTGAAGAACCTTGGTAACTTGCGGTTTGTCGGTGACACAAATAGATCCACTAGTAGAGGCCCAAAGTATGTCATTATCATGCTGAAGAGCCTTGGATGCTAAGTCCATTCCCCTTCCTGTATGGTCTCTCTGCTGAGCCAATCTGCCTGTACATTCTCAATCCCTTTTATGTGTTCTGCCCTTAAGGAAGCAATGTTTCTCTCTGCCCATGAAAGGATCTTCATCGCCTCCTTGTTCAGGTGAGTGGATCAAGATCTGCCTTGCTTGTTGATATGTGCTTTGGCAGACATGTTGTCCGTCCTTACCAGGACATGTTGATTGCATAGTCGGTGAAGGAGAGGTAAATCGCCCTCAGCTCCAAGAGGTTGATGGGGAGTGTCTTCTTGTTTGACCACCAGGTTCCCTAGACTGGGAACCCTTCCAGTGTCACTCCCCACCCCAGGAGACTGGCATCCGTAAACACCTCCCTGGTGTGGCAGGCATAGTAATCCTTGCCTAACAAAAGATTGTCCATGTCCACCCACCAAAGCAGGCTCTTCTTGACCTTGAAGGGTACCTGTAGGTTGATGGTCTTCTTTTTCCATGATGGAGAGTTGGTAAGGATGAAGGAATACCTGTAACGGCCTAGCGCACAGACAAGCCCACTGCAGCATGTCGATGCTGGCGATCATCAGACCCAAGAGCCTAGCTAGCTCCATGAGAGGAGAGGTTCTGCCATTGTAAACCCATGAAGTGGAGTCCCTGATCTTCTGAGCCTTGGCTAGAGGAAGAAAAAGTGCATTGCAAGAAGTATCGATTACCACACCCAGATGTTCAACACGTTGGGCCGGCGTCAGAGAGCTCTTTTCGATATTGATCAGGAATCCATGACTCTGTAGGCACTGCAATGTCTTCTTGGTATTCCTGACAGACTCTTCCTGCGTACAGGCCCGGATCAACAGGTCGTCCAAGTACGGATGGACATGAATCCCCTTACTCCTGAGATGTACTACAGGATTGATGACCAGCTTGGAGAACAGTCTGGGCGTAGTCGAGATGCCAAAGGGGACCACTCTGTATTGGAAATGTTGATTGTAAACGCAGAAGCAGAGAAATCGCTTGTGGGCTGGATGGATTGGAACATGAAGGTACGCCTCTGTAAGATCTTATGGAGGTCAGATACTCGTTGGGGGACAGAGAGTCCACTACAGCCTTCAGAGTTTCCATTCAAAAATGCCACAGCCTGATGAATCCATTCAAGAACTTGAGATCCAGAATTGCCCTCCAGTCTCTGTTCCTTTTGGGTACCATGAATAATATGGAGTAGACACCCCAGCCCCTTTCATGTATGGGAACTGGTTTCATGGCCTTGATTTCTAGCAGATGTTGTACCACCTTGTTGATAATGGATCTCTTGTTCACGGATTTGCTTGCTGGCGATTTCTGGAATCTCTCTGGGGGCTGATGCAGAAACTCTATTGCATATCCCTGGGACACCACTTCTACTGCCCAGGTGTCCGCCTGTGCCTCTGACCAAGTCTGAGCAAAGGGTAGTAGATGTACCCCCACCGGAATGGGGAAACAGTCATGCCTGCTTGAGCTTGGCATCTCTGTCTCCTCTGTCATTCCTGTTGAAAGGAGGTTTACAGAATCTGGAAGTGAAGGAGCCATGCTTGCTGGACTGCTTGGATGCTTCCCAGGACGTCCTTTTGGTGTCCTTGCAAAATCTTGGCAAGGAGTGTTGGGAATGAAAGAACTGAGGATTCTGCCGATCTGAACATCTGAGGGACCTGGGCATGGCTTTTTTCTTATCTCTGGTTTCCACCAGGATGTTGTCTAATGCCTCTCCAAAGAGATGATCCCCTTGGAATGGGTAGGCAGTCACTATGGATTTGGGCAGAGCATCAGCCTGCCAAGCACACAGCCAAAGAAGCCTTCTTGCTATCGCCATGGATGCCTTTGAGGCAAAGGAAATAATGTCCGAAGTGGCATCAGTCGTGAAGGAACTAGACTTGAGAACACGCAAAGCACCCTCCAGGAGCACCCGGTTATTCTCCGGAATGAGTTGAATCAGCTTCCGCACCCACACAATGCCTGCCCTGGAAGCGATGGATGCTGTGGATGCTGCTCTCAACCATCATAGTGACGATCTCATGGATCCTTCTGAGTGTCGCCTCCACTTTCTTATCAGTAGGGTCCTTGATGATGCCTAGTCCATCTTCAGAGACGAGCCCTGATGTCTGGATTGCTGCCACAGGACCATCCACCGGAGACACCTGCAACAACTCATTAGCATAATTAGTCAGTGCATACAACTTCTTAGCAAAAGTGGGAAATTGCTTATTAACCATGGGTTTGTCCCACTCTGCTCTGAGCTGACGCTCAAAATACTCTGGGAATAGAAAGACTTTCTCCATATATTCCTCAGGAGGAAAAAATTCAAATTGCCCCCGGATTTGGACTTAAATTTTGCTCTAGCCGCCTTCTGGTACTCCAAAGGTGGCAAGTCATGCAGTTCAAGAGCCTTAATGGCCTTGTTTAGAAAGTACTGGTAATCCTCAGTCTTGAAAAAATGACTGGCCTGTTCAGGAAGCTTTAATTCCTCCTCCTCTTCCTCAGACAAAAATCCCCCCTCCTCCCTATCCTCAATGGAAGAGGCATTGGACTCCACATCCTCTCTCCACTGTTCCTCAGTGGGTCTCCCAGGAGGAGGTGGAGGAGCCTTTTCTGCTGTCTTGGTTGGCCACCCAGAGGGAGGCAGGGCCGGCTCACCCGCTAGGCGAACTAGGCATTCACCTAGAGTGCGGGCCAGACCTTGGGGCGCCAAACCGAACCCGCCCCCTGCCAAAAGCCCTGCATCTCCCTGACAGCTGCCCTGCATCTCCCTGACCACTCTGCCGCCTCTTTCTCCCCGAGTTGGGGAGAAAGAGGTGGTGGCCACCCGGTCTGGGAGATGCAGGGCTTTTGGCAGGGTTGGGGCCGGGTGCAGTTTGGTGCCCTAGGGTACCAAACTGCACCTGGTCCACCCCCACCAAAAGCCCTGCACGTGGATCTGCGTCCTCCTGCCTGCACTGCCTCTGATGTGGATGCAGGAGGCTCCCTGCCCGCAAGGCCCAATGTCAGCTTTGACTGACCACAGCCGACGCCACATGAGTGAGTTGATAAAGCCAGGGGGCTGCTGCAGCTCAAAAGCCCAGAGTGGCAGCCAAGAAACGGTTGTGTGGGAAGAGTTTATTGATGAAATAGTTAAGTTAAAAAATAAATAAATCTGCAAGCTCTACAATCTGATCTGACTCCAAAGAGCTCGTGCGAGGGAAAAATAAGAAACTTGCCAGTGGAATGAATTAAAAGCACGCGAGCAGGTCGAGAGCCCTACGATTGTGTCTTAGGGATGAACGTAATTTTATGAAGAACACTTGAGAGGACAAAATGCAGCTTTACTTGGGTTGAACCTCAGAATTAGACCAGACTTTCCCCACAAAATGCTAGACTTTTATGAGGGGGGGTGCATTGAGGAACGCACATGGCAACCGGTAACTGGTAGCATCAGCAAAGGAACGCCTTCATATCTTGCAATTCTAGCAAGGGAGTTCTACCGTCCAGATGCCCACCAGACCCAAACCTTCCTGGTTCCAAAGCATTGGTTGCAGGCTGCATCCAGTTTTGCTTTCGTTGAGGGGGGAGGGGGGCCCTGGATGGGGTGCCAAACTGTGCCTCCCCCCTCCCCACCGCCGGAAATGAGAGCACTGCCACTGCCATGCAAGTTTGCAAAAGTGGGGAAGGGGAGATTTCCCACCACCCACCCCCTCCCTCTGTGCCTCCAGCTCGCTCCCCCTCTGCTTCTTACAGCAAATACAAACAAAAAATCAAACCGCCATGGGGGGGGGGGAGGAATCAGCTCTGGCAGTCCCTGGTTGCCTCTCTGCATAAGGTATCCACGGGGGGGGGGTGTGGAGAAGCCGAGTGCCGCCTTTGCTTGCTGCCCCCGCCGCCGCAGCTGCGGAGAAGTGCTCATGGTAGCAGCTCCTGGGCTGGCTCAGGGAGCTCTGAGGAGAGGAGAGGAAAAGAAAACCGTGAGGAAGGAGAAAGCGCAATTCCCAACTTGCCATGCTGATCCAAAGGAACCGGGCAGGGGCGAGAATAGCTTGTGGTGCCCAGCCCCCCCCCCCCGGCATGTTTCTGGGAGGTCTCCAGGCCCCACTGGGAGGTTGGGATCTGCGCTGAGGGGGTGCAGGCACCACAAGCTAGCCTTGCCTAGGGCACAGAAACACCTCAGGCCGGCCCTGGAGGGAGGGGAAAATAAGGGACCCAGTGGAGAGGTTTCCTGTGGACTGGGGACCACCGGATGGGGTTGCAGGAGGGTCATTTCTTGCTGAATCGTCTGCCTAATGATGGCCATTAGGTCGGAAGAGTGAATTAAAACTCCTTGTTCAGGGAGCTTACCCTGCTGGGAGCTGGTTCCTTGATCCTCCTCCTGCTGTAAGGGGGTCATGGAGGTGCCTGCTCCCATGGCGCCTGGGTTAGCTCCTTGGAGGGTTCCAGGGCTTGAAACTGGACCCTCAAAATGGCCACTGTCAGCCTGAAAGTGCACCGAAAAAATGGCAGGCTCCTCCTCTTCAGGCTGTTGGTGGTGCTTCTGGGCGCAGAGCGCTGCCACCAAGCCAGCCACAATCGTCAGGGGTATGCGATGTAGCCACAAAGACAGATCAGCCCTGGAGACACACGGCTCTCCCTCATCGCCCGAGGAAAACACCTTGTGAAGTTCCTTTGCTGCCATCGCAGCCAGCGTCATGCTCCTCTTCAGGTCTGAGGACCCGCTGAAGCTTCGCTCCAAGATTGGAGCAGAAACAGAGAAGAGCAGAGAAAAAGACCAGAGAGAAATAGAAAAGGAAGAGGGCAAGGCAAGTAGGTAGTAGGAAAGAACAAAGGTAAAAAGGTAGAACTGCAGCTAAGCTAGTTAGTCTTTGCTGCTTCTCCCTTCAGAGGCAGGAACAGAACTGGGGATGGCTATTCAGGAGGCGCCTACAGGAAGGGGAAAAACTATTTCCTGCCTCCCTAAAGGCACAGTGGGAATAACCCATGGAGATGTCCTCCACCTCAGAGGGAGAACAGGTAATACAATCTCTGATTTTTCTCTCTTTAACAGGAAAACACAAATCACAAAGCATTTTGAAAAATCCTGATAATTGTGAGGTTGAAATTTAAGTCTCTTTAATGTTTCCATTTCAGGCACATCAGAATCTCATTTTGCATGCCTTTTCTTTAGCAAATTTTGTCACCAGTTCCTTCAGGTCAAGCGCTGATGCTTCAGCATGTTCAGCTGAAATAGTTGTCAAACCAAGTAGTCTCTTTTGCAGCATTCCTACCACTTAAACATGATTTAGATGTACCTAACTTTGAGCTCCTTTTATCTGAGAACCCCACTCACTCCCACCAATTCTCTGTATGGCAGAAATTAATCCAATTCAAGTAGAAGCAAACAATACTAAGGGCTTTTTTCTCTTCAGCACTCTATATTTCACAGAACAGAGGGCAAAGTTCAACAAAAGTCACCTCTAGATATCAATTACTTCATTACACACTGTCTAAAAGCCAGCATGCTTAGTTCTGAAATTCATTTGCCTTTTAACAGCTATTTCCTAAGTCTGTTTAGAATGGGACTATCCCAAGCTTTAAAAGATAAAAAAACAAGAGTAATGAGCATGGTTGGGGGCAAGAAGTTCCTCTCTAGACAAGTGACTGATGCTTTTTTTCTTGACAGAGGTGCCTCCAGAACCAAATGAGAGTAATATGTTTACATTTTCAAGTCTCCAAAATGGGTGAGATGAGGAAAATGGGAACAGAGCATGACTCCTTCCCCCTTCCCTTTTAAAACATGATCTGAAATCATCTCCACAAATTTATGTAAGGCAAAGAGATAGAGAAAATGTCCACCTCCGTCCAGGCTGGGGACACATCCAGCAAGGGTCCGCCCCACCCCATGATCCGCCCCGCTCTTTGCGCCCAGGCGGAGCCCAGCCTCGGTGGCTGCACAACGACAGCACAGGCCCCTCACCTGCTCCAGCCACCTCATGCAAGGGCTTGTAGTTGGCCGCGGAGGGGAGGGGGCATCCACTTGGAGCTCCAACTTAGCCTCAGGGAAGCGAGGACATGAGAGGAGGAGGTGGGAAGGGCACCCTTGCCGGACAGGCTCCCTTCTCCTTGGCTGCTACGTGGCTTACAGGGCTGGAGGGGTGGAGCCAGCTTTAGCCCCAGCCCAGCCCCGCGCTGCTGCCCACTCCCGTGCGTGACTCACATCCTGCTGCAAGCCCGAGCGTGGGGTAGCAGTGAGACCTGGGCAGGGCTTGGCAAGGGCGTGGGGAGCCACTGAGCAGGGGTGGTCAGGTGGGGGGCTGCCTGTAGGTGCCATAGTTCGCATGGAGCCCAGCTGTTGCACCCAGTCTCTTTTGGCGGGGGAGGGGGTGGGGCAGCAGGCCTGTGTGGCACCCTTCCTGGCTGGTACCCATAGGCCATTGCCTAACCCCACCTTGTGGAAGCTCCAGCCCTGTCCACCTGCAACAGGTGCAGTAATTTAAGGGCTGTGCTGATTCTTCTGTGCTTTCTTTAGAAAGCAGAAACAAGAGGGCATTGCACAGAAAGATGTTCATGGAAAAGCAGCAGAATGGGAGAGTCCTTGTTTCCAGCTGTCCTACTCACCCACTGGACAGTTTCACTTGTTCCCTGGTGCTGTGCTTTTAACTGTGACTTGATACACAGACATTAACAGGTGATGATGACCATCTCCATGCTGTGAAAAGCTTCCCCAGCTGCTAACATCCAACTACTGTTAAAACCACAGGCCAGCCCAGTTGTTTCTGTTCAGCTGGCTAACATCCCCACTTGTCTTTTTGCCTTCACTCATTTGTGTGCTCCTGAAATCAGCTCTTGAAAGTCAGTGATTGGGGAAATGATATTCAGGCACCATGGCTGTTTTAATCAGGTTCTTATGTAGCATGAGGGGATCTTTATGCCTGACAGATTGGAGCTCAGCTAGCACCCTTTTTTCAGTGTTAAATTAGGCTCTTTCCCATTTAGCTGTATCTATGAGCCTTCCCTGGAGCTCCCATTTTGCAACCTGCAGCCCATTTGTCCTTTCCTTCACCTGATGCCATTCATGCAAAATGGGAGGGGGACCTCCTTTACCGTTATGGTGCATTTTGTGTCCTAAAGTAAATTAGGAAACACAGATAGCACACAAAGTCCCATTCCTGCGGGAAACAATCCCTATAATCTGAGATTATCCCATTTAGTAAAGAGAACACGGGGGGAAGCGCTCTTTCATTTCTGTAACTTCATGTGAAAATTGGTTGTTGAGTCCTAGAGAGATTATTCAAAAAATTTCAAAGCAGTGTCCAGGATGTTACTCTCTCATTATGGCTTCTCAAATGCTTAGTTATCTTGTGATCTGAGAGCTAAATGCAAAATAAATAAATTTGCTATCCCCATTGTTAGGAAGCTTCCACAGTTCAGTAGGTCTTAACATAAAAGAGCTTCATGAATTTTCATTTCTTGGCTGCTGTTTTGAATAGTAGTCCTGGTCATTATGAAGACAAAGACTTTTCATCAGCTGTGGCTTGCCTGGAAGGGGTTTGTTGTTTCAAAAAGGAAGGACTGGGGTGAACCTGCTCCCGCTGAATCTGCTAAAGACTTTGGTACTGGTGCCAGCAAGAAGTTTCTAGCTTGGAGACTGAAATTTGGAGACAGTTTGGGGCCTGGTACCTAGAAGGCATTTCCTGTTTCTTGGAGAGCCAGGGAAGTCTCCCTATTCAAAATTGTCAAGTGGGAATATAATGGGTACACTAGGACTAAGGAGATGTGGCTTCATAGCCCACTCCACTGTGTTGTTCATTCAGGGGCCTTGGACAAGTTATTGTTAGTATAACATACATTGTAGAATGATTGTGTGGATAACAAAGGACAAATTGCTGTGTACGCCTTTGAGGAGAGGCAAGCTACCCATATGAGGAACAATGCAAGCAAACTGTAGGCTGTAGGTAACACTGATATAATAAGGCTTGAAAAAAAAGCTATGTGACAAGTAAGGGGTTTTGTCTGCACTGTAAGGTGAAGATCTCAGCACCATTTTGCTTAAGTCCTTGTCTGAGCAGGCTTCTCATCTTAGTGTTCTCTCCTCCCCACTCTCCATTCATTCTGGACCTTGGAAAGTAGCATCTCCAGCATGTTTGTGACCTTTAGTAGGCTTAGCTGTAATGGTGCAGTGCAGCATTACTGTCTCCTTTGTGGTCACTCATTCTTGCTGCCCGTGTTGGAGTTTAATGCAGTTGTGTATGCCTTGTGAACGTGGTGGAAATGGGGCTGGGTCTCAGCTGCTCTGTGTGATTGACTGGATATTTTAAGCTCAGTTCTTAGAGCTTAGATTGCCTTACATGTGCCAGCCATTGATTCTGTTCTATTATACTCTCATTTTGGCTGGGTTTGAGGATCAGGAGAAGAATACAATGGATTGTTAGAGTCCTTATTGAACTGGTGTTTGGAGAAACTTTCTGTAAGCAGAGATTGTCATTGGATGTGAGGAAATACTGAATCTGGACGATCTGCTTTTTGATGCCACGAGTGCCACAAAGAGAAGTTTAGGTGATAGATGGAGGTAGAAGTGAAGAAGCAGAAGGAGACAAACGACCAAAGATGGGGAGGAAGTTAACATGTTGGCTGGTACAAAAAGACTACCTCCAAATTGTCACAGCTTCTGTTCCAGAGCTTTACCTGATATATGGTTGTCTGGTGTGCTCTATATGCCTCTTCCTTTCCTTCCCAAGTGCTGAGTGTCAGGGTGTTAGTATAAGCCCTGAATGTCTGTATTACCTCACCAAAGACAGTAGTACCTTAAGTGTTCCTTAAGACCCCACACATCTGCATTATTTTTCTTGGCGTTTACCCAACTCTGAAAAAATCATTAGTTTTCCCATTCTGGGAGAAATTTCAGGCAAGTGGGACTTTCCCAAGTGATACTAGGAATGGCCATTACCATGATCTTAAATTTCTTTTAAATGTTGCAGTTATTTTTAATATAGCCTATAATGCAGGAAACAGTGGTTCTTCATTTGAAAGACTGTCCCTAGAAATGTAGCCTTTTCATTAGACTAATTTGATGTGTGTGGCTGTTTTTCCGTCTCCATAAACAGCAGACTAACAATGGACATTATCAGTAACTTTTTTGCCATGTGGAAACAAAGCATCTGGAGTGCCCAATAAGGGGGCTTGGCCTCTCTGCTCTGGAAAACAATGGGAGTAGCATTTTTAAGAGTACAGAATTGTAATATTTCAGTCTGCATGTTATGGCTAACACAGATTTTTTTTTTTTTTTTTAAGTTTCTTGGAAAAGCTGTCTGGGGTCCTGATCAGACGGGTCTTTACATCCGCCCCAGGCATGGATGCCTGGTGGATTTAAAGGGAATGATCCGAAAGCAACATCTGGGAAAGGTGCTGCTTACGTGATCAGCCCATTTAGCCCTGCCAGGAAGCCGTACTTAAAAGATACCAGTGAAAATCCAGTACTTTTGATTGCCGAAGGGCCAATGGCAGACTTTCCTCTGATCATTCCAGCGCACAATTAGCCCATCGGGATGTTCTGCTCCAGACCATTTTTATTTATTTATTTATTTATTTATTGTTTTAACTTTTACCCTGCGGGCTCAGGGCAGCTTTCAAAAACTGACACACAATGTACAATTTATACATAATAAAATACAACAAGTCATTTAAAACCCAAGACAAATCAATTTAAAACATGACTTCGGTGGCAATAAAAATAAAGTGCAGTTTAAGGACACATTCAGCGGTCCCCCCGTGCTAAGTCACATTAGGTCTGAGTTCACTCAGGGCGCTGTTGTTAAGATGCCGCTCCTAATGGAACGCCTGCCTAAAAAGCTCTGTTTTCACGGCCCTGAAGAACTGTGACAAGTCCCACAGGACCCTGATCTCGGCGGCAGGGAGCTCGTTCCAGTAGGATGGAGCTACAAACGAGAAAGCCCTGGTCCTAGTTGCCATCAACCTGGCTTCCTTTGGGCCAGGGAGATCCAGGCGGTTTTGGGAGCCTGATCGCAGTGCTCTCTGGGAATATGCGGGGAAAGGCAGTCCCTTAGGTAGGCTGGTCCCTGACCATAAAGGGCTTTAAAGGTCAAAAACAGCACCTTGAAGCGAATCCAGAATGCTATTGGCAGCCAGTGCACAGTCTTAAGCACAGTGTCATGCCTGTCCTTGACTCAGCCCCTGAACCAGCCCCTGACAGCCAAAACAGGGAGGCTTCGGTACCTTTAAGGGACCTGCAACCGATGTAAGTGCTGTGGAGGATACACAGCAGCCTGAGCCAACTGTGGGACGCTTTGCACCTGGAGCGGTGCCTGAAGCAAGCACTTCACCACCTGCCTCTCCCCCACCTGTGCACCGGCTAAGGGATCATCGGCATCAAGACCTGGCCAGCCGAAGAAAAGAGTCACGCTCCAGAGGGCAAAGAACCTTGAACCCTGAGTATTAGCAGCAGTCAGGACCTTGCTCACAGGTGCTCATGGGCTACGGAGCCAGAGCACTATTTAGGAAAACCTCTGGCCATGAGCACACTTGTGCTAGCAATGTCGTTGTCAGGACCTGAATCTTTGTATCTTGGCCTCAACCCTTGTGAAACTCTTACCGGCTTTTGACTCTTGGCTTCGTGGACCCTGTGTTTCTCTCTGACTCCTCTGGCATCGTTGTGATTTATAGACTTGACTCTCTGGTATGTCTGACCCTACTTATGGACTGTGATTGAAAACCTGTTTGAACCATGCTACCTGATTTACTCGGCTTTAACCTTGGACTGTTCCTGGACTTGTGCTCATTCGTGTCGCACCTTGGGGTCCTGCCCTGACACAGGCTGGATGTGCTCCCACCTGGGGAGACCCATCAACAGCCTGGCCGCTGTATTCTGCACCAGCTGCAGCCTCTGGAGTTGCACCAAGGGCAGCCCCATGTAGAGAGCATTACAGTAGTCCAACCTCGAGGTGACCATAGCATCCCGAATGGCTGCCATTTTAAAAAAATCTTAGCGATATGCGCATAAATGCGTAAACACTTGACAGCCGCAGAGCTCTGCTCAAACGTTTGGGACAATTTCACGTTTCTGAATGGCCCGTGAAATTTATGAACTGCGTTAATTGAAATGTTGCCTAGAGGGAAGTACTACTCGCGGTGCTTTAACCATTCAATTCCGCGTGCACAAAAACAATACGATGAGGCACAGAAGCGCATACGCAAATGGAAATTTCTTAAAGAAAAAACAACAATTGTGCGGCTCCTTCAGGTGGACGCCGTCTAGACAATCCACCACTGAGTACGTGCGCTGTAAGGGGAGCTGTCTGGTCATGCAAGGCTGGATAAAAAAGATCTAGATCAACTTAGAGCCGGGCCAATAGCGGGATTAGCTGCCCATCTGAATGCACGCTAAGACAGCAGTTTCAATGTCAGATGGAATTATTGCAGTTATTTAAGGTGTCACCTATTCTGGCTGGGGTTGCACTCCCCTTGGAGGAGGTTGTCTGTGATCTGGGGGAGCTCTTGGATCCAGGCCTACTGCTGGGTAAGGAAGTGACAGCTGTGGCCAGGAGTGCCTTTTACAAGATTTACCTGGTTAGCCAGCTACAGCTTTTCCTGGGCAGAAAAGATCTGACCACTGAGGTGCATGCCTTGGTCATATCTAGATTAGAGTACTGTAATGTGCTGTATGTGGGGCTGCCCTTCAGAAGTGTTCCAAAACTTCAGCTGGTACAGAATACTGCAGACAAAATGCTGATTGGAGTGGGCTGTACAGACTATATTGCACCACTCTTGGACCATCTACACTGGCTACCAGTCTGTTTCTGGACACAATTCAAAGTGCTGGTGTTGACTTTTGAAGCTTTATCAGGCTTGTGACCAACATACCCCACCTAGCCAACCACTACAATCATCTTCTGTGGCTCTGCTTCTGGTGCCTGTGTCTTCTGAGATTAGGCAGGTGGCAGCCCATAGGAGGACCTTTTTGGTTGTGGCACCAAACTGGAACTCTCTTCCCTGGGAGATTCTTCTGTCCCTTTCTGTTGCCATCTTCCTCCAGCAGGTGAAGACTTTTTTGTTTCATTTGGTTTTTGTATGTATTTTAGCTCTGCTTCTAATAGTTTTAATGGTTTTTTGTTGATTGTAATGTGTTTTTTAAGGTAAGAAGGATTCCTTCAAGTGATGGAAAGCTAGTCTCAGTGAGGTTGATAAAAGGAAACACAGGCTGTGGCAAATAAAATGCAAGTCTGTGATCAGGCAAGCAAAAAGGGAATATGAGAAGCATATCGCAAAAAACATAAAGGCCAACAATAAAACTTTCTTCAAATACATTAGGAGTAGGAAACCAGCCAGGGAGGCAGTAGGGCCCTTGGATGACCAAGGGGTAAAAGGAGTAGTGAAGGATGATAGGGAAATGGCTGAGAAGCGGAATGCATTTTTTGCCTCTGTCTTCACTGGAAGATGACAAGTGTTTGCCCACTCCAGAACCACCGATTTCGGGAGGGTGGTTAAAAGACCTGAATCAGATTGAGGTGACAAGAGAGGAAGTCCTGTGACTGATGGACAATTTAAAAACTAATAAATCACCAGGCCCGGATGGCATTCATCCGAGAGTTCTGAAAGAACTCAAATGTGAACTTGTGGATCTCCTTACATTAATATGTAATCTTTCTTTAAAATCTGACTCCATTCCTGAGGACTGGAAGGTAGCTAATGTCACTCCCATCTTTAAAAAGGGCTCTAGGGGAGATCCGGGAAATTACAGGCCAGTCAGTCTGACATTGATACCGGGTAAGTTGGTGGCAACTGTTATTAAGGAAAAAATTAGTGGGCGCATTCATGCACAAAAACTATTGAGGCAGACTCAGCATGGGTTCTGTAAGGGAAGATCTTGTCTCACTAACCTGTTAGTGTTTTTTGAGGGAGTGAACAAACATGTGGACAAGGGGGACCCAATAGATCTTGTTTACCTTGACTTCCAGAAAGCTTTTGATACCATTCCTCATCAAAGGCTCCTAAGCAAGCTCAGTAGTCATGGGATAAAAGGGCAAGTCTTCTTGTGGATCTAAAACTGACATAAATAGGAAACAGAGAGTGAATATAAATGGGAAACTTTCTCAGTGGAGGATGGTAAGCAGTGGGGTACCACAGGGATCAGTACTCAGTCGGGTGTGTTTTAACTTGTTTATTAACTATTTGGAATTGGGAGTAAGCAGTGAAGTGGCTAAATTTGCAAATGACACAAAGTTGTTCAGGGTGGTGAAAACCAGGGAGGATTGTGAGGCACTCCAAAGGGATTTGTCGAGGATGGGTGAGTGGGTGTCAACATGGCAAATGGGGTTCAGTGTGGCCAAGTGCAAAGTGATGCACATTGGAGCCAAAAATCCTAACTATAAATACACGTTGATGGCGTCTGAACTGGCAGAGACTGACAAAGAGAGAGATCTTGGAGTCGTAGTAGATAACTCAATGAAAATGTCTAGACAGTGTATAACTGCAATAAAGAAGGCCAACGCTATGCTGGGGATTATTAGGAAGGGAATTGAAAACCAATCAGCCAGTATCATAATGCCCCCGTATAAATCATTGGTGCAACCTCATTTGGAATACTGTGTACAGTTCTGGTCGCCACATCTCAAAAAGGATATTATAGCATTGGAAAAAATGCAGAGAAGGGCAACTAGAATGATAAAAGGGCTGGAATACTTTCCCTATGAGGAAAGATTAAAACGCTTGGGGCTCTTTAGCTTGGAGAAACGACAGCTGAGGGGTGACATGATCGAGGTTTATAAAATTATGCATGGGATAGAGCAAGATGAGAAAGAAGTACTTTTCTCCCTTTCACACAATACAAGAACTTGTGGGCACTCAATGAAATTGCTGAGCAGTCGGGTTAGAACAAATAAAAGAAAGTACTTCTTCACCCAAAGAGTGATTAACATATGGAATTCACTGCCACAGGAGGTGGTGGCAGCTACAAGCATGGACAGTTTCAAGAGGGAATTAGATAAACATATGGAGCAGAAGTCCATCAGTGGCTATTAGCCACAAGTTATAGATAGGAACTCTCAGTCTGGGGCAGGTGATGCACTCTATTCTTGGTGCTGGGGTGTGCAGCAGTGGGAGCGCTTCTAGTGTCCTGGACCTCCTGATGGCACCTGGTATTTTTGGCCACTGTGTGACAGAGTGTTGGACTAAATGGGCCATTGGCCTGATTCAACATTGGTTTCTCTTATGTTCTTATGTATGTTTTAATTCTTTAACCACCTTGGTGGCCCTAATGAGGGCAGAAAGGTGTTTTGTAATTTTTAAAAAATAAATTAATAAAAATGATTGAAAAAGAGCATTTTGTGGCAAGTGTTTTTTCTGTTCAATCTTAGGAAAGCCATTTATGCACATGTTCCAAGTATGCAATAACAATAAAATATATAGTCATTTCTTTATTGTGTGGTGGAAGATATAACTTCATTCTAATAATTTTTTGGCTAAGCTAGGTAACTATTTTTGGGGTGGGGGGTGGAGATCTGAGATTCCAGAATGGTTTGGAGGGATGAAAAATATTTCAGCAGTAGATTTTTTCCCCTCTCGTTTGGGAGAGGGCAGAGTGAATACAGACCCAGAAGAAAACTTTGGGTTTTCAAAAAAATAGAAGGTACCCCCCAAATTCCAAATTTGGGGAAATGGCTTTAGTTTGCTCACCCTTTTGCATGGGATATATGTTAATGTAGTTAATGTGGCTAGGGTTCTTTGATCATGTCATGTCATTTGTCTGGGGTTATAGGGATAGGAGGGGCAGGAAATCAAATTACTGTCAGTATATTCATATCTGAAGAATTGTTGCTTTCCTCGAAATCAAGGGGTCTCTTACCCTCAGATATCTCAGCCATTAGCTATGTCTTCACTATGGGTGACAACAAGTTTATTATGAACAATACGTCTTCTGCCTCTGGCCTAGAGAGCTACAAACTGACTTGTCTCAAAATGTTTATTTACAGTCATGTGATTTGGTAATGCTTGCTCTAGAGGCATATAATGTCTGTTCCCCTCAGAATACAAGCCTCATTGTGCAGTGCTGTCAGTTGCATTTGCCACGCCACAGAGAGTCATGTAGAAATTCTACATTTTGGAATTTTGTTAAGTACAGTATTCTCTTGAAGTTTAGTGGAATCCGCTTTGTTTCAAGAGAGTTTGGCTTTTGACTGCTGGCTGCTTATCAGTGCAACTTTTTGTTGGGTAATGTTTGAACACACCACAAAATGTCTGATGATACATCTTGTGAAAATTGTGTGTGTGTGTTGTTGGGCCTCATTCATCTGCCCATGGATTTGCAGGCAGGTAGTGGAAATTGCCAAGCTCACCACTTTCTTTCTTTTTTTTTTCCTTTCCACAGTATGAAGTGTCTGGTGAGGAGCACCTTTACTCTGATTTCCCAGAGATTGATTTATCACAGTTGGATGCCACTGACTTTGACACAGCCAGTTGCTTCAGCGAGCTACAGTGGTGTTGCGAGCGCTCTGAAACAGAGTCCAGCCAGTATAGCACAGATGACTCTGAGCTTTTTCAGGTACTCTATACTGTGGGTTGCCCTGTCAGGATGGAGACTTTGATCTGGGGCATAGTGTTCCTTCACAGGTTTCTAACTCCTCCTCAGCTCTAACACAGTCCTTGCCAACAGAGTAATTGTTATACTAATGGCTAGCCCATTGTAGAGAACACGTTTCTCAGGGAGGGTGTGTGTGTGTTATAGGCAAATGTCACTGATGTCACTACAGATACAGGAATATGTTTGATTATTTATTTAAAAAATTATACACAACATACTCAGGGTGGTTTATATAAATCAGTGAAGTTATTCAATACAGAGAAATGTACCCTAGAAATTTCCATTCGAAACAACCTGAAATAAAACAAGGCCAAATTGATTTGATCTTAGAGACTTGATCAGATGACTCTTGAAAGAGACAAGTGTTTAAGTCTTTATGAAAAGACTAGGAATAAGGCCCATTGTGGAAATAAATACAATGGGCTCTAGAAAGAGGCTCTGGGAGAGTGCCCTGGTTTTGGGCACAGAATGTGAATTTGCTGTTGCGACCTCAGCAGGGTATAATGACAGAGTCCACCATTTTCTCCAGAGGAACTGATCTCTGCTACCTGAAAAGCAGTTGTAGTTTTGAGTGATCTCCTGCTCCCACCTGGAGATTGGCAACAATTGTTACCCAGGAGGAAATGGCTGGTTTGGAGGGTGGAGTCTATGGCATTCTACCTGCCTGAGGTCCAACCTCTCCTTAAACCCCACCCTCTCCAGGCTCCACCCCTCAAATCCCCAGGAATTTCCCAACCTGGAGTTGACAGCCCCATCTCCTTCCCAGCTAACCATCAACCTACTGTTATCTGCCCCTCTGACTTCAGCTGACTTCTGCCCTCCCTCCTGCAGAGCAGTTGTTATTCTGAGTGGTCTCCAGCCCTCACCTGGAGATTGGCAACAATGGTTCCCCATGAGGGACTGGCTGGTTTGGAGGGTGGAGTCTATGGCATTGTAGCTGTCTGAGACCCCCTCTCCTCAAACCTCACCATCTCCAGGCTTCACCCCTCAAATCTCCAGAAATTTCCCAACCTGGAGTTGGCAACCCTATCTTCCTCCCAGCCAATTGTCAACCTACCATTATCTGCCCCCTGACTTCAGCTTTCCATCTTCTCCCCACTGCCTCCTGGAGAGCAGTTGTAATTCTGATTGATCTCCAACCCCCACCTGGAGATTGGCAACAATGGTTCCCCAGGATGGACTGGCTAGTTTGATGGGTGGAATCTATGGCATTGTACCTGTCTGAGGTCTCACTCCTCCTGAAACCTCACCCTCTTCAGGCTCCATCCCTCAAGTCTCCAGGAATTTCCCATCTGGAGTTGGCAACCCTATCAGGAATGGCCCCCAATGAGTTTTCTCCCAAAGGCCAAAACAGGTGACAGGACCAAGCTTGGTTGCCTACCAACAGGCACTGAGGGGGAAGTAGGGTTGCCAGCTCTAAGTAGGGAAATACCTGGAGATTTGGGGGTGGATCCTGTGGAGAGCAGCATTGGGGGGGCAGAAGGATTCAGCAGGGTATAATGCCATAGGGTCTACCCTCCAAAGCAGCCATTTTCTCCAGGGGAACTGATCTCTTTCATCTGGAGATCAATTGTAACAATGGGAGATCTTCAGGTCCCACCTGGAGGTTGGCAACCCTAGGGGAAAGTCAGCTACACAGCATATTTCACCTCAGAATAAAGCAGGTTGCATAAACAACTGACAATTCCAACTGTCTTGCGTAGGGGGGGAGTTTGAGGTGCGGAATGGAGTGAAGTCCAATCAGCTTCCATATGCAAATGAGCTTGAAATGCTGGTCCAATCAGAGAAGAGTGGCCTAGGCTGCAGTGGGTGGGAGAGAACTCAGGCAACGCAGCTAGTGGATAGGGACAGATTCTGAGTGACATATCAGGGAGCGAACTGATTTTTCCAAGCATAGAATCTTGCCAGACCACTATTCAAATATATAATAGGACTGGATAACAAAGAGCACCTCTGGAAGCAAAGGGTTCCAAAGCAGGTGAATGCAGAGTTTTATTTTTGTTTGTTTTCATTTTTTGTTCTCAGGTATTTGTTTTATTTATTTTTTGGTATATCTCTGTTTTTTGCTATTATGTTTGTTTTGGTTTTTTGTTTCCATTAGTTTCATTAGAAAACACATTCCCAGTTATATTTTTTGTTGTTTGTTTGTTTTCTGCTCAATACGGATGAACTCTTCAGGGGTTGTACCCCTGCAACCTACCCACAAGTGTGAGATGTTGCCTACCAAAACCCAGGCAGAAGGACAAAGGAGCTAGTTTTATAAGTAACTAAAATTCTCACAAAGGGCACTGGAAGGAATTTGGTGTCCCAAGAAAGGGATTTTGGCATCTTAAGAAAGAACGTATGGCAAAGGAGTCATGGAGACTCTCACACAGCTTAGGGCTTTTCCACATTCTTATTTTCATCCTTTATAAGTTCCTGTTGCTTGAGAAGGACTCTGTTCTGCATGTGTTTTGCTCCTTCTAGTGGCCAGTTCCATATTACATCTGTTTATGCCTGGCATAAAGGTAAAGGTTCCCTTGCTCGAAAGCCAGTCGAATCCGACTCTAGGATTGCGGTGCTCATCTCCGTTTCAAAGCCGAAGAGCCAGCGCTGTCTGAAGACGTTTCCGTGGTCATGTGGCCGGCATGACTAAACACCAAGGTGCATGGAACACTGTTACCTTCCCACCGAAGTGGTACCTATTTATCTACTTGCAATTTCTTGCTTTCGAACTGGTAGGTTGGCAGGAGCTGGAACTAGTGACGGGCGCTCACTCCTTCATGCGGCACCCGGGTCTCGAACTGCTGAACTACCGACCTTCCACAGCCTGCAGTTCAGCGTCTTAATCACTTGAGCTACCGCAGCTGCCTGGCATAAAAACCTGCAAATCTGAAGTGATTATGCCAGACAAAAATGATGCCATATTGATTTGACCACTAGAAGTAGCAAAACACATACAGAACAGAAAAGAACTCCAAAGAAACAGGAATTTAACAAGTAAGGAAAATGAGAATGTAGAAAAGCTGTTAGGCAGCAGCAAGCAGGTAGTTAACCTACCAAAGAACCTCTGAATGCACAGTTTCTCGGTGAGGAAGCACTTGGCATAGGCAAAGAGTGGCACTAGTACTTCTTTTACAGAATCCAGAATGTTCCTCCACCCCAAGCCATGGAATAATGCAATGCTAGATTTCTATGCCAGACCAGTCCTTCCTCCCAATCAGCACATGTTCCAGTGGCAAGAGGTGACTGGAAAATAGCCCTGTCACATTATCCCCTAGTTTACTTACTCTCCTCCAGTTGCCTCATCAAACTGCCAGACAGCAAGGCACAAGAAATTTCTCTTACAAACTTGTGTTCGGTGTTCACATTAGGTTTGCTAACTATATTTTTTTAAACCAGCATGTCTTGGTGTACTTTTTGATTAATTTGAGTATAGTTGTAATAGGGTTGCCAGATCTCTCCTGGCAACTGATGGAGGATGTGGGGGGGGATGCCAGGAGAGGGAGGTAGACCCAAGCTACATCACTGGTAACTGTATTCACCCGAAGTGACACCATCATGCTGGAACATCGCAGTGACACTCTGATATTTGGGCAAAAACTCTGTGGTAAAAATAGACTTCTACTATAGAGTTTTTGCCCAAATACCAGCATGTTACCAATGTGATGATGTCACTTCTGGTACATGCCTAAAGTAATGTTATCATGTCACTAGTGTCATAGCCTGGACCTCCCTCCTGCTCCTGGTAAGTCCCCCCACTGGCCAGCTGATTGATGGCAGGTGTGGGGGATCCCCCGCCTCCAGCAGGGAGATGGAATCCTAAGTTGTAAGCAGAGTTACACCCTTCTAAGTCGACTGAAATCAAAGGGCTTAACTCTGTTTAGGTTGGCACGAGTAATGACCTTTCTTCAAGGCACAGGGGTGACTAATGGCAAGATGCAGCTTCATGCAGTTGCACATACCAGGTACAGTGACTGCTAGCCATATTTGAAATAATGCATTATCTCTTGTGGAGAAAGACCGTCCTCCTAAAATATAGATGGGATGTTTCCAGAATAATCTATAAACAAGAAGAGGGGAACATTAGAGTCCTGATTGTAGGTGTTTTGGTATTTGTTGTTGTTCAGTCGCACAGTCGAGTCCGACTCTTCGCGACCCCATGGACCAGTTTACGCCAGGCCCTCCTGTCTTCCGCTGTCCGCTGAAGTTTGCTCAATTTCATGTTTGTTGCATCGATGACACTGTCTAACCATCTCATCCTTTGGCGTCCCCTTCTTCTTTGACCTTCAATCTTTCCCAGCATCAGGGTCTTCTCCAGTGAACGCTCCCTTCTCATTTGGTGGCCAAAGTATTTGAGCTTCAGCTGCAGGATCTGGCCTTCCAGGGAACAATCAGGGTTGATTTCTTTTAGGATTGACTGATTTGATCTCCTTGCAGTCCAAGGGACTCTCAAGAGTCTTCTCCAGCACCATAGTTCAAAAGAATCTATTCTTCGGCGCTCAGACTTCCTTATAGTCCAACTCTCGCAGCCATACATTACTACGGGGAATATCATTGCTTTGACCATGCGGACTTTTGTTGTTGGCAAGGTGATGTCTCTGCTTTTTATCATGCTGTTTAGGTTTGCCATCGCTTTCCTCCCAAGGAGCAGGCGTCTTTTAATTTCATGGCTGCAGTCACCATCTGCAGTGATCTGGGATCCTAGGAACATGAAGTCTGTCACTACTTCTACGACTTCCCCGTCTATTTGCCAAGGAGTGATGGGGCCAGATGCCATGATCTTAGTTTTTTTGATGTTGAGCTTCAAGCCCACTTTTGCACTCTCCTCTTTCACCCTGAGCAAGAGGCTCTTTAGGTCCTCTTCACTTTCTGCCATCAGAGTGGTATCGTCTGCATATCTGAGGTTATTGATCTTTTCCCCAGCAATCTTAACTCCAGCTTGTGATTCATCCAGGCCAGCATTTCGCATGATGTACTCGGCATATAAATTAAATAAGCAAGGTGACAATATACATCCTTGTCGTACTCCTTTTCCTATGCTAAACCAATCAGTTGTTCCATATCCGGTTCTAACTGTTGCTTCTTGACCCTTATACAGGTTTCTCAGGAGACAGGTGAGGTGGTCTGGTACTCCCATCTCTTTAAGAATCTGCCATAATTTATTGTGATCCACACAATCAAAGGCTTTAGCATAGTCAATGAAGCAGAAGTAGATGTTTTTCTGGTATTCTCTTGCTTTCTTTCTCCATAATCCAGCGAATGTTGGCAATTTGATCTCTAGTTCCTCTACCTCTTCGAAACCCAGCTTGTACTTCTGGCAGTTCTCTATCCACGTACTGTCGGAGCCTAGCTTGTAGGATTTTGAGCATGACCTTGCTAGCGTGTGAAATGAGTGCAATTGTGCGATAGTTTGAACATTCCTTGACGTTGCCCTTCTTTGGGATTGGAATGTAAACTGACCTTTTCCAATCCTGTGGCCACTGTTGTGTTTTCCAAATTTGTTGGCAAATTGAGTGCAGCACTTTAACAGCATCTTCTTTTAAGACTTTGAATAACTCAGCTGGGATACCATCACCTCCACTAGCTTTGTTGTTAGTAATGCTTTCTAAGGCCCATTTAACTTCGCTTTCCAGGATGTCTGGTATAGTGCTTATAAAATGTGTTCCTCCTGAGGTATTATCTGTGGAGGAAAAACGCTAACATTATTATCTGCCCTTAGTTTGTCAAAGGAAAAGTGAAAGAGTAAGCCCTATGGGTAGGGTTGCCAGGTGCTTCCAAGTCCCTGGCAGGGGACTTTGGGTGGTGTTACTGGTCCCCAGTGTGATGATGTCATGAAGAAGTGACATTATCAGGCTGGAGACCAGTGTCCCCTGCTTCTTGCCGAAAGCATTTAAAGGGTCCCTTTAAATGCTGTTGGGAAGAGGTGGGGAAGGGAGGTTGCGCACACCTGCACTCCATGCCGCAAATTCACGGCTTAGAGTGCAGGCGTGCAGTCCCCGCCTCTTCCCAACAGTATTTAGAGGGTCCCTTAAAATGCTGCTGGGAAGAAGTGGGGGGCCCGCATGCGCCTGCACTCCAAGCTGCATATCTGCAACTTGGAGTGCAGGCGCACATGGCCACCTCTCTTCCTTCCTCCCTCCTCCAAGATTTCAAGGGTTAGCTGGAGGGCCCTTTAAACCTTGCAGTAGGGGTGGCTGGGTAGTCACTCTCGGGGTCAGGGCTTCCCCCACCAGCCAGCTGGCTGGTGGGGGAAAGAGCCCACCAAATCGGGGAAGCCCCCGCTGGGACTGGGGATCTGGCAACCCTTCCTATGGGTGTTATCTAAGATAGCAATATTGGATCACCTTCGAGCTATAGCAAACTTTGTTTCAGAATACACCTTTCTGTTTTCTTACCTGTACACTCCTTGCAAAGTATGTATTTGTACATAATATGCTGCCTTAAACTAAGTCAAATTACAGGCCTGTGTAGGGTAGTACTGTCTAGTACTAGTGGAACTAGTAGCAGTTTCCCAAGCAGGGGTCTTGCTTTTCAGTCGGAGGTGCTATGAACTGAATCTGAAGCTATATGCCTGCAAAACTTTGGCTGTACCACTGAGATACGGAGTATAATAGTGACATCACATTTCTTCAAGAGGAAGAAGCCCAGCTAGTTTAGGAATCTGTACAAACATTTTTTTTTTCTGTCATACTTACAGAGAGCAAGAAAACAATCCTTTTTTGTGTGTTTCATCAGAACAACCCATTCTAGCTAAAGCTCTTCATCTCTTTAGGAGCTTCTGAGTAGGCACCTTTTCATTTTTGGTTTTCTGTGTTGCCATTGTGAACATTTCCACTTCAACTACTTTGTTGTCAGTGTTCCCAATAGATTTCTTTATTTTATAGCATTTTTAACCCTTTATATGTCATATATAGGTGACATAAAAACAAATATCCTCTTTAACAACAATAATTTTATTGAACTTTATTTGAGTCCAGTGGCACCTTTAGGACCAACAAAGTTTTATTCAAGGTATGATGCTAAGAGTAAATAACTGAGATCCTGCTTTACAGTGTTATATCGTCTCTGTCACCAGATCGACCATTCACCCCACCTCAAAAAAAGTATGCTGTTAGTTACCTCCATGCTCGAGAGGAGGTGAATGCGGCATAACAACAGGATCTTAGTTATTTACACTTAGCATTCCACAATTAAGAAGGATACAGTTATACATTAAACTCCTATTTTGACATTTATTTGCTCCACTACGTGTTCACAATCTGCCTATACGTATGGACTGTTACTTCCATTTCAGTGTATCTGAGGAAGTGTGCATGCATACGAAAGCTCATAATTTGAATTAGAACTTTGTTGGTCTTAAAGGTGCCACTGGACTCAAACTTTGTTCTACTGTGTCAGACCAACACGGCTGCCCACCTGGATCTATCGTTATTGAATTTTGTAAGTGTACCTTGGGGGGAGGGATAAAGGTGATGGTAGTTTTGTCCTAAGTGGGGAGAAACCATGACAGAAACTGGGGTTTTCAAATTGACTGAGCATGAAATTCAGTCACTTCCCTCCTTGTATCCCACACACAGTCCTGGGGTATTTTGTGTATACTGGCTGGGTTAGCCCTCTTAATTCTCCATTACACTGGCTTATTTAATTCTCTTCTCTTTCTGGATCAAGACAGGGAAGCTGAGGAAAGGTGGCTATGGGTGGGGAGGGGAGGGGGTATCCAGGCTATTAATATCTCTTCTGTAGATGATTAGTGCTCCATTAATTTGTGCTTAGTTTCTAAATGAAGCAAGTGTAGTAAAGCTAATGAAGAGGTGAAAGAGTGGGAGGGGGCTGCTGAGCCAATCGTCCTATGATGTATTATTAAAAGGAAATTACAGGATACTGCTTCATGCATCCAGCTTGATTTTGAAACCTGATGGATTTTTCTGTGGTGGGTGGGAGCTGCGGTTTCTAAGAGGCTCCTACAAAGCATCTCAAAGTGACGTGGCCCAGGCATGTTAATTTCCAGTGCGCAGAAAAAAAGCCCCTTTTATCTTACTCTCCAGCTTCAGCGTCCCTTCTATGTGCACATGGATATTTATAGCTGAGGCTCCCTCTCGGTGCGTTTCTTGTGCTCTCTAAATATACGTGGTCCCATTATACAAATCACTGAGCTGAGATGCAGTGCAGGTGGATGATGGAGAGGAGAAGATGAAAACTGCACAGATTGCTAAAGGGCGACAGCGACAGGAGTTCCTTTGTACATCCTACACATTTCTGCACCACTTTTGACTTTCCTCCCCAAGTAACTTGTTTCCCATTGGAGCGTGGTATAGAGTCAGAGGTTATGTTCCCAACAATCAGGGCATGTTCTGAACCACTGCTACACTGAGGTCTCCTTTGGTTAACTTGATTTATCCTCCAGTGTGTCTCAGCTCAAGTATATATTATATATCCACTAACTTTACTTCCATGTACCAGTTCTGGGTTTACCTGGGCTTTGTCCTTAGTGAGCCTCTGCTTCGTTCATAGACACACACATTTATAAAGATGGAAATCTCCTGTGTGGTTAGGATGTCAGACTGGGATCTGGGAGACTCAAGTCCCGATCGTCATACTGCCCTGAAGCTTGCAGTTGTGCTGTTGCCCTCTCTCAGCCTAACCTCTCCCAGGGAGTTGTTGTGAGGATAATAATACGGACAGGAGAACTGTGAAATCTCTTTGGAGGAAGGGTGGGATAAAATATAAGTAAGGTGGATAGATCAGTAGATAGATAAGCAGAAAGAAATAGGGACCTGACTGGACCTCCTCACAGTTCTTTCAGCCTGATATGGTGCCCCAGCAAGAACCATGACTAGATTCCACTGCAGAACATGAGGCAGTCTTCCTTCTCTCTCTCAGGACCCTGGGCAGTCCTGACTCAAGAGGGTACTGCGATAAAGAATCATCATAGTTGGAACCCCCCTAGCTACCACTGGGTGTAATTACAGCAAGGGGCCCAAGCAAGCTACGCTGATCAGCCTCAGGAGATGAGTTAGTAGGAGAACAAAGCATCCTCTTTTGTGCTATCTGAATTGGCTAACAACTGTAGAAAAGATTTTTGGCCAGCCTCCTACCATATCCTGAGCACTGCTATTTCTTTGGAGGTGCTCCAAATGTCTGAGACTGGTGGAAGAGGAAAAGGCTGTTAGTGTCCAGTAAGATAGAATCTGGTGGGCAGCTGTGTTGGTCTCAAGCAGCAGAACAAAGTTTGAGTCCATTGGAGCCTTTAAGACCAACAAAGTTTTTTTCAAGGTGAACTTTCATATACAATTGTGTCTGAAGAATTGTGCATGCACATGAAAAAGCTCACCTTGAATAAAAATGTGTTAGTCTTAAAGGTGCTGCTGGACTCAAACTTTGTTCAGTTAGTGTCCCAGTGAGATAAGGAGCATGTGCATGGACCTGCGTCTCTCCGGCATGATTCACACACATGTGTGTGTGTATATAATTTCATCTTTTTGCACCTGTGGTTAGTGTACACCTGTTGACTGGCAACTGAATATGTGGACCGACTCTTGTGAAAGCATGTGATACACTGTAAATCGATATTAATATTCCCTCTGTGGTATCCTGTCTGTGATGCAAGTCATCATTTGAGGCTTCAGTCAGCAAGTGATTGACGTGCATGTGTGAACCAAACCTCCATGTCTGTGAGAAAGAATTAGCATGTGGGGTGGGGCGGTTCTTTAAATGCTGTCCATCAGTCAGTTCAAAACTGGCAGTTTGGCCATCAACTGAACATAATACCCCAACCTCTGTCTGTGTACAAAGACAGAATTTCTTATTCAGTGCCCAGGATTATTTGTAGTTGGAGGCATACATCATACTCTAGGCACAGAGTAGATGCAACCAAGATGTGCTATGTCAGAAGTAATATTCAGTCAAGCAGAGTATCAACAAACAAAGTGTATGCTATGTCCTGTTGTGGCAGGGTAAACTTCTATGAGGTGGCTCTGCTTGTGTTTGCCCAGACACCCGACACCACTGGAATGCACAGAAACAACACAGCAGCAGTACCTGACAGATGTAAAATGATGAAGGATGAGTATACATGATGGATATAAAATGTGCTTCTGTATCTCCACTCAGTGAAAAGAAGGGCAGAAGGGGAGCCCTGCAAAGGCACTCTGAAGTGTCTCATAGAAATCATTGAGAAGGGAAGTGGGAACTAAGAAAAACTATGCAGAATAAGAGCTTTTGCATCCAGACAAATTATGACATGGTCTAATGTGGGACTGAGAAACTAGCAGAAAGACACATCTTCCAGTTATTTTTACACAAGGTGTCCAGTATATTAACATTAAACATAGAGGAAGAGTGCTCAGGTCTTCTTTCCCGCCCCCCACCATAAGAATGGTCTTGGTTACTAATGCCTTCCAGCTAGTATTTTGTAGTGGAATCATTCACTGATTATGAACTTTTCAAGAATTCCTTCCCTCACATCCCAGCTTTATGCAATTCTTGTAAAAGGTCCAGAATGATTGACAAGCCATCATTGCGGGTTGCATATTTTCTGTTGAACTTCTTGAGGAAAAGATAAACAGCAGAAATGTAAAAGATCGGTTGTTTAGGAATGAGTGGTGCCTGGTTAAATGGATCCTGCTGATGTCCTGCGTGCAGAAGTGCCATGCCAATATTGGAAGGAAAATAAATTTGTTCAGAGAATGCTGCACCCTTAGTACCTTCCTCCAGGATGCTGTCACTAAAGCCGCTAACAGAGCTGACATGAATAGTTGAGGTTTAGCACTCAAGATAAGAATGGCCACAGGAAGCATTCAAACTCAGCGGGGATTCTTCTCCTCCTTAAAGTCAAGCATATCTTTAGATGTCTGAGAGCCAATTCAAATGTTCAAGCAAGCATATGATATCCATATGGCTATACTACATCATATCCATATGGCATATCCATATGACTATACTACATCAAAATTCACAAGGAAGTGGGGCTGGCTGGCTTGGAGTCAACATCACATCAAAATGGCCTCTGAAATGAAAAATTAACACCCCAGGAAAAAGCTAGAAAACCAGAATCCCACAAATGCTTTCTGAGGCAATATTGTCATGTGTATGATGGTACTTCCCTGATCTGGATAGCCCAGACTAGCCTGATCTCATCAGATATTGAAAGCTAGGCAGGGTTGACCCTGGCTAGTATTTGGATGGGAGACCTCCAAGGAATACCAGGATTGTGATATGGAGGCAAGCAATGGCAAACCACCTTTGAATGTCTCTTGCCTTGAAAACCCTACTGGGTTACCATAAGTCACCTGTGACTCGACCGCAAAAAGACAAAAGAAGAAATATACCATATGTTCTCCTGAAGATCTGAATTGGCTGGTACGGGATCAGAATTCTCAACTTTTTATGTGACTGAGCCTTTCAGACTCATAAAACAGATTCTCTTGAATAGGGTGTTGCTCTCAAAAAGCTTCCTGTTTTGAGGTGGTTCTGTTCAGGCCTAAAAGCAACATTGCTGTGACACTGCCTTTCTGAGGAACACCCCAAAGTGCAGAGAAGAGGTTCAGCCAGGGCTGGCCTGAGGTGTTTCTGGGCCCTATCGAGGTCAGCTTGTGGCGCCTCCCAGGTGATGCCAACCTCCCGGTGGGGCCTGGAGACCTCCTAGAAACATGCCTGGGAGGGGGGGCGCCGGGCGCCACAAGCTATCCTCGCCCCTGCATGCCTGCTGGAGCATGGCATGCTGGGCAAAACAGCAAGGAGTGGGAGTGGGTGGGTGGGCAGGCAGGCGCTGCCCAGCCCAGCCCCGCACGGATCCTCCCTCGAGGTCCAGACCGCTCGTTCCAGGACGGGCTGGAGGTGGCAGTGGGGCTGGCTGCTGCAGACCTGGCAGGAGCACAGAGAGAGAGAGAGAGAGAGAGAGAGATCAATCCCCGGATTACCTTTGGAGTCTGGTGCTGCTGGGTAGGCCAGCAACTGTCACATGCCCAGGTGCTTAATATTTCTGTTTTGTTTTTTGCTGGAGGCGGGAGTGGATACAGGCCAGCTGGAAGGCAGCTCACCTAGCCTCCCTCATTCTCCTGGCCCACATAGTGCTTCCGCCTCCTCCGTCCATCGTGCTGTATCAGCGACCCCATACAAGCCATTGGGGGCTTTCCTATGGGAGGCAGTGCTATGAGCATGCCAGTCACAGTGATGGACAGGGCGTGGAGGCGATGAGGTGTTCCGTACAAGGGCGAGCAGGCAGTAAGGCGCCAGCCTGCGAGTTATGGGGGCCTTTGGGCTTGTGAGCTTAAGAATGCAAGTTCTCCAGCTGATCTGTTTTCCCAGCCTTGCAGGTGGGAAGTGAGGGAGGAGACACTTCCGGGCACCGCTTCCAGATCACTGAGGAGGCGGCCGAGGAGGAGCCGGCTCCATAAGCTCCGAGGTTGGGGCCCGCCCCCCCGCCTGCCTTGGCTTCCTTTGGCCATGCACCAGCAAGCCTTTCAGCTCCAGCTTGCCTTTCAGCTCCAGCTTGCCTTTGAGCGTCGGCCAGGTGCTCTTCGCTATTGGTGCCACCCGCCCACCCCCACCTCCTCTTCCCCCTCTCCCCCACCCGGCAAGCTCCACCGCTGCCTCCTGAGCCCCGCCAGGGCGCTCTTCGCTGATGGCGGTGGTAGGGAGGCGGCGGCAGTAGTTGGCTTTTTGCGGGGCGGCGGACACAGTTTGGCGTCCCTGTGGGCTGGTGCCCTAGGCGAGCCGGCCCTGGGATCAGCACTCCATTACATTGTAAGAATTGTGAGAGCAAATCACAATATTGAAATGATTTGTCAGGAGCCAAGTTAGCATTTGGGTTCCTGACCCCATCTGATTTCTGTAATGTTAATGGTATCATGAGTGTTGGCTTATAGCAGGTTAGAACTGAAGAGCCATGAAATAGCTTGCATGTTCAGTCAGTCTGGAAAATTAGAAAGATCAGCAAAGTCTTACTTCTTCAAAACGGTTGTTAAAATCCATTGGTTTAACCTTCCCTGCACCTTTTCCCTATAAACAGCATTCTTTTGATTTCCAGGAATTATTTCAGTGCACACCATACTGTTAGTGACCTGAAACTCTACAATTTAAGGAACTGGAATACATAGGTTGATTGGAATGTATAAACAGAAGTGGAATGCAGGACTCTATGGCCCTGTCTACTTCCTTGTGCCAGAAAAGTAACATTCAGAATTGATGAGTCAGTCTCAGTCTGGTTTCCTAGCAATTACAAGTGATTTCCAATATCTTTTTGTAGCATCTTGTGACAGTGTATCATGCTTGAGTCATCTGAGATGTTTTGCAAAACTCTATCTTATGCAGGCACCTTACTGGTTCTACCTCATAGCTAATCTGAATGGCAGGGACTAATCTCATAGGATGGGGTATTGTTTGGTGTGGGCTTCTACATGGAAGACTGTGCCTTAAGGCAGGGAGTTGGATTCCATTATCATTGGGTTCCATCCAGGTCTAAGATCCTGCATTGTAATTGTATAGCCATCAAGACTCTCATATGTGTGAATCATTTTCCTGAAGGTTTGCCACAACTCATACTAAAGCTTCTTTTTAACACTTATTTCTTTATTGGGTGCTCAGATTCTTTGATTCCTTTCTTTGGGTTCATGAAGTTTGAATAATGCCAGTTTCTATCTTAACCCTTATAGTTCAGTTGCTGTTTAGATGGCAACAGTGGAAAGCTGTTTGTATGAACCTGTAACTGAACCACCACCACCACCCTGCTCCCAAACCTGTCACGTGTCTGGAGAAGATCCAGGCCTAAAAGATAGTGGACACAATCTTGACAGACTTAAGCATTCTTAAGTCCCACTGATTTTAGTGGGAGCAAAACAAGCACAGATGTGATGATTTCGCCCTCCTTCACAGGATTTCCCTTTATATTGTTCATAATTGAGCAGCCTGTTTTCTTATTTCTTTGTTTTTCTCTGGCTATCCCAACCAGTCGTTTGAATGTATATTGGTAAATGC
This sequence comes from Gekko gecko, assembly GCA_029375565.1. NCBI lineage: Eukaryota > Metazoa > Chordata > Lepidosauria > Squamata > Gekkonidae > Gekko > Gekko gecko. Next base: position 162,838,488 of record JAPDNY010000002.1, read on the forward strand.
TGACCCAGCCTAGGGAATTGAGGCAAGAGACTAAAATCCTTCTTTTGTCCTTGTTTGATAATGGCACAAAGAGAGGCTGATGGTAAATAAAAACTAACAATCTGTTTTATTTCACTTTGAGGGGAAACAGGTAGGAATCAGGTTTAGGGCTTATGAGGTGAACAGGCAACAGGAATGAGGTAACTTTGTATAAGAATAAAACCAGATAATTGTCACAAATAAGTAACTGTTTCTGTTACTCAGACAAGTCTTTACAACTTGAGGAGAGAGATTTCTCAAGTCTCTGCTTATATAAACAAGCATAAGTTTCTTGGTCTCACAGACACTAATGTTGGTGAAGGCAGGAACATTCACACAAGTTCCAGTTTCCTTCTATATCCACTGGCTAGGAATCACTCCCATCTTCTTGGACCTGTTTCCCTCATATTTGATAGAGATGGGCTCCACATCCCACTTCCCTCACTCGGGATCCTTCTTGATCCTCTCACAGTCTGCTTTGCTGTCTCACTGTTAACTATCAACTCCTGGTCCCTAACTGACACTCTCAAGAATTTCATTTGAATCCTCAGTCCCTCAGGGTTTTCAGACCACATTACAGCATTAACCATTTACTGTCCATTGCTGCAGAATTCCATCACTGAAATCAGTCTGCTTTAAAAGTGTTTCACATTCTCTGAATTATGCCTCTTAATATTAGTTCAACACTGTCAGCTTCAGTTGCCTGGGTTGTTTTTTATTGCTAGACCAAAATAGTTTTGTCACAAAATGCAAAATATCTACTGGGTTTGAATACAAACTGGAAAGAAAGGCCATTATAAGATGTCTCTCTTTTATCGTAAAATTTAGCACAGATAAAAGAGGGCTGTAGCATCTGTGCATCCTGTACAAATAAATATCCTTCCATCTCATACCTGTCAATTAACAGGGGACAAATTTTAGCCTGAGATCAAATGCTTTAGTTGATGAGTCTACTGACATCACCAAAGGGTCCCCCATTCTTAAGTGTGCATGATGTAAGATCAGAGGTGTATGTGCCCTATCATCTGAGATACAAGTGTCTTGTCTGGGCTTTACATAATGCTCAGAAAAGCTGCAACTTATTGCAGACTTAGCTGGTATCCTAAGCTGTGTAGGCATGATAGAAGACAAGCATGGAGACTTTGTTTTTCTCTGTTGCTCAGTTCATTGTAGATTTAGACTTAGGATGCCTGCTGCTACCAGGGGTGCTCACTGCTGTCCCCACCACTGATGCAGCTCCACCTCTTTGAGACTTACACAGGTGCAGCATCAGCACAGCACTGTGACAAACTCTGAGTTATGCCAACAGCCTTAACAAAGTCTTTTGTATGTTTAGCCTGGGAAAGAGAAGGCTTAGAGGGGACATGATTGCAGTCTTCAAATATTCATTCATTCATTCATTTATTACGGGTCTATATGACCGAAGTCTTGACCAGAAGAAAAGGGGTAAAATTAGTACATAAAATATAACATAAAATATGACAAGAGCATAGTCACAATCAGTAAACATCAATAAAACCCAGGCAGTGGCCCAGAAGTTAAAAATAGCCTATCTACACTTGGGGCGGAACCAACTAACTAAAATCATCCAAAGGTTGAAGATCAATATAGGTATTATCAGGGTTGATAAAATTTTCAATGTTTCTTGAGAGCAGCAACCTTTGCCAGGAACTGCGCCAGATTGGCTGTTATCAATCCATCAGCATTTGAGTCAGATAACAACACTGAGAGCACCCAAGGCTGCGAGGGAAGATTCATCTTCATAAGAATGGGAGTAATATATGTTCCTCTATCTTGAGTCCAGTGGGGGCAGCGAAACATCAGATGGTCTAAAGTTTCAATTTCACCAGAATTGCAAAGGCAGAGGCGATCTGAATAAGGTAAGCCTTCAAATCTGCCCAGTGTTACCATCGTTGGAAATGCATTTAGGCGGGCCAACAAGAGGGCACAATGGTGGGATGGAATTGGGAGCGTTGAATGAAACTCAGGAAGTCTCTCTGGTGGGGACAGCCCCAAGGCCAAAGGAGAACAGGTGCGTCTGGCCCTGGCCACGGTACTGGCCCAGTCCAACTGCTTGAGTTTCTTCAAAGCCTCCTTAAGCTGGGACGGCATAAGGTCTTCAGTGGGTGAGGAAATCGAAACTCCCAATGCCCTGAGTTTACCAGCAAGAAGGGACAACCAAGGATTAGATGAGACGAAGATGAGACGAAGAAAGCTGGCCTGGGGATGGTGACTTGGGTCGGATAGCTTAAATCTCAGCTTGAATGCCTTTTCCAAGGATGTGCTTCAAGCGAAGATTGAACCAGTTCCATACAGAGGACAGTCACAGCAACACACCGTGGAGTTCCTGTAATTCTCCTAAGAAAGGAGTTTAGCTGGGAATCTAATTTCTCATCCAAGCCAGCAATCCAGATTTCTGCCCCATATAGAATTTGGGAGACCACCTTTGCATTGTACACCTCGATGGCAGGAGGAATCCGCTTAGCCCCCTTTGTATGGAAAAATCTTTCAACTAATGCCATGACGAATCTGGATGACTTTTTAACATACGTCAGGTGAGTGGACCAGGATAGATTATAGCTAAAAACAATACCAAGGTATCAGAAAGAAGAAACCCATTCTAGTTGACCATCTCCAACTTTAAAATAATGAGGGCCTCTTCTTCTAGTAGAAGAGAAGCAAAGAATCTTGGACTTTGCATAATTCACGGTGAGCTCTTCTTGTTTACAATAATCCAGAAAAGCATTGACAATAGACCTCAGTCCAACTTCAGATATTGCCAACAGGACAGCATCGTCAGCATAAAGTAGAAGTGGTATAGAAAGACCAGCTAGATACGGAGAATGTTCGGCTCTCTTTTTGAGAAACAGCACCAGATCATTGATGAAGATGTTGAACAGGGAGGGAGCCAATAAACATCCCTGTCTAACTCCCTTCTGCACTAGAAAGGAGTCTGTCCTGATTCCTGAAGAATTCACCCGGACCGAGGCGGATGTATTAGAATAGAGGGCCATAATCAATCCCAGTAATCTGCGGTCAATATTGGTGTTCATTAATTTCTCCCACAATCTGCGACGAGAGATAGAATCAAAGGCAGCCCTCAAATCCATGAAGGCCGCGTAGAGACAACCTCTTGGATGCGAAGAATACTTAGCAGCAAGATGGAGAAGTGTCAGACAATGGTCTGTGGTTGCAACACCCTGTCGGAAGCCACACTGTTCAGGGAAAAGGAACCTCTCTTCATCGAGCCAGTTCTGGAGTCTCTCCTGTACAAGTGCAGAGTAGATCTTCCCAGGAATGGCAATAAGGCTTATCGGTCTGTAATTCCCTGGATCGTTGGTGTCCCCACCTTTGTGGATTGGTACCACAGTAGCTGTCTTCCAGATACCGGGGATGCTAGCTGATTGGTTAATATCCGTAAACAGGTGGGCCAGATGGTGGGCCCACCATTCAGAATTAACCAAAAATAGTTCTAGGGATATAAAATCTGGGCCCACCACTTTGCCAAGCTTCATCTGCTTAAGATGTTCCAGTATTGACTCAGGAGAAACCCGCTCCCAATCCGGGGCAGAGGTCAGAACCTCATTGATTTCCTTTTCGTCGACAGGGCATTCTGATGACTGATACAAAGCTGCAAAGTGCACCCTCCATCTAGCTGGGGAGATTGTCGCCACGGTATCGGCTTGACATCCTGGTCTGACAAGCCTCCAAAAGGCCTTCACATCTTTGCTCTCCAGTATGGTAGCAAGAGATTTCCAACCTTGGGTGGCCATGGCTTCCTTTTTCTTTTGAATTAAATCCTTAAAAACTTTTTTGAGAGAAAAAAATTCTACCAGGTCCTCAGGTCTTCTGGTAAGCCTATAGCACCATAATTTAGCTCGAATGGCCTCTTGGTCAACTTGCATTTGGCATCGAACAAATGATTTGAGTAACTTCCCGGCGTCCTCCGCTGGTCCTCTGTAATCCTCTTAACTAGAGAACAGCTATCCACGAAAAAGTTGAGAAGATTAAGGTAAAGTGTAGATTGCAGCTGGAAGGGATTTAACAAAGAGGGAAGCTTAGGGAGGTTGCCAGAGACCAGGCAATCTTGAATTTCAGCAACCTGCAAGACATCCACTGGGGGATTCCTACGTGCACATCTAATCCACTGTATAGCATCCCCACTGGACTTTGTCACAGCTGCCTCACCTTTATTGCCAGTGGGAATGTTTGGAGAAAGAAACAGTGGAAGATGATCACTCCCTAAGTAGTCTCCAATAACAAACTCTTGCACCAAGGGGAAAAATTCTTGAGATATCAATAGAAAATCAATAACACTAGAACCCCTTGGAGTATAACATGTAAAATCGCCTGGTATATCCAGAGAGATTACGCCATTCAAAAAAACAGATTCTGCATAAGCGCCATAATGGCTAGCCATTTGCCAACTAGATTAACCTTTGGGTCCTTGGAAACACGGTAAAATCAAGGAGGAGGCAAAGCTAAGTCGTCCAGGTCACCTACTGAGGACAACAATTGAGCATCAGAGGCACCAATCCTGGCATTCAAATCCCCTCCCACGAGCATCACAGAAGCGGGATAAGTCCGCTGAAGTTTCTCAACCATTCCTTCCAACTCACTCCAGTGCTTTTCAGTCTCTTCCTCTAGTAAGAGCGGGGGGATATAATTATTCATCAAAAGTAAGGTGCGATCGAAGGAAGTAAGTTTCAATATAATCACCATCCGATATGATGAAGACATCAAAAGAGAGCACATAGTCACTGGCAAGTTGTTGGAGATCAAGCACGCCACACCAGCCCTGGGACGTCCAGGGCCAGAACCCTTAATTGCAGAGGAAGAAAAGGCCTGAAAGCCAGCCACATTCAGGGCCCCGGTGGACCAGGCTTCCTGCAGCATAACAATGTGATATTCCGAAAATGACTCAACAATAGAACAGTCGTGGTTCTTTGTCTTCCACCCATTCACATTCCAAGAGAGAATCCGAAGCTTCTGAATGATGGATTGTCAATCTATCTTGGATTTAGCCCCGGTTCTCTCTACTCTGTCTGATATAAAGGTTGGTTGTGAAGGGAGGGTTGTTATCTCCTCTGCACCTGGATCACAGAGAATGCAGCCATTAACAGGAGGTAAAGTCGGATTCTGCAGATGATGAAACCTCCGTTCGGCATCATCAATGAATGAGAGAGACTGCTGCAAAGTGGCTTCTTGAGTAATATTTCCCCCAATCTGTTGCTCCCTCATATCGGATTCCATTATCAATGGGGGGCCACCCCAAGAGTGGTGGACCATGGCTGTGCACACCGATTTATGGGAAGTAGGCACTCCAGGATTAGCCTCAGTGTCGTGCAGGGCCTCATTTGCTATAGATGGTGAATTTGCAGGGCCATACCCTTGTGGGTGGAAACCCTGGTTGCAAACGTTATGTCTCTCATCCAAAACTTGTACCAAGGTCAAGACGTCGTGCATATACTTGATATTCTGTAGGATCGCCTCTTGCCCCAATGAAGATGGCTTCTCTGCATTCTTGCTATCTTCTACATTCCTGGTGTCAAGAAGAAAGCTGCCAGCCTTCCCCACTTCTGGAGTCTCCTTCCTTTTGCCTTGAACCAACTCCTTCATCTGAGATTTCACGGGCAAGTCTTGAAAGGACTGAGCTACAACTTGCTGAAAGACTCTCTGTGATCTAATCCTAAAAAACTTGAGCCGGGCACTATTGTTAAAAAGAAGTTGCGGAATATACTTGGAGGCAAAAGTAAGGGTGACTTTCATGTGATCTTCAGACTGGGAGACAAGCTGTATATACTCTAAGTCAACCTTCTTATGTGGAATATCTAAAATTTGACTTAGAAATCGTTCAGCTGAACGCTTGGATCTCCAGTCCATAAGCTGTCCTCTCCAAGGACGAATGATAAGTGTGGCTTGGTGTTGTTGAAGAATAGTATAGAATTTGCAGTCAGATTTCCTAATAGAGGGCTCCTCTGCGCTCAGTCCATGTACAGGATTTATTCTTGATCTTTCGTGGCTGGGATTATTTGTATCATGGCCAGCAAATATGATCTGCTCCCCTAATTCTGCAATCTTTGACTCCACTCCTCTAACAAGAGAGATCAAAAACTGCAGCATCTCACCCACCAGTAAACATTGCTTAGCAAAAAGGGCACCACCCACCCTTCCACTATCGCCCTTCAAATCAACCCCAAAGAGTGGTGACGAGTCCGTTTGAATTGACTTGTCCATTCCTAAACAGGGGTACTGGGTAGAGACAAAAGGGGGATCTAACATATCGTTCACCACCTGCAGGAAACTCCTTGTCCCAGAGGGGAAGGCTCAGCCTGGTTGTTAGTGTCCTGAGCCAAAATCTTATCATAATGTGTGGCAACGAGCCACCTATCCAAGGATTCTGTCCAAATAATTGCATATCTCTTTTTATGGGGTGGGGAAACCTCTGGGTTCCCCACAATCCTAGACCTCCTTCCCATACTATAAACCTTGGCTAAGTTGCTGAAAAAGTACAACTAAATCATGAATGGGAAAATATTTCTTTCACAATTTGGCCAGACAGTCCAGCTGGTGCTGTTAATTAGTCACAATGAGTAAGAGAAGAGAACACAGGGACACGCCCAAAGAGGCAAAAGATACCGTCCTTCAGCTTCAAACTTCCCAGCAAACAAACAGCAACAGCAAAAATCTTCTTCCCTTCAGCAAGTAGATAATTGGAATAACCTTACCAAGACTTGTAACTGAAGGTTTGAGTCCGTTCATGATAAGTGTGGTTATCTGCTACAACTGCAGACTGCAGGCTATTAACGAGATCGAATCCTTCCTTGCTCCACTCCCACCTTTACTCCAAGGCTAAACAGCAGTTTCCATAAGGAGGCCAGCCTACAAATTCTTGCAAGTTCTTTCAAAGATCAAGAAAGTAACAGAGAGCGAAGACAGTTCTCTTGTTGAGCCAAATAATGAGGAAATAGATCCAAAAAAGGAGAGACTTGCCAAGAGCAGAAAAACACACGTCCAACATGCTGACTTTGCCTACAGTACAACCCCCACCTACCGTGACAGATTCCGTGTTCAATATCGTCCAAGTGGACACTTCTACCCTGATTGCCTTACTGATGATGTCGGACCTGCTTCAGGCGGCCAAAGTCCCATGGTCTCATCTGGCATCTACCCCTGTCTCGAGCTGGAGAGTAGATCTTATGTATAAGGTGCAGGAGCAAGGTGCTGAGTTTTTATTTACCCACCCTAAACCCAATTCAGTCGTAGCCACTTCTTCTTCCAAAGGCAGATGCAGTCATTCCACACACACACACCCCACCCGAGAAAGAAGGGAGGAAACTTGATTCGTTTGGAAGAAAAAATTATTCTACCGGAGCACTCAGCATTAAGACTTCGAACTATACAGCATGTATGGGGAGATATCAGTTTGCTCTTTGGGAGCAGATGTCTGCATTCATTGCAACTCTCCCTGAGGACTCTAACCACCAGGCTTGTAGAATTCAAACAGAAGGAATGCTCCTGGCCAAACACCAGTTCAATGCTGCTAAATACACATTGGATGCGGCAGCCAGAACGCTGACTTTAGCCGTTACCCTCCAGTGACATGCTTGGTTACGCTCCACGGCTTTACCGCAGGACACCAGGACGCTTGTTGTAGTTCTCCCTTTCGAGGGTGAGGGCCTCTTCAGTACCACAACTGATATGGTCCTGCAAGACAAGAGCATTAAAAACATCACAGAATTTAGGGGTTACGTCAGCTCCTAAACCATCCAAAGTGAAATCCTGGAACAAGCCATGGTCTTGCAGATCATCTCTTAAGTTGTCCCCAGAAGCACTATGGCAATGCTCTCCCACTGTGTCTTCCTGCCCCTATGGGCACAAACCAAAATTTTCACCCATCGCTCCACCTAGGGCTGACTCCCAAAGCCCCCAAGCAGAGCCTTTGACTCCTGTCGTCCCACCCCCACCCACCTATCTCCCTACCTGGCTGCTTGGCAACAGATCACTTCAGATCAGTGGGTACTGTCCATTGTTGAGAAGGGGTACCTCATAGAATTCATCCAGATACCCGAGGCCCCCAACTTCTACCTACCCCACCATCCATCATGCTCCTGGAACAGATCTAGAACTTTCTTCAAAAGGACACTATTGAACCAGTCCCAACAACGCAACATCAACATGGGTTCTATTCCCGTTACCTTACGGTCCCCAAAAAAGATGGAGGCCTTCATTTCTATTATGAACCTCAGGGGACTCAACAAGTTTATCTCATTCCAGAAATTCTGTATGACAACTTTGCAAAGTATTCTTCCCCTCCTCAACAAGGGTGCCTGGATGGTGACTTTGGACTTGCAAGATGCATATTTTCATATAACTATCCACCTGATCCACAGGAAGTTTTTGTGTTTTGTGATCGTGGGAGACCACTTTCAATACAAAGCTCTCCCTTTTGAACTCTCCACAGCACCCAGAGTCTTTACAAAAATGATGATCATCGTTGTGGCATACCTTCGCCTTCAGGGCGTGCGGATTTTTCCATACATAGATGATTGGTTATTGATAGCAAGCTCCAGGGAGACTCTGCTCAACCATATCAATCTAACATTGGTCACCCTAAAGGGGTTGGGCCTGAAGGTGAACTTTCAAAAGGCCATGCTCCTTCCTTCCTTGAGAATGCAGTTTATTGGAGCAATTCTTGATTCAAATGTCTGCCAAGCCTTTCTCCCCCCAAGAGGGCAAGTGACATTATGACTCCTAATGAGGGCACAGAGGGACTTGTCCACAAGGCAGTTTCGAAGACTCTTGGGTCTGATGGCCACCACCACAGCGGTACTCGTCTTTGCCAGACTACAGATGAGGCCGCTTCAGCTGTGGTTCCTCAAGCATTTCCATCCACAGTGGCAGCCCCAGTCTCAACGGTTCATGCTCCCTGTACAAGTGCTGGATTCTCTACAGTGGTGGGGAAATTTGGACAACCTCCTTCAGGGAGCCCCATTTCATGCACTCAGCCCTGAAATGACCCTGACCGTGGATGCCTCCCTGTGGGGATGAGTAGCTCATCTCCGAGGTGTTTGTGTGGGTGCCCAGTGGGAACCGCATCTGACCCACAAGCACATCAACTTTCTGGAGCTACTTGCCATCCAGTATGCCCTGAGGTTGTTTCATTATCTCATAGCCCACTGCATGGTGGCATTCCTGACAGACAGCACCACCACGCTGTGCTACCTGAACAGACAAGGTGGTATGATGTCCAGGGGACTTTATCGACTGGCCCTGGAAATTTGGGCCGAGTGTCAATCTTGGGGTGAATTCATCATTGCCGCTCACCTACCCAGATTGCTCAACATCCATGCGGATTTTCTGAGCAAGGGAGGTGCATCCCTTCATGAGTGGGAACTCAACTGGACTTACCTCCAACTGATCTTTCACAGATGGGGCTGCCCAGAGATAGATGTATTTGTGACGCATCAGAATGTGAAGTGTCATCTGTTTTGCACCAGAGCAGGGCAGGACCCCCTGTCTTTGGGGGATGGCCTCCTTCCCCCATGGTCCCACAGGTATGTGTACCAGTTTCCACCAATTCCTCTACTCACCAAGATGATCAGCAAAATCATGAGGGAACATCCTCAGTGCATCCTTGTGGTGCCCTGGTGACCATGTCAACACTGGTTCCCAACTCTGCTTCATATGTCCCAGGGTACCTATGCTCATCTCCCCCCGGTACGAGATCTCCTCCTGGCTCAGGAGGGCCGAGTGTTTCACCATGATGTACCACACCTCAAACTCACAGTGTGGAAGATCCCCTAGCATAGCTTAAAAGCAGGATAGACCTTGTCCTGTTGAACTGTCGTAAGTCGACTACACGTCCTTCCTATGAAGGGAAGTGGAAAAAATTCCTGGCTTACCTTGAGTCATTGGGTTTGCCACCGCCCCCTACGGACTTGAGGGCAATATTTGGTTTCCTGTTGACCCGCCTAGACCTGGGTCTTAGTTGCTCCTCCTTAAGAGTTTATTTAGCTGCCATCTTCGCCAATCATCCTGCAGTGGATGGCTACTCCATTTTTCCCCACCCTCTAATGAAACAGTTTCTGAAGGGTCTTACTCATCTTTTTCCTCCAGCTCATGGGCTGACTCCCTCCTGGGATTTACCCCTGGTGCTGTCCAGACTCATGGGCAAACTGTTTGAACCCATGGCCATGTCTAATCTGCAGCTTCTCTCCTGGAAGACTGCCTTCCTGGTAGCCATTACCTCAGCTAGGCGAGTGAGTGAATTGTCTGCACTCTTTGGTGACTATCCGTACCTGTTTTTTCACCATGATGGTGTCACCTTGGCCCCAGATGTCTCTTTCCTGCCCAAGGTTGTTTTTCCGAGTTCCATTTGCAAGCTGACATTGCCCTTCCAACATTTTTCCTGTCTCCTACGAATGACGAGGAATGCTGTCTCCATACTTTGGATGTCAAGAGGCCATAGTCTTCTACCTTGATAGAACAAGGTCATTCTGGCAGTCACCAGCCTTGTTTGTCTCCTATGGCACACCTGTGCAAGGGAAGAAGCCCTCTTCACAGCGTCTGTCCAAGTGGATTGTGGAAACCATTAAACTATGGTCCTTACTGGCCAAAAGGCCACTCCCAGGCCCACTCCGGGCGCATTCCACCCGGGCAGTAGCTACATTCACAGCCTTCCTGAGAGGGTTGTCGCTCACTGACATCTGTCAAGCAGCAACCTGGGCTACCCCCCCCCCAATGTTCGTGAAGCATTACGCCCTGGATGTGCATCTTCATCAACATTCCATGGTGGGATGGGCAGTGTTGCAGGCGGCGCAAGCCTAGGACCTTCAGCTCCCTCCTCCAGGTAGGCCTGTTTTTTTTTGCTTGCTAGTCTCCCAGAGGTGTGATGCACAGAGACCACAAAGAAGATAAACAGGTTGCTTACCTGTAACTGATGATCTTGGAGTGGTCATCTGTGCATTCACACCACCCGCCCTCCTTCCCTTCTGCTTTTGGTCCTCTACTCTTTTTACTCTGAGACTGATGGCAGTGGTCAGAAGGAACTGGCAGGATTGTCAATGTGCAGTGGGACCAGCGTGTGACAGGGGAGCAGGCACGAAAATCCCTTTTGCTTTCAAGAGGAACTGATCGAGGTCGGCGCAGGTGCACTATATCCCAGAGGTGTGAATGCACAGATGACCACTCGAAGATCATCAGTTACAGGTAAGCAACCTGTTTTTTTAAGATTGCAGGGTGTGTTTTTTCTTTTAAAGACACTGTGCATCAAACATTGTTGTCAAACCAAATAGCAAAATCCTTTCAATACAAGCCCTATTCCTGAAATAGAAATATACATACATAAAGATAAAAACTGTAGTTCATACAGAAATAAAGTCCACCTTAAAATTAAGTATCTGTGTGTGCCACTGACCTCAGTGAATGCAATAAAAACAATGTGTTTATTTAATGTAAATCCATTAGAGCCCCTCAAAACAGTTTGTGTATGGTATTTAGACTTGCCAAATGAGGCCATATATATGGGGAGGGGGGAGAGAGATTGTATGAATGCAACGTGAAACCAAAGGGAGAGATTTCAATAAATAAATCTATGCCTGTTTTTCAAGTGCTGGATTCCCCCAATTTTTCTGGTCCTGGCTAAGCCTTTTAAAGGCCTTTAGGTGCAAGTGCATATTGATAACATCATCAGCACACATAGGCAGCAATTGCACCTTCTTCAGATGTTGTGGCCTATGTGGAACTGATCAGACCATTTTGGTCACTTGCTTGGAGTTATTCAGGGAAGGTCTGATCCGCACCATAAAGTTACAGCCTTCGCAGAGGTTCTGAATAGTAACACAGAAGTGCAGCATATTCAGATTTGTGCTAAGTAGCATAATTACAATTACCGTAATGCTGTTAGCCATTCACTGAATCATGCATTTGTGACAGGGCAGAGTGTGGTTTTCTTCCTTCTCAGGCTAACGCATCTGTTGCATTTCTGAGAATTAGGTGCAACATGGCTGTGTGAATGTCCCAAGCATCTACTGTCCCTTGGGACCAAGAATGTAGATTTGTAATCATAGTTGTATTGCCAGTTCTCATATTTATGCTTGTATGTGGGGGAGAGGGTTATCCATCCTCAATCTTTAAGTTAAGAACAAAGTACTATAATATGCCGCTCTGTTACCACCTGTAGAGAGGGGAAACAGATCAGGTAAGATTTCTTCTTTTAAAAGGAAGATTCTCTTGAAGAACTTTCAACAAATAAGTAATGACCAAAGTAAATGGAATTTGTTTGGGTTAACACATTAATATGCAATTCACAATCCAAATGGGAATACAGGAGTAGTTTACTGAGTTATGACTCTAAAAGGCACCTGGTACTTTGTGTTTGGAAGACAATATTCTCTGTCCAGTACATAAATAGGCTTGCTGTTTAGCCGGCATGCTAGCTGTTTGTTGAATGCAATTGCATTTGAGTTGCCCTCCAGTAGGAGGTGCTCTCCTTGGAATGCCTCTGCTTGCTTATTCTTCTCACCCTGTCTCTCTCTTTCTCATGCTCTTCTACCTCTTCCCACCAGATTATAGACAGCGAGAATGAAGCACTGCTGGCAGCTCTTACCGAGACACTGGATGACATCCAGGGAGATGACATGGGTCTGGCTGCCTTCAGAAATATGGATGAGGGGGACATGCCCATCAGCGGCTGCACATCACCCACCCCCTCTCCCAAACCTGCTGGCCCTGTCTCGAGGGGGCCTTCTCTGGCCCCAGAGGTTGATGAGCTGTCTCTAGTAAGAACCCACTTCCTACTGTTTAAGGTGGATTTGGATGCGCCTCTGATAAGCCGGCTGCATGGGTATGATAGGAAGCAAAGGTCTGAATTTTTTCATTATAGGCTTACAATTATAACGATACAAAAGCATATGCCTGTTGATTGTATACGTATACATGCGTGCTGCGCCATTGCTCTCACTTGCTTTGCTCCATTGCCATCCTAATGGGGGGAACAGTGGGACTGTTATGGGGAGGGAAATGGGTGACCAACTTAATGCACATTCCAGATCTGTAACCATTTGAAACAAAGCCTTGTTTTATAGTGGAGCCCTTTTCCTGGGGATTTTCTCTCCCATCTCAACCTCCCCATTTGGGCCATTCAGTCTTCAAATGCCATTCACTTGCATGGCCACCAGCTCAGTCCATACATCTCCCTGGACACCAGTTATTTTGGGCAGGGCTGAGTTCAATCTTCATTGTTCTAAAAAAAAAAAAGAAGAAAGCAAGCAGTTGTCCCATAATAGTAACCTAATATAACCTAAAATTGACATAAGCAACTTTGAGTCTCCCATGTACAAAGGAGGACAAAAAGCTTTCTAAATAACCGAATAAATAACTTCTGGGTCCAGAAAAACTGGATTCTGTGACTGTATACATTATGCAGATTTTGTATAACTCATTCCACTTTGCGAGGTGCTGTGGCTCTACCCCCGCTCACTAGAAAATGTGTTGTGAGCCTGAGGAGCAATTCTGGGTGGTTGCTATTTTCATCTCACCTCTGTCCCAAACACAGTAAGTGGACTTCGGCAAGCCATTCTTCCCCAGCCCTGCATCTTTAAGGCAGGGAATAATTTGGGCCCATTTTACAGGACTGTTGTAATTTGTACAATATAAGTGAAGCACTTTGAACACTAAAAGCACTATGTAAGTGTTAAGTCAGTCACCCTGTTAGGTTCTGTGGTTGCCCTGCACGCTTTCATGGAAGATGATGTTTGTTTTTTTAAAAAAATGAAAACTTAAGGCCCTTCCAGATGCAGAATTCTGCACCCACTACACCCTGTTGTTTCTGGGCTTATGTGGAATTGCAGAATACACAAAGCCCTACCAACATCTGCCACGCATAGTTCAGGAAACGTGGGGGCCCTAGGCTGTAGTCCTAGCTATTCTTGGTTCTCTGTGGCTTCTGTTGCATTTTCCTTATCCGTTGGCTTGCAAGGAAAAGCCACAGACAGGGAGATTTTATGTCTGCTAAAAGAGAAGGCTGCCACTTTTAAGCCCAGCAAGAGTACAGCAAGTCCTGAGGGGAGTAGAGAGCAGGAAGTTTTCCATTAGGCTCTTCTCACCTTCTGTTACCTGGCCATGTTTTAACTTATCTGACACAGCAGAGCAATTCTTCTCCCTTGTCTGATAGGTAGAGTGTTGGTGTGGGAAAATTGGTTTATAAACCCAGGCCCTTGGTCTTTCATTTTCAGACATTATCTGTCATCAATGAATGTCATGATTTCTAAAAGTGTATAGCGGCATCTGGTGGTGAAACTTGTGCATTTTCACTTCACACTGAAGTGTGCATGTGCGTGGGTGTATAAAATATATATATCACACAAATCCATATGTGTATATATAGGATGTATACGTTACAGGGAAGGGAAGGAAATGACTTTTCATATTTGTTCCTATGGAGCATTCTTTATCATATAACACTAAAGTGAAATGTCATTGTGTTTTAATGAAGAGAGCAATCATTTGACCGTGGGAACCCAAATGCTTGAGTAACCTTAATTTTTAAAGAGCTTTTTGAGTTTCCAGATTGTCTGAAGATTTTCCCCTGCTGCACATTCCCATGAGCCAAATCTGCCATTTTGTTACTGATCCCTTGTTGCCTTCAGTGTGAGAATGTGAAATGTCTTTTAAAAAATCCAAATATCCCAGCCATGTAATCAGACCCATTTGGGTAGTGATACCAGGCACTCTTAAAATAATCACAGTTGTGCTGCTTCACCCACAGCATCCTTGATGGGATATAAGTAGCATCCATGATAAAGAGCATCAAAAATCTGGCATTTTGAAAGAGCATGTCTTCAAAGCACTTGGCAAGTGGATGAACTAATTACTCCAAGTCCTTGTTAGAATATGTCATCAAAGGCTTTCACAGCTGGAGTTCATTAGTTGCTGTAGATTTTCCTGGTTGTGTGGCCGTGGTCTTGGTATTGTAGGACCTGACGTTTTGCCAGTAGCTGTGACTGGCATCCTCAGAGGTATAACACAGAAAGATGGAGTACTCTCTGTGTCAAGGTGAGCAGAAAAATGGTAGGCAATTATATCTACCCTGGAAGGTGGGGTAGGGCTGAGTCATTATCTTGTAGTAGTTCTCCAGGCTATGAGAACTACATCCACCCCAACATAAGATTCACCATGGAAAAAGAAGTCGAGGGTAAACTCCAATTTCTAGATATCATGGTCATCCGCAAAGCAAACCTTCAATTAGGTCACAAGGTATACAGAAAATCAACTCACACAGGCCGTTATTTACACAAAAAATCCAGTCACCACCCTCGGCAAAAAAGAGGCATAATCAAAACATTAGTAGACCATGCAAGACGGATATGTGAACCACACTTTCTCAATGACGAACTACATTATCTTAACCACGCACTTCAAGCAAATGGCTCTAAGAATGAAATCAGAAGAGCGTTTAAACCAAAGGTAAAACAAACAATTGAGGAAAAACAGTCTCCCATAGGAAAAGTGTTTTTGCCATATATCAAAGGAATCACTGATCAAATGGGAAAACTTACGAAAAAAACACAACCTACAAACAGTATTCAGACCCACCAGAAAAATACAACAGATGCTACGATCGGCAAAAGACAGAAGGGACCCCCTCACTTCTGCAGGAGTATACCGCATACCAGGCAGTTGTGGACTAGTTTACATCGGGACCACACAGCGTAGCATTCAGACAAGAATAAAAGAACGTGAAAGACACTGCAGAGTTGGCCAGCCTGAAAAATCAGCAGTGGCTGAACATATCCTAACCCAAAGAGGACACAGCATTTGGATCCAAAACACTGAAAGACTGGACAACACCTCCAATTTCCATGTCAGATTACATAGGGAAGCCATTGAAATTCATAAACATAAACACAATTTCAACAGGAAAGAAGAGAGTTTAAAAATAAATAGGGCATGGTTTCCTGTCCTGAAAAACACAAAATGCTCTACAGCTGACAATAGTACTACAGATAAGATTAGAGTTTTAATAGCCATTCCACACACAAAATAACCTCCTCAGGAAAGCTCCTCCATTAGCATGTTCATAGCCTGGAGAACTACTACAAGATAATGACTCAGCCCCACCCCACCTTCCAGGGTAGATATAAATTACCTGCCTACCATTTTTCTGCCCACCTTAATACAGAGAGTACTCCATCTTTCTGTGTTATACCTCTGAGGATGCCAGTCACAGCTACTGGCGAAACATCAGGTCCTACAATGCCAAAACCACGGCCACACAACCCAGAAAATCTACAGCAACCTTCTTAGAATGTTACATCAAACTGATTATTTTGTTGGAACCAATGTGTGCTTTCCAGTTAATATATGCAAGTGTGTGGGGGGGAATCACAAGTTGTGTGTGGAAGAGGAAAGTACTGGCATTAGGGAAGAGAGGCCTCACTATGCCACCATTACCACCAAGAGGCAGCTTAAATAATCCCATGGAGGGGGAAGTAGGTTCAGATATTGTGCACCTGGGAATGGGCTTCCAACAAACCCAGTCTTCACCTTGTGATCCATTAAGCTGTAAGGGGATGTTCTCTTCTGTAGTTTAAAGGATGCTTGTGGATGGGGAATCAACATGCCACTTCCTTGTTGGTTGACTTCTTGACTCCTCAGCAGTCTATGTTCTAAGGGTGGTGTATATATGTAGCCCTCAACCTCTGTTGGGCTGGAGGTTTGAGTTTGGAGAAATGATGTGACATTGCTCCCACCCCTCTACTACCAACATTTCCCTACCTACCTAAGTAGTCTCTTCCAACTCCCACTCCTGGACTGCACACTGTGTTTCACCTCCCAGCATGAGCACCCATGAGGAACCCGCTTTGGCAATTGATTTTGCACTGACAGGCTCTGCGGTGCCCAGACAGGTCTTGCGTTGCTAATAAGAAGCAGCAGAAGGCAACATCTCTATTGGCTTCCCTGCAGGATTCTCCAGAGATATTTGGAGGAATACCCAGAAAGGGCTTGTAAAGTGTTTTGAAGACATCAGTGTAAAGTATTAAGAGTTATTGTCTCACAGGCAATAACTGCTGATACCTGCAGCCAGACAGCTCTCCAAAATGAAGTAAAAATCATTCCCAGTTTTGAGCGTTTCTCTCAGGATTTCTCCATGTGCCCATCAATTGCAAATCCACGTAGGAAACATGCAGGTAATTTATCATCATAGCTATGTGTGCAAGATTTTAACTGCATGTAGCCCATGAACAAGGTTTTGCTGTCACTTTTGAATGGAAGCTTCATGGAACTGGGTCGTGGGAAGTATCTAACATATTGGATTTGCAAGAGGCATGCATTTGAGAGGTGTGCCTCAGAAGTTAGCTTTGCCAAAGCCACACTAGCCTTCAACCCCAGGGTAAGTTGGAAGCTTCCCACAGAATTGGGAATGTCAAGCCTCATGGAGGATGATGGGAAAGTGGCGCTGTATGCTGAAGTAACTGTTTTGGTTTAGCATTTTTAGTCTGGATCACTGGCCCAATTGCTTATTGTATAACTTGGGGGGGGGGGGAGATTGGGGAGAATTTAGCCAGAGGTCACTGTTCATGTATTCAGGAATTCCCACTCTTTCTTTCACTGCAACCTTTTTGCAGCTAAAGAAGTTGCTTCTTTCTCCGTCCAATGTGCCTGCAAGCTATGAGTTTCCAAAAGAGGCAAATGTGTGGCGATCAGGAGCGTCCCGATCCCAGAGGCTCTGTACAAAGGTATTGTCCATCTCTGCATCCATGGCCTAAGAGATTATTTATTTACTTTATTTACTTTATTTAACTGTCATCTTATAAAACCAGGTGGCTGCAGTAGCTCAGAGTGCTTTTGACCAGTTTTGGCTTCTACACCCATTCCTGGTTCAACCATATCTAGCCACAGTGATTCCATGCCTTAGTTATGTCTAGACTAGACTACTGCAATATGCTCTACTTGGGGCTACCCTTGAAGAGTGTCTGGAAGCTGCAGCTAGTGCAGAATGCTGCAGCTGGACTTCTGGTCATGGCCAGCTACTGGGAACATATGACCCCCATTACTGCATCAATTACACTGGTTACTGACCTGCTCCTGAGCCCAATTCAAGGTGTTGGTTTTGTCTTTCAAAGCCCTACAGTCCCACCAACCAAAGAATCTCACCTGGTGGGCATGTGAGAGAGGGCCTTTTTGGTGGTAGCCCTGCAATTATGGAACAACCTCCCCCAGGTAGGTGCACTTGGCCCCCTCACTTTCGATCTTCAGGAGGCAGTTGAAGACAGATCTATTTAGGACTGCGTTTGACTGATTTAGTTTTTATTAATTGGCAGTCCTAATTGTTACAGTCTTTATGTGTTTTTAATAATCATTGTTTTATTTATATTGTAAGCCACTGTGAGTTTCACAGGATAGATAGGTGACTAACAAATGTTTAAATAAAATAAATAAAATCCATACCCCACCTTTCTTCCCAGTGGGGACCCAGTGTGACTTACATTATTCTCCTCTCCTCCAGTCTCTCTTCACAACAACCCTGTGAAGTCGGTTAGGCTGAGAGTGTGTGACTGGGCCAAGGTCCCCCAAGAAGCTTCTGTGGAAGAGTGAGGATTCAAACGCGGGTTACCCAGGTCCTAGTCTGATACTCTAATTATCATGCTGATGCTGCAGCACAGTATAGTTCCTGAAACAGAGAAAAAGATTTTTAACTGAAGCCTATCTCCCATTTTAAATGTGAAATACCCTATTTTAAGTATGACTGGTTCAGCCCAAATTTCTTAAGTGCGTAGGGCTGTTCCGTCTGTATCATCGCAAATGTTTTGCAGGCTGAATAAGTGGGCAATAAGATTGCCTAAAAATTCATTATAGCAATATTGAGGGTGATTCACCAGTTATATATTATTAAATAGCCTTTAGCTCCACTATGCATTGTTCTTCAATTTGGCTCAAACCAGAGGTTGAAGAATGGCTGTGAGACTTCTTATCTGATATGCACCAGAAGGTGAGGGTTCAAAAGCCCATAGTGTACAGCAAAAATGAGGGGCTTATCTTGCACATACAGTTGTGGGGGTACTTTGAATCCCCTTTCCTGCAGCTGAGGCAGAGCAGCAGCCTCAGAAGGCTAGCAGGTGACTCGGCAGCATTCTGCATCACCTGAAGCATCCTGGGAGCCTTTAAAAGGCAGTTCTGCTGGGAGCCTGGGACAAGAGCCTATTCTGATCAAGCAACGTCATTGCTTCTGCTTTGGAGAAAAAAATACACATCCTGATCATGCCATTTCTGATATGGTTCTCAGTACCATTGGTTACTTTTAAAGCCGACATTGGCAACTGCTGATTTTAAATCAAATGGTGAAAAGTTTGTCCATAATCTGGTTTGTGAATGAGAGAAAACTGCTTCTGGAGTTACCTGAGATGAAGGACATTCCATGTTTCCTTGTTACTTTAGGATGTTGTATGCAATGCCCCAGCCATATACCAAGCACAAGAATATTGACACCCATTACTTGGTAGAGCTTGACCCTCCTTTTAAAGAGGTTGGCGTGTACATTGAAATGTACTTCCAGCTATGGCCCATTGGGTTGGATCCAAGCTAACTTTTCTGGGGGGAGGGGGATGTCAATTCCCTCAGATAGTCAGTCAAACACCAGGCTTCTTCAGAAGATAGTGTTTATTGCAAGACAATGCTGAAGGTGCAGTACCTGCTCTTTGTCAGTGATACTTTGAAACAGCAAGCAGTCCAAGTTATAGCCCATTCAAATGGCCCCCCCACCCCCTAAGCCAATAGCTACCTTGCGTGCACGCGCGAAAACCCCAAAGCGAAAGTTTAAGAAAATAACCCAGACCGGTACATTCCCAGCGCCAGGATGGCAACGACATGAGACCAAAGGTCAGGCAAAGTTGATAAGATACAAAACAGACACTACTAAATCAGTGAGAGACTAGAGGCTCCAAACCCTCCCGCATTCCAACAGCTGAATGAATGTCTCCTTCTATTTTACAATGGCAGGGTACCTGACGGGATAATTTCCATCAATTTCCTCCTTCCTGCTGTGGACCGCTGATTTGCCTCTTTTACCGAGGTTCCCCTTGGCCCCCAAAAGCAGCATTGCTGGTAGATCAGTGGGCTACTGTGGGAGGGAGGGCTGCAGCGGAAGTTGTGTTATGTAGACAGAAGTGCCTAGCATGAGCATAATACTTAGTCTAAATCTGGTCCATTGTTTGGAGAGCAAAGTGCCAGGACTGCAGAAGCTGGCCATCTCAGGGTTAAAGGAGAGACACAACACACACATGACTAATGGGTATATTAGAGGATTCCATAATGTTTCATTAAGGACTAACAATAGGAAGGCAACATGGTTTTCCCTCGGTGTGCTCTTTGGAACAGCTTCCTCAAGCACCATGTGCAAAGTCTCTTGTCTTTGTGTGTGTGTTTTTCACCAGATTCCTCTTAATTAAACATTGTCATGATCTTTTGCTTTGTCTCTCTTACTCTCATTCCTTCCCCAGAGTGGAACTTACTAACAGCTGATTGAATTGACTTCAGCAGAGCAAAGAGCTGCATGTAAAGTTGCAGAACCAGTCCAGTCATTTAAATTAATCCCCTGAAATCCACACACAAGATATCATTAAAGATTTTTTCCCACTTGGATAATGAAAATGGTGCCGTGCATTAGACAAGTGGACTTAGATTGCATGGGAAAGGCAGCGGGAGAAGTGGGACATTGGAGACTCAACACCGGCTGGAAGGAAAGGAACGAGATCTGGAACAGAAATAGTGCTGTTTGTCACAGATGCCAGCTAGAAAGACATTTGAGACAGGAGGCATGAAGAATCAATTCAATTCATCCTGTTCCAATTGGCATTTTTTAAAAAATGTACACGTATTCTTCCTGATATACTCAGAACACTTATCCAGAGTGGGCACGATCAATATCTTCCAGAATCTCTGGGTGATTTCCCACTACAACTGCCTCGGGGTTGTGCCGCCGTTTGCCCCGATACTATTAGTCAATTTCACACCTGAAGCCGCGGGGCTGCATTTTGACCTGCGGCTTCACCCGATTTCCCCCGCAGTTTCGTAATCCTCAAAAAACAGGATTACGAAACTGCGGGGGACATGGCGAAGCCGCGGGTCAAAATGCAGCCCCGTGGCTTCGGGTGTGAAATTGACTAATAGTATCGGGGCAAACGGCGGCGCAACCCCGAGGCAGCTTTAGTGGGAAATCACCCTCTGTTACTCATCAAGTCAACAAAGTGGTTTACAGCATTTTAAAAATACATCAGCTTCTTCCCGTCTGTTCCATTCTCCACTTATTAGCACCCATTGGTGGTCTCAGGATGGTACAGTTGCTTGGATACTGATTATTCTAGTCCCTCCCTTTCAGGTTAAATTCTCTGGAAGGAAAACAGAGCAAAAAAGTTATCTTAAGATAGCAGTCTGAAGCAGGTCTCCTCAAAATCCTGCTCAAGTCTATTCAGTGGGCTGGATCCAGACTGAATTTTCTAATGGCATAATTGCTCTTTCCTGCCACCCTCCCCCACTGCAGATAAGCAGTCTCCACAAAATGCTGTTCCTGGGTGATATGGGACCTTCGGGGGGGGGGACCTTCATATGGTGGAAATTGCAGTTTTAATCTGGATCCAACCCAATGGGGCTTACTCCCAGGAAAGTGTACTTAGGATGGTACTGTTACTTCTTGATTCTAATAAATCAATACATTTTATTTAAAGACTGACTGTTATATCCTTTGCCTGGTAAAGAAACTTCAGTGATGAATTACAGGTGTAACCTAGGAAAGATTTCATGCTTCTTTCCCTTGTTTTGCTATTATATCTGTCTTGTGTCCTGGCTGATATGGATTTTCATCAAAATCCATCCAGTGCCACAAGGCACTTTTGTCTCATAAATGTCTGATGTCACCTTTTGAAACACCAACTTCTGAAGTGCCATGAAATATGTAAAAATTTCAAATTAAACTTGCAGTTGCTTACTGTGATGTGCTTAACCGCTCAGATTTGGGGAGGGGATGTTGAAAGGGAGACTTTTCATGTTATGGCTTGAAAAACCCACTTATCAGCTAGTTTGACTCTTTTCTCTCTCTCTCTCGTCTTGAAGGTGGATGGTGTTCGAGACAGGAAGTCAAGCTTTCTCCTGCCTCAGAGTCGAAGTTGCACTGAGCTTCATAGACACCTCACCACCACCACCACCACCACACACTGCCCACACACAAAATCCAGCTGGCCCTTAGATGAGTGGCACAGTAGCAATGACAGCAATGAGCCCCAGGGATATTATGCCCACAATGGAGAGGACAGCGACTCCAGTGAAGATCCACTGAGTTTCAGTAACATTGTAGCAACTCCTCCCTCCTCCTCAGAGGAGGGCAGCAGTGAGAAGGAGCTTCATGCTGCTGTGGAGCTTATCCGCTACATGCATACCTACTGCCTTCCTCCCAGAAAGCTGCCCCCTACAGGACTTGCAGATGTAAAACACCAGCATTACCACAGCCCTTCCAAAAGAGCAAAGCCGGACTGCCCCCTGCAAAGGCCTCTCCTCTGTGGCAAGGACTCTTGTTCCTCTCGTTCCTCCTGGCATGCTTCTGCAGGCTGCAAATGGTCCAGAGTCTCCTCCTCTGAATTCTCCATCTTGAAAGAGCTGCTAGCCAGAGACCTCCCCTGTGATGTGAGCAAGCCATACCGGTTCGCCAAGCCTGTGTATGCCTCCTTGGCCAGGTCACAGCCTCCCAAATCTCCAAGGCCTCCACCCCTTGAGACTGGGTGGGCTGCAGAGACAAGTATGTCTACGGCCAAAATGCCACCAAAGGAGAAAACTGGGCTGAGGCAGAGTGTCCCCACAGAGTCTGAGACTAAGAAAGAGGCTGGCGGCCCTGCAGAAGAAGACGGGACAAAGCAAAGGACTTCCTCAGCCCAGCTAGCCTCTGGGAAGACAGTTCGCAAGCAGGAGAGCTCTGTCTACGCAGTACGTCGCTCCAAAAGACTGAACCCTGAGCTAAGTCTCTGGCTGTCATTCCTTGAGGATTCTCCATCAGACCCTGCCATATCCACAGAGTCAGCGGGGAACCGGGCAAAGGAGCCATTTCCCTCCACAGCACCTTTAGAGAACTTTGACACAGAAGCACCAGCAGCAGAGGTGGAAGTCTGTGGTGTGGATGAGGTGGAGAGTGAATGTCAGAGCCACCTTATGGAGCTGCAGACCCCTTCTCCAGAGAGCTCTGGAGAGAGCAAGGCATATGATATAAATGAGATCTCCTGCTGTACCCTCTTGCACCAAACAGGTATGGAGGCGAGCTTCCTCATGGCAGCCCCCTACATCAGTATTCCCACAGTTTGAAATAGGGGGTGCAGAAAGGTATGGAACAGGCATGTGCTAGAACTTCCTTCTAGGCAGAGCATGATGCTGTATGGGCTCCATGTCCTGCCAGTTCAGCAGAGGGGAAGCTG
Organism: Gekko gecko; assembly: GCA_029375565.1. NCBI lineage: Eukaryota > Metazoa > Chordata > Lepidosauria > Squamata > Gekkonidae > Gekko > Gekko gecko. Next base: position 162,861,962 of record JAPDNY010000002.1, read on the forward strand.
GGTAATGGGTTGCCTTAAATAAAACACAGGAGCCCCCCTTCACATTATCAAGGGTGAGGGAAGAATAGCAAAGTTCTGACAAAGTATTGATTAAAACAGGTCTTTACAAAGTGCAGTATCCTTTATGGATGCTGATGAATTAGCTGGCGAAGCCTTGAATTCAGAGCCCCCAATTCCACATTGCCAGACCGCTAAACTGGGCCCAGTTGCAGCTGGTTGAGTCATTCTACTCTCTCTTTCTTTTCAGAAGCACCCGGGTGTCTATCGCTGCCCTTGGCGCAAATGTAAGTGCGATGCCAAAAATACATCTTCTTAAGAGGGTGATAGGACCAGGTTTCAGGAGCCCAGCTCCATCTGGAAAATGGCAATCTCAGACCACTGCAGCCCTATTAACCCTGCCCAAGTATTGCTTGGCTGGGATCACATTGGAATGTCCTTTGTAGCATAAGGGCTGTTTCACTGAATCGGCACAGTTTTTAAGAAAAAATTGTATTGCTAATAAGATCCTGCTATTTCAGTACAGCACCGTGGTCTGCAGACTCAGTCAGCTGATCACTCAGTACCAAGTCATGTTTGGAGTTGGTGGCTTACTTGCTAAGAAGCTCAAAAAATGTCCCCTGGTCAGTGAGGAGACAGCACAGTAAGTAGTACTTGACAATGGAGGGTAGGAGGTTTAACACTCTTTGGGATGCAGGTACCAGCACCTGGTGAATGCCTTTTTGGAGACTGGAACTTCTGATACTCTTGGAACTTCTGATAGCTATTTAGGTCCCATACAGTTTCATGCATTTATGACCTGCTCATAGGAACATGCATATGTGGTCAGGAGCCACTGACCACAAATAGATATCACTTGCAGCTTAGGGTGTGTCATGCATCATCATCACACACAGGTTTGGGCCTGTGCATATGAAAATATAACACACAAACATAGAAATAAATCTACCAAAAGTCTTCATCCCACACTTTTTTATTAGCCCATACTAGACATTTGAAGCTATTTTCTTTTTTTTTTTTAAGAACCATTTCATTTATGGTTTACAAAACCTGCCCTGCCAAGTTACCTGCAGACAAATCTTGCTTATCAGAAGCTATCAGTCTTGTGGCTATTTTCCAGCCTGTTAATGTGAGAATTAGCAGCCTGAATAGCTCTGACTAGCCTGAGCTCCTCAGAGCTTGGAGGCTAAGTAAGGTTGGCCATGGTTAGTACTTGGATGGGAGACCACCAAGGAAGACAGAGGAAGGCAGTGGCAAACCACCTCTGTCCATTTCTTGTCTTGAAAGCCCTATGGTCCTGGGATCACCATGAGTCTCTTGTGTCTTGGCAGCAATGTGGGAATCAGCCCTTAGAGGACTGGGACAACACAGGCTTTGTGATTTGTAGTCTCCCTTTTCCTGTTTCATCACATGAAGTGTGGATTCTCTGTCTTCAGTGTTCCCCTTGGTCCCCCTGTAACCACCCATTCTTTTTTCTTCTCTTTAGTGACCCTACATTTGGGAAGCAGAACTTTGAGCAAGTGCTGACTGTAGAGCTGTGTGGCACTGCAGGTAAGGGAGAAGTTCAGCACTTTAAAGGGGCTTGCCCAAAAAGCAAGGAGAAGAGAGTGCAGTGCCCAAAAGTTAAGCCTCACAAGTAATGTTGGGTTGTTAACCTGCTCAGAGTTCATTAATCACCACTTGAAGGAAAGGAAATCCAGGCATCTTCAGTCACACTTCCTTTCTTTCCCTTGGTGAGAAGGGCAGCTTTTGTAACAGCAGGCAAATGTCTAGTTGTGAACTCCTTTGAGGCTGCTATAGCCATTTTCAAAAGAGGAGAGCTTTTATCTAAATAGCAGGGCACACTCACCCAGGACCAATTCAAAGAGTGTGTTTGAGGGGGTGGGAATGCACGATGAATGCTTAGGCCTGCCTCCTCTTGCAGCAAACAGGTTATTATTTTCACAGTTCTGTACTGAAAGAGTTTTACCCTTCTGCTTTCTTGGGGGAGATAAGGTCTTACACCACCAACGACTCCACCATACAAGCCTTCAGAGGAGGACCTATATAAACCTGACATTCACCAGAGGCCTGCAAAGGAGACTGCTGTCATCATCAGTTCTGAACTGCAGCCAGCAACAGGCAATGGGGCAAACTCCAGGAAGTTCCAGAAGAAGCATCCAGTGCGGACAGAGTTATATGCCCACCTCAGTCGGGCTGCTGCCCACCCATCTCACCTAGAGCAACATGGGATGCTGAAGCGCCCTTTCTCACGTTCTTTCGGTGACCACGACTACTGCCAGGTCTTGAAGTCTGAGGCCTCTCTCCAGAGGAAGGTGCTGAAATCCTGGGAACCCCTGAGCAATATGGAAAGCCAGCACAAGTGGAGAGTGCCTGATGTGCAGTATCGGGGTGCAAGCGAAGAGGGCGCTGATGAGGCCTCAGCAAAAGAGGGCAGCAAACAGCTGAGAGACCAGGAGATCAGAGCCAGCTTGACAAAACATTTTGGCCTCTTGGACAGTGCCCTGGATGATAGGGAGACAGCCCTCTGCAAGATGCCTGACTATGACACTGTCTTTGAGGACAGCTGCAGTGAGATTGGTTCCCCACTGGAAGAGGAGGAGGAAGAGGAGGAAGAGTGCTGCTCAAGTCCCTTGAAATCCTCATACAAGAATCCTCTTTCTAGAGCCAGTTTGTACTATTGTTCCAGAAGCAGGTCTGGTTCTGAGTCTTCATGTGGCAGGTCCAGGTCTCCAGCAAGCAGATGGGCTTTCAGGTACTGTCATGAGGCCTATCCTTAATGAGAGAGGGACCTTTGGCAGGCACATCAGCAGCAGAGAGTGCATAGGAGAGCTTTTACACTCCCTTGGAGATGGAATTTGGAAATAATATGGAGTCTCTTATCATGGGGAAAGATAACATATGCACACAACAGTGATGGAGTCACATTTTTAATGCAGAGGAGGGTGGAAAGACGATATTAAGGAGAGAAGGTATAAAGAAGGGGAGGGGTCATGGCTCAGTGGAAAAGTCTCTGCTTTGAATGCAGAAGGTCCCAGGTTCTGTCTCCTGACACCTCCATTTAAAAGGACCAGGAGGTAGGTGATGTGAATGACCCCTACTTGAGACCCTGGAGAGCTGCTGCCAGTATGAGTAGACAGTACTGACTCTGATGGACCAAGAGTCTGATTCATGTAAGGCTGCTTCATGTGATCCTGGAGAGGCACTGCCAGACTGAATAGACAATACTGACCTTGGTGGACTAAGGGCTTAATTCAGTATAAGGTAGCTTCATGTGTGTTCAAGAAAGCAGTACAGGAAATGTAGGCAGGAGGGCAGACTGATGCACAGAGTAACAAGTAGAAACTGGGGTTAAGATTTCTGTGTTTGCCGCTCTACTACAGAAACGTCCTTTTCAGAAATACTGAGATTCTGAGGAATGTGACCAGAATATAGATTGTGACCAAAATATCCCTATCAAGCTGCAGATAGCCTTCAAGTAGAGTACAGCTCAGTAATACTGCAGAAACCAAGCCCTGTAAGCTGTTCCAGGAAGCAAACTGTTATTTTACTGTGTATACTGCATATGCATTGATGGTACCCTTCTACTAATAACAAGCATTATTCTTAGTGGCAGTAGGAGTAAGAGTTGTAGAAGTAGTAGTAGTATTGTTTTTACTATTATTGTCATTTTCCATAAGAGTAATAATAACGTGAAACACCGTGTCACTGGTTGTTTGTTGACACAATCCATGGCATTCTATGTTGATTTAAAAAAAAAAATAGGCCTATCAGACCCTGCAGACAAGGAGTGTGCCTCTGTTGATTTGAGATTTCTAGCTCTCAGACCAGGCAGAGTCCATTCAGGACTGAAGTCTTGTGCCTTCTTGTTTAACAACAGATGTGAAAACGGCAGGCAGTGTCAGGATGGAACTGTGAGCAACCCAGGGCAGATGGAGAAGAGAAGAGAAAAAGCCATTGTAAGTGACCTTTGAGCTCTGAATTGGGTTTTTGCAGTGAATGGAGTGGAAGTGGTGTGGTTTCCGACCAGAGCAGATTGCTTCCTCTTTCCAAAACTCATCTAAATGCAGAGGTAAAGCAATTCACAGGTCCTTGGTTCAACTTCCATTCCACAAAAGAGTAACATGGTCCATTGGGTGATGTTACAGTATCCCCTGGTGCAAGGCTAGTAGAAGCGCAAGGGTATTGGAAAGAAATAAAGTGAAAGCAACTGGCAACATGTTGAGTTCTTGGCACAGCAGTAGCCCGATACAGAACTCATCAAATAGCGATGTGGGGAATGGAGTCCTGGGGAATACCTGTAAGTCCAGCAAATGAAGGAAACCAAAAAAAAGCATATAAGACTACTGCAGGAGGTGTGGAATGCACTCCAAGCCACTGGTTTGCTCATCTAGGGAGACTTTTGTTGATGTGAATTTCTAGTGCTTGTTCCTCATCACCCCATCATTTCTTCTCTGTAGAGTAACATTTTGAAGGGAGGCATAGAAGTTGGCTGTAGCTTTAAAAATCTGTAGAAACTTCTTCTGAATAGCCACATTTAAGTCACACTAATGACCAGTGCATGTGCAGCCTGCAGCAGCACAAAAAGAAAGCCTTTCTGTAGTAGTGACTGGGGAGCAGGAGACCTTACTTTGAAACTGCACGTAAAGGCAGGGAGGTCTCCTGTGGTGTGTTTGCTACCTTCACTTTCTTCCATGCAGCCCTTGAGTCCAAGCTGCTCGGCAGCAAAGCTCTTTCTTCTGCTCTGCCTTTGTTTTAGCTAGCAAGCCAGTTCTCATTCTGCTTCTTGCTTTCCTTCATGATAAAAAAGAACATAAATGAAGGGAAAAAATGATCAGATTTCATGCCTTGAATTCCTGGAACCCCAGTGTATTTAAACTATATATTATCAAGATCTCTTTTTATTTTTAAATGTTAAAAGTGTATGGAGGGGGTAATTATTGCCTCCATGCCCTTTTGTTTTTGATGTACAGTGTCAGTGGGTTTAGAACGGTGTAACTTTTCTTAGGATAGCTCTGTTAATCCCTCCTCTTCCTTCCTCTCCAGAGGAAATAAAATCTTATTGTAAGACTGCCACTACAAGACAAATAATAGCTCCAGAAGGTGGATTTTAAATCAGAAAAGCACCACAAAAAGAAGGGTTAACTTCCCTTCCCTTGCTTCATAGTCCTTAGGTAATTCATCCCCCCAGCTGCTTTTAGTCTTTAAACCAAAGGAAGATCCTATTAACGGATCTCCCTTGTGTGTTGTTTGTACTTTGATCCCAAAATGACCTCAAAGAAAACAATTATAAGTGTATCTTCTTCTCTTTCCTGAGACAGTGGACTGTCTCAATTGCCGAAAACTCTCCAGTTACCCATTAATGTAATTGGGCAGAGCAAGTCCCAGAAAAGAAATGGAGATTTTCTTCCAGGTAGAGTTCTTCAAGACTGGCCTGCCAAGTCATAACATCTTCCACTCTTTCCCCTCTCTCTCTTGGACTCTCACATCATCAACAGAGACTTGAAATGAGCTGAGTGTGGATTTTGGTAGGGCCTTCCTCTCCCTTGCTACAGAAATGAATCTGAGCTGTTGATGGATTATGTGCTATCTGCACTTATTTGTTATTGTGACTGAGAAAATTATTTTTCAATTGTGTTTTGCTTATTTCTCCATCCTTCCTACTACTTCCATGTTCTCCTGCATGTCACCATTCCCTTGTGCCAAACTATCCTACTCTTCCAGCCATCTCCTGCTCTCCCTCCCCCATTGACACCTGTCAGGGATCTCAGAAGAATTTGGATTGACTGGATTAAAAATGCCTTCTCATAATGTCAGTCACTCAGGGATCAGTCTAGCATTGCCAACAGCATCCTAAGGAAGGCAATAAGGGAGTATTTGGCAGGCCTGCTGGTTCATATCACTGAGGGAATATATCCCTGGAGCTCTGCTATAACTGTGTCAGGAAGCTTAGAATAGAAATACCTGCAAGAAAGGTGTGAAAAAGATAAATGTGAGTGTGTGTGTTTTTGTGTGTGTGTAAATAATGCTAGCTGAGAAAGAAATAGCAGGTGACAGCTACCCAGATAGCTGTTTGCAGTGATGGACTTTGTGCTTTTTGGTCCTGTCTTTTGACACAGCAAGCTGTGCCACTTTGTTGGCTAGGGTGAAGGCAGGGACAGGGATACCAAGTGTAAAATCATAAAGGAATAGTGCAAAGATTGCCTAATTGGTTATTGTTGTGTCCAAGCAGGGCGAAGGCCGGGTCATTTTCATAAAAAACCTCTCCAGCAGTATGAACTCCAGTGAACTGAAGCAGCGTTTTGAAGTGTTTGGTGAGATTGTTGAGTGTTGCGTTTTGACCAGAAATAAAAGGTGGGTCAAAAAGGGTGTGTGTTTTTTTCTCCCCCATTGCAAGGGATGACAGACCAATATTTTTGGACATAATGAGTCTTGTGAGGTTAGCCTGTATATTTTGCAGTTGGGGGGAACAGTAGATCTGTCATATTTGGAGCCCAGAGAGTAGGGGAATGTTTCATTTATGGGACTCTGGAAATGTCTGCTCTCTGAGGTAGTGCTTGTTTTTTTATAGTATAATAACTACAGCACTGAGGGGGAGTCAGAATATCTGTCATGGTGATTGTGGACTGTAATTCTTTGAAAAGTGCTTGTCTTATGTTTCATGAATCATAAAATTGTAAAATAATGGGATAATCTAAATAAGAGATATGTGGAAGCGTATGTAATATATTCAGTTTGAAGGGCACCCAGATTAGCCACTCTTACTTTATAGTTATTGTAGCTTAACATAAGAACCAGGGTACATTCATTCATTCCTCATGTGTATGTCCCACAGTTCCTCCAAGGAGCTTAGGGTGACATACATGGATGAAGTGAGCCTGGGTTTTTTTTCCTCACAAGAGCACTGTGAAGTAGGTTACACCAGTGAAACTCACTCCTTGGCTTACAGAGAGCTGCATTTGCATTCACCATCAACCAGAAGAACCACATGCCTGTTGCTGTTACATAATTTTACAAAATGGAAATAATGCCAATATGGAACGTTAACAGAAATGTACAGAGAGATCCAGGCACTCTCATCTGGACATGTATTAATTTATTTAAAATAGTTATATCCCACTTTTCTCAAGATCAGTGGAACTCATGTATATAGTATGTGATGTTTGGCTTTTAGGAACAGAGGGTCAGACTTCCCAAACTTATCCGGATAACTAATCACAATATATCCTGGAAGCCAACTTATTTGTTCCATTTTTTGCCTTCCAAAAATGTCTAAGACAATTTTCAATTCCATTTGAAACCTTTATTAGTAATTAATTCCAAACATATAGGGATAAAATGAGACAGAAAAAAAGAACAGGCAACTGAGCTTCTTTGATAAAGACTGAAAGGTTGTGGGTCTAATACATGCATGCATAAATGACATGATATTGCCCTCAGGTTTCATGAGTTGGGGTCATTAATGCAAAAGTGTCTTCCTCATGAAAATCACCCTGATGTCAGTAGTTTACCATATCAGATGAAAGGCTTGATCTTGCTCTGATATGATATGGTAGGGTTGTGTTGTTTTTTGCAACAGAGGCAATTTTTAGATGGGAGGACTTTCAAACAAACAGTCTTCCCCTCATGAAACTTGAAGTGGACCACTTTGGGCCCTATCATGAGGATAGCCCTGTGTGCCTGTACAGAACCTGGGTACAGGTTCTTCTGGTTGTGCTGTTTCAGAAAGCAGGTGGTAGGATGAGGCATGTTTGAGTGCTGCCCCCTTTTTTAAAAAAGAAAGAAAATAAGAAAAGTCCCTGCACATAGAAAATCAATATGCTACAAAAAAGAATAGTTTGTTTGATATACTAATTTTCTACAACTAGGGAGCCTTTAATGCACCCCCCCACCCTCAAATGGTAGTCCTGAGGAGTCACTATGTGGCTTCTGAATATGTATATCAGCCTTGTGTTGACCTGTACACTGCACTGCATGTGTTCTGTGAATATGTAATGGTACCAGTATTGGGTGCACAGTTCAGCCTTTTGAGAAGATCAGCTTACTTTTTTCAAGGCAGAATGGAAAATATGTGGGTAATGCCTGGTGAAATTTCAGCAGCTGAGGCTTCAAGTGCCAGAATAAGCCCTTGATCTTCCTGTGGCAAGCAAACACATTATACGAGATAAGCAAACAAATACAAATATCCTTTGAATTCAGGGTCACTACATTGCTTTGTGCCTGGTTTCGATTACCTTACCCAAATATGTTTGTTTATTGTAACTTATACACACAGTCATGGTCTTAAGCAAGCTGGGCCAAAGCTGGCAGAAGATGTGGAGGGTCATACATAGCTGGCAATGTTTACATTGGCTTTTTTGTGTGTGTTTGTTTTTTCATTACTCAGGAGAGATAAATATGGCTTCATCACATACCGGTGTTCAGAACATGCCGCCTTATCTCTGAAGAATGGTGCCTCATTGCGGAAAAGAAATGAGCCCTCATTCCAACTGAGTTATGGTGGTTTCGGGCACTTCTTCTGGACCAGATACGCTGACTTGGGTAAGCTTGCAATCATGATGAGCCACAAAGATCCACTTCTTCACTGCAGCCTTCATTTTGGGCTGCAGTTACTGGCAATGATTTCTTCAAGTCAAGAGTAGCCAAATTAGGGTTGCCAGCCCCCAGATCTGGGTGGAGTTTCCCTGATTTGGGGGGGGTCCAATCCGTCCCCAGCCAGCTGGCCGGCGGGGGAAGCCCTGCCCCCAAGAGTAACAACCTGCCCAGCCACCTCTCTCCCTCCCCTCCTGCCTGATTTAAAGGGCTTCAGCTGCTCTGCAAGGGCCCACAGGGCCCACTGATCAGCTGGAGGACCCTTTAAATCTATCAGGAGGGAGGGAGGTGGCAGTCATGAGCCACACACTTGGCTTGCAAAAAGAAATCAGCCCCGTGTGCCACAGCCCCCACCCTGCTTGCAAAAAGACCCTATAAATGGTCTCTTTGTGAGCTGAGCATGTGGCTCACGACCACCCCTCTCCCTCCCTCCTTCTAAATTTAAAGGTTCCTCCTGCTGATTGGCAGGCCATATGGTCCCTGCCGAGCAGCTGAAGCCCTTTCAGTCAGACATGAGGGGAGGGAGAGGGGTGGCCAGGCAGGTGTTCACTTTTGGAGGTGGGGCTTGTAGGCCTCCCCACCCACGCCTGGAATGCCCTCCAAATCCACCCACCAGAGCAATGAGGAGACCTGTCAACCCTAAGCCAAATTTAGCAAATGAAAAGTCTCAGGCAATGAAAAATCTTTCCTGTTACATGAAAGCCATTAACTAGTTACCATGGATTGTACATACAAAACATTTGCTCTGCCACTGATTTATGACCTCTCTTCATGGCACTGTCTCTCCATCAGCTATGCTTACAGCTCATTTCTTTCCCAACAGATTTATAACTATTCATGGCTGATTTGCACAGTCAGGGATTCCTGAAGTTCTTTCAGAGGTGTTTGAATCAGCCATCTCTTTCTACACATAGACTTATTATTCCTGGGATTTCAGCTACCCATTCACCATTCACTTGTCTTTGCAAGGAATACTGCACTCCACTTGACTCTGCATCACTGACATGACCAGTTATCTCGAGATAGACAAGAGGAGAGTCCAAAGTAGTTCTATTACAAATTCCTGTCACTTTTTAACTCCCTTCAGCCGTCAAATCCTCCCCTCAAATTTGTGAACCAAATCCCACACTGAAAATAAGGCAAAACTACATACAGAATATCCACGATCAGATCCCACAATGTTTCTTTTAATATTAAAAAGCAGAGGTCACCCTGACCCTGCTGCTACTCCATTGATAGAAGTCACATGCATGCTCCAGTTGCTATTAACCATGGTGGGTAATGTCAGATATTCTTATCCAATTTTTATATCCTCCACAGTTTCTCTTTAGAGATAGAGAAAACATTGGAAGATCCACAGTGCAGTCCTAAGCAGAGTTACACCATTCTAAGCCCACTGACTTCAATGTATTGCCAGGACTGTACTGCCAGTCATAGATCTTCTTTATAATGTGTAGCTTTGTAACATTGGACAGTTAATAAGAACATAAGAGAAGCCAATGTTGGATCTGGCCAATGGCCCATCCAGTCCAACACTCTGTCACACAGTGGCCAAAAATACCAGGTGCCATCAGGAGGTCCACCAGTGGAGCCAGGACACTAGAAGCCCTCCCACTGTTGACCCTCCCAAGCACCAAGAATACAGAGCATCACTTGCCCCAGAGTCCATAACTATACCTTGTGGCTAATAGCCACTGATGGAATTCTGCTCCATATGTCTATCTAATTCCCTCTTGAAGCGGTCCATGTTTGTAGCCGCCGCCGCCACCACCTCCTGTGGCAGTGAATTCCATGTATTAATCACTCTTTGGGTGAAGAAGTACTTCCTTTTATCCTTTCTAACCCGACCGCTCAGCAATTTCATTGAGTGCCCACGAGTACTTGTATTGTGAGAAAGGGAGAAAAGTACCTCTTTCTCTACCTGCTCTATCTCGTGCATAATCTTATAAACATCGATCATGTCACCCCTCAGCCGTCATTTCTCCAAGCTAAAGAGCCCCAAGCGCTTTAACGTTTCTTCATAGAGAAAGTGTTCCAACCCTTTTATCATTCTAGTTGCCCTTTTCTGCACTTTTCCCAAAGCTATAATATCCTTTTTAAGGAGTGGTGACAAGAATGGTACACAGTATTCCAAATGAGGTCGCACCATTGATTTATATAGGGGCAGGCCTCGAATGGGGGCGGAGCTCATCGGAGTGGCGCTCCGGGAGTGAGGTGCCAGGGGGCGGGCACATGGCAAAGTCCCGCCCTCCTACTTCCTGTCGCTTTCTGCCTCTAGCCCTTATTTGGGCCCAGGAGGAGGCAGAAGACGGAGGTAAGTAGGCTTCCTCCTCTTGCCATCCCCCCGCCATCCATCTTCCCCCCCGCCTTAGGCCTCCCCCCACCCGGTCCTTGCCTTAAGCTGCAAAACGTGGCCTAGGCAACCCCCACACCCTCCATCCACCCGGAGCGCAGTGCTCCGGGAGGTCCCCCAGTCCTTGCCATAGGCTGCAAATGGCGGCCTAGGCAACCCCCTCCCCACCCTCCATCCACCCAGTGCAGCACACCGGGAGGCTCCCCCCCCAGTCCTTGCCTTAGGCTGCAAATCACAGCCTAGGCAACCCCCTCCGCCCTCTGTCCACCCAGAGCGCAGCACTCCAAGAGGCTCCCCCCACCCGGTCCTTGCCATAGGCTGCAAATCACAGCCTAGGCAACCCCCCCGCCCTCCATCTACCCCCCCGGGTAGCACAGGGCCATTTCCCACCTGCTCTGTGCAGTTGAAGGGGCTCCCCTTAAGTGCACGGAACAGGAAAGCCCCGCAGGCCCGATCTCCAGTGGGAGATCCAGTGCGTGGGGCAGTTTCCTGCCTCCTCCGTGCAGTTGAAGGGGCTCCCCTTAGGTGCACGGAGCAGGAAAGCCTTGCAGGCCCAATCTCTGGTGGGAGATCCGGTGCACGGGGCAGCTTCCTGCCTCCTCCGTGCAGTTGAAGGGGCTCCCCTTAAGTGCATGGAGCAGGAAAGGCCCGCAGGCCCAATCTCCGGTGGAAGATCCAGAGCGCAGGGCAGTTTCCCACCTCCTCCGTGCACTTGAAGGGGCTCCCCTTAAGTGCACAGAGCAGGAAAGCTCTGCAGGCCCAATCTCTGGTGGAAGATCAGGTGTGCAGGGCAGTTTCCCACCTCCTCCCGTGCACTTGAAGGGGCTCCCCTTAAGTGCACAGAGTAGGAAAGCCCCGCAGGAAACTTTAAACCAGCTCCTCCCTTCAAGTGCACGGAGCCAGCGGGAAACGGCCCCCTGCACTCCATCTCCCTTCCTATTAGTGCACCGGGCAGGAAAGGAGTTTTTAAGCCGCTCTGAGTCTCTGAATGAAGGATCAGGTATAAATCCAATCTCTTCTTCTTCCTCCTCCCCCTCTCCCTCCTCCTCCTCCTTGATATTAACTACATAAAAATGGGCAGGGAGAAAAATATAAGCCTTGGGCCATAAAACCTGAGTATTTGGGTAAATACAGATCTGTGGTCATAACACTTCATTAATGTGAGACTGGGCAACATTCCCTGACTGTATTGCCTTGGATTTATCACCTTACCTGAGTATTTCATCTTTTTGTCTAAGCTCCTCAGAATGGTGTCTGCAGCATTGACCCATTTTGTCCTCAAAACAATACAGTTGATATGACCTGGTCAAGACCAGTGGTTCAGGGCTAAGCAGGCTTTGATGCAGGCATCCCTACTAAAGACCACTGTTCCATTCACTGCATATTTAAAATGAGATCTGCCATACTGATCATTTGTTTGAAGTAGTCAGTCAGGAGATGTGTCCTCTTTTTTGTTTTTCAAAATACGGTAACCCTTTGGTGTGGGAGTGCATCAGGTACAACATGGCCATGTGTGAGGCATTGCAGCATAAGGAGTTGCCCAGGTGTTAAGTGCTATGGTTTTTTTAGAAAAACAAGCAGTGATGTCATACCTTTGTACTGGGGTTACCTGAAACTTTGCAAGGTAAGGAATGTGTACATTCATATTGCTCTTTGTCAGGTTGGATGTTCAGTGGAGCAAAGACCTTTGGGGAACTTGAAAGCTTACTTGTTTTAAGGTTGTTGTTTGTTATTAGTCCTGATTTTTAAAAAGTTTCTGCATTGCTGTCTTGGGGAGGGGGTTTTCCCTGATGAGCTATGCTGCCTCCTTTGTGGTCTTTCTCTGGGGAATTAAGCCTGGACTGCTTAGCAGTTGGACTTGTTTTGTTCCTATACAATTCTGAGTATTGGAGATAGACCGCTTCTCAACTAGGGTTGCCAGGTCTGGGTTGGAAAACACCTGGATGGTGGGGAGGGGCCTCAGCAAAATACAATGCAAGCAGCTATTTTCTCCAGGGGAGCTGATCTCTGTCAGCTGGAGATCAGTCGTCAAAGCGGGAAATCCCCAGGCCCCAGCTGGAGGCTGGCAACCTTACCTGGAAGTAGGTCCAACGCATGTACAGTGGAGGTGAATCAAAGGTAGGAAATGCACTCAGATGCCTTTTTCAGAGCAGGCTAAAAGCTGGTGGTCAGTGGAACATTGCCCCCTTGCGCAGGTAGTCAGCAAATTCAAAAGGAACCCCAGCTGAGAATCACTGGCATAGATTGTTGATTCAGGGAATATCCATTTCTTTAGTGTTAACTAATAGTGTTAGCTATTTTTGGTAAAGGGATAGATTTGTATTGGGTGCTTCATTTTTTTTTTTTTAAATTGTGTTTTTGTAGACTCCATGTCTTGAACACCCAAAAATGAGTACAGAAAAAAAGCAAAAACAGATAGTGAAAGGTCATTGTGTTTTTATTGTGTTTTTCTTTTAAGACAAAAGGTGTTAATGTATGAGTAGTTTTTTCTAAACTAAAACCTCAGTATTCAGGTTAAATTGTCATTTTGGCACTTTGTGATAAATAAGTGGGTTTTGGGTTGCAGTTTGGGCACTCGGTCTTTAAAAGGTTCGCCATCACTGCAATAGATCATAAAGATAAGGAGTAAAAGAAAGGAGGAGCAAGTGATAAAATAAAATAAAAATTGGATTAGGGCTTTCCTTTGCACATTGGCATGAAAAAGTGAATAGTTTTTTTTTTTGGGGGGGGGCCTTTGGACCTGGGCACAAGAGCAAATGAAGGTTTTATTTGTAGACTCTCATAAAGCCTAAAGAGTTGGAAAGTGTCCTTCAGGTGATTTAGACCCTGATGACAACAAATCTGTTATTGTGACTTCTATGGTCACTGCAGTACTGTGAACTTGCAAGATAACAGGGCACTGAGTGCTAAAAACAGAAGGAAAATTGTGGTACTGTTAGAAGAGGATTTTTCCAAATAAAATGAGGTTCAGTGCAAGTTAGTGAAAACTAATTTGCACTGGGGTCTGAACTGGTGGGAAATGACCACGAAAGAGATCTTGAAGTTAGACATCTTAATGAAAATGGAATGTTGTTGCTCATGGTATATTTCTGATAAACAAACCTGGCCCTTGAATCAAATGCAGCCAACCAGACGTATGTTGAGTTTGCTAATGGTTCAGTAATTTTCCCGATCTCCTTCATGGTCTCTGTGCATCACACCCATGGGAAACAGTGCGCCTGCACTGACCTGGTTGGTGTTGTACAAAGCTCACAACAGGATTTTCGCGCCCTTACTCCAGGCCTGCGCAGGAACCCCCCAGCGTGCATGCCCAGAGAGGCGGGGCATGAATATCCCGTCAGTTCTCTTCTGACCGCCTTGCTGTTAACAGCCTGTGTCGGTTGCTGTGAGAACGTTTTTTCCTCACAGCAGTGATCTTGCCAATCGTTTCTTTTCAGTGTTTTAGTTTTCTTTTATTCTTGATTTCTGATGGGACGCTTGAGAAGTTTTTCCTGCGGGATTTCTTGTGGTCTTCGGACCTTGTCCCTTCACTCCCCCTCCCCTTTTTTCCTAAACTGTCTCTCTCGAGTCAGTTTATAGAAAGCCGAAAGTGGGGGTGCTTCAAACGGTGCTCTTCTTGCGGCAGCAAGTTAGCCCTCAAGGACGAGCATTCTTTGTGTGTTTTTTGTTTGGGCGAGAGCCACCAACCTGAAGCCTGTGCCTTTTGTGCTCGTTTCTCCAAACGAGAAAGAATAGGGCCGCTAGGCTGAAAGTAGCACTCTGGGAGTCGGCTCTTGCGCCCCCTACTACCAGCATGGAGACCAAGCAGTCGGTATCGAAGCCTTCAACAGCCTCGACTTCGATACAGAAGGATCGCTCAACACCGAAGCCTCCCTGAGTAGGAAAGTCTTCCTCCGATACGGGACTGGCTTCTAAAAAGAAAATAGGCTCGAAGACGACTTTGTCGGTGTCGACTCCAGTGAAAAAGCCCAAGAAAGATAAATCTAAGGGGCACGCTGCCCAAACGTCGGGAGACACATGTAAGTCTCACGGTGTGAGCAGTGCTATATCTCCAAGGGGCTCTACTTTACATGCTGACACATTATAGCAACCTCTGCAGACACTCCGCCCAACTCCGGACCTGCTGAAGATTCTAGTGGAGCCTCCAGTAGAAATCTTGGACTTCCCACCTTGACAGCTGGACCCCCCAGTGTTGGATATCTGATGTCAAGCCAAGCCGTCCCGTCGATGTCGCCCCCACCCACCGATATTGACCTTATCTCAGACACCCAAGCTGGCTCCCGCTTACCTTCTGTGGCTTCCTAGGCTAGAGACCATTCGGAACATCCCCGACACAATCCTAGAGGACGCTCTCGGTCTCCTCATTGACCAGATCGATATGGATGGGAAGATTACGACCCAAGGTATCGACCAGACTACCCGCATGACCCCCAAGGGAGATATCCCTATGGTCCATCCAGATACCCGTACAACCATCGGCAAGATATGCCATATTGGTTTTCTTCTGGCCCATGGCAGTATCCACGGGGACCAGGTCCTTGGGAATCCCACCGACATAGATCGCACTCCCCCCGCCGCCCTCCACCTTCGGCATCGCTGTCAAAAGCACCGCCATCTCCACCACAGCTTCCTGCGCAATCTTCTCTGCATCAGGCATTGATACCGATGCCTCTGCAACAGCCCCCAATGTCGTTACCAACTCAGGAAGTTGTGTCGAGTTCTGAGTCTTCTCAAGATGGTTCTGACAAAGAGCGCATGGAGGATGATTTCTCCCCCATAGACCCGCATCTGAAACAACCCATCTCTGGAGACAGTCCAATATCACCATCTGAGGATATGTCCTCGTATGGGGAACTACTAAAGCGGATGGCCCATTCCCTCGGTCTCACCATAGTGCAGCCACAACCATCGGCTGCGGATGAAGTGTACGACATCATAGAAATTGATGCATCGACACCTATTGCGCTTCCGATGTCTAAACACCTCTTTAAGGCAGTCAAGGCTCCGTGGGTAAAGCCATCCTCAGCTCCAGTCTCCACTAAATGTCTTGATCACATGTATCAAGTACAGGAAGAAGGGGCCTCCATCCTTTACCTGCATCTGTGTTTGAACTCATTAGTCGTCTCTACCTCGTCCAAAAACAGACGATCTAGTGCCATCCCCTCGGATAGGGAGAGCAAGAAAATCGATGCCTACAGTCGCAGGATCTACTCTTCCGCTGCCCTGGGCATAAAGTCCTCAAATTATCTGGCCTGTTTCAGGAGATACGAATACTCCCTCTGACAAAGGATGTCTGCCTTACTCTCTTCCATACCGGAAGATAAATTAACTGAAGCCCGATCCATCCAGAAAGAGGGCCTTCTGGTTGCTAAACAAATTCTAAACACTGCAAAGCACTCCCTCGATGCCTTTTCAACATCAATGGCCTTGTCGGTATCGCTTCGACGCCATGCATGGCTCTGTACCACTTCCTTGCCTCAGGATACCAGATCCTATATTGAAGACCTCCCTTTTGATGGAGATGGCCTCTTCCACTCATCCACCGACACTGCCTTGCAAGAGTTGGATAAAAATATCAAGGCTTCGAAATCATTAGGAGTATCTGCTCCACAACGTTCCTATTGACAACGCTTGTGGTCCCGATACGCTCCACGGCGTCCATATTCTACCAAGCCTTCTCCGGATAACACCTGGAAACCATGCCAGTCTCCGATTCCTCATCATCCACAATGCCAGTCAAAGTCCAGATCAGGAGTGCAGCAACAACAACCGAGGTCAAAGTCCAATCGAGGGCCAAAGCAGAGTCTTTGACTCTCTACTATCAACACCGGCAGAGACAACTCGTCTCCATCCTTTCCTCTCCGTATGGAGAACCATCACCTCAAATGCCTGGGTCCTATCCATCATGACCGAAGGCTACTACATCGAATTTATTGACCGTCCTACCCTTCCTGTCTTCCGCCCCACCCCTCCTTCCGCCAATCTTCTTCAGGAGGTGGACTCCCTCTTGAGGAAGGGCAATAGGCCTGTACCGACACCTTTGGAGCAGACAGGATTCTACTCCTGATATTTTGCAGTTCCGAAGCGTGACGGCGGATTGTGACCCATCTTGGATCTTCGGGATCTCAATGTTTACATCAGATACCGAAAATTCAAAATGACGACTCTGCAGGTTATACTCCCCCTTCTTTCGCAAGGCACCTGGATGGCTACCATCGACCTCCAGGACGCCTACTTCCACCTCAATATCCACCCTGCCCACCAGAGATACCTCCATTTTGCCACAGGGGAATGTCACTATCAGTACAAGTGCCTTTGGTCTCTCCACCGCGCCGAGGATTTTCACCAAGACTATGGTGGTGGTGGCAGCCCACCTTCGTCTCCAGGGAGTCACCATCTTCCCTTACATAGACGACTGGCTTCTAGTGGTGGACAACCCAACGCTCCTGAGAAGGGATATTGCTCTGACTCTGCACCTCCTATCGTCTCTGGGACTTCAGGTAAACCACTCAAAATCTCACCTGGAACCGTCCCAGAAGGTGCATTTTATTGGAGCTCTACTGGACACTATCACCTGCAGAGCCTACCTTCTGGCAGACAGGACTCAAACACTGGCCTCTCTAGCAATCGCCATTCGCACTTCTCCATCCTCAATGGCGTACCAGATTCAGCACCTCTTGGGACACATGTCCGCAACAACTTCTGTCCTCCCACTAGCAAAACTGCGAATGAGGCCCTTCCAACTCTGGTTCTTAAAGAACTTTCATCCAGCAATCATGCCTCACTCCTCCTCAGGCCATGTGGGACTGTCTTCTCTGGTGGGCTGTCATCCCGAATATCACAGAAGGTGCACCTTTCACCCTTCCTGTTCCTCACTACACTCTGACCACGGATGCCTCTCTATGGGGTTGGGGGGCCCATCTCAATGGCATCAGTATCAGGTCCTGCTGGGATGCTGCCACTGCAACTCACCATATCAATTTCCTAGAGCTGCTGGCAATCAGATTGGCCCTTCGGGCCTTCCAGCCTCTCCTCCAGGGCAACTGTGTGGCTATCCTCACAGACAATATGACAGCCAAGGGGGAACGGTATCCCGGAGCCTCTGTCGCATTGCAATCGAAATGTGGGATTGGTGCATAGCCTCCCAGATCACTCTGATAGCCATGCACATTCCAGGAGTCCTAAAAGTAGAGGCGGATCTGCTCAGCAGAGGTGTTACTCATCACCACAAGTGGGAACTGAACCTGTCCTAGCTCCAATCTCTCTTCCAACAATGGGGCACTCCAACGATCGATGTGTTCGCCTCCAGAGAAAACAAGAAATGCACGCACTTCTGCACCCATGGAGAAAGAGATCCTCTTTCCCTAGGAGACGGCCTTCTGTTTCCATGGGATGGAGCATTTCTTTATATGTTCCCTCCCTTGCCCCTACTCCTGAGAGTGGTACACAAGTTGGCCAAGCTTCGACCGGATTGCATCCTAATAACACCGTGGTGGCCCAGGCAACCCTGGTTCCCTGTCCTACTTCGTCTAGCACGAGGAAAGTACCATCACTTTCCCAGGGTTCCAGATCTTCTCACGGCAGAAAAGGAAGTAAACAACCTAAAACTGACGGCCTGGAGAATTCAGCCTTAATATTCTCTGCCAGAGTCGCAGAAGTGCTCTCCAATGCTAGGAAGAAATCCACACGTCTGTCATATCAGAGGAAATGGCACAGATTCCTTTCTTACCTCCGCCCCCCAACTGCATCACCTACTTCTGTCGGTCTTGACAGGATCCTGGACTTTCTCGTCTCCCTCAAAGATCAAGGCCTTTCCCACTCGTCCATCCGAGTCTGCCTGGCAGCTATATCTGCATACCATGAGGGCCTGGATGGCCATACAATCTTTTCCCATTCGACCTCTAAACAGTTCCTAAAAGGTCTTCTCCGACTGCATCCCCCTGTGGCTCCACCCACAGAACTCTCGTACTTCGCATCTCACCAGACGCCTGTTTGAACTGATGGCAACGTGCGAGCTTCAATACGCCGCCTGGAAGACAGCCTTCCTGGTGGCCATCACCTCAGCTAGGAGGGTCAGTGAACTTACAGCGTTACGACATGACCCACCATATTTGGTCTTTTTCCCCGATGGAGTTCGATTAGTGCCGGACATTACCTTTGTTCCAAAAGTTGTTTCCGGATTCCGTATCAATTCAGAGATTTTTCTACCGGATTTTTCCCCACATCCTGACGGAGATGAGCAGCGCCTACTGCACACCCTAGATGTTAAAAGAGCGCTTCTATTTTACCTTAACAGAACTCAACCTACCAGACAGGACAATACCATGTTCGTCTCTTATAGCTCGGCTTCTTTGGGATTACACATCTCATCCCAGCATTTGTCCAAATGGATTGTTGAGACAATTAGACTGTGCTATACCCTAGTGTAGCAGTCGCATCCTACTACTCTAAGGGCTCACTCCACAAGGACCATGGCGACCTCTACGGCCTTTCTGAAGGGCGCATCCTTTTTTTTTTTTTTTTTTGAAACAAAATTTTTATTGGGATGCATTCAACATTGTTAAACATCATTACCAATACAATTTAAAAAGATTTTCATCCCATCCCCCCACCCCTCCTAATAGGCTTCCAACACTGCTAATAACAAAAAAGAAAAAGTTAAAAGGTAATCAAGTTTAGACTTGTAACAATGGACAAAACAGGTAACCCAATTTCAAATACATAAAAGCCTGACTTTTACAAACATAATTTCCAATAAAGGTACAGTACAATCAAGTGTTCATTTCATTTCTCATTCAGTTTCAGTACAAATCAAGATTGTACATTTTCCCTTTCATTCTATATTCAGTTTCCATATACAATTTCAGGCCTTCCCAGTCTTTTAAATATTGTTCTGCCATTTGTCCATTTAGTTTTTTCGTCATTTTGTCCATTTCGGCTAAAAACAGCAGTTTTCTTAACCAGTCATGTATATCTGGCACCTTCTCCGCTTTCCATTGTTGAGCAAAAGCCATTCTCGCCGATGTAATCATATACCATAATAGTGTCCTTTTTTCTTGTGGAATTTTTTCCATTGTCAAACCTAAGAGAAGAAATTCCAGACTTTTACTAATAGGAATTTTTAATATTTTCTGCATCTCACAATGTACATTTGACCAGTATACATTTGCTTTATCACATGACCACCACATATGGTAAAAAGAACCCTCTATTTTTTTACATTTCCAACACTTATTACTCAAGTTCTTATCCATACTAATGTTAGCAATCTTTTTTGGTGTCACATACCACCTGTACATCATCTTATAACAATTTTCTTTTACATTGACACAGGTTGACATTTTAAAAGCTTTTTTCCACAAAAATCCCCATGTTTCCATAGAAATTTCTTTGTTCATATTTATGGCCCATTTTATCATTTGCTCTTTAACAGTTTCATCCAAAGTATATACAGTCAACAAGGTTTTATAAATCTTTGATATCATTTTTCGCTCTTTTTTCAACCATATATCTTCAAACTCATCGTTCTTAGCTCTAAAACCAACCTCTTTACAGTCTTTTTTGTAAATATCCCGTATTTGACAATATTGTAACCATCCATACTCAAATTCTAATTCATTATTTGGTTTTAAAACATATTTTTTCCCTTCCTTTTGAAGCAACTCTTGGTATTTCAACCAATCATTACCTTTATATTCTGAAAAGGGATGAATAACTGCAGCAGGAACAATCCACAAAGGCCTCTCATCAGGAACTGTGTTCCTGTATCTGGTCCATGCATCAAACAGTGTTCTCCTTACATAATGATGCTTAAACATTGAGTCTACTTTATTTTTCCCATACCAAAGATAGGCATGCCAGCCAAATCTGCAATCGTGACCCTCAAGGGCCAAAAGTTTTCTATTTTCCAAATTAACCCAGTCAGTTAACCAAGACGTACATACTGCTTCATGATACAAATGCAAATTCGGGACTTAGAAGCCACCTCTGTCTTTGATATCATACATTATTTTCATTTTAATTCTTGGCTTCTTTCCTGCCCAGATAAATTTAAAAATTTCTCTTTGCCATTTCACCAACACTTTCACATCTTTTACAATTGGTATTGTCTGAAACAAAAACATCAACCTGGGCAGTACATTCATTTTGACAACGGCAATTCTTCCAAGAAGAGATAATCTAAGTTTTCCCCACTTTTCTAAATCACGCTTTATCAAAACCCACAATTTTTCATAATTATTCTTAAACAAATCAATATTTTTCATTGTAATGTCAACTCCCAGATATTTAACCTTTTTAACCACTTCACATTCTGTCAGATTTTGTAAAGTTTGTTGCTTTGTACCATTCATGTTTTTACACAATATTTTCGATTTATTTTTATTTACATAGAACCCTGCGAGGTCACCAAACTCTTTTACTTTTTCAAATACCAAAGGCATGTTATTAACAGGATCTTCAACAATAAACATAATATCATCAGCAAATGCTCTTAATTTGTATGAAAAACCTCTAATACTCAAACCTTTTATATTATCATCATCTCTAATCATTTGCAACAGAATCTCCAAAATCCAGATGAATAACAATGGCGATAGGGGACAGCCCTGTCTAGTCCCTTTTCTGACATGGAACGCTTCTGTTGATTCTGCATTTACAATCACCGTAGCCTTTTGTTCTTTGTATATTGATTTAATCATTCTTGTAAATTCTGCTCCCATCTGCAATTTTTCAATCACTTTGAACATAAATTCCCAAGTCAAGTTATCAAATGCCTTCTCCGCGTCTAAAAATAAAAAGCCAACCTCTTTTTCTGGGTGCTTATCATAGTACTCTATTGCATCTAAAACAACCCTCATGTTGTCCTTTATTTGCCTACCTGGCAAAAACCCAGCCTGATCTTCAGCAATAGTGTCTTTCAAATACCTTTTAAGGTGTTCTGCTAAAATTTTTGCATACATTTTGTAATCATTGTTCAGAAGTGAAATTGGTCGATAATTTTTAACATTAGTTAAATCTTGAGTTTCTTTCGGTATTAAGGTGATTGCAGCTTCATTCCAGGAATCTGGAATCTTCCCGCTTTGTCTAATTTCATTTAAAAGAATCTCTAGAACCGGTACCAGGTCTTCTTGAAGTTTCTTGTAGAATTTGGCTGAAAAACCGTCTGGTCCTGGAACTTTGGAGATTTTTGCTTCTCCTATTGCTTTGCTGATTTCTTCTTTAGTTATCACAGCATTTAACATTGCTTTTATTTCTGAGCTTGGTTGTGTCAAATTCACTTTTGATAAACAGTTTTGATTTTTTTGTTGATCCATTTGTTTTGCTTGAAAAAGAGTAGCATAGTATTTATAAAATTCTCTCCGGATCCCTCCTGGGTCTATAATTTCTCTATTCCCATCTTTCAGTTTAATTATTGTTTTGTTCTCTCTTCTTTTCCTCAATTGCCATGCCAAATATTTCCCAGGTTTATTCGCTCCTTCAAAGGACTTCTGTTGCAATTTTTTCAAATTCCAATATACTTCTTTATTTAACCTCGCATCGTATTGTTCCCTTAGGATCCTCAGCTCTCTCAAAATTTTCTTTTTGCCAGGTCACTTCTTGAGTTCTGCTTCTTTCTTTTGGATATTTTCCATAATCTCTTTATCTATTTTGAATTGTTGCTTTCTTTCATTGTTGTTAATTGCAATTAGATGTCCTCTCATCACAGCTTTATATGCCTCCCATACCGTTTGCGTCTGTACATCCTTATTTAAGTTTAGTTGAAAATACGTTTTGGTTTCTGCCCTTATTTTGTCCACAATATTTTGTTTGTCCAGTAAATCCTCATTGAGTCTCCATCGAAATTTCTTTCTTTTGACATATGTTGACCACTTTACTGGGCTGTGGTCAGAAAGAATTCTAGGTAATATTTCAATTTTACGTGTTTGCAAGATCAAGTTCTCGGTCATCCACATCATGTCTATTCTTGAGGAAGACTCATGTCTTGATGAGTAAAAAGAGTAGTCTTTGTCTTTGGGATTTTTAGTTCTCCATGCATCTTCCAGGTGCTCATGTTTTGCCATTTGAAAAAATACTTTCGGAAGTTTACCTATACCTTCATTTCCTTTTTTTTTATTTTCTGTCAATAGCATTGTTAACAGTACCATTAAAGTCACCCATCAGTATCATTTGCTCATAGGTTAACTGTTGTAATTGTTCCCACAAATCTTGAAAGAATTTTTCCTTGGCTCCATTCGGGGCATAGAGATTTACAATTAGGGTCTTTTTATTCTGAAGCATAACTTCCACTGCCAAGAATCTTCCTTCTTTGTCTTTAAAAATTTCCTTTGGCTCCAATTCTTTTTTTACATATGTAACAACTCCTTTTTTCTTTTGTGAGGAGAGGGAGTAAAATTCCTCTCCTAATCTACTTTGAATCAGAAATTTAACATCAGTCTTTTTAATATGTGTTTCTTGTAAACAAACAATATCACATTTTTGTTTTTCCAACCATAGCCTAATATTTTTTTCTTTTTGGGGGTGAATTAAGTCCATTAACATTCCAAGAAATAATTTGACTCTCCATGTTGGCTTTGTATTTATTTATCAGAGTCTTTAAAATTGTCTTTAATGAACTTGGTCATTTGCTCTACTGACTTGATGGTGACTCTCTTCTGTTTAAATGTAAAGCTGACACCTTTTGGAATTTCCCATCTGTATCTAATGCCCTCTGTTTTCAGTTTGTCGGTCAGGTCTTTAAAAAGTCGTCTGTCCTGAAGAATTGTTCTGGGTAGTTCCTTTAGTATCATAATTTTCTTGTTGTCGATTGTGAAATCTTCCTGAAATTGTTGCTTAAACAAGTCTTCTTTCAATCTTTTGGATATAAACTGGACAATCACATCTCTGGGTAATTTTTTCTTTTGTGCAATCGCAGAGTTGACTCTGTATACCAAATCAATATGTGCTGCCACCCTCTCCTCTTCTAGTTTTAAAAACTGCAACAGCATCCACCATGACTGAGTGGATATTCTCATTTTTATCTTCAGGGATTCCCCTAAATCTCAGATGGTTAAGCATTCCGTTGTACTCCACCATTACATTGGCTTTTGATGCTTCTTTAGCAACCTCAGATACACCAGTTTCCACTCCTTTCACTCTCTCCTCCACCTCGTCTGTTCTTTTGTTCAACGTCTGTATTTCCTTTGTAATCCCAGCCAAGTCTTTTTTCAGGTCGGTTACTTCATCAGCCACTTTTCCTAGAGTTTTTTCCATTTTTTGTATAGCATCCATCACCCATTTTTCCATGGCTTCCATCATGCCCTGTAGTTTCTTCTCCTCTTTAGCAACCATTTTCGGGGAGGACCAAGAGTTCGCCCTCTGTCGTTGCCGAAGATCGTAAGCCGTTGTTTACAATTATCACAAAACTTACATCAAATTAAAGCTCTTCTTGTGCCCAGTTAAACCGCTCTATTTTCACTTTTTTCTGTTAAGTCTTTTGGCTAAAATCCGAATAAATCGTTTCGACCTTCTCAAAATGGCGGGCACAATTTCTCTATGGTAAATAGCTCTTCCTGTTGTTTACTTCCTGTCCGGCAATCTTAATCGTCCCCCTTGACTTCTGGTTTCCTCCCTTCTTCCAGCCTCCTTGGTCGTCTCTAGGAAATGTTACTTGTCTGGTCTGAGGTCACTTCCTGTTCTGGTGATTTCTGTCGCAGCTTGAGTAATTTTCCACACTGATTCTCACGGGACTTGGTGTTAGTTTCTATTTTAAAGTCAATATCCCGACCGCAGGAATGATCAACAAACCGGCTTTTTGGCCTTTTTTTGCTGTTTAACCGTGTTTTCTGGAGTCGGTGTTAGTACACAGAATACAGCACGATCATGCGCTACATCGGATGTTGTTTATTCTCGGGATCAGCGCGTTTCCGGTGAGCAATTTTGAAAAGTTACCTTCAAAGTCCGTGTCTTGTTATAGCAGTGTTTCCTTAGTATCAGTTTCCGTAGAATGTCTTGGAGGTCTGGGTCTTGCGTTCTTATGTTGAGAATCCAACTCGGTGGGGTCTTTTAGAGAAATTCCGAAGTGCCCTCTTGGGGGGAGGGGATCAAGGCTGGTCGCGGCGTTCTTTAAAGCCCCGCTATCAGCCGATCTCAACTCCCACTCGGGCCAATGCTCGTTGCTAGTCACCCCCCTGCCTGGGGAGATCTGCGGCAGGCTGTATAGCCCACCCTGTCATAAAGACCCTCCGTATGTTCTGGGAGCAAAGCCAGAACACGTCAGGACGCCATGTATCCCAGACCGGAAGCCGAAGGGCGCATCCTTATCGTCCATCTGCAGAGCTGCAATGTGGTCCACGCCAACCACATTCATCAAACACTATGCTCTGGACGTTCATGCGCAACGGAAGGGTGATCTGGGTCGTCTGGTCCTTTCCGCTGCGGCTCGCTGAGTCTGACAGCACCCATCTCCAGGTGAGCCACTGCTTTTTAATCTCCCATGGGTGTGATGCACAGAGACCATGAAGAAGATAAACAGGTTGCTTACCTGTAACTGTTGATCTTCAAGTTGTCATCTGTGCATTCACACCGCCCGCCTGTCCTTCCCCACTGCTGTCATCCTCGGCTGTTCTCACACATGGCTTTGGTTGATAGCGGTCAGAAGGAACTGGCGGGATATTCCTGCCCCGCCTCTCTGGGCATGTGCTGGGGGGTTCCTGCGCAGGCCCGGAGCGAGGGCGCGAAAATCCTGTTGTGAGCTTTGTACAACACCAACCAGGTCAGCGCAGGTGCACTGTTTCCCATGGGTGTGAATGCACAGATGACCACTCGAAGATCATCAGTTACAGGTAAGCAACCTGTTTTTTTGTTGCCATCCTAAGACTGCAAAAGCAAAAGGGGTTGTCAGGCACCTGGCCAAAGGGCTGAGTTCTGCTCGGTGTAGGAATGTCAGGTTGCCTACTTTGGCAAACCTCCCTTTCCTTCACCCCACCTCTGAACCTTGGAGCTGCTCTAATGAGTAACACAACCAAACATGGAGGGAGGCATTGCATTCCATGATGCCGCAACATAATTTCTGGCTGAAAAACCACAAGTAACATCACTGGACTCATGTAACACTTTAGGAATCTCCTAAAGTTAATCGCGGCCTAGGCAACCAACCCCCTCCCTGCCCTCCATCTACCTGGAGTGCGCGGATCTGCACTCTCTGGGAGGCTTCCCTCCCCACCCGGTCCTTGCCTTAGACCACTAATCGTGGCCTAGGCAACCCCCGCCCTCCATCTACCCGAAGTGCACGGATCCAAACGCTCCGGGAGGATTCCCTCCCCCAGCCGGTCCTTGTCCAAGGAATACTAATTATGAGGCGCAGGCAAGTGATGGTGAATCACCTCTGAACATCTCTTTCCTTGAAAACCCCATGAAGAGTCAACTGTGACTTGACAGCACTCTCCTCCACCTCAATAAAGCCTTCAGCAATGTGTGTATAGGGCAGGAGTGGCCAAACTTAAAAGCCACATAGAATAAATGTCAGGTGTTTGAGAGCCACAAGACATGAACAAATATCACACATTTTTATTGAAAAATACGTAAATTTGCTTTTTATTAACATTAAATGACACTGTCCAATGATATTTATTTGTTTGCTAATGAAATCTATTTGGCCAAGGGAGAGAGAGTGAAAGAGAGAGAGAGGTGGAAAGAAAGAGAAACAAAGAAAGCAAATAGATGGGATGGGAAGGAAGGAAGGAAGGAAGGTGGCCTAGGCCACCACCCCCCCACACCCTCCCCCTTTGAGGATTGCCTGGGATCTGCTGTACTTAGTGCTCAGTTGCCAAGCCAAAATGCTTCTCTTTACCCAGGCTTTTCATCAAAGTGTTTCATCTTTTAAAGCTGTTTTTTAACCTGCAGAAAGGGTTTTTTTAAATATAATCTCAGGCAGCTGAATGTTGTTTTTATGGCTTGTTTTTAATACTGATCATGATATGGTGGTTGTTTTTATGGTTTTATCATGTTTGTTTTTACTTTGTGAGCCTCCTTAAGAGGTGACATGTACAAATGTTATAATTAAATAGATCTGCTTCTCTGTGCTATATCTATGGGGTGCATTCTACCAGCTGAAGGCCTGATTTGCCTCCCCCCCCATCAGGTTTTTAAATGTTGTGGATGTTGCAGCTTCCATTTTGAACTGAAAGCTTATTTTTAGAAGAGGAACCATGTTTGATGGTTTCTTTTGTTTAAAAAGATGTCCCCCGCTTCTCTCCTTCTGTCTAACAAAGGGGAAAAAAGACTGTTCTAAATTTCACCCACCAGCAGGGCTCAGATGGGGGCGGAGCTCACCGGAGACTTAGGCCGTACATGTGGCCTAAGCAACCCCCCCTTCCATCTACCCAGAGTCACGCGGATCCGCACGCTCCGGGAGAGATTCCCCCTGTCCATGCAGAAATCTCTTTTTAACTGAGTTTGGAGTTTTTGGTATGATTTTGTCAAAAGCCTTAAAGAGAGAGAAATTAGATACCTTTGATTGCTTTATGTACCCCCATAGATGGATAACTTGATGAAATAATAACACAGTGGGAAATATAAAAGGAGCTTAGCCAATAGCTAGCATAGTGAAATGGTTAGAGTTTCAGACTAGAATCTGGGAGACTCAGGTTCAAACTTGAACTCTGGCACGGAAGTCACCTTGGACTAGCCTCTCTCTCAGCCTTATCTACCTCACAAGATAGTTGTGAGAATAAAATGGAAGGAGGACAATGATATTGTAAGCAGCATTTGGTCCCCACTGTGGAGAAAAGCTGGATATCTAATAAAATATCTTTAAGAGAAGAGCCATTTATTGCTTTCACTTTGATGTCCCAAGTGTTCCCTCAGTAAGCTTAGTAAAGCAGAGATCACAACAGAAAAATCTTGGCTGCTAAGTCTTAATTGACTGAGTCATTAAATCTGCATTAAGATGCATTTTAATAGATCGATTATCCTGGGGGGGGGAAATCTGTTGATGCTTTGAGAAGGGGCACTCCTTATGTGTGAGAGGAGGAGGAATGCCTTTTCCAAGATGGTACTTGCTTCCTTCAGGTTTTGTTAGGGTTACTATGAAAAAAGCTTTAAATGATTAATCTCTTCAGCCACATATATTCCCTCTATAGTTACTCATTCATTGACTGCTCATAGCTGCTTTGAAATCCAACCAGATAGATGCAATATATGCCGCTATAGTGAAGCGATGCTGATCAATAGTAGGAACTCATGGTTTCACATTGGGTTCAATGCATTTTCTTCTTTATGAAAGCCACTTCATGGGTGATCATGATGGAAGATGAGATATAATGTTTTAGTTAACAAGCTAACTGATGAGAACATGGTACATTCAATTATTGTAAGGCTGGTTTGTGAATGTGTGCACATAACTACATGAGGGCAATATTCTACAATGATCTGCATGTGTGAAGTGGTAGTAGTATTCAACTACCAATCATCAAGTGGCACAGTAACAAATGAGATACATGCATATGTGGACCAGTTGAGAGAGTGTAACAGGCCCAAGGTCACCCAGCAAGCTTCTATGGCCTGAGTGGGGATTTGAACCTGGATTCAAGGAGAATAAAAATATATTGACCTGGTATCCTGGTATCCCCCCTCTTTACCTGACGTGGGTGGTTTGCTTGTTTTCCCCCACGTATGCCATCAGATAGGCTCGCCAACTCTGAGTTGGGAATACCTTGGAGATTTTGGGGGTGGAGCCTGAGTGGTGGGTGTGGAAGTCAAGGTAAACAACATCTGTTGAGTCCCCCTTGTCGACATGTTTGTTCACCCCCTCAAAGAACGCTAACAGGTTAGTGAGACAAGATCTTCCCTTACAGAACCCATGCTGAGTCTGCCTCAATAGTTTTTGTTCATCAGTGTGCTTACTAATTCTTTCCTTGATAACAATTTCCACCAACTTACCTGGTATCGACGTCAGACATACTGGCCTGTAATTTCCCGGATCTTCCTTGGAGCCCTTTTTAAAGATGGGAGTGACATTAGCTACCTTCCAGTCCTCAGGAATGGAGGCAGATTTTAATGAAAGATTACATATTTTTGTCAGGAGATCCACAAGTTCACATGTGAGTTCTTTAAGAACTCTCGGATGTATGCCATCCAGGCCTGGTGATTTATCAGTTTTTAAGTTGTCTATCAGTGGTAGAACCTCCTCTCTCATCACCTCAATCTGACTCAGGTCTTTCAACACCCCTCAGTGGTTCTGGAATGGGCAAGCACTTCTCATCTTCCACAGTGAAGACAGAGGCAAAAAATGCATTCAGCTTCTCAGCAATTTCCCTGTCATCCTTCAGTACTCCTTTTACCCCTTGGTCATCAAAGGGCCCCACTGCCTCCCTGGCTGGTTTCCTGATTCTAATGTATTTGAAGAAAGTTTTATTGTTGGCCTTTATGTTTTTAGCTATATGCTCCTCATATTCCCTTTTTGCATGCGTGATCACAGACTTGCATTTTAATTGCCACAGCCTGTGTTCCCTTTTATCAGCCTCACTGAGACTAGCTTAAAGGAATCCTTTTTACCTTTTACAGCTTCCATTACTTTGTTTGTTAACCATGTAGGCTTTTTTCTATACCTATTTGTGCCTTTTCTAACCTGTGGTATATATTTTTTCTGAGCTTCTAGGATTGTAGTTTTAAATAGTTTCCAAGCTTCCCCAATGGTTTTGACCCTTTCTACTTTCCCTTTCAGTTTCCTCCTCACATGTCCCCTCATATCAGAGAAGTTACCCCTTTTAAAGTTAAAAGTGGTGGTGTCAGTCTTTTTAGCAAATTCCCTATTTGGACAATTCCCCAGTTGTTTGTGTCAGGGAGTCAGTTATCCCTAGTTCTAATTGTCAGTTGATAGTGTATAAAATCCAGTTTTGTCAGCCAGAAATTTAAGCTATCACATGTGTGCACTAGTTATTTTAACTCCTGCATACCAAAAATTGGAAGAATGCTAAATGATTCTTACGGCTTTTTTTAAAGGAAAAGGAATGCATTGTTTGGTTCATCTATATTCTGGCTATTGTCTTCATGACAACTTTGTGTTTGGTCTCTCCCACTACCAGATTCGAGTACAGAAGAATCCTCCCCAGCTCCAGTAAAAAGTAAATACGAGACCATGGATTTTGACAGCCTGCTGCAGGAGGCCCAGGAAAGCCTGCATCGGTAACAGCCTTAACCTTTGAGGAATACCTCAATACCTCAGTCAAGGCACTTCCAATATGTTTACGTTTTCAAAGAAATGATCAAGAATACAACAAGAATGAGAGAGGGAGAGAGAGAGACTGCTGTCCTTTAACTCGATGTTTACATTGAACAAGCTGCTTCTGTCTGTGAATCCCCATGGTGTTGATGTTCCACTGCCACACATTAGTATCTTTGCTTCTGAATGGTTGTGTTAGGATGAGCCGCAAAAGCCTCCTGTCCCCTTCTTGTCTGCCCCTTTCTCTGACTGGCCTCTCTTCCCTACTTCTGCCGTGAAGTTGCAGCTGTGTTCACCATAACTTTTTTTTTGTCTGTAGTGTGTGATGATAAAATTGTTAATTGTGAATAGAATCAGGATTGTAAACTAATTTTTAATAGAAGAAAGAAATATATATAATGTATTTATGGCTCAGA
Source organism: Gekko gecko (assembly GCA_029375565.1). NCBI lineage: Eukaryota > Metazoa > Chordata > Lepidosauria > Squamata > Gekkonidae > Gekko > Gekko gecko. The sequence goes on from JAPDNY010000002.1 coordinate 162,892,521, forward strand.
TGTACTGTAATTCAGATTTATTGTACCGCTTCCTTGATTTTTTAACTATGCACTGTAATGAGGCACTTGCCCCCCCCCCAAGCAGATGTGGCCAGTCCAGAAGGGTACCCCTCAGTTAGTGGCTCAGGTGAAATTGCTTTCCCTCCCTGGTGGAGAATTCCAGTTCAGCTCTTGATGAACTGAGGCATTATTGAATTTTTTTTCATATTGCTATAAGCCATTCTTTCCATTTGCATGGGCTGAGTTGTAGGATCTCCATTCCCAAATTGTTGACTGGATGAGATTCAGTGTACTGATTCCGTAGGTTGGAGCTGGATACGTAGGAACAGTTTTCAAATTGTGAATTTCTAAGAACATGAAGTTGGCAGTGTAACAAGTTAGTAGAACTCCATCTGTCTTCCATGCCAGGAACGCTGATAAGGTCTGAGAGCCACCCCCAGAAGGATTCTGCCAATGGGCTCCTCATCACAATGTACATTACGATGACAGCTGTTGTTTCATGGGATCTCAGTAAACAAAATGTGGGAGTTTGAAGTACAGAAACAGGGAGCAAACCATTCAAGGCCATACATCACATCAGTGGTAGCCTCAGGAATAGATCTTTGCCATCTGGTCATTTTAACCAAAGCAACATCTCCTGCCAAGATGGGTAGCAGGAGGCTTTCTTGGCAATACCCAGTAGAATGGGGGCAAAAGAATTCATGCCATTGCTCTAGGTAGGAGTAGGTGATGCTTAAAGCCAGCTAATGATTCATAGAGCATCACAGCTGAGCATCACTGCCTATTGTAAACACTATTCTCCTTCTCAGTGGAGTCTAATAAGCCATACCATAAAACATCTAGCAATAGCAATAGTGATCCCAGAATCCTGGCTCTTCCTGTCAATAATTCTGTCAAATGGTTGTTCTCACCCCATTCTCCAAAAGGCACTAAAATGTTACATACTTCTGCTTGCAGCTTTTTGACTTTTTGGTAGCTCAGATCTGATATCCTTAAGGCTTGTTCCCTTGATTGGCTTCTTATGGTTTTGCAGACTTGAGGCCTTGTAAACTAACTGTGCAATCCTAAATTGAGTTACATCCTTCTGAGCCCATAGAAGTTCAACAGGCACAGAAAGCTTTAACTCTGCTTAGGGATGCACTGTAAATCAGCATAACTAAGCTTACTATGGTTCAAGGAAATGATTTCTAAAGAATGGGACTCTTTGATATTAGCCAGAATTCCAGGTCAGAGGATTCGTGCAAGCTTCCTGATCAGAAAATTGCTAGGGGAAGGATCTCCTCTATAACTGCCACACAGTTGTTACATTCTCAAACAGCTAGTACTCACCTATATAGCAGACACTATACAGTGAGGGATGTGAGAGGGAGACCAAGAAACCAATAGAAAAGTCAACAGACAGCATTTTCCAGTGGGGACCAAATAATCTTGCTGAGTTTTCCATCAGTTGCCATGTCTGGTTTTTTTGTCACAAAAAGGGGAGAATTCTGGGATTCAGCCATCCCATGTAGATAGATTATTACAGCCTTAATTCAACAGATAGATAATCTTACCATAAGGTCCCTCTTGCATTAACATTTATTCAACCTGGACTATTGCCAACACCTTAGCAACTTCCCAGTTTAGGCTTAACTCAAGCTGTCCAAAGCCTTACATGTCTGAGTAGTCCCATTGCCTCAGTAAGGATTGCACATGTCCAAAATGCCACCAGGTAGGTCACAGTGTCCCGTATGAATAATTGGATTAGCTCTACGTTTTGATGTGGTGCTTTTAACATCATGATTTCACAATCTGTTGCAAAAGGAAAAAATTGTCAGTGTGTTTGCTGCTACACATCGCTTGTGCCACCTGTGTCTTGGAACTTCCTGAGAAATTGCAAGGCTCTTCAGTTCTCCTGTAATCAGTCTGCAGCCAGACCTGGCCCAAAGGAAGCATCTGCTATTGACAAGTGCCTCATTGTAGCTTTGCCTTTTTCTGTCCTAGTATTTCCTCACCACAATGATGTTTACATGTGATTGCTATAGAGCTTACTGTAGAATGTATATAGCGACACATTTAGGGTGGGTAGGACTGTCCTGTCCTGTGCTGTGCTGATGTTTTCAGAGAACAATCAAACAGAAAAAAGTAACCACCCCAACAATCAATAAGTGGAATTCTTCCATCTCCTGGCTTGGTTGTAAAGGTGGATCAAAGTTCAGATCTGGCTTTGGTCAGAGAGATGGAAAATGCATCAAATTTTAAGCCTGTTGAAAGGGTTGAATGTGTCTGTGGAGGAGGAGGAGTCCTTCTGCTCTTCAAAAGAAGCTGCATTCAGTGTGAATCATTTGCAGCTGCTGATTTGTACTTGGCTTTATATCTCAAGAGGCTGGACTCGCCAATGATATTTGAGCATGCGAGTAGATGCTCTTTGGAGGAAGGAAGATCCGGTAACGCACATGGCCTCTCAATCCTAGCTTTAGGGAGAGGTGCAATAAGTGGTCTTTGTGTTGCCTGAAGCCTATAATTTTTTTTGCAAGAAACTTAGGACTTTATGCAATATGCACATATGTGCACAAGCGCACACGTATGGTGAAAAGGTAAGGGTAGTGGTGGGGCAGTGAGCCCCTCTCACTGCTGCTGGGGACAGTGATTGTTGCCAATCCAGCACTGTTGAATGTAGAACTGGACTGGCATGTTTAGAAATTCAATGCTGGTTGTGGCATACCAGTACCTGTGACTTATTTTCATGGCTATTTTAGAAGCACAGCTAAATTTGTATCAATCATCCAGGGGTCAGTGTGAAAACTGTTTGCCCTTACAGTGGCTTAGGAACTTACAATCAATCATGGGGTAGGGGGATAATAGCAGGGGAGGTCTCTGGCAGAGTAGCAACAGAATGAACTCACTGCCTGTCCTCGGTAGGAGCAGCTAGCGACAATGCTCCACATGCATTCCAGGAAGTCATTCTGAGATGCTACTGGCTGAAGACCCAATTCTGTATGGCAAAGGAGTCACTGGGATCTTATAGATACAGTGGAGTAACCTCCTTGTATCCCCATGTCAAATCAACAAGGTGCATTGACCAGGAGCAAGCCCAGCTCAGCCCACTAGCTATGTACCATGGCCTGCTCAATGAACCTCCTGTTTGTGATCCTAGCCTGGCACTGCAAAACAGGAGGGTGGTCAAGAACGCCACAAGACCCCAGAAGACTGTGATTGGCTTGGTGGGCGGTCCTGGGATTGGATCCTATGATTCCCTACCACTAAGTTGAATACCTTCTGACAGATATTTTTCCTCAAAGGAAGTGTTTCTCAGTCTAAGGAAGGCTTAGCATAGGATCCCACTTATGATCTATAGCAGTGTGAACAACTTTTGCCCAGGTTGTTAGAGATAACTCTTTTCACTTTAGAAGGCCAAAGTGAGGCCAAACCAAGCTTGGAATCACCCTAGGCATACCATTTGCAGGATGCCATTTGGAGTCCCATGTTAGAGCTAAGAAGGAGCAAAGGAAGGTTATTCTTTCCTGAGGAGATGAAGAACTAAAGTTAGTTTTGTCTCTCACTGTAGCCATCACTGCCAGTAACATGTTCGGTCACATCCATCCTTAGTGCAGTTCTGTCCAGCTCATATTGAGTTCAGAGGGACAATGTACTGAGACCTCTGGCTAAGAATATCAGAGTACCTCCTGTTTACGGAAGGGAATGAGTTATCTTCACAGCCAAACTTCTGTCCCTTTCTAAATAAGCATGCTTCTGTGTTTTTCAGCCTAGTCTTCTGTACAATCTGCCTGATTTTCTCCTCTGTTCTTTCTTGTAATAATATGCATAATGCCAGCACCTCCCGGATTCGAGGGGCAGGCCTAGCCATAACAACAGGCAGCAAAACTAGCCTAGATCAGGTAGGGCGCTAAATAAGGAAAGCATTCATTTTTCCAAGATGTTTCGGAATAAAAGGGTGTATTAAGAAAGGCAATCATTAGGGAGACATTTATTTTTTTAAATAGAAATGTCTATATATGTGTGTGTGTGTGTGTCTGAGAGAGAGAAATCCCCTCTGATGTTCATTTGTTCGAATCAGGAAAATACCTTAATAACAGGAATAAGTCATAAGCCATTTTCTTATCCTTGGCCCTTTATTGACCATTGTTTAATGTGAAACACAAATTAATGTTGTGCTAAATTCGGCAACTGAAACCTTTGGAACATGAACAGAAATAGTAGCATTAGAAAGAAGATTCACGTGGCATAGCTCGGTTTCAGTTCTCACCGCTTCCAGACATCTGAAATACTCGTATTACTGCTCAGAGTGACATGCCTGAGCCTGGCTACCTCCATGACATTTTCTTGGCAACTTTGTCTTGCATTTCTGTGATTAATATCAGAGTTTTTTCACAAGCCTTAGCGGAGTTGCCCTGTGTGTGTATTTGTGCATGGGCGTGCAGATGATTCTGCCTTTTCTGTCCTTTGCCAGATAAAATAATAAGCCATTAGGTGAACCTGAGCATTTCCTCAATTTTGTTCATACAACAGGGTAGTCTGTTTGCAACGCTTGCTAGCAATATAAGCGCATAAAGCCTTCTGCTTTCCACTTGGCTCTTCTTTTTTGAAGACTCAGCAAAAAGCTGTGTGTGTGTGGGCTTCATTTGTGTGAAATGCTGACATCTCCTTGTGTACTTTATGGCCATTTTCCTGTGGCTCCCTGCAACCATAAGGACTGATTGCTTAAATATTTTTGATGTGGTTCAAGGATAAAGAAAAACCGGGCTGCACCCAGCAATGTGCCAGCAGAACAAAAAGGAAAAAATGCCAGGTGATACATGACTGATTTATTATACAAAATCCCTACACATTTCACCATGCAGGCTTCGTCAGAGGAAAACCTATAAAAACATAATTTTATATTTAATACAGATAATAGAAAGACCCCTTGATAAAAATTACTCCAGAATTATTAAAAATAATATTAAAAAGACAGGATCAAAATTAATTTCCAAGCATAGATATATATTGGTCAATATACAGGAGATAAACAAACTATACATTGGACATGAAGCAAAACAATGAAAAATATAATATATGAAGTAAATACTGACCAGAACATTCACCTAGTGCTGGAACTGTCCACAGCAATTAAATTCTTTTACAGTGAGGAATGACGCCACATACAGTACTTAGCTGAGCAAGGTCAGAAGTCCCAGATCAGAGTTTAACCCATGAGGTGCCAAAGTATGCAACCTTAATATCCCCTCCATCCTTGAACCAATCTCCAATTATGTAGGATATTTCCTTAGACCATTTGTACCAATGTTACCATCATATATTAAGGACACCATCGATTTTATTAATAAATTGGACGATTTGAAATATGTTGATGCCAATGTTCTTCTAGTAACATATTCATAAGTCAAAAAGATTGAGTGCCTGAGACAGAAATCTCAATGGTGTAGGAACCAATAAATAAAAATAAATACTCTGTACGCAAGAAACCAGTGTATCGGGGAGAAGAATAAGGTAGAATGTTTCCTCCTGCTCTAGTTCAGGTCAGGAATAGGTCACGAAATTCCTGGAGATTTGGAAGTGGAGCCTGGAGAGGATGGGGTTTGGGAGGGGAGGGACCTCAGTGGGGTGTAATGCCATAGAATCTAAAATGCTCTGTGGGATCCAGTGCTCCCCAGAGATTCATTAGATATGCCATGCCTGTCTCTCTGACGACATTTATGAAATTGCTCCCCAATGTCCTCTTCACTCCCGCCCCAAATTACCCCCATGGTACACCATGGAGCTTTGGAGGACTGCAATGGTCTTTTCCATCTAGCTTGGCTCCGTCCTTCCTCTTCTGTCATAGGGAAAAGGACACTGAATTGTCTGTTTATGCACCATCTGTAAATTATCAGTTAACTTATTAAATGGTTAAGCTATTTTAATTCTATTTTATTTTAATTCTGTAAGTTTTAAAATTTTAACCTGATTGTTAATGTTGTTATTGGAATGTTGTTCCCACCCTGAGCCCTGTATACAGGGGAGAGCAGGTTACAAGTCAAATAAATAAATTCTACCCTCCAAAGTGGGCATTTTCCCCCAGGGAACTGATCCATGTCATCTGGAGATGTTATAAATCTGAGAGATATCCAGGCCCCAGGTACAGCTCAGATACAAGTCTGCCACTTCAGTGAGGCATAGATGCTTCAGTTTTAGGGAATAAGATTTCTGTCTCTGGCTTTTCTGAGTCTCTGGAAATAAAAGTAGCAAGGTGTTATGCCATCTCCCTGTGTTGGATTAAACTGAAGTTTAGTGAGGCAGACTGCATCACATGCATCAGTCATAGTTTCATCCATACTTGGCAATTGTAGCCCAGATAAACCTGAGCTGTGATCCATTGTGCACATGGAGCTCTGCAAAATCAGGGGCACTTTGTTCATTGTTTGCAAATTCTGATGCTCAAAGCATTCTTCAGCTTTGAAGAAAATAGGCAGCCCAGCTGGTACGTAGCTCAGTCGTCTTCAGAATGCAGCCAAACCACTTAATCAGGTGCTGAATTTTAAAAGTACTTTGAAGAAAAAGTATTTCTGGGAAGCTTTTTTCTTTTCTATGTGGAAGAATCTGTGCATGATTGTGAATAGCAAGACAAACCCCTGTAGAGTCTGGTTTTAATGCAGCAGTTGGTGCTTTAAGAGGCATTATTTATTAGAAGGCTGGAAAAAAGAGGAATTAATATCACTATTTACAGTGTGTTTTTATGAATGTATGTGAACCAGAGAGAGAGAAGGAAATTAAATTGATGCATTTCTTGAGAAAGGTGTAAGAATTTCACCTAAAAGAGGGGCACATTTGCTGTATTATTTATAATAAATGTTAGATCTTACTTTTTTTGTTTTTAAACAAGAAACTGCTAATAATTAGAAGGGCCTAATTCTTCCATTCTTTTACATGCATTAATGAAATGGTAACCTTCTCCTGGATAAGTAAAAGCAGCAGAATTAGCCCCTTCTGTAATTTAAAAAAATCAAGTTTTTAGTTTGTTGTTTAAGAAAAAATAGAAGATTTTATATTTCACATAATTTTCTCCCTCCATTGTGTTTCGTTGTGTCCTTATTTATGTAATATACTTTAACCTTAATTGGCATAAATCTTTAAGCCTTTCCTTTGTTCTTATTATCATTTTTTAATAAAGAAAGATTTATTTCTAGTGTGCTTTCAATGTCTACCTTCTAAATGAGAGAACGTTTTCTTGTATTTTTACATTGTCAGATTCTATAGTTTCGTAGAGGATTTAACCAAATTGCTCAATGTATTCTCTATATCTGTCTGGTGGGTATATAAAAGTTCTATTTTAAATTGTGTAAATACTTCAGAACTGGTTTCTTTTTGAGACTCCCTTGCTGTGGAGTTACTTGTTTACATCACAAAGACTGTAGAATCTCTACATTCATGTACTGTAAATAGTGAAGTGATCTGCCTATAAATAAATAAACCATAACAAATATACTATGAAGTCTGGCATGTCCTGCTTAAGTATAAGTTCCTTTGTGGGGAGTTGTGTGTCCCTGTGAGGGAGGAGGGTTCTGTTACAAAGAAACTGCATTCATAAGCTCCAGGTAAACATTGGCTGCAGTTCAGAGGTCCTCATATGCGTCCCGTTGTCAAGCTACAGAAGGCGCAGTACTGGAAATCACCAGCTGCCATTGGTTTCCTATGCATTCAGTGGCTCCATGTTACATCACTGGCTCGAGGAACTGGGATGCAGGACATATGTACCTATGGCTGAGGAGGATCCAGACATAACTACCATGCTTCACTAGAGAACCAGCAAACCAAAAAGGAAAACAAATCCAGGTGATTGGTAACTAATTAATTATCATGCATTTCAGCATGGAGCCTTCATCAAGAGGATCTATAAAAAACATAATTTTGCACTAAATACAAACAATAGAATGACCCCATGATAAAAATTATTACAAAATATTAAAATTAGTATTCATTAAAAATACAGGATCAAAACTAAGTTTAAAAAGAAACATATTAGTCAAAATACAGAATAAGGTGAATAAGCTATACATTGGACATAAAGCAAGACAATAAAAACATGTAATCATATGAGGCAAATACTGACCATAGAATTCACCTGGTACTGGAACTATCGGCAGCAATTAAATTCTTTTACTAGTGGAGAATGACACTGTGTTTTCTTTAAATATAGAGATTAGCTAATGAAAGTCAGAAGTACCAGATCAGAATTTAACCCATGAGGGGCCAAAGTCTGCAACCTTAAAATCCACTAAATTTCCTTTTTAACAGGACCTTTTCATTGAGATGGTATGATTTATATAAACCCTCCCAAATTAAATCAGTGGGTCTATGTTCTTCTTCCATTAAATGTTGTACCAAAGGGGCACCGACTGTTCTGCAAAGTATGTTGCTCCTACGTTCAATCATTCAAGTCTTTAATTTTATTGCAAGAACATCTGATGGCATAAATAACCATATCTGAATTGCATGTTGTATAGTCGTTTAAAATGTATTCTTTTTTTATCAACAGGATTAATGAAACTTTTCATATTTTGAGTTAGGTTACAATACTTACAATGTCCACATCTAAAGGGCCTTTGAGAAAACCTGCTACTGGAATGGTTCATTGTAGGTTCATGGGAACAAAGATATTGTTGTGAACCAATTTGTATTTTAAAAGAAATAGTGTAACATCATATGGCATATCCCAGTTTTTATATATGCTCTTATAAGATTGTATACTGATAGGTTTATAAATCAAACTGACTGTAATTCTCTCACTTTGTGGACATTGTGGACATTGTAAGACAGTCAACCACATGGTCAGTGCCTGCAGTAAAATTGCTCAAACTGACTCTAAAGAACGTTACAATAGAGTTGCAGCTATGTTGCACTAGAATCTTTGCAAGAAGTATGGTGTCAGGTTCAAAAGCAAGTAGGTCCAGGCATTCTTGGTAAGAAGAAAGGCTTTATTTGGATTACAGTGCTAAAACCCACAGTAGAAGGTCATTGTCAGGAATGGGGGCATTGGTGAAGCAAGCAGGGTTATAGTATGATGCAAGCAAGCGACTAGCAAATCAACTGTAAGCGCGCGCGTGGGAAACTCCTGGCGGGAGAGTTACTTCATGAACGGGAGACGTCTCCCCCCCTCCCCTCACATTCACAGGACTGGAAAATTCTCATCAACACAAGAATAGCCCAAAGCCAAGGCCACCGTGATAAGGAGGAGCGGCAAGGGAAGAAGCTCCCACGTTACTGCCTGCATACCTACGCAAGCGCAAAGCCAAATAGGGAACACATAACAATGGACTCAGTGAGAAACATCAAATAGACCTTTTTTCTGACACTCTGCCCTTCCCAAAATACCTCCCACCCACCACTCAGGAAGGGGTGTACATGGGGCCCCCAGGTTTGGCAGGAAAACGGGTGTGAAAATTCCTGAGATGATCAGGTGCATTAATATCAGAAACTTTGACCCACTCTCTGTGTTGGGGCCCAAAATGTACCCATTCAACAAGATAATGCAATTGTTCACAAATAAATTTGGAGTCCAGGATGTCTTTCAGCTCATAGTGCTCCTCGTTATCAAAGATCAGCGGGGGGGGTTGCTGGAGGCTCCGGATGCCACTTAGATAGGGGAGATGCCGGTTTGAGGAGGCTGTAATGGAAAATTGGATGAATGGCTTTAAGTGACTTAGGTAAATCCAGTTGCACAGTCACTTTATTAATACAGCGAACCACCTTGAAAGGACCAACGTATTTCCACGCTAGCTTCCGCAACTTCTGCAAGAGGCGCAAGTTCTTAGTGGAAAGGTACACTGAATCCCCTGGCTGCAGAGTCCATCCCCCCGCCCGTTTTTTGTCTGCATATTTCTCATATTGGGCTTTGGCTTCATTCAAAGTCTCTATGATCATAGGCCAGGACTCTCGAAAAGATTTTCACCATTCTGTGGCCTTACTAGGAGACCCCCCCGGTTTCAGGAATGGAAGAGGGGGGCTATCATAACCCATGGCCGCTTTAAAGGGAGACATTCCAGTCTATGCGTGCCAGGAGTTGTTGTATGCAAATTCAGCCAAAGGCAACAACTCAATCCAATTGTCTTGTTGGTAATTAGTGAAACAACGCAGATATTGCTCAAGTGTTTGATTCACCCTTTCTCTTTGCCCGTCAGTCTCCGGGTGGTATGCGCTACTTAAAGCACGCTCAATACCCATGAGGAACATTAACTCTGTCCATAGTTTGGATACAAACTGAACCCCCCGATCCGAGATTATTTTGATCGGTAGAGTGTGGAGCCGGGCAATATGCTGTAGGAAAGCTCTTGCAAGGATTTTGGCCGTTGGCAAACTGGGAAACGGTATAAAATGCGCCTGTTTGGAAAATAAGTCCACTACCACCCAAATAACGGTCATGTTCTTGCTAGGAGGAAGATCAGTGATAAAATCCATAGAAATCACTTCCCAGGGTCGACTTGGGGTAGGCAATGGTTGTAGGAGGCCTGGGGGCTTCCCCCCCCTGGACTTGCAACGACTACATGTAGGGCAAGTATGTATGTAGAGCGATAGATCTCGTTTCATGCGGGGCCACCAGAAATTGCGCTGCAGTAGGTGAAGGGACTTCACATACCCGAAATGTCCTGCTGACTTGGAATCATGGACAGCCTGCAGTACCTGGGGTCGCGTACTTTCTGGGACGAACAGTTTAATACTTTGTACCAGCAGCCATTAGATTTGCATTCCACATCATCTCGAGCTTTTAGCTCAACCTTCTCCTGATCAGTGATGTCTTTAGCAAATTGATTTTCCCATGGTAACCCTTGACTTTGGGTAACTGGCTGTAATTGTCTCTGTTTGCGGGTTAAGACTGCCCCAACAAGTTGGTCTGGGGTGAAAAAAGATTCTCTAACCTCCGTTCTCTTACTCAGATGCTGGGGAAGGTGTGAAAGGGCATCTGCCAAGTGATTAGATTTACCAGGGAAGTGATGAAGGGTAAATTGGAACTTGGAGAAAAACTCAGCCCAGCGGAACTGTTTGGCATTTAGATTCCGGGGCTTTCGGAGTACCTCAAGATTCTTATGATCAGTCCAGATTTCGAAGGGTACCCGAGCCCCCTCTAGCCAGTGCCTCCAAGTAATCAGGGCTAAGCGTATGGAAGCAGCTTCCTTGTCCCAAATGGGCCAGAACCTCTCTGTGTCGTTAAATTTTCGTGAGACATAAGCAAGAGGATGCAAATGCCCTTGGGCGTCCTCTTGTAGGATCACCCCCCCCCATTGCGGTATCTGAGGCGTCTACCTGGACAATAAATTTTTTTGTTTCATTTGGGTGTGCCAACACTGGTTCAGAAGTAAATAACTGTTTCAGTTGTTCAAATGCCTCTTGGCACTGGGGTGTCCAATCTAACAGTGCCCCCTGGCATGGAAGCTTTAGCCCCCTCCCTTTAGTCTTTAGTAGGTCTGTGAGAGGGAGGGCTACCTGGGCAAAATGGGGCAAGAATTGGCGGTAAAAATTGGCAAAACCGAGAAAACTCTGGAGCGGTCATCTCGTTTTGGGGGGTTCCCAAGCCAACACATCCTGGACCTTCTTCGGGTCCATTTCTAGCCCATTTGAGGATATGCGGTACCCTAAGAAGTCAATGCGACTCTGGTGAAACTCACATTTGGACAGCTTAACAAACAGTTTATGCTCTAGCAACTTCTCCAGCACCTCCTGAAGCAGCCTGGTGTGCGAATTTTGGTCTGGGCTGTACACCAAGATATCATCCAAGTAAACGACCACCCCCTTGAACAAATAGGGGTGCAGCACCTCATTTATTAAATTCATGAAAACCCCAGGTGCCCCTTGAAAACCGAACGGCATAACCCGATATTCAAATTGTCCCAACGGGGTATTGAAGGTGGTCTTGTGCTCATCTCCTTGTCTAATGCGGACCCTAAAATAGGCATCACGTAAATTCAATTTGGAAAACACCCTCCCCTTGGCCACTTCTGCTAATAAATCCTTGATGAGGGGCATGGGGTAAGCATTGGTAGCTGAAACTGCGTTCAAACCCCGGTAATCAGTGCACAGTCTCAACCCCCCATCCTTCTTTTTACAAAACAGCACAAGGGCCGCAAAGGGGGATGAAGCCGGTCGGATAAATCCACGAGCCAGATTCTTGTCAATAAATCTGCGTAGCTCCTCTTTTTCCATAGGACTCATAGCATAAATTTTCCCTTTAGGCAACTTGTGGCCCGGAAGGATTTCAATCGCACAGTCTGAGTTACGGTGGGGAGGTAGTTCATCAGCTTCCTCCTCCTCAAACACACGGGCCAGGTGCCGGTATTCTTTGGGAATGCGATTGAGGTCTTCCGCCGCCAAGCAGGCTCGTGGAGGATCGTTATCAGGGGTTTTTCCCCACCCTGGGTCCCACTTGTGTTCCGCACACTTCGGGGAGATGAATTGTACTGACCCCTCATCCCAAAGTATATAGGGATCGTGCCCATGTAACCATGGGCTACCCAACACTAAGGGGAATTGGGCTTGTGGGGCTATTACAAAAGACCGCAGCTCCCAGTGTTCTCCTATGCCCACCCTTAAGGGGACAGTCTCAAATCGACATGGCTCCTTCATCAGTGACCCATCCATTTGGGTGAAGGTAATGGGATCTTTCAAACTGGTAACCGCCGCCTCTAGTCCTGTTACCAGTGACGGGTTCATCAAATCCCTCCCACACCCCGAGTCAATGAGGGCTCGGACCCTAATGTGGGTTATCATGGCCGGGTTCATTATAAGAACAGTCACAAAGAAGAGAGAGGGGTAATTGCTCACCATTTTTGGCGCCTCAGGGGCAGGGTCCTGTTGGGCAGCGCCATTCACAAACAGGACCACTTCGTTTCCCTGCAGATCACTCTCCTCTTCTTCCAACATCAACATATCCGCCGGATCCGGGTTGGCAAAAAGGGCCCGCGGGTTGCGTGGTTTTGTGGTACCCTTTCTCGCGGTGGTGGCTTGCCATCGTCAGGGCTCCTCTTGCATCTGACCTCGACCGGGGCAGGAGGCGGCAAAGTGCCCTTTCTCCCCACATCGCAGGCACAAACCTTGTCTCATACGTTGATCTCTCGTCCCACCCTGGGCGGAGGTAGGCTTGCTTCTGGTCGGGGTGCCTGAGGTGCTCGGGCGATTGCTCCCAAGAGATAAATCCAGTTTCATGAGATAAATCCAGTCTGCTCTCCGCTCTTTCCGCTTCTTCCATCCACCCTTGAAGGGTGCGCAGCTCTTTGGAGCTGAGAACGTTGTGACGGACGTCCACTGCTAGCCCCATCCGGTACTGTTGAGCCAGCACAGGGTCAGTCCAATCTCGAATCTTGACAGCGTGCCGTTGAAATTCCCGTGAGTACTCTCTCACCGTTAGTTTGCCTTGTTTGAAGGTGCGGAGGAAGGCTTCAGCCTTTGGGGCCGCCCCCAGGTCTTTGAAGCGATTCCTCAAGGCCCACATGAAGTCATCTACATTCCCCAGCTCCGCTGCCTCCAAATCGTGGAGGGCTACATACCAGCTGGTAGCACTTCCGCGGAACCTTGACGCGATGAATTCCACCTGTTGTTCCTCATCTGGGAACACATAACCCCATCGCTGCACAAATTTTCTGACTTGCAATATAAAGAAGGACACAGTCTCAGGGTCCCCGTCAAAAGTAATGTCCAACATGTCTTTGGGACGGATTATCGGAGGAACGGGACCCATGCCAGGCACCGGAACAGGCAATGGGAGGGGCGCTGGAACAGGAGCGGGAGGCGGTGGTAGTACTGGTGGAGGCTGGACAGGTCCAGGCTGTCCCAGGCTGGGCCCTCCTGGCAAAGGGCCAGCCGGAGGAGGCTGGGCAGGCACCTGCTGGCCTGGGACAGGAGCCGCTGGTGCTTGCTGCCCTGGAGCAGGTTGGCGAGGAGGAGGAGGAGCAGGCAATGGTGGTGCTGGTGCTGGTCTTGGTTGAGTCAGCGGGTGGGCACGGATGGCTTGGTCCATCATCTGTGGCAGGGACTGCATCAGCTTGCCCATGTCCCGCATTAAACGTCGGGTGTCATCTTGGATAGAATCCGTGCGGGCATCCACATCCAGGCTGGACCCCGACCTGGGAGATCCGCGGGACATCCGCCCCTGGGGAAGCCCGAAACTTCCCCGAGGATCCAGTAAGCTATCCCGGCTCTGGCTTCCTGGCAACGACCAGATAGTCTGGGTGGTGTCCAAAAAGTTCTTAGTCCAGTCCCTCAATCTACGATAGGTAACCCCCTTGTCCCAGGGAGTTGGGGCACCCAGGAAGTAGGTTCGAGGTATCGCTCCTCCATGACTCTGGGTTGGCCCCGCGGGGCTGTAGATCGGAAGGGTGTACGAGGCTCCCACTGAGCTGGACAACGGAGGGGTGACTGGCCCAGCCGTCGAGTATAGGACCAACGCCATTGTCACCGGAGTTGTAGTCACTGGTGCAACAGTGGTAGCTGGAATGGTGGTAACCGGGACAGTGGTAACCGGCGTGGTGGTCACTGGAATTGCCACGGTGGTGACCGGAACCATGGTGACCGGTGGACCGACCCCAGCCCCGCTCATCGTGGCAGACGGCAGGAGCTGGTGGTGGTAAAAGTGGATTCCTGACAATTTCTGTCAGGTTCAAAAGCAAGTAGGTCCAGGCATTCTTGGTAAGAAGAAAGGCTTTATTTGGATTACAGTGCTAAAACCCACAGTAGAAGGTCATTGTCAGGAATGGGGGGCATTGGTGAAGCAAGCAGGGTTATAGTATGATGCAAGCAAGCGACTAGCAAATCAACTTAAGTGCGCATGCGGGAAACTCCCGGCGGGAGAGTTACTTCATGAACGGGAGACGTCTCCACCCTCCCCTCGCATTCACAGGAGTGGAAAATTCTCATCAACACAAGAATAGCCCAAAGCCTACAATCAAGGCCACCGTGATAAGGAGAAGCGGCAAGGGAAGAAGCTCCCATGTTACTGCCTGCATACCTACGCAAGCGCAAAGCCAAATAGGGAACACATAACAATGGACTCAGTGAGAAACATCAAATAGACCTTTTTTCTGACATATGGCTTACTATCAGCCAGAAATTCGTGGGCACACAAACCAGACAAGATCATGTAGAATAAGGAATCAAAGATTATCTGGGACTTCCAATTGCAAACAGCTAAATACCTGCAGCATAACACCCTTGATATAAAATTGTAGAAAAAAAATAGAAATAGGGTTTGTAACATTAACATTGCAATCCTTGGAGACAGCAGAATAGAAAACAAAGAGCAGGAGAAGATAACAAAATACCAAGACCTACGAATGGAGTTAGAGAGCCTCTGGGAGAATGTTGCCCTGCAAGGCGCTTATAGCACTCTTATGGACTTATAATTCATAAGTGATAAAAACTGGACTGTGCAAGTAGTGTGCAAAAGGGACTGAACTGTGTGCATGGCTGGTTCGGCCACTAGGTGAGCTAGAGTGCACCGGCCGCAGGGGCACCAAACTCCACCCCACCCCCTCCCACGAAAAGCTCCCCACTGCTGCCGCTGCTGCCTCCCTACTGCCACTGCCAGCAAAGAGCACCCCAGTGGGGCTCAGGAGGCAGCGGTGGAGCTTGCCCGCCCTCCCCCTCCCACCTCGGGAGGGAGAGGAGGTGGGGCTGCGGCCAGTGCCACCAGCGAAGAGGCCCCGGGGCGCTCAAAGGGAAGAGGTGAGGGTTTAACCCCCCGCCCCTTCCCTAGCTTGCACAAGCCGGCGCTGAAAGGGAAGAGGTGGGGGGTTAACCCCCGCTTCTTCCCTGGCTTGCTGATGCGCCCCGCCCTGTGCCTTCCCCTCCACCCGGCCCTCCCAAGGGTCTCTCGTGTTGCCTCCCAGTGTGCCCAGCCCAGCGGAACCGGTGGCCCGGCTCTGGAGAGGCCTCCTGCAGCAGGTACCCCCGAAGAAGTCAGGAGGGAGAGAGGGCAGCGCCACCTCCCCCAGCCTGAGCCCTGTGTGGGGGAGAAGGGCTCTGGCCCTGATGGTTTGGTGACCCTGGGGGGGTGGGGGGAGGGCTCGCCAAAGGCAGACCGACAGACAGACTTGCTTCTGGGGAGGCCTGCCTGGGACCAGGAGGCTGGAAGGCAGCTGGGCGGGGGGGGAAGTGTCCTTTTCAAAGGCAGCAGCAGCAGCCGGTGCGTGCCGGTGACTCAGTGGGACCTCTGGCAGCTCCAGGGGCGGCGGCAGCAGCAACCCTCCTGACCCAGGGAGGAGAAAGGCCGGGTGCCTCTTGCCCAGGAGCAGAAGGGGTTCCTTCTCTCCAGGCCTCGCCTGGAGGTTGGCAACCCTGTAATTGGGTGCACACAGGGGGGCACCAGAAAGTAGACCTGCCTAGGGTGTGAAAAACCCTCGGGCCGGCCCTGACTGTGTGGTGACCCAAAAGTGATGCCAACTGCAGACACACGCCTCTCTTACCCTCAGTGCAGCAGGAAGAGAGACCAGCTCCTTAGACACAGAGAACACACAGAAACCAGTAACCATGTCCTATGGAAAAACACCATATTTTGCAAAAGGGACTTAAAATTCTGAAGAGACTCCATAAGCCAAACCTTTCCTTCAACATGCAGGCAACCCCCACCCCACCAGATGGGGTCCATAGCATAACAAAAGGAGCCTCTGCCAGGAAGGGACTAGCTGGCTGACTCATCACTCAACTCATCAGGCAGAGCCATTAAAAGACAATACTCAGCTATTGTTCTCCAAAGGTGCTCACTGGTAAAGTGATTAGATTCAACATTGCCCAACCCTGCCCCATCCTCCTGCAAAACCAGTTTCTCCTGCAACCAGTTTTTTTTTAGGAAACTTCCAGGGGACGGATCAGGGAGGGGGGACAGACCAAAGGGACGTCACATGGGAGGTGGTCAGCAAAGCCCACCCCCCAGCCCCACAGTGCATAAAAGATCAGGACCATGTGCGCTCTCTCTCTCTCTCTCTCTCTCTCTCTCTCTCTCTCCATACCTAAACCCTGCCCCATCCTGTTGACTCTCGGTGTAGTGCTGCCCAGAGTCACATGTTCTGCTGGTTCAGAATATGACCATTATTCCCTCATAGTCTCCTCATTTTTCCTGTGGATCACTTCATCTCTTCAGGACAGGCAAGTATCACCCAATCAGTGTTTTTACCTGCTCAAGCAAATGTCACTATCCCTTTCTAACTATATTTCTTAGGCCTGTGTAATTGTGAGTGTTTTTGAATTTATTGTATGTTTGTGAAGAACTCCCAGTAAAGAATCTATTTCTCTAAAAGACTTGGTTTCTGCATTTATTCTTGGTTTTGCTGGAAAAGGTGGAACTTCTGTATACATAGGCTTGTGTCCCCTTAGATGCCAATGCTCTTAAATATCATAATTCCCAATAAGCAATTTGGCTAACAAGAAGAAACTGATCATTGTGCCAGTGGTCATTGGAGCCCTTGGAGCAGTGCCTAGAAGTCTCAACACCTGGAGATTCTAGGCATTGAGCAAATAACACCAACTCAGCTCCAGAAGACAGTGTTGCTTGGAACACGAAGAATCCTGCAAAGATACTTTTGCAGTTCCCAAGAACTTGGCTAGATCTTGAATTGCAGAACATGATTACCAGTCAAATATCTTGACAATTCTTCATTATTATCATTATTATTTAATAGTGCTACACTAACTCATGTTAGTGGCTTGCAAACTTATTGTCATAATTTTTTCATAAGGTGTCTAAATTTATACTAGTTGTTGGCCAAAATGCTTATCTATGCATTAATCGGTCAAACTTGAATGAGTTCTGGTCTATGTATACAGAGAAAGAAACTTCACCCCAAAGAATCTGTTTCCCAAAGAGAACACGTAACAAGGTTTCTTTAGTAAAATCAGTTATTCTCTTTACTGAATAATATATTTTGAATCACAGGCAAACAAAACAGATGCATTCACACATACACACAAGTTCCTTTAGATACAATAGAAATGGAAAACAATATGGGTTTTAAACTAGAGATGTTTAGGAAGGGAAAAACACGTGATACTTATCGGATTCCTGAAGCTTGACCTTCACAGTGAAGAATACAAGAATTGATTCTAACTAAGGATACTTTTACTGCACACAGTTGGAACCAGCCAACACGTGTGAGGATTAAATGACTTGCTAGCGAGGTAGGTGTACACCAAGGAAAGAGAACAATCCAGAACAAAGGTTGAACCTTGTTTTTATCAGCTATTTGGGGGGCTGGCATTAGGGTCTTCCAGTCCGTCCCATCCCTATATCATTGGCTATAGGATGTGGGGTACCCTCCTACTAAGGTGGGGCAATATTGGAAATCTACACCTTTCACTAAAAGGGGACATTTGGTCCAAGGTGTGAAGATGGCTGTCATGGAAACCTTAGAGGTGCAGATGACTCTAGCTTGGTCCAAGCCATCAACAGGAAACAGTCTTAACACTTGCAAAAACCAAGCATCCTGTGGGTTACGTGTGGAATTCAAATTCCTCGATGGTAGACAGGTTGTTGTTTATATCATCCTTCTAGCAGACCATAATGGAGATGCTTTTCTTGTTCCCAGTGCATGATGGGTAGATGTATGTGCATAGGTGTGTGTGTGTGACTTCATTAGCATGAAAGTGCAGACAGAAGGGCAACTTCATAGTGCAGGTGGTCACATCAAACAAAGCACACAATTCTCCCAGACCAAAGACACTTGCAAGCACCATTCAGGTGTGTGTGCAGGTCAGAAAACAACAAATAAAAGCATTTTAAAAGTACATCTCCTAACAGTCCCCCCTTTCATGGCCTCATTGAGCGAAGCGAGGTGATGGCCATGACTACCAAACACAGTTCGTGTGGGGTGGCGTGTGTAATGTGAACACTTCATGCAGCTCAGGATGCAACAACAAAGTTCAGTGGCATTGGTAACCCAATGCTCATTGGTGGATGTCGTCTCAGCTGGTTTGGACCTGAAGCAGGAACAGGTTTCCTTTGTCCAGGGACCAACTATCTAAATTACTCGTTGGGGACGGACTCAAAAATCTAGCCCTATTAAAAAACCAAATTGCCACTGTGAATGTCAAACCTCAAGGAAGCAAACAAGCACAGGTGCATCCATAGGTGTGTGTATATATATATATATATGCATACTACTACTAAGGTATTACATATCAATTATGTGAACTAAACAGTAACGAATAGCATTTCTGAGGTACTACTACCTATTGCTCATCAAAGAAACAAAAATAGAAAAATTGGTTATAAAATCAGTAGCATAGACTAGTACAATACATTCCTTTCTTGAGGGCAGTCCTCATTTGAAGGCATAGATAAACATTACAAAAATAATTATAGGCAGGAAAAATATACAAGGAATATCTTCAAATCAGTTTTCTTCAGCGTCAAGAAAAGGAATAGGCTGAAGTCTCATTTGTGTTACAAGTAGACTGTAACAATCTTCAAGTCTTCTCTCTTCTTTCAACAACAACTAGGCTGTCTGCATACATCCGTATACAGTGTCCTGATTGCCAAAGCAGGGGTTCTCCAGTTCCTAATGTTAATGGACTGGGGCACGTCCATTCTGGAACATGCGCAGGTCCACTGACATAGGAAGGGAGTGTTTTTGCATAGCAAACGGTTCTTCCCTCTTTTGGTATCGCATTGTACCATGGGAGTACAATTAGTAGTCTAAACACACTTTTATGATTCAAAAAGAACCATCTAAATCAATTTTCATGCACTCAGCATTCGTAACTTGATGCAAGTTCATGATAATAAATTACTGACAATCTTTGAGATATTCACACACTAATCATAGCAGCATTTTCAAAAGTTCTCACCCTGAGGAAATATCGGATCAATTTACTCCTTTCCCTGTTGAGGGCGAGGCTGCGAACCATGGCACTCAGACCACTGAACTCCTATGCTGAACAGGAGGGGTCAGGAGGTCTATTAAGTTTCTAGGTTCGGAATGCCGGCCTCGAGGAGAAATCCTCTTTTAAACAAGGAGACTTATTGAGCTCCTGCTGTGATCCTGTCACTTGGATTAACAGTTTTAACCAGAAGGTTCCCTCTCGGGGGCCTTCGCCTAATTGAGTACAAGAACAGATATGAACAATCCTCTAAACGCAGACCTCCCTCTGCATTTGTAACACATTGGTACAGTCCAAGGGTTCTCGTTGACTCTCGGCCCTAGCTCTTAATTTGGACGAGGATGTCCAAAGCTGGACGTACAACTAAAGGAGATTGCGCATGCAAAGCACGTTCGCACAGTGTCTCCTGGGTCTCTCTGTACCAAAGACACATACAATGGAACGATACAACAAACAACATTTAGAATTCTTGTAATGATTCAAAATGAATCTTCACACATTGGGTTGCCATTTGATTTAAAGTTGGCAAACGAACTCACTCTTTGTGATTTAGACCGAAGTGGGTAGACTTAAGGGTGCCAGGAAAATTGTTGAAAAATGAGCAATGCAGGCTCTCAGGTCTCTGGGAGGACTGGCCATACCGGGGTCCCTCTCCCAAAAGGGGGAGTGGCTTGCACTTTCCTCGGTACCAGTCCGATAGTTCAAACCTAGAGCCTTTGTAGAGCTTCCTGAAAGAAGGAGGCTATGCTCCAATTTTTCAGAGTCGGGAGGAAGGCCCGTCAGACTCCTAAAAGTATTTATTAAATCACTTCTTCTGGCATTTTCTAAGTCTTCTATTGTCCCACTGTTCCCATAGGAGTTCGAGGTCCCTTCGGGGGCCTCCCCAATGGTGTTATAAAAATAGAACAAAAACACAAAAAGGAGGAAAAAAATGATGGGATGAAGAACCCACTCTTTGAAAGAGGGCTGTGCAGCCTTTGGTTCTTCTTCCATAAAATAAAAGTTATTGCATAGAAAAAAACCAAAACTCTCCACTCAATGAAAAACAAAAAGTTTGATACGCAACAAAGCTAGATAGAAATGAAAGCAAGCATTGTCTTGTCATTCTCTTGCTTCCAGGGATTTAAATTTTAAATGCTGAATCCTCTTTGTGACTCATGGCTGGAAGCTGTCATGCCTGTGTTGGTTATTCATTCAGATTTTAAATGGAGAATGGGAGACTTACATTCTGTTATTTTTTTCCAATTTAAAATAGGAAAGTCAGAAGAACATTAGTACAATATTAGACATAATTAGTACATTCCCTGTCTATCAGTACATTAATAAACATTAGTATTAAAAGGTATCTTAATCAATAGATTGCTCCCATCTCTCTCTTCCGAGCTTGCAAATACACAAAGAAATTTGAGCCTGCCTTGCCAATTGATGGCTGGCTCTTTAAATCTTGCGCTTGTTACAGCGAGTGGGGAGGAAACAAACAATAGTTTCCCAACACAAAGTTCCTGTAATAAAAGATTAAGTTACAGGAAAAAAAGGGGGGGAAATTTGATTGTATTCCCCGACTCTCAAGTCTTGCTGTGCCCGACCACAAGCAAACCTTGTTGCAGCATGATCTTTTCACGTTGCTGACTAAGAATTGGTGATCATCAATGACACGTCTCTTTAAATTTTAAATGGACACAAATTCTTTCACAAGCGCAAACTCTCTTCAGCGCTTGACCACATGGCTCGGAAGCACAGTGTGTCATTGCTAGTGACTCTTTCTCTTGTTGGTGCATCTGTCTCCTGCCCAGGAGATGGCATTAGCTCAGCGATAATGTCAGAACAGCCCACTTTTCCTTTTGAGTGCAGCTGTATGTGCTGCCTAACACCAGCTCTGCACCACCTCTGGTCAATAGCAGAATAGCACCAGCCCTGTTTTTCCATAGTTAAAGAGCTCATTAGCAGATCTTTACTCGGAGCCATTGTTTGTCTGTGTATCTGAGTTGTTTATGTGTCCCTTAATGCATTTGTACGTGTTGGGATAGCATGTAAATGAGCTCAGCTGTGATGTTTTCGGAACTAAAATATCGATTTTCTCTCCATTGGGGGAGTTGTTTAAAAATTGGAGAGGTATGTTGAGAAGATGACAGTGAGGGGAATCTGTGCCTTCAGTATAGCAAGTTGGGTGTGGAGTCGCTGGAACCTAAAAGTAGGCTGCTCCAAACCACGGCATTGATGGCTGTTGCCAAGAAGGCTATGGGTTGAGGCTTGCACTACCTCCCTCGACGTCCTTCACCTCTATTCTTACACTAATCAGTTTCCTCTCTTCTCTTTCCTTACAGACGTCGCCCGCAAGCTCTCCCTCTCTCTCCCGCTCCTACTCTCGCTCTTCCTCGCTCCCCTAACCCATGGGGTAGTGAAATTTTTGGAGGGGTTCCCCAATCCTTAAAGGGGACACCCCGACAATTGTTGTACAAAGAAAGAAATTGCAAAGTTGCAGTGAACTTGCAGCTTTATGAGGACTACAGGGCGAGCTGAGCCGCAAAGCTCAAGTTCGTGGGCCGCGAGTTCTACTGTGTTACAGTTCCAGGGGTGGGGGAAATTCAGCTTGATGCCTGGGCTATGTGTTTGCCTGATGGATGGGCCTAAAGCTCACATCCACAGTCACTCTGTTCCTGCAATGGTTCAGCTAGGGTTGTTGGTTCCTCTTCACATCTCCCTTCACATCTCCCTTCACATCTCCCTTCACATCTCCATTCACATCTCCATTCACATCTCCCCCTTTGACAGCCTCCTGATTCTCAATCAGGAGAGGTGTCATAAATAAGGAAGAGAGGAATGTTTCGCTCAGTGTTTCAAAGGAAGGATTACTCTCCGCTTTGGGGAAGGTGATCCCATTAACTGGAATCGGTTGTTGTGGCGGGGGCTGATTGACAGGTTCTCCTTTCCATTCCTTAAGCTGGGAGGAATGAAAGCATTTTTCCCAAACTTGGCCATTCTTCCATGGAATGGCCACTTTGTATACTGTGGGGCTGATTCAAGCTGTGATGTTCACAGGGCCTGCCCATTTCGCCATGACAGCATGGTGTTTTCTGGAAAATTTCCTGTACAGGACTTGTTTTCCTGGATCCCAAATTCGTGGATTCCTAACCCATCCTAGTTTTTTATCTATGGCCAGGGTGCTTTTCCAAATTTCTTTGGCAACCTGTAGGTAAATTCTCAATAATTCAGCAAGTAATTGGCTGATCCATTCATCGTTTACTGTTCTAGTCTCCTGCTCTGGGGGCAGATCAGTTTCCATCCAAAAGGCTTCTGGTAGGCGCATTTTCCTTCCTGTCATGACCATATGGGGGCTGTAGCCGTGGCTTGCCATTGTTCCACGTATGGCCATGAGAATTATGGAAAGCTTCTCATCCCAATTTCTTCCAGTAGATTTGACTACCTTGCAGAGAGCTTCTTTCAGTGTTCTGTTTGTGTGCTCGATTGCTCCTGATGCTTGCAGTCTCTCTGCTATGTGAAAGTGATGGGTGATGCCCAGCACCTTGCACAGTTCTCAGGTGACTGCACCGGAGAAATGTGAGCCCAAATCTGAATCTATGACCCTCGGTAAACCCCAGACTAGCACGAGGCGGTTAAGCAAAAGTTTCGCCGTAGTAAGGGCGTCATTGGTTTTACATGGAAGTGCCTCAATCCATTTGGAAAACGGGTCTATAACTGTCAGGCAGTATTTGTTGCCATTGTGGGTGTGAGGCAGGGGACCTATGAAATCTATTTGTATTCGA
Source organism: Gekko gecko (assembly GCA_029375565.1). Taxonomy (NCBI): domain Eukaryota; kingdom Metazoa; phylum Chordata; class Lepidosauria; order Squamata; family Gekkonidae; genus Gekko; species Gekko gecko. The sequence goes on from JAPDNY010000002.1 coordinate 162,916,121, forward strand.
GCCCAAGGACCTTCCACTCTTTGGTGCTGGATTGGGGCTTTTGGACCAGAGGAATCCGCATTTACGACTGCACATGCGAGACAATTGTCTACCCATTGTGACACGTCGTCACGGAATGTGAACGCAAATTTGTACCAACAGGACTCATGGAGTCTGATAGAATGGAACGCATTCGCGAGATCAATCACGCTGTAATAGCGCGCCCCGGCAGCAATGGCGGCTAGGATCTCATTATACTTTGCTACTACAGGAGCGATGGCTGGGGTTACAGCATTCAGAGCTCTGTAATCCACTGTCATTCTCCAGGTTACTCTGTCTGCTTTTAAGATGGGCCAGAGGGGTGCATTGCAAATAGACTGCATTGGGGTGATGACGTCCCATTGTAAAAGTCCCTGAATAGTTTTGGCAATACCTTCCTCAGCGTCTGCTGGGTACTTGTATTGTTTTTGAGGCTTTGGGTCCTTTCCCTTGATCAGAACGCAGGCATCTTTTACAGTGCCACATTCTGCCTTGTCCTTTATCCAAACATCTGGAAATTCCTGTTCCCATTGGTCTCCAGTAATTGGAGAGAGGGGCAGGGGCGCTTTGATGGCTGCGCAGCAGTGTACTGCATTGACTTCTTTGGGTCCTCCTGGGATTTCCCAGAGAAAGCCATTCGCCATGTCAATTGTGAAACCATGTTCCTGGAAGAAGGGTGCACCTAGGATTCTGTCTCCCTCTCCTTGGCTAGCACAGGCAGTGATCTTAGTGGAAATCTTCCCAACG